>CM053515.1:82153038-82679005 GCA_028627145.1 Eidolon dupreanum
TAAATTAAAAAAATGGGCAGGGTATGGTGACTGGGGGAAAGGGTGAAGAGGAGGACAGTCAGTGATGACAGCTGGATTTGAAGCTTGCTTGAGGGACCGAGTGGAGGCAGTATCACAGTGCAGATACAGATGTGAAGGAAGAGGAGGAGAGGCGATTAGTTTAGTTCTTGATATGGTGAATTTAAGGAGCCAGTGAAAGAAGTGTGAACTGGAGAGAAAAGATTTGGGGATCATTGGTATAGGTGGTAGATAAAATGAAGAGAATTAATAAGATGTCCTGGGATGGTGTGTTGAGTGAGAAGGCTAAACACTGACGACGAATCATATAGGTGCCTTAACATGTTTCCTTAATTAATCTGTGCAAAGATGTGGTAGAGACTTTTGCCTTGTATGACCATTCTCTGAGCTTTTTATCTGAGCTCACTGCTGCCCATCTAGGACTCTATTCTCCAGTGTCTCTTATAGGTTACCAAGGCCATGTGACTAAGTTTTGGCCAGAGGTACATAAACAGAAATCTAAGTAACTGGTGGGATGTTTCTCTAAGGCAGGAGGACATGCCTTTATTTAGGCCTTCTCCATTCTGATGCCTGGAATACTGATGTGATAGCTGGGCCCTGGCAGAGCGCAAGGACCATGAAGATGACATGTTAGGGATAGGAGAATGGAGAGCAGGATAAAGCCTATGCCCCTAATGACTTCATCGAGGTGCCAGCAAGCCTCTCTATGTGAGACAAACATCCTTCTGTTTAGATTGTCACTATTCATTTGCATATCTGTGATTACAGAAATCTGAACTTAATCCTAATTGATACAATAGGTGAATAAAAGAAAGTGCTTTAGCTTTTTAAAAGACTGATTCCTATTAGATTACTGAGCGATTTCACTCAAACTTCTTTATTAAATGCAGAACCTAGCAGTATACTTTCAAGATAATTAAGAAGCTAGATTCCCTTTATAGAGTACTGTCTCATTCCACATCATTGCAATTGTGAGCAACTGGAGTCAAATTGCAATTATAATGCCTGTAATTTTTAAGGTGTTAATCATAACAAAATAAATTTTAAAAAATTACTAAAGGTATATTATTTTACTACAGTTAATTCAGTGTTGAAATTGTATTTTATTTTTACAGAATATTATTCCACATAACACGGAAGTTACCTGAGCTAAAAGAGCAGCCATTTCTAATGCTAGATCCTTGTTCAGAGGAAAAAGTCCATTTATTATTTGGTCATTTGTCTGATACATTAACAGCAACTTTTCTCTGTCAGTCTCCCCACGAGCTTGCATGGAGAAATACAATCTGTAAAGAAAGAGAAAAATTTTTCATTAAATAAAATTCTTACAAAGGAAGAAAGTGTTGTTCTAACACGGTTCTTCTCTATGTGATA
Organism: Eidolon dupreanum; assembly: GCA_028627145.1. Lineage (NCBI taxonomy): Eukaryota > Metazoa > Chordata > Mammalia > Chiroptera > Pteropodidae > Eidolon > Eidolon dupreanum. Next base: position 82,154,431 of record CM053515.1, read on the forward strand.
CAAACTTAGATCATTACTATATGTTGATGACCTCTGTTTCTCTACTATACAAGCAAACTGAGGAAATCTGCATTGAGGCTGAGGTTGAGGAATGCCTCTACGCTATTTTTTTATGCCCTGAAATACCAAATCCTGAAGTGTTACTGAGGAAGGACATAAGACACTGAGCAAAATTAACTATTCTCTTTCTTGCGGGAAATGCTAATGTGATGTTTCATTTCAATGGGCTGTATAAACCTAAGTTTCAAAACACTCATGATCTTTCCTAAATACTTTGGACTCACCAGGGAACAGGAAATGGAGGTTTCAATTCTATATCAACATTACATGGGGGGGGGCAGTTTCCTCTGGTAATCTAAAAGATAATATTTGTACATTTAAATGTTTTGACGTTTTTGAAGACATTCTGACAAGCAGCTTTAGGAGCTCAAAAACTGTTTACATGTTATTTCACTATTACTTGTTGAAGTGTGACATGGGTTTGTCTAGGTCTTGATCAATTCAGTGACCATCTCTATTTATGCACTATGTTGTTGCTTTATATGTGAGATCTCTAGGGCTCTGATTTCAGGCTGCATGCAGATCAAGCATGGGTGCTGTCAATGCTGTAAGTGTTGTGACAGGGGGATGGGTAAACAGCACCTTGACATATCTTGGTACTTACTGTCATGACAACACAGAAAAAAAGAGATTTATTTTATTTATTTATTTTTTTAGGCGAGGCAACCCTTGATTGACCTCTAGATTGCAAGGACCTTGTCAGCTTACAATCCTTTATTTTTATCTATCTATCTATCTATCTATCTATCTATCTATCTATCTATCTATTTATTTATTTATTTATGCCTACAGCAGCTGGTCTTCCTAGGTGGTCTCCTATTCAAGTACTAACCTGGCCCGATCCTGCTTAGCTTCTGAGATCAGATGGGATCGAGCTTGTTCAGGGTAGAGTGGCCGTAGATGGAAAAAAGAGATTTAGAGCCAGCATTTTTTAGGTGTGTGCCCAATTGGCTATAACTGGATTTTTAGCTTTTTTCTCCCTATATACTTGAGAGAGATGATACACTTCTATCAGTTACAGTACCTCTTCCAATAATGAACTCAAATATCAGGGACTAGGAGGGTGGCAGGTCAGAATCTCAGTGGAAGCATAGAGGGTAGTGTACTTTGTACCACATGATTCTGGTAATTCTTTCCACCCACCCCAGCTTATGAATCACTGGCCTGGGCAGTCATTCAGAGTGGTTTCTTGAAAAATAAATCCTAAACCCCATTTTCATCTGTGACTACACAATGACAAATTATTAACTGGTAAAAGAATATGGCTGAGCAAGAGAAATTGATTCTAAATTAAAAATGATGTAAGCAAAGTGTTTTGAAACAAAGAGGATAAAGTTGAAGGGGAAAGCCCTCCCTTTTCAGCATGCTGACATTGTACATAGGTTGTTTTCTCCACTTGAAGTTAAGAACTATGTCTTATTCATCACCATAATTCACTAGAGTTTAGCTAAGCATTACCACTGAAAGGTTCTTAATAAAAATTTGAATTGGTAATACAGCTAGGAAGGGAAAATAACCAGATACAAATGACTATAGGCCAGAAGAGCTAATGTGCATTTTCAATTGTTTCTGGCATGCCAATAAGATTGAACCTGGGAAGGGAAAATGAAGCAAAAGAGGGAAAAATAATCCCAGCCACATATATAGGAACACAACACGTAGGAATCGTAGGCTTGAGCTGCTAATGAAGTACTTTGGGCTCCAACAACTGTACAGGTATTTGGAGAGAATGTGGAGAGGAACTAAAGAGTCACAAAAATGATCAAGAAGTCAGGAAATCAAATCCATGGATATTGAATAGGAAATGCGCCAGGAGAATGTGATCTGAGTCTCTCTCAATATGACCAGTTCCCCAATCCTAAAGAGGCCTAAAGCAGAGAAAGTGGGTCTCCGTCACAGCAGGCAGGGCACAGGCAATCTAGCAGGGGTAGTCCCAAATGTCCACCTCTTCATTTGATGCCCCAGAAGCTGAATACTGTGTGAAGGAAATTTCATCACCATGTGGACTAGTACCACTGTACGAACACTCATTCAAATTTAGCAAAGCTCTGAGCACTGCTGAGTAATCCTTTTGCTTGCCTCCAACCAGCTCTATATTTCATTCCTCAGAGCATTTATTTCCTAATGTTGCCAACTCTTGAAAACTTACTGAGAGCCTGTTTTCACTCTCTACTTCCCTTCCCTTCCCTCTCCATCCACTTTGGTCTGCTGATAGACCTCTACTAGAACTGCAGTTGTGACCTGCCCTTCTCTGTTCTCTTCCTGCCTCAATGGACACTACCTCGAGACATCTGCTTGGAGGTCACCACTCTGAGAAGCCTTCCACTATGTTCCCACAACAGCTTTTACATATTCATGTTGTATTCACAGTAAGAGCAAATATGGTTGAGACATTTACTATGTGGCAGACTTTGATCCCAGTGCTTTACATTTGCTGACATGTAGTCCTTCGGACAACCCTAGAGGTAGGTACTATTTTCATCTCCATTTCATGTAGAGGGTATCTGAGGTATATTGATGGTAAGTGATTTGCTCAAAGTGAGTGGAGGAGCTGGGATTCTAACCCAGGCAGTTTCTCTCCAGAGCCCAAGTTCTTCACTACTCTGCTATACTGTTTCTATAACAGCATTGATCACATTGATAACATGTTCAATCTCTCCCTATAAAGTGTAAGTTTCTAAAGTGTAAAAAATTCCATTCACCTCTGAATTCCCAGGGCTTCAACAAAGCCTGGAACTGGCAGACAATGAACAGATGTTTACTGCATGAATGGATAAATGAATGATAGTGAGAAATGCTAAATATGGGAATTATCTGCCAAAAGCCTGAAAAATCCCCTTTCTGTAGCCTTGGGCAAATAACTCCCTAAAGCTCCAGTTTCCTCATCTATAAGATAGAGATGATAATAATACCTACTTCATAGGGGTGTTGTTAGAATTACGAGATAATGCATGAAAGGAGCTCAGCACAAGGCTTGGTGTGTGGTAAGTGCTCAATAAATGTTGGTTGTTGTGTTGTTGTTGTTATTATTTATTATTATGATTCTTCTCTAGAAGTCTTTAGAACACAAGAGTTTCTTCATGCTGAAAATTTTTGGTGTTATCATAGCTAGAAGAAATGGGTTAAACTAGATGACCTGTCAAGATGCTTCTTGGCTCAGGAGCCAATGCGTATAGGCATTCTTATAATCAACTAAAGGTGACAGAGATGAGAATGTTAAGCCATGCTCAGAAAATAGTAACAACAAAGGACTACTGAAAATGATTTTTTATTTCAAAGAAGGGGAAGGAAGGGTTGTTCTCTCCAGGGAAAAGGCTCTTGCCAGTTTGTTTTGTTAAAAACATGCCTTGACTTTGCAATGTCAACACACAGTAAGAAATCAAATTAAATAAGCAGCTTAAATATGAATAGAATTTGCACATTAGTTTCCAAATGGTCATCTATGAGAACAAGTTCAAAACCTACTAATTAGATCTTTAACCTCTGAATCTAAATCATTAAAATTCCATAACTTACTAAATATAAATAAAAATTCCATGATAAAGAGAGCTGGTATTTTTGTTTTTATGACAGTGCTGCTTGACAGACGAAGAATCAAGTCCGTGGCTACAAGATAGGTCACAGCCAGTTTCTTCCTAACCATGTCACTGGGAATTAGGGCTCATTGTCTAAGCCAGTTATACCATATGCAAAACAAGACCATGTTTAGGAACATAGTACTTTCTCACAGCTGTGGCTATCCAATCATTTCAGACTTCTGTTAAAAATTAAAACTTTTGGTTGAGTTGTATTTTTTTCCGATGTCAAAGATACTGTGATGAGGCTTTTTTTTTTTTAAACAAGGCAATCTTTATTATTTGTTATTCATGACTCTCTTTGTCCTTCCCAGTGGCATTTGCTAAACTTGGAGGATTATTCTTATCTGTGACATTCAGGCCACCTTTCTTCATTTCATCCAAATTTAATGTTGGCTCCAACCATAGCCATCAGACAGAATTAATATGTACTAAATAAGCATTCATAAACTATGCATTATTAACAATTGTCTTAGACATGAAAGTAATTCTATTTAGTGCCAACGGAACCAAATGAGAATTCCTGAACCTATTCTACAAAAAGATGTATGACAGGTCAGGTCCAGCACCTGGCTCCTTTCCACGACAGGCAGGATGAAGAGTCGGAGCAGCAGTGAGAAGCACTCTAGATCAGTGCTTCTCAAAATTCAGCATGCATAAAATCATCTGAAGACCTGTTAAAAACATAGACTCCTGGGTCTTACTCCAGAGATTCTGACTCACTGGGTCTGAAGTGGGGCCTAATAATTTGCATTTCTAACGTGTTCCCATGGGATGCTGAAGCTGTAGGTCTAGGGGTCCTACAATGAGAACTACTGATTCAGCAACCACAGAACTAAAACAATCATCTGGAAGGTTCCAAGTATTCTAGCCCACTGTTCATGCCAGTCACCAAAGAGCCACAGATGAAGGCTATTGTCAGTGGAAACAGGTTCCTCCAGGATCAGAGCCTATTATGTTTCCATTATTTAAGTAATCCTGCTTGTACGTGAGAAAGCATGATTTTAAATCTTAGCTACCAAAGCTTAACAGTCACCTTCTTGTGTACTCAGAACTCTTGCTAATCACTACAGTTCATGAGCCCCTGAACAGAGAAGTTCCAATGGCTCACAACCATCATTATTCAGATCAAAGGAGTCTGTTCAAACAGTGAGTGGCCCTTTAGTAGCTGAAAGGAGTATGAAAGTGTATGAAAGGAGTCCACAACATGCATGTGTCATATTTATTTAACCATTCTCCTACTAATGAATATACTATCCCTGCCCCCTCCACACACACGCCACAAAAACACACATGCTTTTTACTGTTCTAAAAAATATGGCAAAGGAAATATTGGGACATACTGGAATACTCTTGCCCACTTATGTGGGTATTTCTGTGGGATAGATTATTAGAAAAAGAAATACTGAACTGGATCAAAGGCTAGTATATTCTTCATGTTATATCATGGCTTTACTTGCTACACTCCAATTTTGGATCTATGAACATCTTCCAAAAGTAGGCCTCTGAAAATAATCAATACTACGCCAATAATTCCGCCAAGCTCTTGGTCTGGTATTTTAGATTCCTTATTTTATAGGATATAAGAGCCAAATAAGACCAGCAAACTACCTTTTATGGGGGGCGAGGGGTACGGTTAATATGACTTGCTCAAAGACCACTTTATTAAGTGTCGCCTTCTGCTAATATGTGGAAGAAGATATTTTTTAAAAAGCCAAGATATGGAAGCAACCTAGGTGTCCATTGATAGATGAATGGATAAAGATGTGGTGTATATACAATGGAATATTACACAGCAATAAAAAAGAATGAAATCTTGGCATTTATGACAACATGGATAAAACTAGAGGGTATTATGCTAAGTGAAATAAATCAGAAAGAGAAGGACAAATTCACTTATATGCAGAATCTAAAAAAACAAACAAAACAAAAAGAACCTCATAGAAACAGAGACACCAAAGGGATGGTTGTCAGAGGGGAGGATGGATGAGAAATGTGAAGGGGAAAATAATCAATAATATTGTGATAAGTTTGCATAGTTACAGACAATTACTAGAATTAGTGGGATGATCACACTGTAAAGTTTAAAAAATGCCAGGAATATTGGGTATACTGTATACCTGAAACTAATATAACTAATTCAATATTACATGCCAACTACACTTAAATTAAAAATACAAAAGAGAGAGAGAGAGAGGAAATGAAAATGAGAATGAATGAATATGAATGTATCACTTGTAAAAGACTTGGGTAAACATAAATATTTCTTACTACAGCTCTGCAATAGGGTATTTGAGTATTTAGCCCTTATGAAAAATGTTTTAATAGTGTTAAAGAAAAATTTTAAAGTGAAAAATTTACTCTTGTATTAACTACCCTAAGACAGCAGCTATTTTTTCCTACATTTTTCTTCTAATCTTTGTCCAAATGCATATTTTTATAAAATATAATTATTCATGACATTGAGTCTAGAATTTGAAAAAATTTTTATGTGACAGTTTCTTCCTCCAAAAGTAGAACTATTATTTATAGAAAAACAAATACACAAATGAATATAACTTTTAAGGCTATTCAATAGGAAATTAAATTGTAGGTACATGATTTAAACATAAGTGTATACTCCTCCTTTAGCATTTGGCGATAGTATTACACACCTGTTTTTATAAGTTAGACGAACAGTTCTCGTACCTTCCCATTTTCCAGGCTGCTGTTCTTTGGAAGCCTGTTCCCACTTAGAAATAATGTCACAAATCTAGAAGGGAAGTGATAAAGGGAGATTTATAATATTTTTCAAATCACTCTATTTTGAAAACAAGCATGTCTGTGCATTTAAAATTTTCAATTATTGTAATCAAACCAAATGGACTGAAGCTTTTTGTTTTAAGTTTCTGTGCAGCTCTGAGTTTAGGGTTTAATTATAAATTGCTCTTTGGCCTACTTATCCTTTTGGACACACATTAACTTTGAACTGTGGTGATAAATATTTTACTGAAAAAGGAATCTTAATGAAGGACTGCATGAGACTGGAAATGAGAGGATTCCAGGAATTTTTTTCATGATTTAGTCACTGAAGAAGCAATTTTCCTACCTTCTGAGTTTATAAAGATTGGAATAACTGAAGTCATACTAAAGAAATCTGGAACAAAATCTTAAGATTCTTTGATTGGGAAAGAACAACAATTCTTCAGGAATCTAATGAATGTTTGCTTATTTAAGTGATCATTTACAGAATTATAAATAAAAGTTTTCAGAAACATGTGGTAAGCAGTAATGCACCAAACCCCCTGATATTTACTTGGCTCAGGTCAGCCAAAATTACTAGCTTATCTTCTTGACTAATTATTAACAATAGTGCTCTAGGAATGTCTGTCTCAAAAATTTACATTTGGAATTGTTGAACTGAACACGATATACTTGGAGATGAGGAGGGAAAAGACACTCATTGATCTAGATTTCTCAATATGCAATGGAAGAAACAGGAAAGAGGTGTGGGATGAAACCATGTCTAGTAACCAAAACATCTAATGAACTAAGTCTGAGCTTTAACAGTATTCTGTTGAACCCCATGGAGCCCCAACCAGTTTTTTTGCAAGTGGAGCTAGGCTTTGGAAGTTACTGTTGTTTCATATGCTCTAAACTTGTGAGCTATTTATTACTTATAAATCTAGTTCTTCCCTTACTCTGGACCAAATCACAGAAATACCTTCACCCCATAACGAGGCACTTATTCCCAAGAGTGATCAAGGGCCACATCAAGTAAGAAAAGGGTCTAGGCCCAGCTCTAGCTGTTTGATTTGGGGTAAATTACTTCCTGTTCTGGGTCTGTTTCCTTATTTGCAAAATTGTTTGTTTCTCTAAGGTTCCTAATAGATCTGTAATTCTACATTTCTAATTGTTGTCTTAACTAGAAACTTTGTTAAAGTTATTTTACTATGACCTAGAAGTGACTGTTTAAAAATCTTCCAATGTTCTGTCTTTGCTCATGATTTTCTTTATGGCTGGAAGCCCTTCTTTATTTCCAAAGGTCCATTTCCTTCCTTCAAAGTCCAGTTTGGATGTTGCCTAATTTCCAATGCTGAACTTAATCTCTCTCCGTGGAATGTCCATGGCACTCTTAAAACATTTATCACTTTCAACTTTAGTTTAAGGTTATCAACTTTAGCTTAGTTTTGTTTTGTATAAAGCTGCTTTTCCCTAAGCAAATTATAAATTTGCTATGGGCAGGGACTACTTCTGATCCTTCTTTGTATTCCCTACATAGTCCATTCCAGCTCCCAGGACACAATAAATAGTCAATAAATATTGCTGAGTGAATAAATGAATAAATTGGAAAACCATTTGATTAGAGCTTCCACTTCTCACCCTTATTACCCTAATATTTAGTATTCTTACTATTATTAATTCTTTTTCTTTAATATGGAGTCTGTGTGTGTGCAGATGATACCTTAAAAATTTTATGGCTTCAACAAAGTCCTGCAAATTTTTTTGTATTGAAAAGATTAGATTGCTTAAATTTTTGTTTTTGAAAATTACTGAATTTAAACTTATTGTAAATAGTAAAGAGTAGTTTCTTTATTGTTCGCTGGGTGTGCCTGTGCCTCCTTGAAAGGACTTGGTTTTACCTTGATGTTTCCTTGAAGACAATGTTCTAAATCCCTACCAGAAGGATCATCAGTGAACAATGCAAATCCAGACTGTGCTGGCTTCCTCATTCCTGTATCCTGGTTCAGAGTATTCAAAAATTCTTCCACTGTGGTGGATGCATCAAATCCAACTACCTAAACAGAAATAACAGTTGTTCTTAGTAAAAAAGTATGTACATTTCAAGCTTAGATATCTGGGGAGAAACAGGACATACTTGATGCATGATTGATGGTAATATATATTCACCTAGTTGTTTTAACTTTTTTTTTCACAGAGTGCCACTGGAGAAAATTAATGTCATCTTAGTCATTACCTTGCTGTAAGAATTCAGAAATCTTGGCTATAGCCAGCTGACATGAATTCAAAATAAGGTCATTTGACAGCTGTAAACATTTTGTAGAGATGTTATCCCTACCCAATGAAAGCAAACCAAGAACCATAGTACAATATGTAATCTTTAAGTACATGAAAAAAATGAACAACTATGCACTTAAATGAACAAACTTTCATGCATTATAGTTTGTTTCTTTAATATGCAGTTAAGTATCTGAATTTCATAATAAAAGGCTTATGGCTACAAAGAGTAATTGCTAGCTTGAGAACATGTTTGCTTCAGTTAATAAGCAAGCATCTAGGTCTGATAGCTGGGAGGGCCTGGGTAGGTTTTCCTAGACATTTGCTCAGATTTGGAGATTTTAAAGAGACCGAACTTGTACACTCACAATGTTCGTAATCATTTCCTCACCTAACAGGTACACTGGTGGCTTCAAACCAAACTATATTTGTTTTTTTTCCCCCACTGTAATGGCAATGAAACTCTTCCCTTATTTGGTTCAATATGGATTTGTTTTTAGTGTGAATCCCTTTCAGAAAAACTGTTTCAAAACTCAGCTGCTCTGATAAAAGATCTAATATATTTACATTTTTATCATTGCCAGCTGCTGACAAAGGTAACCAAACAGTCTCGCTTCCCTGTTGCCCCGAGGTTACACATAGGACTCTAGGCTAAGCATGTTTCCTTCAGGGTAGAAAGCCTAACCTACCTGATATATCCCATTCATGAAGTGCACAGGGATACTGAAGGGCAAAGAATGATGATAAGGATTTCGAAGAAGGGTTGAAAGAATTTCCATTCTTGAGGGTCTTGCTTCGCGATCTCCATTTTGTTGCGTTCTTTCTACACATCGCTGGCAATAAATGGCATATTTTCCAAATTCTGTTCTATAATACAAAACTTAAGATAAAGCCTAAGAATGAATTTAATTAAGACAACCTAATATATATAAGTATAAATAACCATTAAGAAAACTTTCCTTGGTGTATATTATTACAATGTATTATGCTAATTCTGACAGAAATTTTTCTTTTTGCATGTAATATTAAACCTTTGTAACTTTTCTCAAATTCTAGGTTCTTTTTTTCTTTTTGGGGGGGACATAATTCAGCCCCTAATAGCACTACCCCTGCTGGTGTTTACTGCACCCCCCAAATAACTACCTCCATTCAAATGTTTCTGGGGAAACTCAAACGAAAGAAATCTCTAAAAGGTAAGAATCCTTTTGAAAAAAACAGCAAAACTATCCCTAACACACTCTTGATATCCACACTTCAGGGCTTTTCCTTGTATTATTGGCTCTTTACATGTGCATCTCCTCATGGTGATGACAGGGCCTATGCTTTAACCATCTTCTCATCCCCACGTAGGGGGTGCCTTGGATGTAGGACACATCAATGCTGCCTGCTTTGCTTAAGTCAATGACATCAGTTCTTGTTAGTTCTAGTTCCTTTACTTTTGCCATTGACTAAATCAAACTCCCCCACAGAGCATTCTTCATCTTTATCATATTATTACAGTTATAAGATATATTTCAAATTATCAGTTATATACTTACCAGTCAATATATAATATTTTAAATATAAAGAAAATAATTGTATAAAAAATAGTATAGGATAACTTAAAAAACACATGATGTAAAGGAGTTTTCTTTTTAAGAACTTGGAGGTTAGTGCTTGACTGGTAAACAAGGTAACAAAATATCTTCCAACAGAAATGAAAATATATTTTTCTTCTTTACCTTATAAAACATACATTCTTTAAAAATGTTAAACATTAAACGAAACCACTGGAGTACATAAATGTAAAAGCTGGATAGAGATCTTACTTGCCCTCATTTGTTAAGTATATTTTTTATTCTGTTAATAAAAGCAGATCAATAACACCTCTAAATATATTTGTATTCAAGTGTTTTCTAGGCAGACTTTAAAATGTCACCCTTTGGGTGATTTGTTGGTGATTGCAACTGAAATCACATGACCTTGATCACAGATTCCCCAAAACATATGAAATATAAATATTTTTCTATTGCTTCAAAGTTGTTTCTCATTTAATTGAGTTTGTTTATTTGTTTGTTTTAGTCCCAGAATCTATTTAAGTAACTTAACATTAACCTCTTGGACAAAATGACCCCAATAACCCTTGGCTAGGTGCCCTGGGTCCCAGTGTAAGAAAGCCATTATGACAGTTGGATTTTAGTCTTTATCAAGGGAATACAAATTCTGAAGTAATTCAGATACACACAAGTATAAGAGGAGGGAAGACCACCAGAAAAGTTTTCTACATAAAAGAATTAAATGTGGAGAAAGTATAACAGGGAAAACTAAGGAAGTAAAATAGTTGCTGTTTTAATAAAACTGCTAAGTCATTCATACTTGAATTGCACATAGACTTTTCACTTAAAAATATTCTTTGTTAGGTTTTAAGCTTCCACTGCAATCTTCCATAAGAGATTTAACATAAAAAAGGAAATATTTTTTAAGTTTCACATAAATGATAATGAAAGGTTTCCTGTACCAACATTTGTTTCACACATTCTTCCACAGATGTACCTGGAAAATTACTAAATACTTATGATTTATTGTAGACTTAGAGGCCACATAAATGGTTGAGCTGGCTAGTTTTCTACGTACCTGGAATCTGCATTCCTCTTTAGGTGGAGCCTGAGGAGCCACAAGAAAGGATGATGGGGAAGGAAGAGCCCAACACAGAGTGCCAAGAGCTGCCAGGCCTGGGCAAAGAGAAGCAGCATAGGTCAGGTACCACATGGCAGTCAGAGATCCAAGTGAGAACCAGTGTGACTGACGGAGGTTGGCAGAATAAAGGGGTGATGATAGTCTTTCTTGATCCCAATATACTTTTGCTTCTTCCACATATACATTATCTGCTTAGAGCATTTATAACACATAAAAACTCCACATTGGATCAGAGCCATAATCCATCTAGTTGTGTATACTGTTGTCTAAAACTGAGGTACCAAAGAGACATGTAGATATGATAGTTTTTTTTGACATCACACTCAAAGATTAGGGACATTGCTCCTTTTTTGTTCATTTATGTATTTACTCATTCACTGGGATACTAGTAATGGCTTTGAGAACAGACAGATCAAAATATAGTAAAAAATCATATACCCCCAAACAAAACCAATCTACCCACACATACATAGATGAATACATATGTAAATAAGGGGCAAGTATGCAAATACTAACAGAGATTATCTTTAGGTAATAAAATTATATGTGATTTTTACTTTTCCTTTGTTCTCTTCTGTATTTTCTTTCCTATTTTAATTTTTTTTTTCATTAAGCAAGTATAGCTTCAATACTTTTTTAAAAGTTATGTTTTAGAAAAGGAAGAGAAAAAAGCACTGTCTCTGTTCTTGAGGTACCTGCAGTCTAAGGGAAGACGTTCTATGTTCAAACAGTAATTTATAATACAACATGGTTCATACCATGCCATACTTTGTTGTAAGTATAACCAATGGAGGGAATGACTAATTGCTGTGGGAATCAGGAAAGAATTCACAGGAGAGATCTTGCTTGGGCTGGACTGTAAAGTCTACATGTGAGAAGAAAGAAGGAGTATCTAGGTAACAGGAATAATGCCAAATGCAAGGTGAAGGATAATGCAAAGGCAGCATGTGTTTGAAGAATAGGGAGCATTTATTCTTTCTCTGTCTGTTGGAGGCAGGATACATGAAATAAAGTGGCGAAAGAAGAGGACATTGCAGCCAGATTATGAAAGGCCCTCGATGCAAATGAAGCTTAAACTTCAGAACTTCTCTCATGCACAGGCCCCCTCCAAAGTCCTGGGAAAAGCCTTATAAACTACGTTCACATGCCATATGTTCTTTTAAAATGTGTCAAAGTAACATATTTTCTTTTTTCTTAAAGAGTGCAAAATAGTAATTGTGTAAGCTTGAAGTCCCACAAAACTTAGATCCACACCTGAGAGTCCTATATGCTAGGAAATAAATTCCTGTTTTATCCTGTGGCTAACAAGAGTCAATCAGCAAAAACAAAAATAGGTATTCATTAAAGGGTAAACAAAAGTGACTAAAAATCACTTGAAAAATATACTCAGATGCACTAACAATTAAAGAACTACATCCTAAATCAATAGCAAAATACCAATTTTACCTGAAAAGAATTTAAAAGAAGAATTAAACTAAATATTGTTGAAGATATAGGGAAATTCTAGAGATGGATTCAAAAAATTCACTGGACCTGTATACAAGATTTATGCACAAAGATGTCTACCGTTGAGGCATTATAGGAAAAATAATTGAAAAAACATAAATGTATAGTAATTGATATTAATGCAATCATTAATATTTTGAAGAATGTCAAATACAGGGGAAATGATTATATTCTATAGTTTTTAAAAAACTGTACACACACTGTAACCCTAATAATGTGAAAAACTGAGTATATAAATATACACACATATGCATTTCTATAGAAATATATACATAAATAAGCTAAAAAGATATATACCAAAATATTATAGCTATTTTTTCTTTTCATACTTTTTGTATTTTCCAAATGTCTCTATTGAATATGCCCCATTCTTACAATCAGGACAACAACATCATTTTAATTGCATGTATATGTATCACTATATACCTGCAGTGGTCCTGGTTGATTCTGTGGCTGTCTCCGTCTTGTCTGTTTAATGAGCTGACAGCAGATTTCATTCTGCAGCTCAGGATGTGTCAGACAGATTTGCAAAGCACTCTGGGCTAGAGATATGTGGTAATCAATCGCAGGGGAGTCAACCGCAGCATTTATAAAAAGCTGGCAGGTCTGAATTAAGGAAAAAAAAAAAGAAAGATATACTCAAGGTGAGAAATGATTAGATTTATTCTGCATTAATTATATTGATTCTCTTCTTAGCAATAGTTTTTGTTTAAAAGGATGGGAAAAGATATATTATGATAACACTAATCAAAAGAAGTCCAGAGTGGCTACATTAATATCAGACAAAGCAGATTTCAGAGCAAGGAATTCTGCCAGAGATAGAGGGTCATTTTATAATGATAAAGAGGTCAGTTCATCTAGAGGACATAATAATCTTAAATGATTATGTACTTAATAACAGATCTTCAAAATATATGGAGCAAAACCTGACAGGGTTGCAAGGAGAAACAGACAAATGTACAATTATAGTCAGAGATATACCTCTCTCAGTAATTGATAACAAATAGACAGAAAACCAGCAAGGATTTAGAAGACTTGGACAACACTATCAACCACCTTAATCTAATTGACATTTATAGAAAACTACACCCAAGAACAAAACATGCATTCATTTTAAGGGTATACAGACCATTAACAATGTCTTTTCTACCAGGCTATAAACTTTATAAGGACAGGGACTGTGTTTCACTTATCTTTGTATTCTCCATGCAACATAAAGTGATAGAGTAAATGTTTAATAAATGAAGAAATTTAAAATTTGATTAAACATAATATCTATTAAGAACTATGAAAAGGAAATGATCATAAACATGAATGGTTGGTTTAATTATTGTGTTGTTATAGTCTGAGGACAGAATATAATCAAATAAATTTACTCTCTAACCTAAAGCATTGCTGCTCAAGCATTATGTGAAATACTTAATGAAAAAAGATTTTCACCATTAAATTTTACCATGTTAAGGAAGTACGTATCCATCACCATTTTATGAAAGTTAAAATTTGTCAAATGCTTTTTCAGCATCTTTAGAGATGATTGTTCAATAATAAATAATATTAATAGATATCCTAATATTTAATCATCCTTGATTTCCTGAAATACATCTCCTTTAGTCACTATTTAGTTTTCTTATAATATGATGTTGGATTCTGTTTACTAATATTTTATTAGTTTTTACATGAAATGCTCTGTTTTGTACAATCATTTTTGGAATTTGGCATCAAAGTAAAACTCACGTCACAAAAAGAATCTGGTGATATAATAATTGAGAATTGCTTCAAAATAATCCAGTGTTGGGGAGCGGTGTGGGTGGGCAGAATAAAACAAAACTGGCCCTGTGTTGATGACTGTGGAGCTGGGCAATGAAGTCCTTGGACCTCGTGATATTTTCTATATACTCTTACGTATGTTTGTAATTTTCCGAAATAAAAAGTAAAAGAAAAAAAAACTAGAATTTGGGAAATTTCCTTCTTTTTCTATGCCTCATGACAGTTTAAATAGTGCTGAAATTATCTACACTTATAAAGTCTAGTAAATTCCCCTGTTTAAATTTTCACTCTCCTATGGAATCAATTTTGACCATTTATATTTTGTTGTAAAGTTGATTACTTCATCCAGATTTTCAAATATATTTGGATAGGGTCTTTCTGGCTTTCAGTATTTGTGCATCTTATAGGTGGGTTTTTAAAAACCTTTCATTACAGTAATTTTAAAACATGAACAAAAGTAGAGAGAATAGTATAATGATCGCTCATATACTCATCATCAAGTGTTAATGATTATAAGCATTTTGCCAAACATGTTTCATTCTACCCCTGCTCTACTTTCTTTTCTGGAGTACTTTAATGTATATGTCATGCTATTTTACCAATAAATACTTCAGTATGGATGTCCAATTGATAAAAAAAATTTTCCATAACCACCATGTCACATCACACCTCAAAATTAATAATAATTCCTTAATATTACCTAAGAAACAGATTATTTTTTTGAGATGGGAAGCATGTAGGCAAGAAGAAGCCAAAAGAAACACAAAAATTGAGACTCTAAGAGACTAGGGGAAAATGAAGTACCAAGGTCCTGGTGTGGGGTCAAGACCTGAATCCATAGAAGATACTGGAGGAATGGAGGCCAAAACAGATGAAATAATGTCTCTTGGAGGGAGAGATTTGAGATGTCTACGTCTGATGCCCTTTAATTTTTGTGAGGAACATTACTGAGTAGGGAGTTTGAGGGAGAATGTGACCAAAGGCAAGTGAAAGAAGAGACAGTTGGCTCTGAGGTATGAAGACCACAGATTTACATGGGCTCCAGTCCACACAGTTGTGTAATGTTCACTAGCAGTGCACATGTGATTACCGTGGCAGCAGACAAGACAGTAGCATTGATCTAGATTGGGGTTTGGATGAAGAATGCAAGGAATTATGGAGCATTAATGAAAGTAATCCAGACTGGATAAAGAAGAAAAAAAGCCAAGAGGAAGTTATCATGCTCTCTCTTGATCGCAAAGAAGGTAAATGGCTTAAAACAAAAGTCTTCGTGAAGATGAAAAATGGAAGAGTAAGAAAATAAGAGAGCTTGTAGACTAAGAGAATATGATTAAAGAAAGTGATATTATAATTGAAACTTTCA
Source organism: Eidolon dupreanum (assembly GCA_028627145.1). NCBI lineage: Eukaryota > Metazoa > Chordata > Mammalia > Chiroptera > Pteropodidae > Eidolon > Eidolon dupreanum. The sequence continues at coordinate 82,170,376 of CM053515.1, forward strand.
GAGGTGTTGTTCTTGGAAGTAATGGTGAGGTCAGGGTGTGGACGTGGAGAATGGGAGGGTGAAGTAGACTAGAGGAGAAGCTTACTGTCATTAAGAAGGTCAGGAATATTAAGACCATGGCATTGATGTGTCAAGTAATAACAAAGTCATTCAGCATAATGGCAAGATTTGAGTTAGAGAGAAAGAATGTGAGTTAGGAGCCAAAATTCTTAATGAAATTTGAAGTTACCAGACGCTGATAAAGAGTGATATAGTTGAAAGACAACTTTCAAGGGATTTCTAGTAGAAGTTGAATAATAAGAATTGGAGAGTAGCATTGCAAAAGAAGAGGGTGTTGACCCCTCTTCCAAAACTGAGGTAGGTGTGATTTGTGAAATCTCTCCACTTGAGAGGTTGATGGGGAAATGATTCCTCTGATATTGTTTCATGTAGCCCAAACCACACATAGTTTATTACAGTAAATCCCAAATCCTCACTCAGAATATTAAAGTCACCTAGTTTTATATATAACTCCATATAAAATTTTACCTTAAATAATTTAATAGCCTCTGTCTGTAGAGCTTCAGAAGGTAGTGTTGTCAGAGGAGAAATGATTCCTTCCTTGCTGTGACACAGCGTAGGGTGTCTCCATATCTGAGAGGCTAAAAAAGTATAAACGGAAAACAGAAAGGAGCACTTAATTTTGGCTTCCTAGTTATTAGCCTTTTAAAAATTAGCTCATTCAGGCCTGGCTCACAATTCTAAGTCATAAAGGTCATGAAGAAACCTTTGGCAATATTATTTTATTTCATTTTCCAGGCCATTGGGATTCTCATGTTTCTATTTCAGATAAATTAAATCTAGAAGAGTTTGACCCTAATATTCCTGACTGAAACAAGTCTACCAGGATACTAGTATATTGCTTTAATGCACTAAAGATTGGTGATCTACATAAGTAGATGACTCTATATGAAAAGGAGCTGGAGAAAGATCTAGAAAGGAGAAACCAAAGGAGGAGACAGAATGATAAAGAGGAACTTGAAGTCATTCCTAAAATTGATATTTATTACATTCTTAGACTGGACACAGAGAATAAAATGTGATCTCTGTAATTAAGTAAAGCATAACATAGAATCTAGACTCTCAATGGGGGAAAACTTAGCCATAAAAAAATAATTTCAATGCAAAGCAACAAATGTCATAAAAGAATTAAATGGCAAAATGCTCTGGGACATCATTTGAACACTTATTAAGTATCTTTTATTTTATAAGCTAGATGCTGAGCTGGAGTGAGCTGGCTCGGGGAGCTCCTAAGGCAGGTAAGATCTTATCAGGTTGGTGAGGAATGTGAAGGAAAAGGGGGCATTTCAGGAGGAGGAGTAATGTGACCAAAGGTAGTGGTGTCACAGAGGATGGCATATCAGGAAATGATGGTATCCCTGGAGCCTAAGCACCACAACGAGAATCTTGGCCCACAACAAGCATAGCCAATGAAAAGGTAGGTACATTGCAGGGAACAGGAACCCACAGAGGGAAAGGGGGTTAGGGTCCACTTCATAAACCATAAAGCCTTATGTGTTATAAACTTACAAGGTTCTCCTTCAATATTTAGTAATTTGCAAACCAGTTGTTCAAATTCAGATCCAACATTTACATTGTTACTTCCAGCTGCAACAGTCAGATGATAAAGCCAAGTGTCCTTAAAACCAAAACATTAACAGAGATGTTAACCAACATATAATTTTTGATGACTTAAGGGGATAAAAACAACATGTATAAACAGAAGAAAACTTTGGCATTGAGAAAAACTCTTTAATTTTTAAATAATAACTAAAGGCTACTTAGTTAAACAGTTCTAAAGTAGGCTCACTTGAATTGTGCTCATAATACTATTTCCCACTGTTCACATTTTTATTATTTTCTATAGATGTTTCTTTGAAAAGAAAAGCATGATAAAACTGAGGAAAGTAATATGATGTGAAGAGACTAGAATATATACAACCAGTTAATATTCCTTGAAGAAATACCACTAATAATATCAAATTTAAAATCTGACTCCCAATACATCTAATAACACACACAAAATACTTAGGGAATCCAGAAAATTTAAAGAAAATAATACCAAGAACAAACTTACCTTAATACAATAAAGGCCATATAAGAAAAGTCCACAGCTGATGCCATACTTAATAGTGAACACCTGAAAGCTTTTTCTCTAAGATCTGGAACAAGACAAAGATGCCTACTCTTGCCACTTCTACTCAACACAGCACTGAAAGTCCTAGCTAGAGCAACAAGGCAAGAAAAAGAAGTAAAAGGCATCAAATTGAAAAGGAGGACGTAAAATTGTCTCTGCTCGCAGATGACATCTTATCTGTAGAAAATTCTAAAGATTCCACAAAAACACTGTTAGAACTAATAAAAACAAAGTTGCAGGATACAAAATCAATGTACAAAAAGTTGCATTTCTATAGAGCAACAACAAATTATCCAAAAAGGAAACCAAGAAAACAATCCCATTTACAATAACATCAAAAAGAATAAAATACTTAGGAATAAACCTAGCCAAGGAGGTAAAAGACTTGTACACTAAAAACTATAGAACACTGATTAAAGAAATTAAAGCAAACACGAATAAGTCAAAATATATCTAGTGTTCATGGATTGGAATGGTTAATTTTGCTAAAATGTTCATATAACCCAAAGCATCTATAGATTTAATATAATCCCTATCAAAATCCCAATGGCATTTTTTTACAGAAATAGAAAATATAATCCTAGAATTCCTATAGAACCACAAAAGACCCCAAATAACCAAAGCAATTTTGAGCAAGAAAAACAAAGCTGGAGCATTACACTTCCTGGTTCAAAATATATTATAAAGCTACAGTAATCAAACCATGTGGTACTGGCATAAAAATGGACAAATAAGCCAATGAAGCAGAATAGAGAGCCCAGAAATAAACCCATGTATATATGGTCAACTGATCTTTGACAAGGTGCCAAGAATATACAATGGGGAGAGGATAGTCTCTTCAATAAATACTGCTGAAGAAACTGGGAAAAAAAATAAAGAAAGAAATTGAACTCTTATCTTAATACCACACACAAAAATCAATTCAAAATGAAAGACTTAAACACAAAACCTAAAACCATAAAATTACTAAAAGAAAACATAGGGACAAAACTTCTGGACATTGACCTTGGCAATGATTTCTTAGATATGACACCAAAAACATAAGCAACGAAACAAAAATAGACAAATGGGATTATATTAAACTAAAAAGCTACTACACAACAAAGGAAATAATCAGCGAAATAAAAAGGCAACTATGTAATGGGAGAAAACATCTTTAAACCATTGATCCAATAAAGGGTTAATATTCAAAAAATATAAAGAACTCCTACGACTCAATAGTAAAAAAACAAATAATCCAATTAAAAAATGAGCAAAGGAACAGAACAGCTATTTCTCTAAAGAAGATATATAAATGTCCAACAAATATATGAAAAGGCGCTCAACATCACTAACCATCAGAAAAATACAAATCAAAATCATAATAAGGTATCTCCTCACATTCATTAAAATGGCTTTTATCAAAAAAAAAGCAAAAGACAAATGCTGGTGAGGATGTGGAGAAAAGGGAACCCTTGTACACTATTAGTTGTAATGTAAAGTGGTTCAGCCACTATGGAAAAGAGTATGAGGGTCCTCAAAAAAACTAAAAATAGAACTACCATATGATCTAACAATTCCACTTCTGGATATATATCCAAAGAATTAAAATCAGAATTTCAAAGAAATATCTGTACTCTCATATTTACTGCAACATTATACACAATACCCAAGACATGGACACAACCTAAATGTCGATTGAATGGATAAAGAAAATGTGGTATATACATACAATGGAATATTACTGAGCCTTAAAAAAAAGAAGGAATACTTTATAAAAGTTATTTATATGTTAAAGACATAGTAGTCATTCATGAAATATTTTATTTTTATATTACCCTTTTAGTTATATTTATGATTTTATTTGATATGAAGAAGTATTTCTTTTTTAAAGTCAAATCTAGCAACTATTTCTGTTCTTTCTTATATTGCCTTTTCTTTTAGAAAGGACTTTATTCAGAGATCAGATAAAGGCTCTTTAAAAAATTATTTAACTCTTCAAATTCATCTGGAAATTATTTTGCTATATGTGGAAGATAACAAACTAATGTTTTCCTAAATAGCCAATTTCTCACTACGTAAAGACATACAATACTATGTGTATTGAATAATCCATTACTTCTCCAATAATTTGTGATGTCTCTTTTATCACAAATTTATTTATATTTTTATTTTACATATATAAAACATAAAAAGTTATAAAGTATAACTTTTGTATTTTTATATATGATTACGTATACATATAGTACATTTTTTCAATTTTATCTAAACAAATTTTGTTGAAAATGAGTCAAAAATAAAAGGTGGAGGCTTTAGATTCACCCAAAAAAATCCAGTTTTGCGAACAAATGTATCCTTTGTCCTAAATCTTCATGCACTAATCTCAGTCTTGAGACCACTTCTATCAAAAGGATTGAAAAATGACATAATTTGAACAAGGCTTGTTTCCAGGGATATAAGGAACCTCTGAAAATAGAGCTGAAAGTCTTTAGCACAGTTTTCTTCTTGTTTCCATAATAATGATTTGAAAATTATTACCATTACTTAATAACATTAATCTACATTATTCTAAATCAACCAATAAGTCCTTATGTACCTTTTCATGCTTAGATCCAATTAGGAGGTAAGTCGGACCTTGGTCTTTGGGGTGGATCACGATGGTGTAATGTGTGGATAAGAGACTTCGCCCACTGGCTTCATAATCTTCATCTGAATCACAGGATCTATCAACTTCTTCAACTTTAGCTTCCCAGAGTTTGATCTGACCTAAAGGAAACTAAAGTAAATGTTAGTAATTGTGAGGAAGGTACTTTCTAAATCTTTTTCTAGTAAAATTTTTCATATTTCTTTTCCGTCTTACCTTTATAAAGCATACCTTTTTAAAAATGAATGCTTAAAGGCAATTGAGTTACCCACATTGTTATGAAAGCAGCAGTCACAAACAAAATGCCCAATTTTACATAAGAGAACAAATTGGATATTAGACACTTAACTTTTGTGAAAAAAACAAGATGATACTTAGTCAAGCAATTATATAACTCAGTCAAAATATTCTCTTGACTTTTTCCCATGGAATTGATTTGATTAAGGACAAGTTTAGAAATAGTCTCAATATTATCCATGAAAAAGTAACATGATTAGTCAGCTGGTACAAAGAAGTATGATTAACTATCACCCTAAATCTCAACAAATGAGCAGTGTTCTGAGGGTATCTATTAATATATGTAATATATCACAAAACAACACCATTGTTTCTTTCATCTTAATTTAAGGATTAATATAAATATAAAACTGACATATTAAATTTTACCTGCTTTTTTATTGACAGAACAATTATATCTGCTGCATGAATATTTAGCATATTTAAAACTTTTGCTTTAATTAAGTACATTTATTCCAAGAAAATGCATGGTCAGCTTAGATATACAGCTTCTGAAATATCTGATCAGGTTTGCAATTGCAGTCTGAAAACATTCATTCTAACTACAAGGACATTTATCATCGTATATTTTCATGCTCAGGCCCAGAGCTCCATGCTTGGACTCTTTTCCATCTACATTTGCATGGGTGAACTCGTCCAAGCCCATGGTTTTAGTACCAGCATGTATTAGCTACTTCTATATTTATAACTCCAGACTCAGTATCTCTATTTAAATGTCCGATACCAACCCCCACAACCTGCTCTTCCCAGCCTTCCCCATCTCAGCTGTTGGCAACTTGATCTTTCTAGCTGTTTAGGCCAAAAGCCTTGGGATAATTACTGACTCTGTTCTTTCTCTCACATCCCATCCCTTTTCAGTCAAAAAATTCTGTCACCAAGACTTTCAGAATATAGCCAGAATCTGGTCACTTATCACACTTCCATCACCACCACTAACCCCAATCATCTCTCACCTGGATTATAGTAATAGCCTCCTAACTAATACCCTCCTTATTCCCTCAGACAGCTGTGGGAGTGTTCTTTTTAGACATAAGTTAGATCATGTCACTTTTCTGATCAAAATCTCCAATGGCTTCTCTTCTTACTTAGAGTAAAAGCCAAAGTCTTTACTATGGTAAGGCCCCATGTGATTTAGTCCCTGTTACATCTCTGATCTCTCCTCCTATAATTCTCTTCCTAATGGACTCCAGTTCAGTCACAGTGACCTTCTCACTATTCCTCAAACACACCAGCCATGCTCCTGACTCAAGGCCTTTGCACTTGCTGTTCCCTCTGCCTGGAATGCTCTTGCCTGAAATATCTACATGGCTGCTCTTTTGCTTTCTTCAGAACCTATTAAACCTATTAAAATGTCAGCTTCTCAGAGAGGTCTTCTGTGAATATCTTATCTAAAATGAAATATTATCTGCTAATAGCTGATTAATAGTAAAAAAAATGAATTCATTTAATTAAATGTGTTGTCTTTCATGAGAAACATGACTTTTCCCCCTTAGGTTAATAATAATCATTTTCTGAGTAGTTACTATGTGCAAAGCACTATTCTGAGCACTGGCTGAAGAAAATTTACTTCTAAAGGAAAAATGCGAAATTAACTTTATACTTTCAGAAAAGAAAGGTAGTAAAACAAACTATTAAGATAGAAAATCATTAATAAATAAAAAGCAAATTTTAAGAAATGGAGTAAAAAAATTAATTCTACTATGATAATACATGACAATACTATACTAATTGTATGCTTTAGGCATAGCTGATCATATAAAAACCAAGGTTCATCAATACTTGAAGATGATTATTCATTTAGCCAAAGGATTCACCATAACTCCATAAATAGTAAATAGACCTAGTGCTTTTAAATATTTTCAATGAATAAAAAAAGACACTGATCCAGATTAAAAGTAAATTGTTCCTAAAATACCTATAGCACAAAATGAAGTAGGAACTATACTAATTCACATGCATTCTCAATATTTTTACAGTAATTATAATGGATTTCTATTCATCTATCTGCATTCTTCTGACTTGTTTCTTCTGTGGCCAATGCTATCCATTTTTATTTAATAATAATAACTATTATTATTATTGGTGAGAACATTGAAATTTTATTCTCAGGAAGCTTTATTTTTTATTTATAAAACACATGCTTATTATAGAAACTTAGCAAGTATAGGAAGGTATCAAAAAAAAAAAAGGAGAAAATCATCCATAATTTTACCATCACAGATAATTATTCAAAATTTTGGTATAGTTCTTTCCAGTCTTAGTTATATATATTTTTACAGATATGCCAGACTGAGAATTATAAACTCAACATCCTAACTACCCTCTTTTACTGTTTCTCCGTAATTGCACAAGAGAAGTTGGGAACTGTATTTGTCAGAATCCCCTTTCCTGTATGGTTGTGAGTTAGAGTTTGCCTGAGAGAATTTGCATGAGATGTGAAAGAGAAGTCATACTTCTGAGGCAGCTGTGGTCAAATGCCTGGGCTGATGTGGGAGTCACAGAGGCGTCCTAGTAAACTGTTAAGGACCAGCCGCTTCAGTGCTTTGGGCTCAGATCCTCCATATTGATTTCTCAGGCCTTCGGTGGCAACTTCCCTGACCTCTATTCCCCCAACTTTTCTAAACATTATGTGACTTTCCTAAAAGTATGCATGTCCCTAATTCCATATTAAAACTATTATACCTAGCATACACAGAGTGGCTTCTATTTTCTTGACTTATAATTTAGTTGAGATTATAATGAGTATATAATTTTGTATTGTGCTTATTCATGTAGCATTTTTATGTGATCATTTTCCCACATTACTCCAAAGGTATCATTTTTAATGGCTGCACTGAGTTAATTCCCATCCCATGAGCAATACTGAAAATAATGACATGCATTTTAAATGAAGCCACTCAGAACCGAGAGTGTAGCCTGTGACTATGGAACAGAGAAATACTAACTGACCCACGTGGTCACTGGACCAAGTTTAGTCTCATTAACACAGTAATCAGTCACAGACTACTATTCTATGGAGCTGGCATCGCTATTTTACGTAAGTATTCTTGGCCCATGTTGGTTCAATTTTTATAGTTTTAGTGACCCAAAGGTGACGTGGAGTGTCCATAATGAAAACTGGGCATACATTTCACCTTTGGAAGATATACCATCTTTTTATTCTGAAAGTGAAGATAATTCGGGTTCTTTTTGGGAGATTAATTTAAAAATGAATAAACAGGATATAAATAGGTAAATGGATGAATAGATAACTGGTATATAGGGAGTTGAGGAAAAGGCCTGATTCTTTCCCTGCCCCAGCTCTTTCCTAGCTTATTGTTCCATTCATTTGACCTTTTCTAGTCTGTCAGACCTGGAAAATATAACAAATTGATAGTTGGGAGTGGAGTATAGGAACTTTTCTCTTCTGAGGAAAAAAATGCATTAATTAAAAGTTACTAAGACTTATAATTAAGAGTCAAAACCCTTGTAAGTATATGATTATCTGGTGATAAATTTTATGCAAAATTTCAACCTTATCAAAAATTCTAATGTTTTAGCTAACAACAGAAGAGTTCTAAGAAAAACTTTTTAACACAGAACAAACAAAAATTGATCTAATTAGCATATTAAAAATACATACATACCTTATCTTCTTGACTGCGAAAATAATATAATGTTTTTCCTAAAAGTGTACACCAGACTCTCTTGGAGTAGCCATGCTTTACCTAAAATCATATTTCAAAGAATTACAAATGTAGCTCAGAACTCTGACACCTTAAAGTATAGCATATACACTCTATCTGAAGCTGTACAGGTATCTAGTTTGCTCAAAGTATAAGTGGTATTACAACTAGACTGTCTAAATGCTGTTAAAGATTTACCTGTTAGAGTAGTAGTACAACATGTTTTGCTTTATTGCTCACCAAGAAACATGTAATAAATGTTTATTATGTATCAAGTACTATGCCTGGGATTGAGGATCAAAGATGGATAAAACAAGATGCCAATTTCACAAGTATATTTTATAGTTTCTGTATTTTATACATTTCTGATAACCCAGTTACTCTTTGGGGTAACACTCTATGTTGGAAATGAGAAGATTAAAACCTAAAAATTCTAGTGATTTCTAAAATGTAAAAGATTCATTCATTCAAAATATTTGATGACTTCTCCAAAAGGATTTATACAAAACAATAAAATAACATTGAAAGCTAATATTACATATTTAGTAGTTACTATATGTCAGGAGCACACAATCTTGTGAGGAGCTAAACAATTAAATCAGCAGTTTACTATATACCTTCATCAAGAACACAGAGTTTACATTTATATGTGTTGTTTTTTTTTTTGTGGGAGACATTTTGCCACAATTTTTACTGAGTATTGTAGATTTTTCATCAAGTGTCTTTATGAAGATCCTTACTGTGGGTTCCTCCCCGCCCCAGTTTTGCCTAGGAAATAGGTATTGGAGATTTTTGCCAGTCAGTCCCAGCCATATCCTCAAGCCTAGAAACACAACAAGGACCCCATTTCCACCAGTGAGTAGATTTACAGTAAGCTCTACTGCCCCAGACCTAGAATGTGGTGTGTTTGGTAGAGCTTGCCTTATAATCCCCCCACTCTGCCAGCCCTGCCAACTTCTGCCTTGAGACTAGACCCTCGCTTGCAATAGTTAGAGGAGGCTTCAATCTGGAGAGGCCCGCCACCTGGAAACCAAGACACTGGCCAGCAAAACTAAAGCCCAATATTCTGTCTTTCATGCTTGGCCATGTTGGTAAGTACTAAGGAGAAAAATAACAGGAAAGGAGAAGAAAGTGCTTGGGGAAGTCGGGTGGGGAGCATGTTTAACAACTTAAAACGAGGTGCTCAGGAAGGCCTCTTTGACACTGACTGAGTCCAGCCCTGAAGGAAGTAGATGAGCTATGCAGTCATCTGAGGGAAGAGCCCTCTGGGCAAAGAAAGCAGCAAGCTCCAAGGCCCTCAAATGGTATGTGCCTGCTTGTGTGTCTGAGACTGAGTAAGTAAGGACAGAGGTCACTGGAGAAGGGGCAGGAGGTAAGAGGGGGCACATATTTTTCTATGACTTACATTTAAATGGACTGATAGCGATACATTGAGGAGGGTATAAATTATTGCCACAATAGGTTTTACAGTAGGCAAGTCACTATAGTAGAAAAGGCCTGGATTTTGAGGTCAGATGGACCAAGGCTTAAATTTCAGTTCTACCCGTGTACCAGATAGATGTCCTCAGGCAACTGACTTAACCACTCAGCTTCTGTGAGTAACATGGGATTATTATAGACCTCATTGGGTTGGTGTGATGACCAAAGGAGAAAATGTAAATAAAGAATAAAAGTAGTTACTCAATAAATGCTTCCTTCCTCACTATGCACAAGGAGAAGTAAAACACATGTTTCATTTAAACCCACAAACACAGCCAGCCTTCAAAACTGTGGTTTAAGCAAATAACTTCAGCATCAGACACTTTGATGGATTTAGAATGCTACTTGAGAGAAAGCAAAAAATGTTTCACTTGGCAAGATATGTTTCAGTTTAATTAAATTTAGAAACATATATTTACAGACAAATATCCTGGAAGTTGTAAATAGTTTGTATTATGTAGTTATTTTCTTCTCCTTTCAAATAAACTCCCTCAAAAATTCTCATCCAAACTGAACCATAATCCGTCTGCTTGCACAGTACATCATTTTGAAATGATTTATCTTTAAAATAGAACAATGTGTATCTCCGAAGAACTACAAGTTAATGAAGACTTTTGCCAATTCACTGTAAAAGCTGTGTTTTAAAAGTCTATCTTTATTTGTAAATCTGATTGTATTAGGATTTCTTAAAACTCTGAATTAATCTGAAAAACTCATAATAAAGCAAATTATACTAGAAGAATCCTCATGAAGATTTAAAGGCAATCTCAAACCTCAAGGCTTTGGCAAACTAAATAATTGAAAGAATAATATTTTACCTTGCACCCATAACAAAGATACTTCATATTAGTTCTGTTTGAAACTTTGAAGACAGTGTATCACATCCCAATTAGCCTTTGTCATCACACAAAACATGGTGTTCTCTCCTCTCCTATATCTTCTGCTTGTAGCTTTCTCTACCACAAATCCTGCTGTCAGCTTTGCTTGACTTCAGTATCTAGGTGAAACTCTTGTGATAATAAATGCTAACATTTTTGAAGTGTTTATGATGTGCCAGCCACTATTCTAAAGAACTTTACCTGCTTAAATAATTCATTTAATCCCCTAACACCCTGTGAAATTGGCACTATTATTATCCCCACTCCACGAGTGAGGATGTTAAGGCACAAAGCCTATAAATAACTTATTTGAGGTCACACAGTAGCAAGTGTCAGAACCAGGATTTTCACCCATACTCTTGCCCTAGCCTCTCTGCTACACTGCCTGTCTACATTCTTAATTCCCAGCGCCTTGCCATCTTCATTTCCAATAACCTTTGCCATCCCTCCATTTTCACCATCCATCCCTTTGGCCACACCTAGTCCTTTTTTCTTCACTGGGAACTGCTCCACTTCTGAAATACGTATTCTTCTCTCTGATCTCAACCTCCTCTCACTTCCCTCTCTCCTTACACCACTCCAATTCTTTAACCTCCTTCCAAATCCTCCCATTTTATTCCAGTTTACCAGTTCCCCCCTGGTCTCTCTTTCTTCATCAATCTTGGATCTTGTATTTGATCACAAAAGAAATGTTGCTCCAAGGCCCGTGATTATGTTGCATTTATATGCTTCTGACAAATCCGCTCAACAAAAGTTCATCTCCATTTATTTTTAAATAACCCAGTGGAGAGTGTGGAAAGAAAGAGGTTATAGTTATGGGAGGTTATATAAGATAACATTAGTTATTAGTTAATAACTGTTGAAACTGGGTGATGAATATATGAAGGTTCATTCTATTGTTCCTTCTACTTTCATATATGTTTGAAAATACCTATCATAAAACACTGATTTTAAATCATCATCTTGATAGATATGCATAAAGCAAGTAAAATGTTATTTGGAGAATCTAGGAGTCAGAATATGGGTGCTCACTGTAAAATACTCTGACTTTTCTGCATATTTGAAAATTTACATAATAAAACATTAAGAAAAAATCACTATCCTCACATCACTATAATGTAAATTATCTGCTCCTATTTCTGGGCATCTGAAGACATTAAAGAAAAATAAACAATATGAACTCAAATCACTATAGTCAGGTGGACCCTCAGAACATTCACCAATCTTTCTATTTTTCCTTGGGAACACTGTCCTCTTTTCCTGAATGATCATTGTCAGTCCCTTCCCTGCTCTCAGTAAACTTTGTTTTATGGAGTTAACGTCACCAAGAAAACAGAACATCAGACATAATCTCACGTAAAGTCTCACAGACTTAGATAACACTCTTCCTTCCTCACCTTTCTGCCATTCCAGCCCTCCCACGTGCCCTCCACTATCTTTATATCTTTCAGCCCATGTGGTAACTGCCCAATAAATTCTTGTTTTTTTAAATAAATAAACTTTTATATAGAAAATGTTATTCCTAAGCAGTAAACTAAAAGTTGCAAGAGTGAATATCCAGAATCAAATTAGCCAAGTTCTTAACATCTACCTACATATTTGAGTACTTAATAATAACAATGTGACAACTTGGAAAAAACCTCCTCCCCTCTATAAAGTATTCTAAACTATCTCAAATTGTATCTCGGTATCTCAAATTGTAGCCTGAATGTGAGCTTAGAACAAGTCACTCAGAATAACTAAGGGACGTTTTTCTCTTATAAGGCTCTGAGGGTGAAAATATTGGTGGACAAGTCTTCACAAATGGTAGGAAGATAATCTAATAGGCATCCTGTCTGTAAACCCCAAGGTTTAGTACTAATAATCACATTGACTTACTTAAAATGCAGTTGTGAAATGGGAAGTAGGGAGTAGCAGAAATGTAATAAAGCAGAAATTAATAAGCCACCTTATAAAGTAAAAACAAGCAAACAAACAAAAAAACTAATTGCAGGAGAAGTAACAAGCCCTTGGCCATGGGAACATATTAAACTTACAGGGTTTGATATACATACGTGGTCCTTGGAAAAGGGAGACAACTAGTCATTATGAATTATAACAAGAATGTGATTTAAAGTAACACTGTATTCATTGGTAAATATATATTTGCACAGTACTAGGGAGATCTCTAACCCATCAGTAACTGAAAAAATATTTTTATGGTAATGTAATATTTTGGAAAAAAAACATAGGTCATTTCTTTGTTGAATGTATTGGTAAATTTTTTCCTCTTACTTCTGGAGGAAAAAAGCTGGTCAGTCTTTATAAATATTACCGTATAGCACCCACCTACATTCCCATACGAAGTATAGATTACATGGTGGCTTAGTTCATTAACACCTAAATTTTTCACCTCTTACATAAACAAAGCACATGAGTGATGAGTGGTTGTGTAGAGGTTATTTTTGCATGTAATATTTTGTTTGTAAATATGTTATTGTATTTCTCTAAAAGTGACAATAAATATCTGTCAAAACCAATTGGACTTTAAATAATTTTAAATAACATTTATCTTAACATAAATCAATACCTACTTATTCTAAAAACTTAGAAAACAGAACTAAGCAAAAATAAAATAAAGTCACATCGAGATACTCAAGATACCTTAGTAAATTGACTATTCAGACATTTTTCTATGAATACATTTAATAAAAGTTGTGCTTTACCATATTATATTCACTCTCTCTATATAAATATACTTTCAAGTACATAGACTGAATATAATACTGCACTCTACTTGTTTTATTGCCCAACAATACCTCATATTTCTATAACATTATTCTTTTACAACATTTAAAATGACTGCATAGTAAAGCATTATCTGATTATATAAATATTTATTTAAGCTATCACCTACTCTACATCTAAGGTGATCCCAATTTTCTTTATTATAAACTATGCCATGTAAGTAATCTTTCTGGGCTAATGGAAATGTTCGCTATTTTGATACTGCGACAGTAAATATCTGTCAAAATTCATCAAACTCTACACTCAAGATCTGCATTTCGGTGTACACTAATTATATCTCATTTTTTAAAAAACAGAGAAAAAAACCATGCTGTGATAAACATCCATATACTTAAATCTTTTGCTAATTAACACCATTTCCTGAGCATAAATTTCTTGGACTGAGATTTCTGGATCAAAGAATATATATATGTGATTTAAAAACATTTAATATTCATTGATTCATTCATTTGTTCTTTTAAAAATATTTACTGAGTAAACAGCTTGGCCAAAACATTGCCATATTGCCTTCTAGAGTAATTCTCTCACTAGCAGATTTCTTACTTTGTGTCAATACTGTGGTTCATAAAGTTAAAAAATGTTCCCCTTGACCAGGTTTTTTAAAATACCTATTATTTCATGTTGCACTTTTTAAGAAAATTATTAGTGAGAATAAAATGTCTTTCCATTTGCTTTTGATCGTTTGTATTTCTCTCTATTGCTACTAGCTCTACTTCTCTCCCTTGGTGCCTTTGTTCCTTTCCCCCACTGGTATTTATCCTTAACTTACTGATTAGAAAAACCTTGTTTTTCAGATGTTTAAATACCCTTTTCAAAGTTTTTCAACTGTGTTTTAAAAATTCTGCTTAGAGAATTTTTGAAAGTAAGAACATCTACATTTTTATGTATAATAGTCTAATTTGTCATTTTTCCTCTTTATAGTTTTGGTCTTTGGTATCATATTTAAAATTTCTCAAGATAATATAAATATTCTCTCTATATATATCTTCTCTGATGCCCACTTTTCATGATCAGTGAGGCTAATTTGTCGCCTGGGACAAGTGCCCTGTGCAAAAAGTTCCGACCTTAGTGAGCAGTCCCTTCACTGTCGGTTTGCCCTCAGGCTGCAGGAAAAGTGGGTTGGCAGCTTGAACTCGAAGAACATTCTGTAACACTTTAATCCATTCCTCCAATATGTTGGGAGAATCTGCAGTCAGGTAGTAAGTGTGTTTTTCAGTGGTCAGCTAGAATGGGATGAGAAAGAGATAGGAAAGGAAACTCTGAAGATTTAGGATAATTAGCATTTCCTTACTACTTAACATGGAAATGAACATGTTAAACCTTGAATCTTAGGTTCTAAAATAATGACTCCATAAATAATTTACATATTTTAACTGCTTTCTGAGAATTAAATAACTAATTTTTGTTGAAATATATTTTTCTTCATTTTAGTTG
The DNA here is from genome assembly GCA_028627145.1 of Eidolon dupreanum. Classification (NCBI taxonomy): domain Eukaryota; kingdom Metazoa; phylum Chordata; class Mammalia; order Chiroptera; family Pteropodidae; genus Eidolon; species Eidolon dupreanum. The sequence goes on from CM053515.1 coordinate 82,185,715, forward strand.
ACTTTAAACTTTTCATAATATTAAGCTTCTAGGTCACGATTTTTTTATCCTGTTTACATAACATTTTCCTTTTCCCCCTTAAATGTGCTATAGGCTCCTGGTTGTTGAAATGAGGAGCACAATGATTGGTGACTATACAAAAATACACATTTTAAGTAAAGAGAGAGGAGTTATTTGTTACAGAAAAGAAGAAATCAATTATAAATAAAAAGACTACGCGTATAAGAGAAATTCTCAGAATTAACATAATGTAATCAAATATTAGGAACTCACAATTTTTCCATCTCAGATTAATGACATTTCAAATTTTCCAGATATTTCAGGAGCCTATAAATGATTCTTATCTGCCATGCACCGAGAAAAAGTTTTCCCTGATTCTCCTTTCTATATTTTGGGGCAATTCTCAGGTAATTATTAATATTGTACCTTTTTTATAAATGTTGACATCCACCCTCCAAAGGAACAATATAAGAAAATAACGATTATTAAAAGCATTTCAGAAATAAACTGAATTTAAATTACATATATTGAACTCTCTCCACACCCTGCATTTTTAAATTTAACAGGTTTCTGGCAAGACTGGCCTATGCGTGGGTGAAATGCTCAGCAGCTACCTCTATGGTATGACTTGGTAGATCTTGTACAGCCCCTTGCTCACCAATATCATTCCCATTTAGGTGTTACAGCATCTGCAGTTCATAGAAAACTGCCATTTTCTGGTTCTGTAATACACGAAATTACTAACATCTTATTGGGAATGCACTTATCAGATAACCCGCCTCTAAAATAGCTAGACAATTTGAGAGCTAAGAACAACTGGGAGATTAGGTACAGAGAAACAACAGTGAGATAAGTATAGTGGGGAGTTACTCAACTCAAAGGGCAAAGAAATTATAGTGGGGAGTTACTCAACACAAATAGCTTATATCATAGTTTTAACTAAGAAGTCCTGGGGTTTCACACATTTTTGAGCATCAAACTTAACCCAAAGTTAATTTTAAAAACACTGAATCATCTAAACCCCTTTCAATTAGTTTGGATAAATGAGAATTGAGTTTTGCATGATACAAAAAAAAGAAAGAAAAAGTGAAAAGAAAAAGTACCTGAACTGTTTGTTTGTTATCTCCTCTTAAAATACTGCAGGATGCACTAAGTTCAATATGGCCCTGGGGTTTTCTAATTACATCACTCTGTTTGAAAGGAAGAAAACCAATGCAAAGTGATTACCTATAATAGTAACCATAAAAAATGCTTTGTATAAATCGTTGCATTATAGTGAAGAAAATCAATCAGGAATTTGATTTCTAGTGTGAGGAATTCAGTTCTAAATAGCAAGCACTTCCCACTCACCGGAGACTTGTAGTAAAGTAATTCACCACCTTTAAGAACAAACCATCTCCGCTTCCAAGTCTTCACTTTACCGCTCATTTTTAATAAATAGCCAGATTTTTCCAGTGGCTCCTAATTAAAAAGAGATTTAAAAAATATTTAAGCTTCCTTTTGGAGGCTCAAACTGATGGATTCATTAATGTTTGTTTGTTTAAAAAAAAAAACTGATGCAGCATTTACATTTTTCCCATTATCACTGGAAGAGGAGCAAGTTTTAGGGAGCTTCTGCTCTGGTTGCGAATACTCTGTGTCTGTGGAGTAAGCATCTGGGGGAATAGCATAATCACTTTCAGAAGCCACAGAAGAGAGAGACACACCTAGATGAATAAAGAAATAAATCAAGTCAATATTCGATAATTGGGTGGCCCAAGTGCTGGCTGTGAGTTCTCCCAAGGAATACAGCTATCCCTAAATCATAAATCTTTCTACACTAGATTTATTCTCATGCCTTTGCCCATAAAGAACTTTTAAAGCAGAAAACAGAACTAAAGGGTAAGGACTATTATGCAACTCTCCAAGGAAGTCAAAAGAACATAAATAATATTCAGTATGATTACAAGCACAGTTATCTTTACATATATAAAATATATGCAAGTTTACTGAAATATCTTTTATTAAGGATTAAAAATATATATTTATATATTGATATGTAGGCAAAAATGTTTAATTTATCAAGACCTGCACAATCACAATTTAAACCACTTTTGGTAATCATTTTTAAAGTAATTCACATTTCATGTAAATCCAATACTATTAGTTCATAGGTTTTTAAAAAATCTCTCGTAAAAGAGAAGCAATAAGACTTAAAGATATAAACAGAGTATTTCATTTTTCTAGCAGCCATAAAATGAAATTCAAGGAAACATGTTCACAATAATTCACTTGCCTTTTTAGAAAAAGATTTGCAAATCATTATTTATTACAGTATCCAGCAACTCTTTAAAAGTGTCTATTCACATTTAAGGGATGTATTAGGACAATGCCACTGTATTGTTACTCTTATTTATTTGACTAACACAAATAACAGCTGTGATAACACTAATATCTTAATTTTTCCTAGAATAACAGAAATTTAGATCTATAAGAAACTTTAGTGATCCTCCTGGTTAATGCCCCCATTCTCTAAGGAGACTAAGGTCCAGAGATTAAAAGATTTGTCCAAAGTCAAATCATTAGGGAGGGGCCCTGCTGGGGTGTAAATCTCAGGCTTCCAACCCCAGGGCCAATGTGTTAGGCACTATCCTATGTGCTAAGGATAGAACAGAAAACAAAACAGAAAATTTTCTGCCCTCAAAGAACATCGATCCTAATTGGGGGAGACCGACAAAAACCGGGCAGTAAGTGCTATGGAAAAATAATACATAGACGAGACTAAAAAGAATTTTAAAAATCCAGCAGTTGGAGAAGGGCAAAGGACTGCATTTGAATGGTGTGGTCAGGGTAGTTCACACTGAGAAGGTAGTGTTTGCACAAACCACTGAAGGAGGTGCGGGAGTTAGCCACATCTGGGCGAAGAATACCAAGTGGAGGAAACGACCAGTGCAAAAGTCTTGAGATAAAAGCCTGGAATGTTCTAGGAACAGCAGTGTGGCCAGAGCTGAGTAAAGGAGGAGAAAAAAGGAGATGAGGAAAGACATAAAAGAATCATATAACATCTTAGAGCCATTATAAGTCCTTGCAGTGTTTTGAGCAAAAGTGTGATGCAACCTGATTCCAGCTGCTGGGGGTCAAGGCAAGAGCAAAAAGATTATTAAAAGCCCCAAATATTAAACCTATGAAAGCTGAGCAGCTCCCATTGAAGCTGTGGGGTTTGGGAGTTCCTAGGGGTTCCAGCAACACAGTTTAAAAACCAACAGACATATCATGATGCATTAAATACTTTTGTAAATACAGACATCATTTAGGATGAGATCTCTCTGTAACCTCTAGCTATGCCAAAAATTTCTTCAAAATCTAGTAAAAATCGTAAACATATTTAAAGTAATTTTTTTTTGTTGGTTTCCATCTTAATATTAACCACAAAAATTTTTGGTGTTATTTTCTGCCATTTAGCAGAAATAAGTCGAATCCATAAATTATCCAAAATGCCACATGATAACTATAAAAGAGAAACCTCATGTTGGCCAAGCACCTCACTTTATTCCATAGTAAAATGATTTCTCTTTTACAGACAAAATAAGATTAAGCAAAAAAAAAGTTTGTGTGGCTTGTCTGGAATCACAAAGAGAATTAAGAGAATATAAGTGTCTTAGTCCTAGGCTAATTTTCTTTTCACTGTGGTTTGAAACAAGTATTTGATTTTTATGGTGATAAAATTCCCATTACATATTCTGAATTACTTGGAGTTGTCTTTACCTGAGACTCTCCCTCACCTCGTTTCATGGCCCTGGGGCTGCCTGGCCCACTCCGACTGCGCGTGTCTGACTCGGAAGTCCGGGAGCTAGATCTGGAACTGTCTTCTTCCTCTGACCCAGAGGAGTCATCAAGGAACGGGCTGCTGCTTATTTGGGTTGCCTTCTAAAAAAAAAAGCAGAGCAGCTTTCCTTGTCCATCTCTAAAGTCACCTCTCTCTTTAGCTATAGAATGTTTTACCAGAAGAAGTCATGGAATAAGATTTTTTTAAGGAATACAAGAATATATTTTGCCATTATCAGTTATGTTGCTAAGTCCCAAATTCTAACTGCAAGGCATCTGTCAATTATTAAAGATTCCTGAAAACATCAGGTGGTGAATATCTGACAGATGCTTATTTTGATTAGATACTTCAAACTAGGGAGGAGGACACTAGCAGTGATAAAAAGATCTTTTTAAATTAGGCGTTTTCATTACATCATTAGTAATGTTTCCTTTAAACAATTAACAGCCATGGAGGGGGCAGAGTATTATATGGGACATAATAGGAATGGACTCAGACTTCTAGTACTCTGATAAGAATAAATATCTTCTCCAGATCTTTCCATTTCTTCTCTTTTTATGATACATTAATGTGAACTTCTAAAACTCCCTATAAAGGGAGACTCTGTAAATGACAAGAACGGAATCTGGAACATGAATAAACAGTTTTCTTGATCCATCATGAAGCGAATCACATGTTTAACTGTAACAATAATAAGTTACCCCCTTCAAAGTTGTGTACACTGGGGTTGTCATATTCTTATATATCAGAGATGTGTAAAGTCCTGATGTGGTACAGGAAAGCATTGCAACGGAATCTGAAACAGAAAACAAAATGATTTTTCAAAAATAAAAAACCCCAACCTTCTAACTAGCACTTGTCTATTTCTTACAAATATAAATTAACAAAATTTCCAATTAAAAGAGAAAATCAATCAACACATGATTATTTGTTATTCTGCTTTAATAATTATGGCATTTGAAGGTTTAATTACATACTCTTACATGTTTCATTATTTCCTCATATGTGCTAGTTCCCCAGCTAGACTGTAAGCTCTTTGAGAGTAAGGATCCTAGTTTTTATTTTTATGGCATCTCCATCCAGCTCAGACTGGGCAGAAATAAGTTCAAACACCAACTGACTAGTTCAATGAGCAGTGCTCTATGAAAATATTCTCTGATTATTCATGGCCCTATTACTGACATGGTGTTAAAACATCATTAATTCTAAAGCCTTTATCAGGTGAATCTCATATTGAAAGGTTAGAATATAATTTCCTATAGTAAGAACATGAGATAGATGAGAAGAAATAGAACATCAGTGGTTACCTGTGAGATATGGATTAGTAAGTAGTAGAATAGGGAAGGGGATGGTAGAAGGAACCACAGGAAAATTTCTCTTTTTATTCCAGACAGTTCTGTTGTTGTTGTTGTTGTTGTTGTTGTTGTTATTTTTTAATATCATGGGCATGCGAAAGAGAGGGAGGGAGGGAAGAAGGGAGAGAGAAAGGTAGGAAGGGCGAGAGAAAAAAGGAAAGAAAGGAGGAATATGTTTTAAACTTTGAGAAAAAAGGACATAAAGATCAATATTTTTACTTTAAACAGCAGAAACTCCACAGTTTCTCTGCTCTAGCTTTTTCAGGTAAAAACATAATGAGGTGCTCTCTACATGAGAGTTGAATGTCTGTGAGCCCCTATACTGAGTAACATGAATTTTGATTTAAAATCCTAGAAATCATTTTCTAAAATCCTAGCAATCCTAGAAATCATTTTCTAAAAGTTTACATAATTCTATTCCATAATTTCAGACATTTAGGAAGCACTTAGCTAGTGAAACGGCAGTACAAAATCATTTATTTTTTGAAACATTTTTATTGTAGTAAAAAAACCACATAACATAAAATTTACCATCTTAACCATTTTTAAGTGTATAGTTCAGTTAGTGTTCAGTTATCCACACTGTTGTGTATCAGATCTCCAGAACTTTTTATCATGCAAATCTGAAACTCTATACCCATTAAACAACTACTCCCCTTTCCCCAACCCCAGCCCCTAGTAATGACCATTTCACTTTCTGTATCCATAAATTTGACTACTTTAGATGCCTTGTATAACTGAGATCATGCAAAATTTGTCTTTTCATGACTGCTTATTTCACTTAGTATAATGTCCTCAAGGTTCATCCATATCGTAGCATGCAAAATCACTTACTTTTATTAACATTCTCCACACTGAAGGCTTCAGACATTCGAATGCCTGATTTGGCTACAGCATAAATTCTGCTTTCCTAATGTAAAAGAGAGATTTAAACTGGATATTTAAAGCAAAGAAATGATTAGTTTTAACACACATGTTTTTCATTTGTTCTTCATTTAATATTCACTGAAGTATAGCATTATTATGAAACTGTCATCACTGCCAACCAAAATATGCCACTGTGAACAGCATTGCACAAGTTCTTTCCATCCATTAGTCATTCCATTATTTATCTTTGTTCTAAAATTTTTGTTTGGCGTTTTAATTTTTTTTAAAAGATAGGCAAAAAGTAAGAGAAAGCTTATTCACAATCACTGGCTATACAAAACATCACCTTTAATCGTAGTAGAATGGTAATTCTAGAATATGGTTAAAGAAAAAAAGGGAAAAACTTGAATGGCTATAACATGAAGCCAGAAACCACTCATAATAAAAAACTACACACAAATATTATCTATACTATTCTACCGTTCTAAAGTATCTTTGAAGAAAAAAAAATGAAGTCAGAAATCACAATATAGTAGCATTAAGTGCTATCATTTCCATATTTCAATGAAGCAGAAGAAATACCTGAGGTCAAATAACAAATGAATTTGAAAATTGCAATAGAATTTATAATACTATCTCCTTCCAAAGCAGGCTATTATTTTGCTTTTTCTCTAAGAGACATCTCTGAAATGGGTACTAAAAAGGCTATTAGCCCTTCCCCCTGTGAGAAAAGGGGCTCAAGGTTGTTCTAATACACAGATGATCATGTCTTGAACTTTGTAACACTTCTAACCTGGACACAGCTGTCTGGACCGGGGCACAGAGGGCAACTAAGGCAGTCTCGTTCAGGACTGTGCTAGCCAGACGCCTGTGAGGTAATGAGCATGAGATCTCTAACTAGCCGAGACACTTTAGATTGAAGAGTGGCTGACTGAATGACTCAGATGCAGTTTCTTCGAGACATGTGATTGTGAGATACTCACAAGAGAGACAAACAGCAGAGTGGGCAGAACAGAAAATCATAAAAAAATAAGGCGGTAAGCAGGAGATGTGAGGCTGTTAAAAGCTATGAGTGAGTGGAGGAGTAGTTAGTAGCAGTGAGAGAAGCAGAGAGTCGCTGCAGACAGGAGACGACAAGCTGAGTCACTGGACCAGGGGCCATGAGTGTCACTTGTTTCTAAGGAGTTGACTATATAAGGTGCTGCCAAATCATCACATGTTGTCCCACTAGAGCGACAACTGCATTCTGAATAACATTCAAGTTCAATAAGGATAGACTACCTTAAACTCTTGAAAAATCCATAAAATAAACTCTTAAATTGAGGTAACTCGAACAACTCTCTTTTCCTTGAAACCTGAAAATACCTAATAAACAGAAAGAATCTGCATATCTGGCCACTCTACTAAAAGGCTTTTGAAAAGCAATATTACTTTTCAGAACTGAATAGTTTCAGAAGATGAAAAGAAAGGCAAAAAAAAAAAAAAGTAGTAAAATTGTTTTCCAACTAAAACAAACTTTAAAGCTTAACCTAAATCTCTGAAACATCTCAACATAATAAAAGCAGCAAAATTTCAACTCTTCACTTCCTAAAGGGTAACATAATTGGAATTCCAGAGGTTCACAGGCCAATAACATGCACTTTTTCAATAATACCCAGAATTTAGCAATAAACTGTGGACGGCTTCACGTGGAAACTGCAATGAAATGTTCTTCTCAAAATAAATAAGAGCAGATATGTCTCAAGATCTGAATTTATACTGGGAAAACATGGTTGCCTTAATTTGCTTAAAACTGTATTGGTGTCTAAATAAAAAATCACAATAGAACTCTGAAAACCAAAAAATCCTGCAACCCAGATGTTTCTCTGGAGGCCAAAGGTTAAATCATGTCAGGATATGAAGGAAAACTTAAATCTACAGAAGAGATAATCTCACTGTGTTTCAAATATAGGAAGATTTTTTTTTTTAATCTAGCGATACCTAAAAAGAATTACACAACTGATGGGTTAATTCTTGTATTAATGGTCAATGTTTCAATGGAAGAAATTTCAGTAATATTAGATACACAGGAAGATGCTTTTGGTTAAAGCAATGGATTTATAAGCTCACGAAGAATAAAATTAAATTTCTCTTAAAGCTAATCAAGTAAATGATTGAGTTCAAAAACCAATGACCTATCTGAGTTAAGTGTCCTGGTCAAGAATTCACCCAGAAGTATTACACAGTTAGGAGGAAGCTTTCTTCCCCACCCCTGATGTTTTTTTCCATGTGAGGGGAGCTCCAGTAATTGAACACTCCTGATCACTCCCCAACATTCACTCTCTCCTCTCCAAGGGAAGAGGAGAGAGGAGTGCCTTGATGTGATCAGTGAGCTTAGAAGGAGATATCGGACATGCAGAGCTCAGCACCTTCCTCTCTCCTTTCTCTTGAGAAGTAGCTGCATGCAAGAAACAATCATTTGTTCTTGCTCTAGGTTGTAAGCTTCAGAGGGTTAGGGCCTCACTGGAAGCCTGTGGTGGTCCAGTGCTACCTGGTGACTAAATCTAGCTAATTCCAAGGTTCAGTAATGAAAAGCTCATTTGTCCGTCAAGTCTCTAAAATCAGTTTTCTTGCTAATAATGGTAATATTTTGATCTCCTCTCTGTCTTATCCTTGTCTTATTTCTCAATTCATTCAGAACTCAGTGGGAAAGAGAAGGGGAAATTTTATTCTGAAAACTGGGAATTGTCAGAACAAAGCTGGATTTGAAAAGAAACAGGAAAAGAAGTAAAAAAACCCTGAACATGAATGTTAAGAAAAACTAGTGCGCATGTATTTTACACAGCAATATAATTTACCCAGGAGGGAAAACGGTGCAGGGGAGGAGTTGGAGGTTTGCTGCAGGCCGCCTTCTTTGCTGAGTCACAGGTTTCCTGGTCATCTGGAAACGGAGATTCCAGAGAATCATAGGAAAACAATCCATCATCACAACTGGTGTCCATATTCTCTAAAATTTCTGTACTATCGCCATCAACTAGATCAAGATCTGTTTCCTGAGGTCTCAGTGGTCGTATCATGCTTATAGCATTTCTGTTTGTACCAAACATCCTATCAGAGCTTAACTGTGGCTGGCTTAAGTGCCTTTTAGCCAGCGCCACACTTATACTGAAAACATTAGGAATCCTTAGCTTCAGGGGTGGCAAATTTGATGAAGGCACTAATTGTGTTCCTTTTCCAGGGAGTAGGTTAGGATACTTTGGAGTCAAAGCTGGGGTCAAAATAGGGCTTGGGGTGTTGGCCTCACTAGATGAAGATGAATAATCCAGTCTCTGAGACTGAAATTTTTTATTCAGTTCATCTGAGGAACTATCGTGCTCCTTTTTACTTGATTCAGAGTTTCCCTTTCCGAGAGGACTATTCTGAGCTTTCCATTGTGCTTCCTGTTGCCAAGAATACAACTTCTTATGTTCTGGTCTCTTTATGCCAAAAGTCTCTTCTTCAAATATAGAGCTGCTGTCATCCGATGCCGTCAAATACATCTCACTGCCCATTCTGCTACAATGGACCCCTTCCTCTGAGGTGTGACTGGAAAGGGTAGACGTGTACCTGGACTTGGATCTTCCTTTGCTGCCGTCTTCCTCATCAGAACTCCAGTCACTCACAGGAGCCCCAGAATTCTGGGATATACCACCATCTGTTACAAAGCTTGTTCTTGTTTTCCGATTCTGTTCTGATACACAAGGGGTTTGGCGCAATGTTCTCTGACCTCGGTTATTTTCTTGAATTTGGTTATCAACAGACTTTTCTGGAATTTCCATTTCTAGAAAAGCATACATCATATTGGCATATTGCTTTTAATAATATAATCTCTCTGTACACTTAATTTTATGTAACTACTTTGTGAAACTGGAATTTTCATAAGGATAAAGCTAATTTACATTATCTTTTTTTAGCTGTATGTCTTTTTTAAACCCAGATTTGGAAACTATAAGCTTTATATATAACATGAAGCCCTAACACTTCAATAGAATAATATAAAAATTAAACTGCTTTTTTACAAATAAACATGTTGGGGAAAAAACTGAGAACAGTCTAATGAGGAATAATAAAAGAAGCAAAATATAAAATAGGGCAATACTGACTATCAAAGAAAGTAACTACTAAAAAAATGAACACCATTAATTCTACTTTGGAAGCAAAGAAAATGACAACCCTCTTTCAACTAAATTTCAAAATTATCATAAGTAAATTTAAACATAATAAACATAAAGCTATAGTTTAAAAAACAAATTTTGTTCCCAAACTTTAATACTTGAAATATGAAAAGCCATTAAGAAAATACAGAAAAGCTTTCTTCCCTCTACTTTTGGTTTAATCGTAAGTACAAAAAGTGTTTATATAATACAAATAAAAAATGTTGTTAGATATGGCTTATTTTTGTTTATAACATAACAGAATAAACCATTGGCTTCAGAAACAGTGAACAAAAAATTTAGATTGAAGACTACAAAATAAATTTTGAAAACATAAAAACATATCTATGATCCTCATAACTAAGAAAATAGAGGCTAAACAAACTCTACAATTTGATATTAGGCAATTTGTTAAATTTGCAAATGAGCAAGAGCCTCAGTATAGGCAGCCCCAGTTATACTGAGCTATATACTCAACTGACTATTAGAAAGTAGGAAAGGAATTAAAATGATTCCCCCTCCCCCTCAAAAAATTGCAAGTGACAGTATAAAAGCAAGTAGCAAAGGAGCTTTCTGATTGCAAAAACATTATGTAGTTTTTCAGAATTTCATAATCAAGCGTAGACTTTTAGGGCTATAATTTTTCTCCTTTGGAGGAAGGAAACAGAAACTGAAAATAAAGAAGATGCAAATTCAAACCTCAAGAAAATATTTGAGAAGTCACACAAGGTGGCAAAGCCAATAGCCGCACAGCAAAACAAAATTTAGAGGGGTTTTAAGACTAAAAGAAGGGTAGAAATCTGCACATATGTCCAGGGTTTATACATATAAACAAACATTTTCCTCTTTGAAACAATAAAGGGAAAATCAAAGCATTTATGAAATTTTCCTTAGGTGTTCTTTTTCTTTATAAGTTTGCAATGCCATATTTAATATTAGGTAATTTTTTTGTATTTTAAGTAAATAATGAATAGAAAGTTCATAATTCTAATCCGCCACTCTAAGTTAAAACAAGTACCTTGTAGGTACAACCGTGAACTTTTTAATTTTAAATATCACTGCTACGTACTTTAGGAAAAAGTATCAAGAGAGAGAAATTAGTTTCCCTAGGCATCACTGGCAAAGAATCTCAAAAAAGACACAAGATAACTAGATATACAAAGTGAAATGCTGTACTGCTCTTTAGAAATATTCTCATAAGACATCAAGTTGTCAAGAAAAAAAATAAGGAAACTAGGATGAACCATTCAGATAAGATTTTATATATTTTCACTGTTGAGTGATGGAAAAATAAAAATTAAAAAAAGGAAAATTAAGCTATGTAAGAATTAACCTTAGCATATGATTTTACCCTTTAAAAAATGTCAAAGCAAATTCTTCCAGTCCATAAATACCTTCTCTGTCTTTTCCTTCAGTGAACTCGGGTTCTTTAGATGATATCTTGCTTATTTCCTCAGATTTTACTACTTGAGGAGGACTTCTTGCTCGAGATAAAAAGCACCCAAAGGTCAAACTACTTAGGCGCTGGCCTTCTGAAAGCTTTGGTGTGGAAACACTGGATGACTTCTTCCCTTGAACTTCTGCAAGATCATTAATCACAATCAAATTTGTATTTTTCATAACAGTGTGTTAAAATAGAATCAAAACATATAAAAACTTGGACAAATCATTCCTTGTTCCAGAAAAAAAGCTTGAAAATCCTAACGGTCATAGTTTTTTCTTTTTTTATTCAATTTAAACTAAAAAAAAAAAAAAAAAAAAAAGAAGGATATAGTTCCAAAGTGCAGCTGTTAGCATGTCTGCTTTACATGCAGAAGGTCCTGGGTTCACACCCCAGTGGAGCCACAGTCCATGGTCTACAGCCATGTCACCCTGAACAAGCCCAATGTCTGATCTCGGAAGCTATGCAGGGTCAGGCCTGGTTAGTACTTGGATGGGAGACCACCTAGGAAGTCCAGGTGCTATAGGCATAAATAATTTTTAAAAAAATTAATCCACCCATCTCCCACTTTTGGTAACCACCAATCTGTTCTCTGCATCTACAAACTTGGTTTTTAAATTTATTTATTTACTTTTAGATTCCACATATAAGTGAGATCATCAGTATTGTCTTTCTCTGTCTGACTTATTTCACTTGGCATAATGCCTTCAAGGTCCATCTATGTTGTTGTAAATGCTAAGATTTCATTCTTTTTTTATGGCTGAATAATATTCTACGTATAGACCGTAGCTTCTTTATCCATTCACCCATCAATAGACATTTAAATTGTTTCCATATCTTGACTATTGAAAGTAATGCTGCACTGAACATGGGGGTGCATATATCTTTCTGAATTAGTGTTTTCATTTTCTTTGGATAAATACCCAGAAGTAGAATTGGTGGATCATATGGTAGTTTTTTTTTAAATTTTTTGAGAAAACTCCATCCTGTTCTCCATAGTGGCTGAACCAATTTACACTACAGTCAACTGTGCACAAGGGTTCCCTTTGCTCCACTTCCTCGCTGACATTTGTTACTTCCTGTCTTTTAGATAATAGCCATTCTGACAGATGTGATATAATATCTCACTGTAGTTTTGATTTGCATTTTTCTGATGATTACTGATGTTAAGCATCTTTTCATGTATCTGTCAACCTTCTGTATGTCTTCTTTGGAAAAAATGTCTATTCGGATCCTCTGCTCATTTTTTTTTATATTGAGATGTATGAGTTCTTTATATATTTTGGATATTAGTCCTTTAACAGATAAATAATTTGAAAATATTTTCTCTCATTCAGTGGGTTGCCTTTTCATTTTGTTGACAGTTTCCTTTGTGGTACAGAAGATTTTTAGTTTGATGTAGTCCTACTTGCTTATTTTTGCTTTTGTTGCTTTTGCTTTTAGTGTCAGATTACAAAAAAAAATCATTGCCAAGACCTGTGTCAAAGAGCTTACATAAATAAAGTTCATACTTATTTATGTACAGTAACATGGAATCCTCACTGTCTAGCCTCATACGCCAATGTTTAAAATCTGTTTATATATTTCGAATGTTCAAAATATTAACTGTAGAGTGAAAAATATCTAATCCCTTTAAACATAGTTAATTCTCAAACAAAAACAAACTCAAACAAATTTAAAAAAAAGATTATAACAAACTAGAGAGTTATAGCTTCTTGCAAAGTCAAGTATTGGTAAATACCAGTCAAGTACTGGTAAAATTTGATTGTGTGGTAATGCTATGAATGGTGAGGAAAAAGGGACCAAGGTCCTGGTTGCCAAGACAACCAAAAAAATTTAGATCATCATTGGGGCAAATATCACATTATCACTGTAATAACTTTTGCTTTTTTAGTTTATAGTATGCTTCTCACAAGGAAGCAGATGGAGGAGCATGGTACAGTGACCACAATACAGAGGACCTTCATCATTTCTTTAGAGGAAAATAGGGGGAGCAGGCAGTTTCTAGGCAGATGATAAGATAGCTAGTGGAGTGTTCAGGCAAGTACCTAATCGTGGGTTTAATTCAACTTCTAGGACTTGTAACATTGCCACTTCTAAGATCAAAAGCATGAAGATCCCAGTGACAGTAAGAAAAGTTTTCAAAAAAAATTAAATTCTTATCTCTGGGAAAGTACCAAAGGATTAAGTAGCAATTGATGATTGTGTACAATAGAAAAATATCTTTACATAGTGTATGCCTTCAGGTGTTTCTCTTATTATTTCATGTTTATTATCTCTCACAGAACTAATTCACAATTATTTAATAATCATATACATGCATATATACTTTTAAAGTATGAATGACCCTTGAACAACATGGGCTTGAACTGCACAGGTCCACTTACAGGTGAATTTTTTTCGATAAATATCTGTACTGTTTTCCATTTGTGGTTTGGAGTCTACAGATGCTGAGGGCTGACGGTATGCACTGATCGACACCATTTCATAGGGAACTTGAGGGTCTGGTATCTGCACAGGGTCCTAGGACTAATCCCCCACGGATACTGAGGGCCAGCTTAAGTTTTAGGGGAGTCAAAAGTTATATATGGATTTCCGATTGTGCAGGAGTTAGCACCCCTAACTCCTGCAGTTGTTCAAGAGTCAAGTATACTATATCATATCTACATTTATCATATCTATTCTTCTCCAGTCCAAGCCTAGGTTCCAACCATCAATAACTCTTAGTCTGTAAGACCTAAGAGACTGCCAATGAAGACTAGAATTGCAACCTAAGAATATTATACATACATACATACATATATATATATCTATATAGATATATATATATATCTATATAGATATATATATATATATAGCTTTTTGAGAGTAGGTTTATATATCCAGTATAAATAAATATATATTTGTATATATATGTATATATATATATGTGTGTGTGTGTGTGTATATATATATATATATATATATATATATATAGCCTTTTGAGAGTACGTTTATACATCCAGTCTATTCCAATGTTACAATGAGGGTAAATGTTACAGAGACCTAACACTTTAATTCTAAATATGGAATTCCTGATAAACTATGGAACACCTGTTTTTCATCATATAAGTGGAGGATATGTATGATATAAGAAATATATGTTTTGGTCTTCATCCATGGTTCCTGGCACACAGTTCTAAACTCTATGGAATTTCCTAAGTAAGAGCCATTAAGGTATCTTGTTGTCATAACAAGCCCTTTCAACCAAATCTGAGTTTATGTTAATGAGATTTTTGGAAAGGCCCTAGATAGCCTCAGGATGAGGGCTGAATGCCAGGGGAACCAACCAAGTGATTAGAGGGCTGGAAATTTCAGCCTGACCCTCTAGCCCCTACCTCTGACCTCAGGAAAAAGGAAAAGACTAGTGTTGAATTAATCACCAATGGCCAATGACTTAATCAACCAAAGTGAAGCCTCCGTAAAAACCCAAAAAGATGGTGTTAGGAGCTTCCCAGTTGGTGAACACGTGGAGGTGCTTGTAGAGCAACACATAAGAGTGGGCGTGGAAGCTCTGGGACCCTTCTCCCATACCTTGCCTTCTACATTTCCTCCATTTGGCAGTTTCTTAGTTATATCATTTGTAATAAACTGGTTGGTCATCTAGCAAGTAAACTGTTTGCCCATGCTCTGTCAGCTGCTCTAGCAAATTATCAAACCTGAAGACAGGACCATGAGAACCTCCAATTTATTGCCAGGTAGGTAAAAACAGGAGTGACAATCTATACTTGGGACTGTGTCTGAAGTGGAAGGAGGGGATAGTTTTGTGTGACTGAGCTCTTAAGCTGCAGGCTCTGATGCTAATGCCAAGTAGATAATGTCAGAATTGAGTTTAATTTATAGGAAAGCCAGTTGGTGTCCTCTGAGAATTGAAAAAATTGCTTGGTGTGGGAAAAACTCCCCTGCGTCTGATATTAGAAGTATTGAGACGAGAAGAAAAACAGAAAAGTTTTTTCCCTTTACAAATGATAGCAATAATTATTATCATACAGTAGACAAAATGCTTTCATGTCTTATAATCCAGAGGTCCCCAACACCTGGGCTGCATACCAGTACCAGTCTGTGGCCTGTTAGGAGGTGAGCAGTGGGTGAGCAAGCAAAGCTTCCTCTGTATTTGCAGCTGCTCCCCAGGGCTAGCATCACTGCCTCAGCTACACCTCAGATCATCAAGCATTAGATTCTCATTGGAGCACCAGTCCCTGGTGCCAAAAAGGTTGGGGACCGCTGCTATAATCAACCCCCCATGAAACCAGGAAGGCACTATTACAATCACCATTTTACTGATGTAACAAAACAAAACAAAACAAAACAAAACAAAACAAAACAAAACAAAACAGAAACCCTGGAGATACAACACTGTATTAAACTATAGAGCATTAAAGTTATTAAACTGTAGAGCATTAAAGTTGACTTCAAAGCCCATGTTCTTTTTACCACGCCAGTATTGTTCCAATGCGTTCTGTGAAACTCCATAAGCCTTGTGGAGATGTCCCAGAAGGTATAAGAAGAGGCATGGGTTGAGGCCAAGTCTGTAGACTCTGGACCCATCACCCCAAACTGTTTTTACCTGTTTTATTTTGAGATTTTACAGAAAATTTTTTTTTACAGGGTTCTGTTGCTAAATAAGTTTGAAAACCAATCCTAGGCCATGGGTCTAATAATCCCACTGATTCACCTCCTCTTCAGCTCCATGAACATTTGAGTGGCTATCACCAGAATAGCATTTAAGTAAATTTCTATCTCTAACTCTGTGGTCCATTTTCAGGCTTTGAAGTTGAAAAAAGAGAAAGAAAGTAATCCTAAGCATTGGAAAACGTAAAGGGTTTATTCATATTATAAAATTCTGCTCCGAATATTCAGATTTTAAGAGTTTTAATCACTGTTGATCACCATAACACAAAGTGAAAATAGAAAATAACATGACTAATTTTCTTCAAGAAAACATACCTGGAATTAAATGTTGAAATTAGTATTACCTCCTTTGTGTTATTCACTAGTCTACCTGTGCTGTGTAATATAGACATGCAGTTATTTACATTTAAATCAATTCAAATTAAATAAAATGTAAAATTTGGGTTCTTAGTTGTGCTAGTCATATTTCAAAAGAATTCATAGCCATTAAATAAATTCAATTAAGCTATCTTAGTCAAAGGGCTCATACCTTGTAGTTTTAACTGTATTGTTCTTATCTCTTCAGTTTGGTTTTGGTTGATCAAACGAAGATTTTGATTCTCCAATTCCAACTAAAAGAACATATGGTTTTTTAATACAGGAATAACATTTTAAAAATGCACTAGTAAATTATGATATTTGGAAAATTTAATACCTAATTACACATAAGCAAAATATAAAAGAAAAGATAAGAAACTATCAGATGTATTTATTACAGCATAGGTTATCAACCTAGATAATTGTTGATTCAATATTACCTTTTTCCAGAACTAAGAGTTTTAAATGTTTTCGCCCCTATGCCTTTTCACATAAAATTATTTTAACCAAATTATTTCAGCATTTAATCTGCCACAAAAACTAAATAATGTGTACTTCTCAGATACTGAACACATTAGTTTTATGATATACACATATGTTCTATAATCATAAATTAGAACTAAAATCAACTAACTATAATGAGACTATTTATACTATCATGAATCTATCAATATTTTTCATTTTAGTAATATATTAAACATTAAAATGAAAGCTACCTGTCTCACATTTATCAAAAGACAGCAGCACCACCAACTGATCAGAATTTCATTTCACTCAAATGATCATATATTCTAATGACTTGTCTATTTAAAAGAAGTAAAAGGTACTCAGAAAAGGGAAAATATAGCAATAAATACCTCATTTAACTTAACTGTTACCCATTCTTTGATTTTAGCTGCTTTCTCTTCTATTATTTTAGCTTCTTGTATCCTTATTTGTTTCTGAAATAACATTAGCAGTTTATTTAGTTCAAACATAAGCTCACTGGTCTGAAAATGTTATATCATGAATAGAAAAGGCATATACTTAAAAATCTGTTTCCAAGTGAATACCTCTACCTTCAAACTACCAAATGGATAAAAAATGAGAACAACTGTCCAGGAGATAAAATAAACTGTAAAGGCATATGCAAATATTACTAGTTTTAACAACTGCTATTCTCTTTCTCTGAAAGATCACATACTGAAATCAATCCACTGAACTTATCAACAAAACAAACCGTTTCTGGAAATGGTCTATGGTTTATAACAGTAGGATAGGGGTTAAGCAGATTCAGAAGAGAATCAGGATCTCCTCTGGGGCATGGCTTGTTTTCTCCTCAAACACTAGTTCTTAAAGATCCATAAAAAATGAAGATAGAAAAATTAACTTATATTTACCAATCTTAAAACCTTGTCATGGTCACAAAACTACTGAGAATGTGACCTATCATATAAATCACAGTGGGTGGGGACTAGGAGTGATGAAAAGCTGAAAACCACTGACCTAATAAAATACTGATCCTCACAGAAATTTTAAAAATGCTAAAAATAAACAACAATTTAACATATTTAACAATTCTGTAGTGGTCATATTTAAATGATGATAAGTGACAATTTAAGTAAATAACCTTAATGCAATTTTTTTCTAATAAAATTTTAAAATAAATACACTCGATCTCAATAAACTGGTTTAAAAACAGTGTACACATTTCTAAGCAGATGGATTAGCATCAAACATATGTTTAAAATATAATGTTCCAACAACATTTCCAATATCCTAACAACCTAAAGCAAAGATTAACTTCAAACATTTTACACACAGAAATATCTGCTGATAACCAAGAGTTTTCAACTTAAAAAGTACACTCAAAATCTAAAGTTTAAGTGTTAAGGAGCATTGCCACATGAGAAAAGTGTTAAAGCCTTGGAATCACCCCAGACTTAAAGGTGAAAGCCATCTTACTTGTACCTTTCATCAATAAATGTGATACAATCCAATGGGCTAACCAAATAAGTAAGACTTCTGGTCAAAATTTAGAAGTTTGGGCTCTTTGTAATTAATCCTTGTGATTATGCATAAATGAATGCACATATTTAGAACTGTTCAATGATCAAATTCTTCCTAACCTGCTCTTCAAGTTGCAGTTCCAGGTTTTGGATGATGTCATCTTTTTCCTGTATTAGAGTTTCCAAATCTTGACACTTTTTATACAACCTCGTCTCTGATTCACTGGTTTGAATATTAGCTGCCTTTAATTTCTCTTCCATAACTTGTACCTAAATTCAGAGGATAAAATATTAAAATCATGCCTGTACTTAATTTATCATAGTATTAAATTTAGACTCTTACTTCAACATTAAATAGGTTCCTAAAAGGTATCATCAAAAAAGGAAAATATTGAACTGTACATTTTAATGTATTTAATAATTATAAAGTCTGACCACTATTTTGCCAAGTAGTATTAACCAAAAGGGTACATTAAAAAAAACTGGCAGAATATTACTATCATATAAAGTAATGCACATGTTTAGCAAAGCAATAATAATACACAAGGTATTTTATACAAGTATAGAATCGGAAAGTTTTTAGCCCTAACTTTTTCATGTTTTAAAAAAAGTGGGAATATAAAGTGAAAAAGGCGAGTGGTAAGATAAGACTCAAACTGGAAAACCTAGTATAACAACACATTTTTGGGGGAAAAGTTAACTTAGGTGAAAAAGAAACATATATACCATGGAAAGCAAAAGGAAAACAGAAGGATTGTAAGTCCCAGTGATGGAATCATAAAAAAAAAAAAGTATGAGTGTCAAGATATAGATAAGAGAATGCATTCAGTGAGGGTTTATTGATTCACTAATTTAACAGATATTTAATGAATATCTGCCAAGTACCAGGACTGTTCCAGGTCCTGGGAAGACATCAGTAAACAAAACAGACCTGCAATCTCTGCCTGCATTAAAATTAAATTCTACTAGATAAGAGAGATCTCAAGTATAATAAAGATGTAAAAATCATACGTTACATAAGATGAAAAGGGGAATGGGGAAAAAAAGAGAGCAAGATAAAAGAGTGTGCTTCAGGGTTGAGTATTGCCTGAAATTTAACATTTAAGATATATTGGCTCTGTTTGGATCTTCTGTAAAACATATTTGGGCATATGAAGTCTTAGAAGGGATGTGTGAGTGCTAACAATAGTAAGAAAGAAAATAAAGTACTGGGCACTGTATATAATATTAAAATTTTTATTCCATAAACTCTGAATAGGTAAAAATGTAATTTTAGCAATGTTTCAATGTAGTAAAGAAGAAAAATATGTAAAAGCATTTGAGAAATTAAAGATTATAGTTCAGATGAAAAATCTTAAAGTATTAAAAACATCTTTGAAAAATTACGATGAGTCCTTGCTTAATGTTTAAAAATACTTAACTAATGAGGGCTTCAAGGATGACATTAAGGTTAGTTTGGTTTTGTTCTTTTAACCATGAATACAAGGTTTCATCTGTTGGTTCACTGCATAAATGTAAATTCAGATGCCAAAAGTGTCCTATTTAAATACCACACACGTGGCTGGAAACTATGAAGATAAAAGTAGATTTTTAAAAAATAAGAGAAATGGATTCTACTATCAAAATGATAATTTTAAGTTATTTAAAGATGTAGATTTTTAAACATAATATATTAGGCTTTCTGCAGGAACTACAGACCAAGATGTCAAGAACAAAGGTCTATATTAGAGATGCTGTCATGAAAAACAGGTGGAACAGGACAGAGAGCTGGACAGTAAATAAATGCCAAGGGTCAATCTTAAGATGGTACAGCCAGTTCCACACAGGGCATTCTGTAGCTTTGGAAGCAGAGAGAGAAGAGCAGAGACCAAGTGGCAGTCCTCCTCTGGGGCTAGAGTAATAGATGATAAACCTGATAAGGAGCAAAATATATCACCGCAAAATATGCCACTTTGGCATACTGATTATTTGAGATAAAGTTACTTGAGAAATAGCCAGTGCAAGAAGGACATTCTGACACTCCTTTGTCCCCCTAAAAGCAGGAAATAAACCTTCCATGTGAAAGGTACCCTCCCTGTATCAGGAGGATAGAAGGTATCCTTCACTAGAAATAGAGAATTTAGGGTTGAGAAGCGTGTATCAACAAATTTTGTTATTTCTTCAATACTTTAATGAAGCCTAAACCTTTTTGTCATGTCAGTTTTTCACAATGTATTGTTTCCTTGTCTAAAATGTATAAAAGCTGCCTGCTTTGGTCACTTCTTTGAGTTTTTCATATTTTTATGGGGCTCCCATACGTACAAAATTAGTTTTTCTCCTGTTAAGCCGTCTTATGTCAAATTAATTATTAGACCAGCAAAAGAACCTAGATGGGAAAAAATTTTTCCACCCCTATAAACTTCAAGAAAACCAAAAGTAACTGAACAAGAATATAAATAAATATTACCAGACCTATACCTACAATCTCCTTTTATTAAGTCAGAGCAAGCTGCTCTATAGACATTGGGATGTCACAGAAAACTATCCTATTATTACTTAGGAAAGGTCTACAATCCTGGAAAACTGTGATTTAGGAGTACTCTTCTTCTCTGAAAAACATTCAATTTGAAAGGTATCCTCATTTTATGAATGAATGCCCAGTCAGAGCTTCCTGGATGCATCTTTGCCACATGCAACTGTTTAAATCTACCATTACTTTTAGATAAACAATTTTCCTAGGCAAGAAATAGATGGGCAAAAATGGCAAAGTCTTTTAGGAAAAGAGACCACAAAGTAGCTACAGGCACATTACTTGCCAATCGATCCTGTAAGAACCAAGTTCCAAGGGATTCACTAGCCTTCCTTGGTAATTAGTTTGAATAAGGGGTCTACATAAAGGTAAGAGGCCTACATAAAAAACAAGCAGCACAAGGCCATGAAAAATAGCCCAATTCTTTTTCAACTCATTAACCTGAACCACATAAGAATTTTAACTATTCAGAGACTGTCCAAAACAAACATATATGAATTCAAATTGGTTGTTAACAAAACTCTTGCAATTACCTATACATGGATATCCTCCAATGTGGAATACTTTACAGTTTTAGGCTACCTTTCTCCTTTACTTCCAGGAGAGCCTGAGTTGCATCCACCCACCTCAGCACATTTCTCAGCCATGTCCCCAAAGCATGTGTGGATTCTGAGGTTTCTAAGCTATTGTGCAGTAAAGGGTTAATTCAGCAGACAAGATGCTCACACCCTGCACATTCCAAAGAAAGGACGGGTCCTTGACTGGCTCCTGGGAAATAACCTCTGAGCCCTTAAAATATCCTGCCTGATAAGACTGTCTTTATATACCTGAGATATTGGGCCACACCAGATACTTTATGCTAACAATTCAATGTACGGATTTACGGTGAGTACCTTTTTTTTCATTCAGCTGGGTCTTAAGCCATGCTGTCTCAGTTTGACCTCTGGCAGGGGTGCAAACTGAATAGCTAAGATCAGTCACATGAGCATTCCATGCCTACAAGACTGACCCCCCTACCCAATAAAAATTCTGGATATCAAGGCTTGGATAAACTTCCCCGGTTAATAATACTGCAAACCTATTGTCACACGTCATTGGTGGTATAATCAGATGCATCCCTGTGTAACTGCTGTGAGAGGGCAAATGGAAGTGCATACCTGGTTTCTCCCTGAACTCTGTCTCATGTGCATTTTTCCTTTGCTGATGTTAATCTGTATTGTTTCACTGTAATAAATCATAACTGTGAGTATAACAGCTTTTCTGGGTTCTGTGGTGAATCATCAAACCTGAGGGGTAGTCCTGGGGACCCTGACACAGCTCCCAATGCTATTTTCCATTTTCCTGACAATAGTGAAGAAAGAGGGAGCTGCAAATATTGTTCCCACTGTAATTATCTATGTTGATATTTCCTTCTTTCCATTTCTAACCTCAGTTCCTCCCCCTCCCCCCACCACACACAGATAATTAAGATCTAACTGTATTTTTGAGTGGGGGCTAAAAGTTTCTATTTCTCTATATACACTGCAATGCATGACAAAGATACCTAATTATCCAAAGTAGAATGAAGAAAGAAACTGTAGGAGTACTTTGAATTCTAAGCCATTTTGCAGTTACTTAAAATTTATTGCAAATTAATTAATGATTCTAAACACATCTTAAACACAACTATTTCATTATAGAGCTCCATAATTCATGCAGTCAGGCCAGAACCACTCTCACTGAAAGTGAAAAGGAACAGCACTGGATAAAGTAGGTTTCTATGTAATGAAGTTACTCATTACAAGGTCCTGGATATTCAGATGACTGAGTAATAATTATTTAAGACCAAAAAATGACTTGGGTACTGAGAATCAACTTTACAGAAAGGTAGATTAGCCCACATAGTAGAATGGTCAGAAGGAACTTTAAATCCAGTTGAATCAAACACAGGCAAGTGATTGAGCCCAGAAGCACAGAATGAAAACACAAACATATACAGGGGAAATTATTTATCCCTTTTTGTTTAGCACAAAATAGTGTAGTAGACTGGAGTTACTACACCTAAACATACTTGAGAACGAATCCTGTGTATCAGTATCTTCTAAATGTGCTATCGGCTGCTTTTGTAACAAGAATACACATAAGTAGTACTAGGTTGATTTATATATACTGCTTTTTCTTGTGAACAACAACAAGGAAAATGTACTACAGCATTAAGTATAAAGATTGCCAAGATTTCTCCAGGAAAATATGTGATTTTTTTAATATAGAGAACTTATTTAATGGTTATGCAGGTGATGCCACTCATTAAAAAACAAGGAGAAAAATGTACAAAGCTAAAAATCATAAAGTTCAGCTGCTTTCAGCTGACGACTGCTTTTGGTAGTGAAACATTCCTTTTTGGTTAATATAAGTACAGTTTAGGTGTTAGGATATGGCTCAATGACAAAGGATAAGCTGAATTTAAGCAACATAAACACCAGATAGGCCACAGTCCCACGGAAACTGTTAAAGATAGCAAAGGTTTCAGTTACTCTAACATAATAATATTTACTTAATCATGTGAAAGCCAAAAAAAAAAAAAAGGTGATATAATTGGTGCATGAGAATTCATCTGTTCTCTATATTTCCTGTTAACTTTTATATTCATTAAGAGGAAAAAAAACCTTTGGAAGGATAAAAATAGGTACTGAATAAATTTAAAGTATTGTGACAAAAAGAAATATCTATAGAAACTGGGAGATTTGCAAATCTCACTCTTAGGGTGGGGGGATTGATTTAAGGCAGTATGTCTAAAATAACCAATCATGGTATCTTTTTTTTTTCAATTAGAGTTGGCATTCAATATTATTTTATGTTAGTTTCAGGTATACAAGCATAGTGGTTAGATATTTACATACTTTATGAAGTGATCCCCCTGATTAGTCTAGTACCTCTACCTGGCACTATACGTGGTTATTACAATATTATTGACTATATTCCCTATGCTGTACTTCACATCTCTGTGAACCAATCATGATGTCTTATTGCTTAAAAATGTAGGATGTAGAAAAAAATAACTTTATACCTAGTATCATCAAAGGATAACTTCAAATAAGAAATTCTTTCTGTTAACTTACCAAATCAGTGGTTGAGCCCTGATAGTGACAAACTGCCATGGTTTTCTCCCCCCCCCCCCCAATAAGATCCAGTAGATCAGAGGAGGAAAAAAAAAAAAAAAAAAACTCTGAAAATCACAAATCAAGTATACTTAATTCAGTTTAATTTTCAGAGCTAAATCAATTTGCCACATATACAAATTAAGTATTTTAACTTAGGAAAAAGCAAAACAAAGCCATTCTCAACTTATTTCTTTTTTTTCCTAGAAAAAGAGCAGTCAAAAGAAAGACAGAAAGGGAAGGGAAAGATAGGGATAGAGGGACACATAGAGACAGCCATAGGCATAGATGTGAAGAGAAAGATCACCAGGAAAAGCCAAAGTCAGAAAGAAAATGACAAGGAGGAAGACATGAAAGTCAGAGAGGTAGACAAGGTGACTAATGTGTGCTGCAAGGCATGGGCCTAAACAGGGACATACAGAAATGGTCCACTATAGAAAAAGACAAAGACATTTGATGTAGAATAATAGAATGACAGAAACATATTATATAAGTGACCTTTTATAAGTTCACTGTTAATTATTGGCTTTTTATAGATAGGAGTGGCGATATGACTATTTGGTCCTATCAGCTAAAGAATATAAAAACCAAGGATGGCATAGATTCTGACCATTACTACTAGTAATTCTACTAATACCTAAATTTGAGGTTTTAAAGAATTACTAGTAATTTTTTAATGTGATGACGGTACTGTAGTTATGATTTTTTAAGTCTTTATTTTTAGATTAGTAGCTGAAATACTCATGGGTGAAATGATATGATGTCTGGGATTTGTTTCAGAATAGCTCAGTGTGGGGGTGGGAAGGGAAAAATGGATGCAGGTATAGACTAGCCATGAGCTGACTAATTGTTGAAGTTGCTGATGGGGGTTCATGACACTATTCTCTCTACTTTTGTAGTGGTTGAAATTTGGCAAAATAAAGTTCTAAAATTTCCTTTTCAAGTATAATTAACTTAACAAAATTAAGGATTAGGTTAGATTGAGTTTATTTAGAAATTTGTCAGCCACAAAAACAATCTACTGTGTAAAATTAAATCTTTTCGGTGAAAATAAAATTTGGTAACACTGTAATCAAACTGAAGGAAAGAAACATGACGAAATTAGACAAAGTATAAGAAATTTAGTATAAACTTCTTAGAAGGAATAATTTTGAAATTCTTGACTGAATCTGACAGACCTCTTTTCACAAAATGAGAAGCTATCGATTTAGAATCATTAGGCAAACTTTAAGGTTGATGGCCTCATCCAAACCACTCGTTCTGCTGTTGGCAAGGCCCAGAAAAGGTCACGTGACTTTTTGAAGGTTCAACTTTTCTCCCCCATGCCTATTAAAATATTAAGCATAAAATTTTATACATTTTTCCCATAATATAACTCTAACCATTGTTCTATGTTAGTTGTATACATCTTTTATAATAATTATTTTTAATTATTGTTTAATACTTCATGAATTGGATACAGTTCACTTATTTATTCTCCTATAATAAGGTATTCATATTATTTCCAACTCTTTATTACCACAAATAAAGTTACTATGAACATTTTTTATATATAAAACTTCATTAGGGTTAAGATTACTGTAAAAGTCATATTTGATTTCCTCAAAAGTATGTTTTGGGCAAAATAATATTTATATCAATAAAAGCAAAAAAAGAAATTTTTAACTAAAATTACCCTACCTGTTGAAAAGCTTTTTCTGCTTGACGTTCAGCATCAATAACTTGTCTCTCAAGCTGTTGCATCTATAAAGTAAGGAAAAATGGAAAACATATAAAAATTATATATCCTTTTTGAAAAGGACTTAGAAATCTCACATCATCGAATTCTTTAAGAATATTTAAAATAGTTCAATGAATATAAATTACATGTAATTTATCACATTAAAGGCTCTTTCAGCGCATATTTAAAAATTGATCAAATAAAATACCAAAGGTTTGATACTCTTAATACAATGTAATATATGCTACATGAATATTCATCAATAGAATTTTCTTTATTGGACTATAAGTTAGAAATTACTGGTCAACACATAGTAAAAAGAGTAAATTAAATTTGAGTATAGTAAGACTTTAAGCATTATACCCGATTTGTTGATCAAAAGCCATAATGATATCAGAAAGTGGTATATTCTCATAAGCTATATTTATTGTATCATCCTTGGAGAATTCAAAGATGAGCATGATTGGTTTATACTGAAAGAGACTTGGACAGAAGACTGACAAAGCAGAGCCCTACAGTACTAAAAATAATGTTTGTTTAATAGTTAAAAAATGACATGGATACAGGGTATAGATGAAACAGGATTGGTGCTGAGTTAATCATTTAAGCATGGGGGTCCAATTTACTATTCTGCTTACTTTTGTATGTTTGAAAAGGTTTTTTTAAAAAAAGTTTAAAATATATATGAAAAGATGTAAATGACATATTGAAAGATACATACATGATATGTAGTAAGGTATGCTAATAGGAGGTCATTAGTGACCTTTGTGAGGTCAGCTGCAGTATGGAGAAGCAAGGGCATAAACTGGAATGCAAGAGTCTGAGTGAATTAAAGTAATTAGTTAGGATTAGCTAACCACCAAAGATGGCCACCATCAATTCCTTTCCTCCCTGTATGCACAACACTTTTCCCATTGAGAGGGGAGGTCCATTGCCCATTCTCTGGGCTTTGTGACTTGCCTTGACCCACAGAATGCAGTAGAAATGATGCAGTGCCATTTGGGGTCTTGTCTTTAATACTTATTTATATTTAAAACATATTTGTATGTTTTCTTTTATGAAAACATATCTATATGATGAATTAAAAGTCTACTGCTATTGCAAAGCCATGGGGTTTGACTTGTCATGTTCTGATTTCCTGGTGCTCTTTCAGTTGAACCACAGCTGCTTTGATGATTATAAACTCTACACACAATATATAGTTATACAGAACCATATGAAAATCAGTCCCAAATACATAAAACCACAAAATTCTTATCTGGAAA
Source organism: Eidolon dupreanum (assembly GCA_028627145.1). NCBI lineage: Eukaryota > Metazoa > Chordata > Mammalia > Chiroptera > Pteropodidae > Eidolon > Eidolon dupreanum. The sequence continues at coordinate 82,213,002 of CM053515.1, forward strand.
GCATTTGTCTTTAATTTCGTGCCTTGGATGCTATTCTTTCAGCCTAGAAATCGTTTATCGGTAACTTAAAATCATATGAACATTCATAATAAAAGCAACTGTAAGCTGCATGTTCTCAAAGAATCTATCACAGAAGGAAATGGGAACAGAGGTATAACCAAGAGAGGCTAAATTTAGAATTTGAGATTCTAAAGAATTCTACCCCTGAGTAGGTGGTAATAAGCTAAGTAGTCTCTCCCTAGATTTTGAGTTTATTATTTAGTTTTGTAACAATGGTAGAGGCAGGTGTAATGAATACCACATAACAGAAATTCAATAAATATTTGTTGAACAAATGAATGAAAGAACAAGTGAATGAATAAAGGTGTCAACTCCTTCCAAAAAATTATTTAAAAGAATGCATAAACTTTGATACAAGAAAATTGCTACATTTTCACATTCCATATTGTAGATCATAAATACTGAACATTTCACATTGCATAAATGTAAATATGCACTAAGTATATCCAATGAAGTTTAGAACACTTTAAAATCAGTTTAAACATAAGAATACTATAAAAGGCAATACTTTGACTAATTGTTATTATCATTCAGGCTGGAAAATAACTGCAAAACACTAAAAGAAAGCAATGCAGGAAATATTAATGTAAGCTTTTGCTTTCACAATGTACATTATCATGTAAAGCTTGGGTCAGTTCCACAACCAATCCATACTAAGACACTAAAAGAAACTTGAAATGATCTGCTACCCCATATCTTTTGCTTTGGACAAAAAGAAGTATTTTATGAATACGTCACTTTTACCATAATAAAAGGAAGTAGCAAATTCCAAGTAGTGTTTTGGTTTACCACTCCAGAAGTGCCCTCTGTAGCCAGAGTGAACACAGCAAGTGGCAGAAGGAAATTTGCCAATGATTATATATAATAACATCACCACACTTAATACTTAGTGTTCCAATTATTGTATACAAACAAACTTACCTGTTTAATAAGATTGGCTACTTTAGAAAGAACATTTTAAGACCTTCACAATCACTGATGTGGACAGCAATTCCCCACCAAGTACCTTCCTTCCTAATTTTTCCCCATAAAACCCATGAAAGGTTCTATCATTAGTTTACTTTGTTATAATAAATAATATCTTTAGTCAGTAGCCAAAAAAAAAAAAAAAAAAACGGCATTTAAATTAGCCTGTAAGGTCTTGTCGTCAGTATGTGTGTAATTTCTGTTAGGAACTCTGAAATACTAGGTGAGGCAATAGAGTGACTGAGGGGATGGGAAATTTGGGACAATCGTGGTGTTATACTGAACTGCGATACGAAAGCAAACACTGTGCTGTCCAAGGACTCCATTCCTACGAGAGAATTCTAGACCACCTCAGGGGAATCATATTCACAAAAACAAGGTCAAGTCGCTGGAAAACCCAGACAGTAATGCTGTATCAGGTAAAGGCAGCATCAGACGATATGGGCCATGCTGATGCCCTAAAGGGAAAAATTCTTCATATTTTTCCCTGAAAATCTAACCCATAGGAAATAACATTCAATTCAACTTAAAGTGAAACTCACCCTTTTCCCTCCTTGACTCAGAAAACTAGTTAAACTATAAAGTAGAAAAACTGCTTAAATCTCAGCTTCCCTAAAGAGTTTATATTTGGCATACTAGAGATATTTCCAACACCATTCCTTAAATTCCTCTAAAGACCTCTCCCACTTACAGCAGTATTTGCCCAAGACTTCAATAAGGTCTTTTTCTTCACAAGCGTCAATATTCTGTTACTTGGAAATTGTGATGGAGGGAAAAAAAAAAGTGCAGAATTGTTCTTTTAAAAAAAAAAAAATCCTATGTTCTCCAACTCCATCTCCAAAAAACATAAGGCATATATAATGAAATCCACCTTTAATTACAAAAACATTCAGATCATCTCACACATCTTCCCTACAATAATTCAGAAAGATGCTTCCCATTAATTAGTAATTACATTTGTTTAAGTCACCTCCTTGTATACTTAACCAGTATGTCTGTGTAGAAAGACACAGGAAAATAATGAGTTTCTTCCATATGCCAGGCACTCCATTAGCTGCATCCCAAAATGTGTGAAAGATCTAAGGTTTAATGCCAGCTCTGCAATTATTAGCTGTGTGATATTGGGCATAACACTCAAATAGTATCAGTCTTAACGTAAACATCTTTAGACTGGGGATAATAGTTACCTCATAGGATTACCTTGGGGTTTAAACTAGATAGTAGTTGTACTAAAGGCTTAGGACCATAGTTAGCACCTAGTGTTAGCTGCCTATAGCCAGTGCCAATAAAACAGAACTAAGAACCAAAACTGTTGCAAGAAAGAAAAGTTGGCTAGAATTCCTGGCAAAGTGCTGAAGAATCAAATTAGTATTCTCTCAAGAATCTTCAGCCTTGGGCCTACATCCATTTAGGGGGAAGGTCTGGGGAACTATTAGGGAAAAGCCTTGGAGCAGACTGGCCCTAACACAAAACCAAAGGTTATGGATGTGACCAGACCGGCTTCTAGAATGCGATATTCAAGTGGGCATGTAGAAGCAATGCAGTAGGGTTTGCTTTCAAAAATATGTTATGTAAATAGTTATTACTACATATGCACATACACCCTAACACACACAGATACCTGCCCCATGCAGAGATGGATTTATATGTTGCATGGCTGAATAAGAGAAGACAGAATAGATGAGTGGGTAAGAATAGCAGAGAAAGCAAGGAATGTGGTAATAAAACTAGATGAGACAGGCCATATGGGGTTATGGCTAAGCATTCAGTCTCTAAAAGCAAAATGCCTGGTTTCAAATCTTGGCTCCACCATTTACTTTTTGGCATAAATTTAGGCAAGCTAAATAACTTTTATGTGCCTAAGTTTCCTCCTATGTAAATATGGGTAATATTAGTACCTAACTCATAGGGTTGTTGTAAGAATTAAAGAGTTAACTTATATAAAGCACTTAGAAGGTTGCTTGGCACACTGTAAGCATCAGTTTCCTAATCTGTAAAATGGGGACAATAACATTTCTAACTTCACAGGTTGTTACAGGAATTAAACAAATCACATCTATAAAGTGCTTAGCACATAATAAATCAATAAATACGTGGTATTTTTATTAAAACATGGGTGGGTACCAAAAACAATTTTCAATCCAGAGAAAAATATTTCATAATGGAATATAACAGAAGATATTGGGAAAACGTTTTTCCCATTTTGGTGTTGAATATATTTACTGGGAAACCATGAGTAACTTGGCATACTTATCCATTTTCCACTGTATGAAACACATCTGAATAATTCCATCTCTTAGATCTGACAAAGGATTTAAGTAACGGATACAAAAGACTCCCCCCAAAAAAGAAGAAAAGGAAACCATAACTAAAACAGCAACTTTGAAATAATATTCCTCTTAATATTAATTTGCTGACAAAGAAAAAAGAAAACCTAATAACATAAATTAATAATCAAAAAGCCATTTACAATTTTACTTGTAGAGAAAATAACACAAAATTTTTAAATAGGCACTCAGAAAAATTTGTTGCAACAAGACTGCTAAAGAACAAAACAAATACTGCCATCAAATTTAGAATTTCAAGGCTGTTGAATTGGAAATCAAATAGCATAATTACTATTTAGTCCATAAAGAAACCAGGAGAGTATAGAAGTCAAGGGAAGCAAGAAAATACTGAGAAGAAGCCTGCAGTCAATGGTGTGCCAACTGCTGAGAGGCTAAGGCAACACCTGGGAAGTGTCCAGAGGGTTAACAACAAGAATACAATTGGTAATCTTGACAAAAATTGTATGGGGTTGTTGGGATTGTTTAAAATACCAGATAAACCACAGCACAACTTGGGAAATGGTTTTTATAGAGAGAGGAGCAAAAGACAAAGCATGGGTCACTAACTTGAGCTAGGATTAGCTTCTCTAAATTGGAGATATTCAAACTGGCATTTTTTTTCAAGCTACAAGTTTAATTCTAATGGTGATAAATAAAGCAAATTGATATTGGGGATTTATTCCACAAAGCCTATTACTGGGTCACCCTCTGATCGAAAGTGAATAGGATAACTTTAATCTTTCCACCTAAAAGATGTTAAAGTACAAAAATTTAAGATGATACATATGAAAGTGTAAACTGAATAATGTTATACTGGGTTTTATTAAAATACTTATATACTAATAGATCCTTAGCTAGCAATTGAAAGAAAATTTAAGGTCTATTTTACAGATGTGATACACGTACCGCCCCTTCATCTCAAAAGGATTATGTAGGCTAGAGTTTAAGAAACCACTTATAAATTCTTCTGATCAGTTTGGAATGACCATTAACATCATTTATCTATTCATCCAGACAGCATTATCCAATAGAAACATATAATGTAAGTCACATGTATAATTTTAAATTTTCTAGTACCCACATTAAAAAAGTAAAAAGAGGTAAAATTAATTTTAATAGTTTTTACTTAATACAATATCCAAAAGTTATCATTTCGACATGTAATCAATGTAAAAATTATTGTTGAGATATTTTAAATTCTTTTTTTCATTCTACGTCTTTGATATTTGGTGTGTGTTTTACATTTGAAACACATCTCAATTTTAACTAGCCTCATTTCAAATGCTCAACAGCCACTTGTGGCTAGTGACTGTCATATTGGACAATGCAGGTCTAGAATCCAGGTTCCTTGGAAATAGGAGCATGGGTTGTCTTGTTCACAGATGTTAACTGTAGCATCAAGAACAATGTCACATAATCAGTCCTCAATGAATATTTGTTTAATGAATGAATGACCAAATGAATAAATTTATCTATTGATTTTATACATATGTATACCTCAAAACTTTCTGTGACATAAGTGGAATTTTATTACATAACTAGAACTACTAAGAGAAGCAAATAATTATATTAAATTCAATTCCAGCCGAGATAATTTAATGACATATAGTCAATATAAATTCTTAAAAAGTTGCATATTTTCAAATACAGTACAAACACATTTTATCATTAATAGGGAACATTCTTCCATAGTCACTTTAAACATGATTTTCCTAAACATTTAGTAGATCAAAATGCTGTCGCATACCTCTAGTAAAATCAAATAAATTATAGCTTTTCTCTCTGGAATGAATGAACTCCACATTCATCAAATACACACAATTTTTAATGGAATTCTGAGTTATTCCACTAATATGTGCAAAGAAATGTTTTTTGTCTTAATGTCCAATTCACTCTAAAACTGGCAAAAGAATATGCCAAATACAGCTTCAAAGCCCTGACAAAAAGTTAAATTATATTCACTATTTTTAAAATGTTTACTCCCAAAAGCACTGAGATTATTCAATATAAAAAAATAGTCCCCAAATAGCCGATGTTTAATAACAAAGGGTTAGGGAGAAAAGCTTACCTTCTCTGCTAAGAGCTCTCTTATCTTGCTCGCTTGAACTCTAAATTTCATGAGCTGGGACTCCAAAGCTACACATCGTTCTTTCCAATCTACTGGTCCTTCTGTCTCAGAAAGCTCTGCCATATTTTTTCTATAAAGGAATGCATTCAAATGGCATAATATCAATTAGCATTCAGGATAATTCACTAAATTATCCAATGTACACATTCTAGTAACCACCTATTGATATCCAGATACAAGTTTTGAATTCTAAGATAAATCCCAGAACTGGTGGTAGCTCATGGAAAAAAACTTAGTAAGCCAGGGTTGGAGGCCCAACAGTGTTAATTAAACTTTCTATGTAACTTAACTTTCTATGTCTCAGTTTATCCAATATAGAAAAAGGGGGACACGGTAATAACAAACCATTCTTCGTGGGTATGTTGTGAGTAACAAATGAAATATTGTTTTTAACAACACTTTGGACAGTATAATAGCACCACACAAACACAGAGTGTTGTTATTATTTTAGCTTTACTCAACAGATAATATTTTAAAAATCTATCCACTCATAATTTTACCACCCTCTAAAATTTACAAATTATTACAGTTTAATTCAATTGGTAGCATGATAGAATTACCTAAAGAAATGTTATACCAGTGCAACAATTATAGCTTAGATTTATATTAATTATTACTTATCACCACCTTAAATTTGTTCAGGTTCAGGCTGTCTTTCAAGCTAAAAGTCCTTTGGCATATTTAACTGGGCAAAGTATTATGACCCTGGACAAGTTTGCATAATTTTATTTTGGTGCAAGAAGAGAAAACATATAACTGTAAAATTTGGAATCACCTATATTAAATAAATACGGAATCTGTGCTTTCCATGATATTAACTTTTCTTTTGGAGGACATTAATCCCAGAGAGAAGCACTATAAGGGGGAAGCCACGAGGCAAAAAAAGTGGTTTTGAAATTATAAAGTGCAAAAAACTATTACTTGATTTTGGAAGCATTACTGTTTCTGGCTCCAGGATTTAAAAAAGTTGTTTTAAATGTTTGTTAATGTTTTCTCAAGCCATTTAATAAATGGCTTAAAATGTATTTCTGAATTGGTCTTGCTATGAATTGATAAAATTTACATTAAGAATAGATCTCCTGGAGAAGCCAAGCCCAAGTCATGGGATATACGTGACAGCAAAACTCTCAGAACCCCAGGAAAGAAGTACAGTTTAAGTGTATTATATTGTTCTTTTGTTTTACAAAAATATGTCTCCCTCACATATTAATAAAGTTCATTTTCCAAATATTTAGTGTAATATAACCCTTTCTTAAACCTATACCATTTTTAAAACCCACAAAAGATTATTTTCCTAGAATATTGTTTTGTTCTTAAATCAGTTTTCAAACTTATTCTTATGTTTTCATTCAATAATTTAGAAATAAATATAAGCGAAGTTGTCCTACAAGGCTACAACCATCTCAAAGCCTCTGGATGTCGCTAAATTCTAGCCATACTTTAAGGGAAATTTATAATTGTAGAGCTGGAAATCATCCTCTTTTCATATTTTTTGTTTCTATGGAAACCTCATTCGATTATTTTCTGAGTTTTTTTCTAAGGATATTAGCCTTGTTAATGACTTTTTTCATTACCCACATTAGTATTTGCTATCAATGATTTTGGAGTGAATGATATAGTTTGTCAGTCACAAACTTTTTTCAATTCTACTGCTACTTCATTTCTCTTCTAATTAGCTTTAGAGTGGACAAGAAAAGAAAATATGCATAAAATATTAAAAATAAAGAGCTGTCCTGAAATGGACATCTTTATGTCTTGAACCATTCATATCATTGCACAGAAATGTGGGGACACTTCTTCTATGTTAAGCAACAAGAAGAGTCTATTTCATATTGGTTAATTTTTGCCCTACATCTAAAATAATGTGTTAAATGCTGTAGAAATTTTACAATATTGAAATTTCTACAGCTTTAAAAATAACGTTTTCAACAGATGAAAATCAATGTAATGCACTATATGAATAGAATAAAAGACAAATACCATATGATCATTTCAATAGATGTAGAAAAACATTCCACAAAATCCCAAACCTTTTCATGATAAAAACATTCAACAAACTACCAATAGAAAGAAGCATCTTCATCTTGATAACAGAGCATCTACTAAAGCATCTTAATGGTAAATGACTGATCCACCTAAGATAAGAACCAAGATAAGGATGTCTGCTCTCAACCACTTCTGCCCAGGGCAAATAAGTAAAATAGAAAGCATCCAGATTGGAAAGGAAGAACTAAAATTATCTCTATATTCAGGTGTTATGATCTTGAACATAGAAAATTCTAAGAAATCCACAAAAAATATATTAAAACTATTTGAGTTTAGCAAAGTTTCAGGAGACCAGATCCATATACAGAAATCAATTGTTTTTCTATATACTATCAAGGAAAAATAAAAAAATAAAATCAAGAACATATTCCATTCATAAGAGCATCAAAAAGAATTAAATACTTAGGAATAAATTTAACAAAAGAAGTGTGAGACATGTACTCTGGAAATTATAAAACATCACTGAAAGAAATTAAAGAAGACCTAAACAATTGGAAGACATCCTACATTCATGTATTGAAAAAACATATTATTGTGAAGATGGCAATACTTGCTAATGGATATATATATTCAATGCAATCTCTATAAAAATTCCAACTGTATATTTTGCAGGAATTGACAATCTGATCCTAAAATTCACATGGAAATTCTGGGGACCAAGAATAGTCAAAACAATCTTGAAAATTTATAGAACTCATATGTTCCAATTTCAAAAATTACTACAAAGCTCCAATAATCAAGACTGCATGGTACTGGCATAAAGACAGACATACAAACTAATGGAATAAAATTAAGAATACTGAAAAAAAAACCCCTCATATTTATATTCAATTGAATTTTGACAAGGGTGCCAAGACCATTTATTGGGGAAAGAATAGTTTTTTTCAACAAATAGTGCTAGACAACTGAATATCCTCATGCAAAAGAAAGAATGTGGACCCCTCCCAGACCTCATATCATATACATGAATACTCAAAATGGATTGAACACTTAAATAAATATAAGAGTATAAGTTCTAAAATCTTAGAAGAAAACATAGGCATCAGTCTTTGTGACCTTGGACAGGCAACAGATTCTTAGATATGATGTGTAAAGCATAAATGATCAAAGAAAAAATAGATAAACTGGACTTAATCAAAATTTAAAACTTTTGTGCTTCAAAGGACACCATCATGAAGGTGAAAAGACAAGCTACAGAATTGGAAGAAATATTTGCAAATCACACATCTGACATGATTTGTATGATATGATAAGGGACTTGTATCCAGAATGTATAAAGAATTCTTACAACTCAACAGCAATAAAAAACAATTAAAAAGTAGGCAAAAGATCTAAATAGACATTTCTCTAAAGAAGATACACAAATGGCCAATAAGCACTTGAAAAGATGCTTAATATCATTAGCTATAAGAGAAAATGCAAATCAAAAATTACAATGACATATCACTGTACACCAAAAAGGAGAGTAATAATAATAATAATAATAATAATAATAAAGACATGTAATAACAAGTGTTGGTGGGGATGTAGAGAAATTGGAACTCCCACATACTGCTGTGGGAATGTAAAAATGATACAGCTACTTTGGAAAATAACTTAATGGTTCCTCAAGTTTTCACATAAAGTTACCATATGACACAGCAACTCCAATACTAAGTACATACTCAAGAGAATTGAATACATAAATCTACACCAAAACTTGTACACAAATGTTCATAGCAGCATTACTTGACTAGCCAAAAAGTAGAAACAACTCGAGTCCATCATCAGATGAATGGATAGACAAAATGTGGTATAGCCATATAGTGAAATATTATTCATCCTCAAAAAAGGAATAGAGCACTACTACATGCTACAATAGATGAACTCTGAAAACATTACCCTAAGTGCCAAGTTAAAGAAGCCAAACACCAAAGGGCACATACTGTATGATTCCATTTACATGGAATCGGTAAATCCAAAGAGACAGAAAGTAGGTTAGTGATTGCTAAGGGCTGTGAAGAGAGAGCAATGATGATCAGTTTAGGGTTTTTTTTGGAGTGATGAAAATATTCTAAAATTAGATAGTGCTAATGGTTGCACAACTATGTAAATATACTAAAAACCACTGAACTGTATACTTTAAAAGAGTAAATTTTATAATTTGTGAACTATACTTCAATAAAAAAGAGCATATATTTACAAATGAGTTTTTTACAAAAGTAACAGTCTAAGTGAATGTGTATTGGGCCAACATAAATTTAATGATCCGTTGTTTGTGGTTATCTCTGCCAAGAATTCCACCATTAGGTCAAATAATTTAGAGGTAATTGTTAACCTCAAATGTGGCAAGAATCAGACATATATCTTTGCAAGAATACTTTGCTATGAAAATGACACAATATTTAAATTTTAAGTTAAACATACCTATTCTTTAGTTATGCTAATTACCTATTTTACAGTGAAGTAGCAAAACCTTAAAAATATCATTGGCATTTATTGTTTGCACTCCCCATTAATAGGATCATAATTTTTAAAAAAATTCCGAACTACAGATTGCTTGGCTAATGATCTGTCCTGAGGTCCAGACACCCGATTTCCTCATTTCATTCTGTAATTTCAGTTAATATAAAGTAACCGCTGTGTTAACTAGTCGTTTTGAGTAAATATTCTAATTTTGAACAATAGCCACCATCTTTTTCCGTTACCACTGATTTTATAAAACCCAACTCCATAGCTTTGGGAGCTATAATCACTTGCTAAATAAATGTCATATTTAGATTTTGCATTTGAAAGTAATCTGTCTTCACTGCAATGGACGTCTTGGTTCTCCAATCCACCCCCCTCCCCGGTGACTTTCGGAAATATTTACTGACACAAAATTAACTGTTTACAGTTGTGGACTGAATGCTCTTTTCTCTGAATCTTTGACTTCCTGTTTCTCTTCCAAATCCCAAAGGCAAAGAAAAAGAAAAGAACGAACTCATCTATTTAGGCTTACCCTGATGAAGTTCAGGGTAGCCACTCATATTCTTTAGTTCTCTCCTCTTAAGGAACAGCTTAACTTGGCCAGGTAACTTTTTTTTTTTTCCTAAAGAAGAAAAGATGCCTTTCTTGACCATACTGAGGCATGTCTTGCTTAAGGAACCTCCTGACCACCCCACAGCCCCACTTGGGCAAAGCCTGCCCTTTGGGGACACTACCAAGAACAGCCGTGCTGTGCTGCTCACTTCACATCTCCGCGACACACACGGCCGCGCGGTAGAAGGTTGAGACTGGTATTTTTACAAATAAAGTAGTGACCTACAGGTAGCACAGCACTAGGGCGTGTACAGCTTAAACGATTCAACTCTTTCCACTGCGTTTCGCACATCAAAATCTATGGCTCAAATGTTCCGTCTTTTAAAAAGTAGTCTAATAATTTCAGAGACAGCGCAGTTTCATGGCAGGTCACCTAAGGGCACTTTGACATTCCGGCAACTCGAGGTGTAGAAAATGGTTCTTCCAAGTTTTGAGTTTAGTCTCTGAGGTCACAGGGGCTCCCAAGAAGCCGAGGCCGAACCGCAGCATCTCTAACTGCGTGGGCCACTCGGCGGGGGATGCAGGGCTCCCGGGTGCGACTCCCCCCCTTACCCCGCCCAGAGCGCCCGCGCCGGGCCACGACCCGGGTCCCGCTTTTTTAAGCAAAATGTCACGGGAGACCAGGGGTCGAGGAGCCGCCGGCCACCGCCCGAAGATGAGATAGTCCAGGGGGCAGCGAGGGGAACGACGTCAGAAGTCTGCGGCGGGAGGCTGGGGGCGGGGGGCGAGTCCTGCACCACCCCACTCCATCCCAGGGGTCCCCTCCCTCCTGCTCTGCCCGCCGCCCCCATCCTCTGCCCGGGAAGACGTCCCCGCAGGACCGCGCGCTCTCAAGGGGGTGGGGATACCCGGGCATCCGAAGCTCCGAGGTCACCCCTTAACACCGGCCCTTCCCATCAACCTACCTTTGCTATGGGCCCCCGGCTGCCGAGCCCGATAACCCTGCGGCGCCTGTGCCGGGCTCCTGGAGCTCTCAGCCCCCGCCGGCCTCACACAGAGCGAGGAGCCGGAGGGGGCAGGGAACCGCCTCCTCCCGGACTGGCGGCAGAAGCAGCCAGTGGGAGGTCGCAGCTGAGCTCTTGACGTCACCTGAGGGTGTGGCTATGACTTTGACTCCTCGCAGTCCCTACAGCCCAAAGGAGTTTTGTCCAGGAGTGTCTGTCTACCCGCTAGCCTTGGCCACAATTCGAGTTTAGAGCCTGTTGAAGTGGTCACCTCCTTTCCATTCCCTCTGCCTCGACTCGGCACCCACCTGTTTGATCTCCCCAACTGAAGTCTCTCCTCTTGCCAATCCATCCTGCACCCTCTTGCTAGGCTAACTGTCCTGAAGTGCAGTTTTGATACCCACCCTGCTAAACACCTTCACTGGTGTCCTTTTGTTTAAATTATCAAGAACAGATTCCCTATTCAAGGCTTCCACACTACTTTTTGAGGTTTATTTTAAACACCTGCCCTTCATTCACCTAAGACTGTGTCCTCTCCACACCAGGGAAATGCTTTTGGAACGTTCGCCTACTATTTCCTACGTCCACCTTGAAAAATTCTAACCCCTAAAACACAGCTAAAATTATCTTCTCCATGAAAGCATGCTTGTCGCCCCACCTCTTCTCTTGTTTCTGTTCCTCAAGCATTTAGGTTTTTTCTCCTCTTGACGCTTAGCTAATTCTGCCTCATGTAACACCTCTTATCTCTCCATTAGACCTTGAGCCCTTTGAAACTATGAATTTGTTTTCTTTATTTTTGCATCTTTTTCAGCACCAGGCACAGAGTATTGCATATGCAGATGGGTGGTAATTTTGATTGGAATGTATTTTACACCCCAAGGTGTGCAGAAGCCAGTCTAAGGGGGAGAGAGAGGGAGAGGGGGAGAGAATGAATTCTGCATGTATGGGTAATCCTTCCCCAGGTTCTCAAAGCTCTCAGTCAGACAAATTACTCTCAGTTGGAACAGAGGGTATCAGAAGGCTTTTTCCACTACGGTTTTTGTTTTTTTAAGCTCATCTCACCTTATTTAGAAAAATCACAAAAGAGAAAGATTTACAAAGTTCCTTAGACTGAAGGCAATAAATGAATATGACTAAAAGGCCAGCAAGTGAGTATCAGGCTTCCATATTTCTTCCAGATGAGCACTAATTTTGGACTGGATCCCAGACTACCCCCACATATCAAATTCCTTTTGCCTTCTGTGGGAGCTGATGATACATATCATATGAAAAATTGTCTCCAAACAGCTTTGGCAAACAAGCAGGCTGGACGGGGCTTATTTTACAGAGCACACAGGAGTTAAATAAACAGAGTTTAAGTAACTTGCATAATTTAACACAGCAAGTCAGTGGAGACCAAAGAACTCAGAAAGAGAAGGAGAAAGAAAAAATGCCAAAATAGAATCACTTCCGTTTGTGAGTCAGAATACTAAGTAGACTAAGATTGCTGAGTGAATAAAGTCACTCATGAAAAGCTTTCTAAACACTGCTACCATCCAAGTAAGGCTCAGCCAACATTTACTTACTGTCACCTTTTTTCTAGAAACATGACAAACTGAATTTGTTTGGCTGTAGAGAACATAGTGGAACAGCATCCTGTTTCTAGCTATGCTAAGAAAAATACATGGTACAAAGGAATATTTAGCAATAAAAAGAAATGAAGTACTGATAAATGCTACAACATGGGTAAACCTTGAAAATATTACGCTAAGTGAAAAAAGCCAGTCATAAATGGTTTTGACTCCATTTACATGAAATGTCCAGTATAAGCAAATTTATGGAAATGGAAAGTAGACTAGTGGTTATAAAGGGCTGGAAAGGATGAGAGTGAAGGCTAAGGGAAGGAGGAGTTTCTCTGGGGGAAATGAAAACATCCTAAAACTTGCAGCGATGATTACACAACTCTGAATATATTAAAGGCCATTGACATGTACAATTTAAATGAGTGAATTGTATGTTATATAAAATATCTCACTAAAGCTAAAAAAAAAAAAACGTTGAATTTTATGAAATTACAGAAAAAGCACAAAAGAAATGAAGATTTACAAAGATGTTCTTAAAAATAAAAATACATGTTGAATTTTATGTTTATGTTAAGTAGCAGCAATTAGAAAACATCTCTGAACATCCCTCATAAGTGTTCATGGCATGATGTACCTTCATTTCATAGTATTTACCTCAGTTGTAATATTATATTTATTTGTAATTATTTGGTTGCCTGTTTTACCCCACTAGACTGTAATGAGAGTAGAAAATGTCTGGTTTTCCTCTTTACTGTATATCCAGCATCTAGCACAATGCCTGGTAGTAGTAGTAGTAGGTGTGCAATAAATATTTATTAAGTGAATGAATGAAGGTAGCAGGGATATATATATATATATATATATATATATATATATATATATATATATTGTTAAGTACTCAAAATATTCCAGGCACTGTACTAGGTTCTGAGGATTACAAAATGAGCAATACCGACATGCTTTCTGTCTTCATGGAGCTGTGGTCTAGGGGAAGAAATGTCATTTATTAACTATCTACACACATAAATATATAATCACAAATTGCATTAGCTGTTTTGAAAAAAAGGATGAGGTGCTGTGCAACTGAAAAATAAGGGAATCTGGCCCAGTCCTAAAAGTCAGGAAGGCCTTCTTTGAGAAAAAGACAGTTGAGCTGAAGTCTGAAGGGATTAATTAGCCAGGCAAAAGCAAAGGGATAATAGCAAGAGAATCCCAGGTTCGTGGGAACTTACCGGGTCTTGTGGTGAGGAGGAGCATGAGACGATGGAGGGACTAAATGAAGGCCAGTGAGGCAGGGCACAAGGAGCTGGGGAAGAGCAGTACAGGAGGAGGCTGCGGAACAAAGCAGCCAATCTGGTGGCTTGAAGAACAGGGCTTCTCAGACCTTAGTGGGGATCTTGTTAAAATGCAAATTCAGGCTCAATAGGCCTGAGATGAGAACCAGGATTCTACTTTTCGAACAAGCTCCAGGGGTATGCTTCGAATAGCAAGGCTGTGACTACATTATTCCAAGAGCACAGGGAATCCGCTGAGGAGTTGTAAGCAGGGATGTGAAGAGATCAGATGCGGCAGGAGTACAGAGAGTAGATTAGAAAAGAGCTAGAGTGGATTCAGTGGAGCAGTTATGGAACTATTTCGGTCATCCTGGTGAGAGATGGTGGCAGCTGGGGAGTGGTGGTGATGGACAGAAGCAATGGGTGCTGTGCTTTAGGAAGCTCTGACTAGCATGGTTTGAAGACTAGCCAGGAGAGGGAAGAATAGTTAGGAGGTTAAGGAAGTAATTCACTGAAGACTTGAACTAGGGTGCTGATTATAAGAATGCAGTGGAAGTAATGGTGGGAATTGAAAGAGCCTGGGTGAAATAGATAAAAATAGTAAACAAGTGGCACTTATAATGCATCAGGCACTATTCCAAGTGTTTTAGCATATATAATCTCATGATGATCCTGTGATATAGGTGCAATTATTCCTATCTGACAGATTGGGCAACTGAGGCACAGGGAGGTCAGATAACTGTCCTAAGGTCACACAGACATTAGGCAGTGAACTAGGAATCCTGGCTTCACAGTAACCTCTATTCTACGCTGCAGCTCAAACTTTTCCAAGAAATTAAATATATAAGTTCTAACAACTGATTAGAAGGAGAGAATATGAAGATCTGGGAGGCTTTATGAGACTGGGTAATGATGATGCCATTAACGAAAATAAAGAAGCAAGGAGAAGAAGAAATTAGTTAATAGGAAAAAGAATGATATTTGGATTTGCTAAGCGCAATCTGAGGTGCCAGTAAAATATCCAGAAGGAGAGAACAAGCAGAAAATCAGGCTGAATGGGGGAGAAAGATCTGGGCTTAAGTATATATTTCAAGGTAATCTGCATAGAGGAAAGAATCATGTAAACTGAAGAATGATTGCTGACCACAAAGCCACTTGAAATACTTGACAGAGAGGTTGAAGGGAGCATGGATAAGGGAGCTGGGTATATACTAGGGAAGAAGTATCTGGCTCTTTAATCTAACTGCACATAAAATAAAAAAAAAAAAAAGAAAAGAAACAAGAAAGGAGATATCACTGATACCACTAAAATGAGCATATAGCTTCTGGAGCAGAAAGAGTGGACAGGTATACAAACCAGTATAGGTATAGGTATGGTTATAGGCTTAGACCAAGGGATTTACCTGCAACGTAGGAGACCAGGACAATGGCCTGTCTGGTATGTCCCCAGTGTCCAGGGCATAATGGTCTGCTCAGTCCTTTAGGTTAGCAATGAAGGAAGAAATCTCTTCAACCTCACCTCACCTCGCCATGTGAGCTGGGCCCTCGCTATCACTGACAGATGTGGGTAGCAGCTCATGGGTGAGGCCAGGCCAAGGCCAAGAATAGTAGAGTTGAGAGTTTAATGGCCATCAATAAAAACCATAGAGAGAGAAAAAGTATTACAGAGGATAAGAAAAGCAGGACATAGAGCTGTGTAGAGCTCACTCATTATAAGGCAACTGAAAGGAAGCACTGAAGCAGATTGAGAGGTAGTCAGCAATGGCTTGGTCAGACAGGACTCATGAAGCTAAAAAAAAGACACTACATATCAGAGTCATGCAGGAAAACAGTGACCCAGACGGTGTAAAAGGAATCAACTGTGAGCAGATGATTTATTGTGTTTGGGTTAATACCTGCCAGGCAGAGGTAGCCATTCTGGAACAGACCCTTATTACAGCTAATAACTAAAAATCTTCCCGTTTTCTTTTTATATTGCATAGAGGAACGACTTAAGTCAAGAGTAAAGAAACAAACGATACAGCCAAACTGACTGCAACATCACCTGACACTGACAGCTAGAGAACAGACACATTATAAGGACATTATGTGCTGCGTAATAATTGTAAAATGAAATGAGATCTTGAAAAGACTAGCCAAAGCAGAGGTCAGCAGGGTGGCAGTAAGCAGAGAATACTCTGTAAGGAACTGGAGCTTGAGCTAAAGAAAGATTTGGTTAATCAGAAGGAACTGGTTACTGCATATTTGGGGTGGGGTGAACTGCCCCAGCCAAACTCAGGACAGGAGGCACTAGCCTCCATGTGAGTAAATGAATGAATGAGGGTGGTGTCCATGAGAGAGACTGAGCCATCTTGCCCAGCTGGAGAGAAAGGTGTGACATCAGTTGACAGTCCAATTCTTTAGGTTGCCATTGAGTGCTGGTCAAGGTTGTCTGCAACTGAGGCAGACTCTGAAAGAACTGATAGTTGATGGCTGTCTCCTCTCCATTTCTATGTAGCTGAGTGTTAAGTCCTGAAAAAGAGGGTTTTAGTGGTGAAATTTTTATAATCTTAGGATGAGCCATTTAAAGAGCCGCTTAATAGAGCTATTGGTATTAGCAGAAACCCAAGATATAAAAGAATGATTAAGCTGTTTAGTAGAAGAAAATGAAAGCAATTTGGTTTATTTCTGAGAGAGAGAAGAGAAGAGAGAGACCAAAAGGCAGAGGAAGACAGCAGTATGAAAGAGAGCTGGCATAGCATAGGGAGAAAGGGGAAAGAGAAATCCCAAGGGATGGGAGAGCCAAAGACTTTTTAAGAACAGTAGATCTAAGCGTGATTTTATGTGGCTTGCTCTGTGGTACACATTGTGGCTCCTCCCAGGATCCCCAGATCTTCTGTAATGTCTATAACACCCAAATGTTTTGTGTAAATAAGCAGATGGGACCACATTTTACATCTGAGTTGACACTTAGGGCAGAAACAAAACAAAATAAAAGGAGTCCAGAAGCAGAGGTGATTACAAGGACATTAGCATCTAGAGAAATCACAGAACTCTTAGGTGGGCCTTAATTCTTCTACAGCTATGGAATTTGGTTGGGCCGCAAGAAGAGAGAGTGCCAAACTGATTTAGAGATCTTGAGGGATTGAGAGGGCCCAGCTGACCTCTGGTTAAATTTAACTTTCAGTATATATGTAAAATAACAAATTTAATTGGGCTATAATTATAATATTATTATAATATATTATTATAATATTATAATAATATATTATATCATAATATATTATTTCATAAAATTTTATCAACATATTATACTATAGTATGAATATCCATAATATATATAATATATAAAGTCTACTTAAATTTATTTTTTAAGTTTTTCTTTTAGAAATAATTCCAAACAAAAAAGTTGCAAGAATTAAGAATAGTACATAGAACCCCTGTAGACTCTTCCCATATTCACTTTACCCATCTGTTTTGCCTCATTTGCTTTGCTAAAGTTCACATCCTATAATAAGTCCTTTTTACACCCATTTACAGTTCCCCATAGTGTGTGTTCACCTTACCTGCAATAAGCAATACACCTGACTTGTTCAAATTCAAGTGTGTTCCTTGTGGTCTTTGGAGGGAATTGACAGAAGTAGATGTTCCACTCAGACTTAGTCAAAGTCCTCACCTCCTTGGACAGGACCCTCAACTCAGGAATCCTGTGCACATCTGTGAGCCCTGTGTTTCTACCTACACATGCTAATTTGAGCTCTGATATTTCATTGAAGCCCTTCAATGTTGGGTTTATTTTATTTTCATAAGAATAAGTTCCCTTGGGATTTTTTTTTTAAACTTAACCAGTTTCGTATTGTTCTTTGGCAAAACTGTTTTCTAGCCAGCACCTTCTTCTGCTTGACAAATGCTTGAATGTTCGTCTATGAGAGGAAAACTATAGGGAGAGAGTCTAAACTTCCTTCCCTCTGCTTGCAGAAGGAACTTAATTAGCTTTGTACAAAAACCTTTACATATTTATAGGGGAAGGAGGCCTAATAAGTTCATCTTTGAGTCAGACTTGAGGGCTAAGTAGTTCAAAGGTCTCCACAGACCAACCCGAAAAGTTTGAATGAATTTTTCCTTGGATCACCTTTACAAACCTTAAAAGGACTTCTCCCTCAGTCTTGTCGTTGTTTTCCAGAGGACTGCTCTGTTTAATTTCATCTGCACCCAATAGGGAGATTCTGTTCTGCTCTGGATTAGCAACAATTGGCCTTTGGCCAAACTCTGGAGACACAAAGTTAGCCAAGCACCATCCTAATAGACCATTGCGGTTTTTCTCAGTATTAAACTGCACCTCTCCCCTACTGCCTTCATGTTGTCTCTTTATATACTAACTTGTACACTAAACTTTCTGATTGACACAATTTCACAGAGACCATTTGGAACACAGTGGCCGATTGGAGGAAATTTTGACCATGAACAAGGTTGTTCATTTGAGAAGTGCCTCAGAACAAATAAAAATAAAGAAGTCTTTTTAAGGAGGTTGATTGTCTTGTTTGTTGAAAGAAGAGAAAATTTTGTTTAACCTAAGAGACATCCCTTTCTTGATTTTTATACTTAGGAGATTAATGAGACCTGACGTTTTAATTGATTGCTTGATAAAATTGTAAAAGATTCAAGTGATGTCATAATCAACTGCATGTCACTCTCTTTTGTGTGTATATACGTAAATTGTATTTTCCTATCTTTAAATTTTTTTCCCATCCTAGCAGAGAGAACATAATTAGCTTTTTATAAAAACAATTTCATTTTGTCTGAAGCTGGTTCCCTCACATTCTTTCTGTTTCTTTTCTTCTTTTTTTCTTCTCTTGGGAAACTTTAAAGATTAATTTTAAAGAAGTGTTCAGTTGTTAAGTTTTAACTCTAGAAATATAATCAAGATAAGCAGTTAAAAATATCTAAAAGAAGTTATTAAACTGTGTTTCTTCTTGTTGACACTAAAAAGTGTATTTACATAGTAGCCTGTATAACAGCTATGAGATAAGAAGAAAAGCCTTTAATTTTAAGATAAAAGAATGTTTGTTATGATTGAGTCTTTCAAAATTGGTATACTATTTAGTATACAAAATATAAAAGTAATGTCAGCACAATAGCTTGGTTTGTTTAAGACCAGGGTTAAATTTTTTGTGATTCCAACTTAAATTTCTTACATTGATTTTATGAATTAAATAAATTATTTATGAATTAAATAAATTACTATGGTTTTTATAACTTGCTTTAAGTAAAAAATTATATGTATAAAACTATATTCAACTAAATGGAATGATAATATCTGTCAAAGGGTTTAATTTTATGAAATTCTTACAATGCTGCAAATCATAAGAATTTGATGTGTCAGCTAAGTTAATTTCTAGATTTTTAACCAACTTAAAAACCTAAGATATGTGCTCAAGTTAACTAATAAAAAATCTTTGGATACACGGACAGTTTAAAAAAGAAACTGTTACAAAACTTTTGTCACTAAGCATAATTTTTAGTTACTCTTATTGTTTAAGTTGACAATAGATTAACAAAATATGCGATTATATTTGGATGATATTATAGAGACACACACAATTTAATTAGTGTTGTCTCTTCAGATTTGCTAAAATTACATGAAATAAGTGCTGAAGGAAAAATATAGCTAATAAATTTTGTTTTCCTATTCTTTAGTTTTCTTTTGTGTCTGAAGAAATGTTGGTTACTTTGGTTAAATATGACAATTAATATAAATGTTTAATTATACTAGATATAATAATATTTTTAAAATACAAATATATATACAATGGTAATGCATCTGATTTACTGTTTTTTATTTAAAAATTTATAGTTTATTCAGATGATAAATTTACTATGATATTATTTACTCTATTACTAAGTCAACTAAGTTTTAAAACTATAAAGAACTCAAATTAGCATCTATTTGTGTATATATATATATATATATATATATATATATATATGTTTGTGCGAATGAATCCATATAAAGATATATCAATAAGTCCTTTACTGCAGTTTGCTACCTGAATAAAATACAAAAGGAGTAAAATTAGAATTTAGATTTTTTTAAAATAAATACATTTTTTTATGTACAGATCAGTAGAGATCAGAGAGTTATTCAACCTAACTCTTGGTATTTCTTGACATAGTTTTAAATTGTTTTTTGAGTCTTTGCTTTTGAAAAAAAAGTTTAATTCCTAGCAATCATCATTGTTTACTGCTGTTTTTACAACTTTGCTGAAAATTGTTTTGTCTTTAGATATTTATGAATGTCTCCTCTAATCATTCTTGATGTTGAACTTCCTAAATTCAGTCCTCAAATTCAGAATATTAAAACTGTTAAGATTCTTTTTATGCCTGAACTATCTTTCAGTTTCCTAAAATGACTACTAGACAACACAGAGTTGCTTTATCACCCTATAAAAGAAAGGAAAAAGACAAGTAATGACAAATGTCAGAGAGTGTGTGGGGAAAGAGGAACCCTGATACACTGCTGGTGGGAATGTAAATTCGCACAGTCACTATGGAAAGCAGTATGGAGGTTCCTCAAAAAAATTAAGAATAGAATTACCATCTGAACCAGCAATTCCTTTTCTGGGTATCTACCCCCCAAAACTGAAAACATTTATCTGTAAAAATATATATACCCTTATGTTCATTGAAGCCTTATTCATGGTGACCAAAACATGGAAACAACCTAAGTGTCCTTCAATAGATAATTGGATAAAGATGATGTGGTAAATACATACAATGGAATATTACTCAGCCATAAGAAAAGATGAAATACTGCCATTTGCAACAACGTGGATGAATCTTGAGATTATCATGCTAAGTGAAATAGGTCAGACAGAAAAAGCTGAGAACCATAAGATCATTCGTATGTGGAATATAAAAATTAAAACGACAAATGAACTAGACAAACAAAACCTCATAGACACAGACAATAGTTTAGTGGTTACCAGAGGAAAAGTGGGGAGGGGAGTAAATAAGGGTAAAGAGGGTCAAATATGTAGTGACAGAGGGAGTTTTACTTTGGGGGGGTGAACACACAATGCAATTTTCAGATGACTTATTATTGAACCGTATACTTGAACCCAAACAATTTTATTAACCAATGTCACCCCAATAAATTTAATTTAAAGAGAAAGGAAAATGAAAATAATTAAGTTTGTACAAAATCTTTCAAATTTTAATTAATCAAAACTTGTATGAGATTTCTTTTGTTTAACAAACAGAATTTTTAAAAAAGGACAATAAAAAAAGTTTATCTTCTTAGGCAAATCATACTTAAGTAAAAAATCTTAAGTACAAATATCTTTCTATGCTTGTGTACTTTCCAAGTTTTTTTTAAAAACATGCTCACATATAAGCATAAAGCCTGGTACAATATCTGTCTACCAAAATGTGTTTTCCAGAATTCTAGATTCACAATTCAAATTTCTCTTTTTGTTCATAAAAAGTCTGAATAAACACTGGCACTAGAGGTGTTAATTTAAATACATAATAATCTTTAGAGGCCTATTGCTTATTTCAGCATTTCATTGAGTAGCAAAAACATAGTCACCTTGTCTGAAAGTGTGACAGCAGCAATAAAATGTGTAAAAACTTCAATTACTTGTTTTAAGGTTTTTCCTATACCTAATGTCTCTCATGCTGTGTGGACTCTTCTATTGGTAGAAAGTATTTATCACTTTTCAACTAGTCATCTAACCTTTATAAAATATTATTGTGTCCTTCCCACATCACTGAATCACTAACACAGCCACTCTTCTTCCTTTGCCTGAGAAAAGAGAACCCTGTGATTACTTGACCCTTTCAGGGAACTCTGCATGTCCCTTACAGACCTTGTAGAGACTCCCTTGTGTATCTCTGATTCAATTTTGTAACGGTTCATACTTAAAAAGAAAAACTAAAAATTGCCAAGCAGGCTAGGCTATCACAGATTTTCATTTACCCTTGAAATATAAGCTTCTCACAGATTTTAAATGAGTTCAACTAGCCATATTAATTGCTTTTGCCCAGATCTACCAGCTAAGAAAAGATAAACTATTTGTACTGATAGTAGATAATGTTTGGGTTAGGCTATGATTTCAAAATGCTTTAAAACAAAGAGATTTCCCAACCACTACAAGAACCCTTATATAATGGACTGTAAAATAACTTTGAGATGTTTTTCTAGTACCTAAAGAAATAGCCACAATAAAAGTGAGAGTTTAACAAAAATCCTTCGTGACATTACCCACATAACCGAGAGAAATTAGCTATAACATAGAGCCAACATTAGTGGAGTAATTTTAAGAATTGTTACTGATGAGGGCTCCAATGCATATGCTAGTTGCCAAATATTTATAACTCATTCTCTCACTTCCTTTGGGACTTTGCTCAGATATAACTTAGCAGCAAGGTCTTTCCTGACTACAATATATGAAATAAGAAGCTTCTCCTCTCCCATCTTGTTTTATATTTTTTTCCAGCAGTTTGTCTGTTGTCTTTCCCCATTAGAATATAAGCTCCATGAGACTTTTTGTTCTGTTCCTTCCTGTTTTTCCAGTGCCTAGAGATGTTTAGCGCACAATGGGTACTGTATAATTGTTTAATAAATAAAGTATGTCTTCCTAACTCCATTGCACTTAGCAGCATTCATTTGCTCATTCGACAAACAGTACCTTTTATCTTTTAGGCACTATGTTGAGATCTGGTGATGAACATTGACTAGCTTCTGCCTTCAAGGAGGTTACCATCTAGTCAGACGTCCCATAACCATCCTTCATAGGGTCCCATAGTGGTCTGAAATACAAGTAGATTGGCAATGAAAGCACAGTGTAATAAATGCTGTGATAGGTAAAAATACTAGACACTGTGGTACTGTACAGCATACTCATCTAGCCCAGTCCTGAGGCAACAAAGAGGACTTTCTGGGGGAAGTAATGTCTAACAAAGACATAACAGAAAGGAATTAATTCAGGTGAAATATTAGGAGTCAAGAGTGTCTCATGCAAAGATAATGTGGAAAGGCTGAGCAGCGAGAGAGGATGTTGCCAGACCTAAAGACCTACTCTCCCCAAGGGCACTGGTTTCCTGTGTTCCAGTCTTTGCACAAATTGTTCCCTCTACTGGGAATGGCTGGAAAGCCACCCTGTTTAACACTTAATCACCTCTACATCCCGAAAAATGTTTTGCTGTGTGGCTTCTCCTGCCTAATATAAGCCAAATTGATCAATTCCTTCTTTGTCTCATCACTATAATCCTTGTTTCTTCTGTTGTAGCCCTTAGCAATGTTTTTCTTCAACACTAGTAGATGGAATTGTTAAAGAACAGAAACTCTCCCTCATATACTGAATTTTTTCGTGCTAGGAACTCAAAGCGTCTGACATGGAGTAAGTATTCATTACGTGTTTGTCGAATGAATGCGTCAATAATTAGTTCTGCTTCTGAATGTAATTTTCTGATACTATTACCTGGAGAAGATTATAAGCGGAAAATCCGAGGATTCTCCTACATCTGGAAAAGAATTATCGCAGAATAAAAACTAATATAGCCATAGATATATAGGTATACCTATTTTATCTATGTCTCTATGTCTTCATCTATTCATCCATCCATTCATCCACCTACCTACCTATCTATCTATCCATCTATCTATTCATCCATCTTTCTATCCATCTATTCATATTCTAGCTCTTGCTTGATTAGTAAATGAGGTAAAGAACCACAAATGTGTCTTATTCCATAAACGTGTTAATATTTATCTACAATTAGTTCTGTGAAAGCAGAAGCTGAGATGGGACTTTGCATGCATGGTATTTATTAAGGACCAACTTCCTGTTTGAAAGGTCGGATACAGATTGGAGAGAGAACTGTGATGTAGGCTCACCGGAGACTCAGGAAATGCCATGGGGAGTCCTAGAGCACATATGAACCCAGTCAGAGTTGTCTCATAATGGCCTGAAATACACCAAGAATGCCATCAGTTTATCAATAGTTGGATGGAAGAGTGTGTACTTGGTTGTGTGTGGCAACAGTTTAGAGAAACCCTGATTGGAGTGACAGCTGGAGGCTGTCTGGTCACTGAATGCCAAGCAGCCTGGGCAGCAAGTCCTTCCTTGAAGCAGGACTTCTTTATCTACCAAAGTTTTACTCCATAAACACAGAGTCACAATTTCAAATGAGGTATGTTATATTCAAATTTCCCTAACAAGAACGTGTGTATTTAAAAAGGTGTGGAAAATATCAAAGATGTATGATGGAAATTGCTATCTTGGAAACTTGTTACAAATACATTCTTTCCCCCTCAGAGATGTTATTGGAATGTGAAGCACTGCCATGTAGCTTTTTTCCTTTAAATTAGATGGGTAACACTTTTTTTGTGTGTCAGAATTTTGGTTTACTTTGTCCTAAAAGCCATCTTACATTTTCCATGGCAGATGCAGATCACTCTACCCTTTCGGGGTCTGTGAATTTCATCTTTTCCATCCCGTTTCCATGACATCAGAGGCCAACCATGCAAACAAATTTCTCTTAAATGGATTCATATGGTAGCTTTGTACTTTGAAGTTTAATGTTAATCTTTTCTATTATAAAATGAGTCTTAAAACCTATCTCAAAACAACAAAGCCAACTGATTTTTTGAAATTGTTTTGATATAATAGATATTATTGAGGAATTTTAACATATAAAAATTACCTGCAAAAAATACATTTTTCCTCTCAATCTAAGAATTTCGCTTGTGTATTTTTTCCTTCCTGTGTCATCCTAGACCATTCTGTTCTACTATCGTTCTTAGTTTCTGACTGCATTTCTTACTGTTTCTAGCCAAAGCTTCAAATCTTTTTTTTCTAGCTATTTTTTCCATAGCTTGCATGAATATTACTATCAATAGGATCTAGAGGTCACCAGTAACTCATTAAAGGCTAATTCTGCATTAAAAAACCATTAGGCTCTTATAGACAATTACAAAACTATCTGCCAGACCCTTAAACCTTAAGACTCTTGAAATTCATCTCTGTTCCTTCTGTTCACTTACATCTCTAGCTGCCACTTGAGGTTGTATTCCTTTCCTCTGTTTTTGCTACACTGTAACAGAATGACATTCAGGTCAGTTCAGCTCAGTTCATTAGATGATATTGGAGCATTTGTTTGCCACAGACTATAACAGGAACTAGAGGAGTTAAAATAATCCTAGCTCTCCAAGATCCTGCCATCTGATGAGGTGGACAGTCACATAAACAGATCATTTCAATACAAAGTTAAATGCTAACAGAGAGGTTTATTCAACGTACAATGGGAGGTCAAAGAAAATAATTTAAAAAGTTTCTAGAGATGATGACAGCTGACTTGAGTGTTAAAGGATGTTTAAGAGTCATTCAATTTCACATTACTAGAGCATCATCATGGGTGGCAGGGGCACGAGAGGGGGTCCATAGGAGTAAAATATGCCATGCCAAGGAGCACCTATTGTATTGTGTAGGACAGCAGTCCTCAACCTTTTTGGCACCAGGAACCAGTGCTCCTATCAAAATCTAATGCCTGATATTCTGAGGCAAAGTTGAGGTGGTGATGCTAGCTCTGGGGAGCAGCTGCAAATACAGATGAAGCTTTGCTCACTTGCCCTCCACTCACCTCCTGCTGTGCAGCCCAATTCCTAAAAAGCCACAGACCGGTACATGGCCTGGGGTTGGGGGCCCCTGCTATAGGCCATGGGGACCCATTAAAGAATTTTAAGCAGAGAAGTCTCTTGTATTTTGGAAATAACATTCTCATTGGCATGATATGAAGGAAGGTTATGAAGCGGTGGTTCTCAGTATGCCCTGGACCAACAGCTTTAGCATGCTGGGGACTTAGAAATGCAAATTCTCAGGCCCTACCCCAGACTTACCTAATCAAAAATTCTGGAAGTAAGGCCCACCCATCTGTGTTTTAACAAGTCCTTCAGATAATTTTGATACAAGACAAAGTTTGAGAACCATTGCTCTAACTCAGTGGGGAACATTTGACAAAGTCTGGAGCAGGGCTCAGATGGGAAGGAACTCACCTTGGGTACAAAATTTCAGAGGGTGCCAAAATCCTTAGCAATCAAGATAAATAATATTTTAATACAATATTTTTAAAAGTCAAAATCAATGTCAAAAAGTCACAACATTGTTTATTTTAGAACCTTGTGTTACTGTGTAGTGCAAACAATTGTTTCCAATAAGCTTGGGGGCCCCAGGGCCCACGTGGCTGTTACATTTCCCTGCCGGTTGGGTAACTTGGGGGTCAGAGCAAGCTTCATCAGTGAGACCTGTGCACTTGAACAGTGCCCCGCGTTCAGGAGGAACCCACACTTAGAAGGGTGCCACACTGTCTTAAAATTCTTCATAATTTTTGAAGAAGGGGCCCTACATCTTCATTTTGAACTGGTCTTGCAAAATTTCTCTGGAATGGTTTCTGGGTGCCTTCTTTTTCCCTTCAAATTTTACATCAACATAGAGTGAATTCAGTCTTTTTTTTTTTTTTTGTCATTGTAGAACTTTCATTAACTTTTTCCTCTTGGTTCAAAGCATAAGAGGAAATTTTGAAAAGTATACATAGGGTACACATTTTTCCTTTTGCCTCAGGCTCCAATAAGGTTCAACATATTTTTGATTGTTGGGACTAAGGGGTGATACTGACATCTAGTGGGCGGTGGCTGGTGATGCTGCTAAACATCCTACAGTGTACAGGACAGCTCCTACAACAGAGAATTATTAGGTCCAAAATGTCAATAGTGCCAATGTTAAGAAACTCTACTCTACTCTACAAGGACAAGTGAGGAGGTTGTTAGCAGTGTCATGAATTGGGGCAGTGACAGCAAATATGGAACTATTTAGAACTTTATGATTAGTCAGTCAGCTGGGAGGAAGTCGAATTTGAGGGAAGGAAAGACTCTCAGAGTTTTATACAAGCTTGTATAGAGAATTTAGGAGTAAAAGCCAGTTAGGTAAAAGTGAGGCAAAAGAGATAGAAGTTTGAATCAGGACATCCGTATGGAGATATTCATTTGAAGGCCAGCATCTGAACTCTGAAAAGAGATACTTTAGAAATGTCAGCAGGTACTTCTATTGTGATCCTGTGCCCCACCCAAACCTCTGGGACAACCCCGCCCCTCTTGCCTCAGAGGATGAATACTACCATTAAACTAAGGGATAAGGAGAAAAATTTTGGGCTTTTTAGGTACCATGTGATTTTCCTGAAATTCATAGCAGAGGAACAGTTTCGTGCATTTCAAATATTTAAGCTCTAAAGTGCTCAAGTTGTAGAGTTCATTTTCATGCTATAAGTATCAGGCTGAGATAACAGGCAAGTCCAAGTACTTTTCTCTGAGATGAAATAAAGGTCCCACAGGTAGGAGAAGAGGAGAGACAAAAAGGATGTATAGGAGAGAATGGCTGGGACAGCAGGATTGGGTTATAGGCACCAAATGGACAGGAGTAGAATAAGCATCAAGACCTGAACTCCACCTAAGCAGGCACCAAGGGTCTGCTCTTCCTGGTTGTACCAAGGTGCTGTGACTGGTGAAAACAACCCAAGATCAGCAGCCAGCATGCCTCTGTCTATGTGCAGCCTTCCTTTCCAATAGCTGAGAATACCTGTAGGCCTTAGGATAGAAGGAAAGCCCCACCACCTATTCTTGGATAGAGCTAAAGGGATCCACAGTCCATTGCGGATGAACACTATAGTAATTTCCCACTGCTTTGGTTACATTTCATAGGCAAGTTTCTCTAGAACTGTTTCTGGATGGTGTTTTTTCTTCTTCAATTTTTATATCAGAGAGTAAATTCACTTTTCACCTGAAATATTTTCAACCTTCTTTATTACCATCCATAAGAGGCATACATTTTTCTTTGTTATTTAAGCTTATGGAATACATTTTCTAGCTACAAGATAACTTTCTATTTCCTTTTTTAAAAAACATTTGTTTGTTTGTTCTTTAACTCTGCACCCCTGAAAAACCCTGAAGACAGAGATATTGTCTTGTTCAACATCATATCCTTAGACCATGGCACAGTGCTGAGAACATAGTAGGGGTCTGTAGTGGATGCTGTGATGTGCTGCTTGGATCCTCCCTTTAGGACAAAGGTGCTCTTTCCCCCAGATGCTGCTAGTTTCAGCTGCTATAGCTCACTGCCTGATCCAATAACTGGTTGATGGAGAAAAGAATCCCTGTCCCTTGCCAAGCCAACCCAGATCTCCCAGGATGATTGGTTAAGTCTTCTGTGGCAAATTCATCTCAGTTCCACCCTTTCTGACCAGTTCTGCTTCCCTCAAGCCCTTACAAGGGTTGTCCTCAAGAGTAATCTCCAGTAACCCTCCCTGATGCAAATCTCTGCCTAGAATTTGTTTCCTGGGACTCTGACTTAAGACACCATTTAATAAATATTTGTTGAATAAATAGATGAAGGGGTTCCTCGACCTGAGCAGAAATAATTTTGGAAAACCTCTGACCTTTATTTGTATATTAACATTTTATTTTGTCATTTCATGCTTTAGGTGTCAGAGCCCACACTCAAATCATTCACCCAGCCTCAGGGTCACTCGTAACTCTTATATGATGAAAACAGTATTAATACCCAGTTGTTTTAGTTATATTGTCACTTGGCCACCAGATGGCAGAGGTAACACTTGGAAAGTCACTCTCTGGCCCTTGGTCGCCTACTTCAGGATTTAACATTAAACCTAAATTACCCATTTAGTACTATTAATTCCTAAACCATTGTAATTATGGCATTGTTTCATTTTGTAAGAAAGTGTCACCACACATTTGGCCTCATTTACATGTAAAAAGGAGAGTTTGGAATATAATGGAAAGAGCCCTGGACCAAGAATCAGAACCACTGCACACTGGCCATTTGTTGCATTTGAACATGCTTTTGCATCAGTAAAATGAGAATCTCAGTTCTACATGCTTCACAGGTCTGTTGAAAGAAGTAAATGAAAACCATTGGGGTTGAGGAAGGGGTCTGGCTGATGAGACCACATGTGTTTGTCCCTAGTCCAGGCCAGCTCTAGGTGTTAGGGAGTGGGGAGCAGGATAGAGTTCTCATAAGTAGAGGGACTTTGCCTGAGGAGCTAGGTTAGTGAGGTTCTGTAGGGAGAACATCTTGATATAGTGCATTCCAGTCTAAAGCGGACCCCCGGGCAGGCAGTTGTCCTCCTCTTATGAGACCCTTCGAAGATTGTTCCTCTTCCTGGAACAGCCCAAAGATTGCATGCTGGGGTGCAGGATAGGTTTCTACCAAGAATCAAAAGCTCTTCTTTCTCGTTTGTGCTATGACATGAGGAATAGGTAACCGACTCTGAACTAATTTTTCACCTCACTGCCTGAATTCACCCATTCCCACATCAGTGTCTGACTGTGGGAAGAAGCTAGCACCAGCCAAGCCAGGATGGTTTGGTCCAGGTGTAGATGTGCCTGGGCTAGGGTAGGGAGGACAGCTCCCACCAGACCCGAGCCATGCTAGTTTGCATCTTCCCCAGGAGACCACAGCTGTCTGTCAGCTGGCTCCTACTCCACTGGAACCACATGTGATCGAAATGCCATGATCAAAAAAATGCAGATGTGTTGAGGATGTGTAGACAGCTTGTTAAGACGTTGGAGAAATAAGACTTAGAGGCGGGCACTGTGGCCCACATGGGTAAGGAGTTTGACAAGAAGTACAACCTCAGCTGGAATTCCAAAGAGGAGAGGAACTTTGGCAATGACGTGACACATGAAACCTACTAATTAACCTTCTATCTGGGCCAAGTAGCCATTATGTTCAAATCTGGTTAAAAGCATGGACTGTGCCAGGCACCCAGTGATCCACCCTGAAACAAGGACTGCAGCCTAAATTCCAAAGACAAGAGCCTGAAACCTTCAGTCTTGCTAAGGGAACACTTAGATCTTTGAATTTTTATTGCGATGTTTTTGCACAGGTATTCACTGTACTAGTTTGTCATGATTATAACTAGAAGAACGGCTGGCATGTATATTTATTTTCTAGTACATACTTCTCTGCCCTATGTTTTTTCTTTCTCCCAAATCTATTTTTTAAATTAAAAAAGACCAACTCCTCTGCCTCTCCCCTGCACCCCCTCAAAAGAAAACAGCTGTTCAGGTTTAGTTTCACCATCCCTGAGGCTGTCTGAGCTAATGGGCAGGTGAGCATCCCAGTCTCCATCTAGCTTGGATACTGAGGTCAATGGAGGTATGTAGCCTGATGTCTACTTTCTTCTTTTTCATTTAGAGAATGTATTATTTTATTATTGCTGGTATTATTCTGGAAGTCGGAAGCCCCAAATGGGTCTTACAGGGTTAAAAAATCAAGGTGTCAGCAGGGTTGTCTACCTCTTTTCCAGCTTCTAGAGGTTGCCTGCATTCTTTGGCTTGTGGCTCCTTCCTCCATCTTCAGAACACATCACTCTAATCCCTGCTTCTGTTATCACATCTTTTCCTGAATCTAATCTTCCTTCCTCCCTCTCATAAAGATCCTTGTGACGGGGCCCACCTTGGTAATTCAGGATAATCTCATCTCAAAATCCCTAAATTAATCACAACTGCAAAAGTACATTTTACCACATAAGGTAATAATTTCACAGATCCTAGGATTACCTCATGGACATCTTTGGGGAGCCTTTATTTAGCCCAACATATAGAGGCCTTTTGCTCTGGTAGCTGGAGATCAGCTTTCCATTGGTTGCCTTCTTTCCCAGAGTTCTCCCTTATATAAAAAGGTATACCTCATATTAAATTTGGACTTTATTTCTTCATCTGCCCTTGCCTGGATCAATAGTGTGATGAATCTGTCATTTGTTTGGAGTATGCTATTTCTTTAGTTGGCTTATTAAGAGATATTTTCCTGTATGCTACTGGCTTGTGAAATTATTATAATTCCCACAGTGAACCTGTGCTAAATAGTGTGCTGACGAGAATCAGTTTCTGGAGAATAATTTTGCTACCTTCCCCAAAACAAAACAAAAGTTATATACGTGCAAAAATTTATCTGTACTTGGTTCAAGGCACAGTGTATTTCTTACTGTTATGGTCAAATATATTACCAAAAAATTGCTATAAAGTTCTGTACACATTCATCAGTTGACATGTACAAGAAAGTTCACAGCAGCATTCTTAAGAGCAAAAGCTGGAAACAATGCAAATCTCCAGAGTAGAATGGATACATAAATGTGGGATATTAAACAATGGAATACTTTTTTACAGAGAATGAAAGAAATACACTTGCTTTTATGTGGGTGAATGCCAAAAGAAATGCTGAAAGAAGTAAAGTCTTAGAGAAAACATATACAATTTCGTTAATAAAGCTCAAAAATTAAAATAAGATATTGTTTAGTGATACATATACATGTGATAAAACTACAAAGAAAAACAAGGAAAAGTAAAAAAACTCAGAATAATAATAAAAACTTAAAATCATCAATGCGACTAAAGGTTTGGGGAACTGTAATGTTTCTCAGTATTTCCCAATTTAATTGCACCTGAACAAAGCATCCACGTCTATTTTTTGGTCTTATCCCGTCCCAGCTCATAGGGTAACGTTCAGCACCTAGTTATTTTATTTAATTATTTTTAAAGGCCCGAACTATCCAACAATTCGCATTATGGGTAATGTATATATCCCAAATAGTGGGTGATTTCAATGCTAGAGCCTGGCAACGCTACAAGAGCGCTCCTTCTTTACTGAATGAATCAATGCACTTTGGCATACGTTAGTACATTTCTGAACTCATTTTCCTCAAAATTCTTATTGCAGCTTCGGTTCAAAGCCTGCCCCATCCTCTCTACCCCATTTAGCTGGCTTTAAAATCTTTAGGCTGGCTCCTCGTTCCTGAAACCCGAAGGCAGTTTTCTCTCCGTCTCTACTTTGGGCAAGCCGAATGGGAAAACAGTGGTGTCTGGGTGGAGGAAAAGGTGCTTCCCACGCACTCAGGAGAGCGGAAAACAACATTCTGAACCTCCCTCAGGGGATAAAGGAGGGCCGGGTTCCAAACGAAAGGATCGATCTCAACGCTTGAGGTGTGGCACAGCGTACTCTCCGCAGTTGGAGTCTAACTGAACCCACTCTCTAACATCCGTTCTCCGGTGACGTCACGTTTCCGGACTCCTGATTGGAGGAGCGCGTTAGCTCAATTATCGCGATGACTCCTCCTCCAGGTCCTTTTGCTTCCATCCCTTCGCAGCGACCCGGTAGTCAATAGCAGACCACGTTGACAGTCACCGAGACACCGGAGAACTATACCAGCTTCCGAGACTAATCTAGACGGCCGCGACTCTTCGCAGACGCCCAAGGGCACGAGGTTTGGCTCTCAGCCGTCCTGTTTGCCAGATCCTCCAC
Source organism: Eidolon dupreanum (assembly GCA_028627145.1). Classification (NCBI taxonomy): domain Eukaryota; kingdom Metazoa; phylum Chordata; class Mammalia; order Chiroptera; family Pteropodidae; genus Eidolon; species Eidolon dupreanum. Next base: position 82,245,719 of record CM053515.1, read on the forward strand.
CGCGCGTGACTCAACTGCGCGATCACTTTGTTAGAGCCACCAGGTGATTCACACCAATTCCTCGTCCTCTAGTATCGCGAGAATTTAGTGTTGTTGAAACATTTCCGGTCGCTCGGGTCTCCTTGGAGATAGCATTTTAACCAATTTTTTTTTTCACCTGTCATTCCACGGACTCCACGTGGTTCGGAAATTGCTCAGAGAATGTGGGAGTCAGCCAGAGGGGTGTAGATGAGAGTGAAGCAGCATTGAAAAGGGAAGCAGCCGGGGGACCCAGGAGGAATATGATTTGCTGAGCATCTTCTCGCCGCTTAAGGGGTGCCTTAGAGCGGACATGGGATTTTCTTCTGTTGGGGAGGCATAGTTCAGCGGGACAAACGTCCAGGCGTCCATTTAAGCACGCTTAAGCACCGTGTTTATTTTTTGTGTAATCTCGAAGTTTCCAAGATCAAATCCTAATGCAGACTTGCTCACCATTCACCAGAGAATAGTCTCGCCAGTTATCTGTCTCCGTCCCTTCTAAACTTTGTACAGTGGTCACTTCCCTAGGAAGCGATCCCTGGTTATTCCCTAGATTTAATCATATCACTTTTCAAATTCTTTCCCTTGTCGATGCCATTCTAGTTGTGTCCATTTTTTTTCTTTTTCTTTTCTCTCTCTCTCTCTCTCTCTCTCTCTCTCTCTCTCTCTCTCTCTCTCTCTCTCAGCTGTGTTCATTTTTACCATTTTCTGTTAAGTGGTTTTTTCATGCCATTGTTATATGGTATCTTATTTTGCAAATGGACAATAGCGTCAGGGCTAGGATGTTTCTTATTTATAGAATATACTTTAGGTACCAGGAGATCTGCCTGTCTGCCATTAAAGGCATACATCCCTTCTAGAACATACCTGACGAATGTTTGTTAATTCATATGTTTATTCACCTAATATTTATTAAGCACCTAATTTGCATCAAGTACTGTTTGAGGAATTGAGAAAACAGTAGACAAAACAGATTTGCTGCCTTCATGGAGCTTACTACTAAGGAACACAGACAATGTATAAATAAGTCAGTGTAATTTCAGATGGTAAGTGCTGCGAAGTAATGCAAATGGTGGATATGTAAGTAGGAGTGGTGGCGTTTTATGTAGAATGGTCACTGAAAGCTTCTCTTAGGAGGAGATATTCTAGAAGAGATCTGAATGATGATGAGAAAAAATCAGGCTTGCAAAGATCTGGCAGAACAATCATTAACAGGCAGAAATATGTGGAAGTGCAAAGCCCCTTTATGGGAACAAGAGCATCAGGAAGTGTAGAGAACCCCTGAGATGGTGAAAAGAAGTTTGATTTGAGATGAAGTGTGGAGGAAGTCAGGGCCAGATTATTTAGGGTCTTGAAGGCCCAAGTCTCAAGTTTGGATTTTATTCTAAGTGTAATTAGAAGTCCTGGAAAAGCTCAAAAGAGTAATTAGATTTGATTAGCGTTTTTAAAAGATTGCTTTGATAATTGCAAAGAGAATGGACTCTTAAAAATTAAGGGTAGAAATGAGGAGACCGGTTAGGAGTCTATTGTGGGAGTCCAGGTGAAAAGTGTTCATTTAGCTTCTTTTTGGATATTCCTGGGAGCTGGACTCTGCCTCTCTGAAGCGTGTATTTTTTCCTAATCCTATAGCAAGACAAAAGACTTCTCCCCTTTTCTCCAAAACAGTCCAGCAGCTCAGCAGCTGTTTAAGACACTAATCCTATCCTCTTTTCTCCAGACCAAACACCTTTTGTTAACTTAGCTGTCCTCTGGACGAGGTGCTTTCTAGGCCCTTCAAAATTTGGTCATTCCTTGGAAGCTCCATTATTTGTTATGGACCCTTAAGATATGACCTCCAGCACTGCACCTAATGGTCCACATGTCATCTGACCTGTGGGTTGACCAAGAGATCATGCACTCCCTTAACCTCCCGAACCTCTAATGTGCTTTTTAGCAGTCATGTTGTGCTGTTGGCTTACACATTGAGCTGTTTTAAACTACTTTTCACCTCTCTCTTCCCATCCTCTATTTCTATATTTTTCTAATCTAAGTCCAGCGTTTTACATTTATTTCTATTTCATTATGGTAAGTTATTCCAGTTCATGGGGCTATCTTTAAATCCTGATTCCATCATCCAACATGTCCTGCAAGCTTTGTGTCTTTTATAAATTCACTATGTTATATCCCCTAATGTCTGCATCATATACACTGCTAAAAATGCTAACTGTACCGAGAAAAGAGCCCTGTGTGGCACTTCTCTAGCAACTTGCCTCCAGATGACATGGTACTATTAGTGTGTATTTTTTAATACATTTGTTAAGTTCATTATGAACCCTGTTAACTAAAACAAACTTGTCAACTAAAAGCAAACTCTGTTAACTAAAAGCAAACTCAAAAGGATAGTATGTGAAAGTTTCCTTTATCAAATACTTTGCAGAAATCAGGGTACAGTGTGTTATGATACCTGCCTGATCTGTCAGTCTGAGAAGTTACTGAGGATAGAAAAACTTTATTTTTGGAAAAACTGTGCTGGTTTCTTTTGCTATTCCAAAAATGAAGGTTTGCTGTATTTTAAAATAGAAAGATTGGGTTTAGTAGGTAAAAGTAACTTTAGACAATAGTAACTTCTTGAGCTCAAAAAATGTTTTTCAAAGCAAAAATCCTTAGACCAGTGGTCTCAACCTATGGCAACTTTGCTCCTTAGGGGACATTAAACAATGTTTGGGGAGAATTTTTTTGATTGTCACAACTTGGCAGGAGGAGGATGCTACTGGCATCTAGTGGGTAGAGGACAGGGATGTGTTAAACATCCTACAGTGCACAGAACAACAATATCCCACAGCAGAGAATTATGGCCCAAAATGTCAATAGTGCTGAGATTCAGGAACCCTGCATTAGACAATGCCTTAAACTCTTCTTTCTGGCAGGACTACTGTTCTATTAAAAATGGTTATAAAGAAGAAGAAAGAAATGCAAGTTATTGCATTGACCATTTGTCATCAGGACCTTGAAACTTTGAGATGTAAGTGATTTCTGACTTTGTTTATTTCTTTTCTAGGTTATAAACAGAGTATTCTTATTTCTGAGACTTCATACCACCTAATGTTCAAACTCTTCCTATTTATTTTTTCCATGATCTTTATGTTTAGTTTTGGATGTAAATGGTTTTCTAAAAATTCTACCTTAGTCTAAGTTCTGCCTGGTTTTTTGGTTTATAAATATTGAAATTTTAGAATGTATAACAAAAGCAAACTCATATCTATATATTGTTAAATTACTGAAGAAATTTTTGTGTGTGTGTGTGTCATGTAGCTCTGGCTGATGTGGAAGGGAAAAATCTAGCTTCTTTGCTGTTAAACTGTGTACAACTCACTGATGGAGTATCGCAAATTCGTTATGTTAAACAGGTAAGGCAGAAACAACATTCATGGATGCATTTTGAAGATTATAATGCTATTATGACATTTTAAATTAACTGATAATTTTTGGCTCCCAATTATCTAATACCAATGTATCATTAAAGAATAGGATTTTGGTTTTTTTTTTTTCTGTTTGTTGTATATCTTTTAATTCAAAATAGTAATAGAAGCCATATTCAGGCTTCCACAACCTTTGGAGCTGTAAATAGATAGGATGAGATAATTGCACACACCTTTTTTTTGTAAAGATAAATTTTTAAAAGATTATTTCTATTAATCTGAATTTGTAAAACTTTTTAGCAGGCATATTAAAAAGTTAATTTAAAATGTAAAGGCTGTTCTTACTAGTGTTTCAGTATTAGGATCTACCAATTGAATTTGCATAATATTTTTTTGGAAAAGCAATTAAATGTATTGTTGGTTTATCAATAGTGTTACAGAATTTCTGTATCTTAAGCCACTAACAAGTCTGTAGTGGGTCTGGAGGGTAAAGTGGGAGTTGGGAGCATGCATTAAAAGGGTTAATAAATTAATAAATAATAAAATACATGTTTAAATCAATATCCCTAACAATTCAATGTGGAAAATATTTCACATTATAATTGAGAATTAAAAGATTATTTGAATCCATGTTACTTTGCTGTACTTGATATTAGAAAAAATTACTATGACTTTGAATTTTTTGAATTATAGATTGTGCCTTTACTGGAGAAGGCAGATAAAAATGGCATGAACGATCCTACTATCAGAAGTTGCTTGGATATTTTAGCAGGCATGTATCTTTCTTTGAGTGTAAAGAATCCCTTGAAGAAAGTTTTGGCAAGGTAAGGAAAAAAGAGAAGGGAAGTTGAACATTATGAATGTTCAATTTGATGAAATGTAACCAATATTTAAAATTCTTTCCCTGGTTTGTTTTTGACTTGGTATTATTTGTTTATATACCAACACTACACTTTTATTTACTATAATTTGATAATTTTTTGGTTTAATTATATGCTAGAGCAAGTCATCCCTCTAGTGACTCTTTTTCAGAATATTTTGATTTTTAATTTTTTTCTTCCAGAAAAATTTTAAAACTGTTTAGTCTAAAAAAAAAAAGGCTACTGGTTTTGATTTAGATTGAGGTAAAAATTAAATTAATTTAGCCATTCAATAAATTTTTATTGACCACCTACTATATGTCAAGTAATTTTCTAGGTATTGGGGATACAGTAATAACACAGTCTAGAATGGAGGTTACATGTTAATAGGAAGATAGAAAATATACAAAATAAACAAAATACATAGAATTAGGTGGTATTAGTGCTCTGGACAAAATTAAAGCAGAGAAGAAAGGGAGACCCAAGCATGAGGTGAGAGTTACACTTTAAAATATAGTGGTCACTTCAGGTATCTTTGTTCAAATGTCTTTAATAGGGTGATATTTGGGATTGCCTCGAAAAGGATGAGGGAATGATTATTGAGTATATATGAGGGAAAAGTGTTTCAGATAGAGGAAATAGCAAGAGCAAAGGCTTTGGCACTGTTGTTTGAACAGAGGAAGGCCAGGTAACTAGAACTAAGCGAACAGGTCAGAGAGCTAATGTTAAGGGTAGATTGCACAGGGTCTTGTAAGTCATCATAAGCACTTTAGCTCTTACTTTGCCTGGGAATGGCATTCTTGGACGATTTTAGGCAGAGGAATAACATGGTGTTTTGGTAATGTCACTCTGGCTACTCTCTTGAAGATAGTCTGAAGTTATCAACTGGCTGTATTTTGAAGGTCTAGTTCCATATTTTTCATTTGTAATGATTCTCCTCCTTCCCCACATATTTTGTACTATAATGTTTTCAGATTTTTAATATTTGGTTCTTTTTCTAGCTCACTAAATTACCTACCAGAATTTTTTCTAACTGAGGCCATACAAAGTTTTACTTCTCGTCTTCAGGAAGAATTGAATACTACTGACGTATACTCTTATAGGAAAGTGATTGACAATATATCATCCTGTATGGAGAACTTTAACTTAGGTAAGCCAGCTTTTTTCTAGTACTTTTTCTGGCTAACACCTGTTATTGCATCATTGTTTTTAAATGATATTAATTTTGGTCCTGAAACTCCTTACCCATGTTAATTTTTTTTCCCCACAGGTATAACAAGTGTTAATAATCTTCTTAAAGATGGTAAGTCATATTATTTTGTTTTATTCTGAGAGGTGACTGCTTGTGCGAGTCATTTTGGAACTGGTTCTTCTGAGTTTCTTGGCAGTCAGTAGCATACTGCAGATAACTAAGATACACCACGCTCCTTTCTTTTAAGTTTCTGCTTCTATACTGTGGTATCATTTTAGTTAACAGTGATTTAAAGTATTTTCTTGTGCTGAAGTTCAAGTTTACAGTTTTAAAAATTCTGGTTTGTCATTATATTCTTTTTGTTTCAGCGCTTCATTTTCTGCAGAGGAGTTTAATTGAAATTTCCGAAGAAAATAGGCAAGTGTTATATATTTGTATGCTTGTGCAATGTCTTTGTACAAAGGAAATTTTTTAAAAGTTCCATAATGTGCTCTTTTCTATTCCTCTCCATTAATGTTAGACCTAATTATTTAAATTTAGTTTTTAGAGGTTCAATACTTAATTTTTAAAAATCAAATAAGCTATTATGAGGATAGATGAGAATGGGAAGAGCTCTTTGCTCTACCTGAGTGTTCCTTTTTCATAGCATCCTCTTATTTTGTGGACGAAGTATACTGTTATCTCTTTAAGGATATTTAATGATAGTTTTTTGTTTGTTTTCTTAAGGTTTTTTTTTTTTGATCTTTACATAGTCTATTTCTTCCAAGTTGCTTTTTTCCCATTTGCTGCTTTTTTCCCATTTGCTGCTTTTTGTCACTGTATTTGTTGCTAGAAGCTTTCCTCAGAAGTTTAGTGATCCTTGGCCAAACACTCATATTTAAGAATGACGCACTGAAAGTTCATTTGAATCTCTGTGCATACAGCCATGGTCATTGCAGGCTTTATTATAGGCTAGTCTTGCTGGGCTCTTTCTTTGGGGAACCCTTGATGTCAATATCTTTAGGTCTTTTTGTGTGCATAGTGGATTCACCATGAAAGAATCTACCAAACCATTGTCTTAATATTCTCATTGCTGAGTGAGGTAAGAAAGCTGAAGTCTCAGCAATTCTCTTGTTTGCAATATGGTATTGCTGTCTTATCTGTATATGTTGTCTTCCCATCCAGGTGCCTACTGTTTAACCTTCTCTAAAAGTAAACTAGTTTGCTGGCTTGGAGTGATCCAGAGTTTTTATTCTTTTTTAACAGACTGGTAGCCAGTCTTCCTGTTTTCAGCCCTACATTTACCTCCATATCAAGGAGTACCTGGTTCCCACAATTTTTTAGCCTTTTGGGCCTGTGTATCATATTGCTTCTAGGCTTGTTCTCTGGCTTAGTAGTCACCTTTCTTGATTCTGTTAAGTCAGTTATCACTCATCCACCTGCTTTGTAGCTTCTGTAATTTTATTATTTCTTATCTGTTTATTGTCCTTGTGTATTTATGTCTTTTTATGTTTTAAATCCCTTGGCTGTCAGTTTAGGGAGATTTGCGGGGAGAGCAGAAGTAATATCTACATGCCATCTTTAACCCAAGGTCTCCTTTTGCCTTACTAGGAGGGAACTCTTCCCTGTCTCCCTTTAGGCTCTTCTTTCTCTGCTCATCTCTTAAATGTGGGTTCTGTCCTTTTAATTTTATTTACTCTGACTTCTTAATATCATCCACATCTCTGTACCTATGATTCACAGATTTTTGACTCCAACTTAGAACTCTCTCCTGAGTGGTAGATTGGTACAGTCAGTTGCCTTCTGGACATCTTAACTTGGGTGTGTTACAGGTGCCTCAAATTTAATGTGTCTAAAAAAAATTCACTGCCTTTTTATCCCTCCCCACAGCCCCTGTAACTTCTATTCAACCGTCTGTCTCTTCGAATTTGCATATTCTAGATACCTCAAATAAGTGGAATACAATGTTTGTCCTCTGTGTCTGGCTTATTTCACTTACAGCATTTTAAAGGTTAATCCATATTTTAACATCTGTCAGAATTTTATTCCTTTTTATGGCTGAATACTATTCTATTGTATGTATATATCACAATTTGTTTATATGTTCATCTGTCAATAGATATTTGGGTTGTGGTTATAAACATTAATAGACAAAGATCTGTTTGAGTTCCTGTTTTTGATTCTTTTATATCTTGGAATAGAATGCTAGATCATATGGTAATTCTGTTTAACTTTTTGAGGATCCCCAAACTGTTTTCTCTAACTTATTTTTTAATATCATCACCCTGTATCCTGTCGTGTTGAGAATAGTTTTAGAGGAGCAAGGATAGAATCTGGGAGACCAGTTAGGAGGCAGTTGTACTAATCTAAAGGAGAGATGAGAGTAGCTCAGGCCAGGAGTAGAGTAGAGATTGCCTAATTCTGGATATATTTTTGAAGTAAGAACCAACAGGATGGGAAGAGGTGGAGAAGAGTTGAGGGTGATCACAAAGTTTTCATTGGACAGAGATCCCAGCAGGTGGTGCAGGTTTGGAGTTGAAGATAAGTTCACATAGTTTGAGATGTCTGTGAGACATGCCAGTGAAGATACTGAGTAGGAAGTTTCACATACAAGTCTGGAAAGAGAAGTCTGGGCTTGAAATAAGAATTTGAGAATTGTCAGCTATTAGATTTTAATTAAAAACTTATGAGCTGGATGTGATCAGCATCAAGGGATGATATTAGATTGACAAAAGAAGAGGACTGAGTCATGGAGAGCTGTAATATAAAGATGTCGGGGAGAAGAGGATGAACTAGCCAAGGTGTCTAAGAAGAAATGACAGTGAAGTAGGAGAAAATCAAGGAGAGCCTGGCATCTTGGAAGCCAGGTTAAGAAAGTGTGTCAAGGTTGAGCGAGTCTTCAAGTTTATAAATTGTGCCATTTATTCTTGATTTGTTATTATTACTCTAAAAAGGTGAGGTTAGTCATTGGCTGAGAAGGAGGGAGATGTTGAGGTAAGTTAAGAGTACTGAAACTTTCCAGTAAATGTCTACATAGTTGTAATGTTTATGGGAATAGAAGAAATATACATAAATGTCTACTATAATCTAAAATTGATTTTGACCCTTTTATTGGGGAAAGCATTACTTTGGAGAGGGATAGAAATATTGACATTTTTCTTTGACTTTTCTTTTGTAATAATGTCTTTTCTTCACTGTAGAAAATTTGCTGGGAATCATATTGTTCAAACACAGTTGATGAATGACTTGTTGGTGGGCATGAGAGTTTCAGTAATGTTAGTACAGAAAGCACAAGACCTCCAGAGAATTCATTTCAAGATTTCCAGTTCTCCCACATGGCAGAGTATGTGTGGACTTCTGAGTATTTTCACCAAGTTTTTAAGTGATGGTAAGTGTAAAAACATGAAAATGATGATTGTAATTGTCACTCTCATTTTGCTAATAAGGCTATGAAATATATGATACTTAACTGAGATGTAGAACTTCTTCTCCACCCCGTGAAAGTGGGGAAAGGCCCTGGATTACAAAGTTAATGCTTTTTTTTTCAAGTGTACTAATTCTGTGATGGATAATGTTGAAGGATTTTTTAAAAATATGCATGTTTATTGTATACAAAGAACAGTAACTGACTCTGATTTTGCTAGGCCAATGGCAAATAGTATCTCAACTAGTGGAAGTCCTAGCTAAATTGCCCAATTAGTCTTTTTCCACTCCACTCCTCTCCTCTCCTCTCCTCCCCTTCCCTCCCCTCCCCTCCCCTCCCCTCTCTTTTTTCCTTTTTCTTTTTGCCTAGGGGATCATATAGGTATTAAAAGAAAAGTGGAGTTACTCATTAAGACATAATTTACAGATATATTTTCTGAGGATATTTGCTTTTTAAAAGAGGAATTCGATCTATGGCCATGTCACCCTGAATGTGCCTGATCTCGTCTGATCTCAGAAGCTAAGCAGGGTTGGGCCTGGTTAGTATGTGGATGGGTGACCAACTAGGAAGACCAGGTGCTGTAGGCGTGAAAAATAAAAAATAAGGGATTGTAAACTGACAAGGTCCTTGCAATCTGTGAGGTCAACCAAGGGTTGCCTTGCCTAAAAAAAATAAAAAGTAAATAAATAATTAAAAAAAATAAGAGGAATTTGTTAAATCTAAGACTAATTGGTGAATGAATGCAGAGAAGACATGGTTTAAATATCAGGCAACCTCTTTTCTGAAAAGTTGATGGTACCTAATCAATGCTGTTGTTCCCCAGGATTTTAAAGCTGCATGTATCAGTAAAGTGTTTAGATGTAAGCAACAGAAAACCAAACTTCAGGGTCTTAAGTAAATGTGCCTCCTCTCCTCGCCACATAACAAGAATTTCAGAGCCAGGTGATCTAGAACTACTGTAGGCAGTCTAGGACCCACACATTTGTGCCTTTCTGCTCTGCTATCTTAAGCATGTTGACTTTCACCCATGTTTGTTGCCTCATGGTTGTCATATGACTGCTGTAGCTTCACACAGCATGTCTCTGTTCAAGTCAGAAAGGAGAACCAGTGTCATCTTTACTTTTAATCAGGGAAATTAAAAGTACCTGAGAGGTTTTTGCTTACATCCCATTGGCCTGAACCCTCATATGGCTATTTTTAGTTGCAAGGAAGATTGAGGAAGCAATTATCCTTCCTTTGGCTGTGCACATGGATGTCCCTATCAAAGTCATAGTTCTATGAGCATTGATAAAGGACAGAATGGATACATATTAGGTAATTTATAGTAGGCATTTATAATTCTTATGACAGGTTAAATAATTTACCATATTATTTTGCGTACCTTCTGACAATCCAGAGGCTAATAGAGAGAAAACAGAAAGAAGATAGCAAGTCAAGATTGCCAATGATAGCAGAGTTTGTAATTAGCACTAGTGTGAGCTTTTTACACAAGCCTTGAAATCACTTGAAGAAAAAGTAATGTATGTTGAGGATTTGGGATGCAGAGCCATCTGTGGAGGGATGAGAATAGGCGATATTGCTGCTAAATGTGCTGGGAGGCTATAGATGGTGAGGAAAAAAGAGTGGATGTTAGAGGGGAGAGGAAGGAATCACATTTTTTGAGTATTTATGTGCTCGACAGAAAAGCATTTATGTTCATTATTCATTTAACCTTATAACAACTGTGTCAAAAATAGTAGTTTTATTTTCTCATTTTACTGAAGAGAAAGCAGAGTCCCTGGGAGGTTAAATAACTTGCCCAAGAACCACCTAGGAAGTGATCAAGCTAGAAAGTGTATGCAGAACTGTCTGACCCTGCAACATTTGCTCTTTCCCCTGTACCAGAATATCCATCATCGTTTAATACATGCTTTTTTTTTTTTTTTTTTTTTTTTTGCCAAACAGATGATCTCTTACAGACAATTAAGAGTACATCTGGATTAGCTGTTATTCTTTTTATTAAAGCTATGTTTCATCCACCTGAAAAGATTCCTGATTTGGTGAGTACACCTCTTTTTCAGAATTGTACTTTGTTGATAGTTTGACATGTTTTGAAAATATTTTCAAAGAAGTAAATTAAAAATTTTTTTGCATAGTCAGAATCTTTCTGATGATTTTTTCACATATATAATGAGACAGTTCCCAAAATTTAAATGAAACAGAAAGAAGATATTAGTCGCCTATAAATTCATCTCAGAGATAATTATTATCAGCATTTTTTGGTATATCCTTCTAGTTTTTTTCTAGTGCCATTTATTCAGTTCCATCTCTCAGTATAATAAAATATATTTGTAATATTAAATTTACACAGAGATTAACATACAGATATATACAGCAATAACTTTTTCATAAACATTTTTTACGAAAAACCCAAATGCTGTACTTTAGACAGGAAGCATGCTAGACTTAGTTGTTCAATGAATTTGATTATATGGAAAGTATAATTTGGGCCACAATCCTTGTATTTCCTTCTAGCAGTTTTTTTTCCTAACTGTATTATCTAGAAACTTATTTTAGCTCTTTGTCTGACTTTATGCAAATTATATGTATACTATTCTCTGACATCACACAAAGTAATATCATTGGATAAAATTTAAAATTTTATTTCTAAATCACCTCTTAAAAGCATTAGTTAAGCTCATCCACCTGCAGGTGGCGATGTGTTGTGCTCTTCCAGTACATTCAAACCAGCCAAATGGTATATGTACTTAGATTTAAGTTTTTTCCTTTTTTTATAATAATGTTAACACTTGGGGCTTTTTCATCTTTAGATTCAGTTATTTTTCTTAGAATGTTTCAGGAGAAAGAGAATTTGGGGTTTATATTTTGAAATATCTTTGAAAAGTTTAAGATGGCTTTATAAATATTAGCTCTATTATATTTTCAGATTAGCAGTTTGCTTCTTCGTTCAGTGGACTGCACGAGCATCCCTGAGTGGTTTTTGAACTGCTGTAGGAGCCTTTGTTGTGCTGATGTCTCCGAGTCAGCTCTCTTATTCCTGTGTCAGGGGACACTCACCATGTTGGACTGGCAGAATGGGAGGATGGGCCCGAGTGGGGAGGCCCTGCTCTTGGATACTGTGCATGTTTTGTTCACCTTGAGTTCACAGTGAGTTTTGATGCTGCCTGTCTCATATCTTATTTTGCTTGTCAGGCATTTAAAAGATGACAACCGAGCCAGTATACTTAGTAGTTAAATGAAAAATGGTCAGGATAATCTTAAAAGGGAATTATGTGTAGGAATGAAGTGGATGTGACAGTAGCATAAGAAAAAATGGGATGATAGGGAGAGTTATAGAAATTATTGGTGGAGGTTAACCCATAGTGAACATTTCTGAAGTTAATTTTAACATTGTCTCTGATGCTAGCATTTAAAAAAAAACTAAATATTTCTATATGTATAGTACTTTGGAGTTTATGAACAGCATCATAGGTAGTGCAGTGTGATCCTTATATGTCTGATAGCTAGGATAGTAAATCTAATCTGTCAAATGGGTAAAGTGAAACTTAGAAAAGTAAATACTTTAAGAGTGTATCGCTAATAAGCAACCAAGCCCGAATTGTAATTAGATTTTTTGACTTCATTGTGTTGTATTTTGTGGGTTTTTTTTGGTGTTTTTGCCATAATGCCTGAAAGTGATCATGTGCTTAAAATGTCAGACTACAGATACAGCTTGATAATAATGAACATGTACTTAAGGAAGAAAACTATAATGCTCTAAAATAAATTTTACATGTTTTTCTGGTTGTATATATTTTAAAATTGCACATATTTTTAAATTGTGCATATTTTAAAAATTTATTCTTCAATGTGTTGTTTTATAACAGATTAATTGAGATGTACTTTACAGGGTTTCCTCAACCCTAGCCCCTCAGTATGTTTTAAAATCCTTGTGAAACCAACATCACAATCAAAACAATGAACATTTCCATCACTCCCCAGAAGTTTCCTTGTGTCCGTTTTTTGGATGTATTTTGTAGGATGAATAGATTCACATACAAATTTGATATCTATTTTGGCCTGTTTATAATTTTTTGTTGTAAATTTAATAATGATTGAATTTTCTGATCATTCTGTATGTTTTATATTTTTAAAATTTAAATTATTATAAAACAAAATTTTTTTCATTAGTTACTATATAATATGGTTCATTTTTCTTCAGGATCAAGGAATCAACTCTGGAAATGTTTCTATCTAGAATTTTGGCATCTTGGACTAATTCAGCCATATATGTCCTGCAATCAAGTTCCTCAAGCCTAAAGGACAATCTGAATGGGAATTCAAGCATAGTTAGAAAACTTTTGGAATACGTCTATACCCACTGGGAACATCCATTGGATGCTTTGAGACACCAAACCAAAATCATATTCAGAAATATTCTCCAAATACACCAGCTCACTGTAGGAGAGTCAGGTTTAGAAAAGTCAAATTTGGCTGCTGATCGTTTCATTTTTGAACTGACTGAGAGTCTTCTGCGATTAGAATGGCATATTAAAGGAAAATACATATGCCTTGGCTGTTTAGTAGATTGCATAGGAGTTAAACATATTCTGGCATTAGCTAAAACTATTCCATCGCAAATCTTAGAAGTGATGGGGGACCAGTCATTAGTACCTTATGCAAGTGACCTCTTAGAAACCATGTTTAAAAATCATAAAAGTCATTTGAAAGCTCAGGCCGTGGACAGTACTTGGATTGATGAGTGGCATGAGACCTGGGTTTCTCCTCTCCTTTACATACTGTGTGAAGGAACTCTGGATCAAAAATCTTATGTGATTGATTATTACTTGCCAAAGTTATTGAATTGCAACCCTGAAAGCTTAAGCTACATGGTACAGATTCTTCAGGCTTCTGCTGATGCTAAAACTGGTAAGAAAATGAGTTTTTGGTTTCATAATTTTTAGTTAGGATATTTAAGTGTAGTTACCTGGGTAGATATTGACCATATTCAAATTTACATATTATCACTTCTATAAATAGTAAAGGAGGATATTAATGATAGAGATTTTAAGTTGAAACGAATATTCCTGTATATAGCTGAATAGGGTTTTTTTGGCTGAAGTCATTTTCACAAACTAAGAATTGATTCCAGTTGTGATTATAAGGTTTCTTTTATTACAGTAGTCCCCACTTATCTGTAGAGGGTACATTTAAAAACTCCCAGTGGATAGTACTGAAGCTGTGGATAATACCGAACCCTATATATGCTACATTTTTTCCTATGTATAGATACCTATGATAAGGTTTAACTTACAAATTATGCAATTTCACAGAAGAGTTGTTTTTACTGGAAATCTTAGCAACCTCAGCATAGATTAGTTTTTTTGTTTCCTTATTAAGTCTAGAACTTTCACCTTTTCACTTAAAAGAAGCATTTTATGGCTTCTCTTTGGTACATCCAAATTGCCAGCATCACTACTCCTGTACTTTGGGCCAATTATTAAGTAAAATAAGGGTTACTTGAACAAGCACTGAGGTATAGTGACAGTCCATCTGCTAACTGAGGGGGCTGCTGAGTGACTAATGGGCAGGGAATGTCTAGGGACCTCTACAGTGTGGAGACCCTGGAGAAAAGGGATGATTCATGACCCAGGCAAGACAGAAAGGGATAGTGAGAGATTTTGTCATGGTACTCAGAACTGGTGCACAATTTAAAACTTAGGAATTGTTTATTTTTGGAATTTTTCATTAATATTTTCAGATCATGGTTGACTGTAGGTAACTGAAACTGTGGAAAGGGAAACTGGCTAAGGTGAAACTACTGTACTAGGTTTTAATTAATTTTACCGAGTTTTTATTTGTTACTTAGTTGTTAGAATGGAGTAAAAGTTTTTGTGATTTGTATAACTTGCTTATTGAAGTGATTGAAACAGTAATTAAAAACTGTTTTAGGCAAAGTTAAAGACACGTAAATTGTCAGTAGCAAGTTTTTTTCCTCTAGAGAAGACACAGAAAATTTAGAGGTAAGACGTCAAGAAACAACTGTCTGTAGTCATTTAGAATAAGGGTAAATATTCTCTTGAAACTCAGTAACCCTGAAGGAATCACTACATTAAAGCATAATTCAGTAATATAGAAAATTATGACCCTGACTCATCATGAAAATCTTAAAATTATTATATTCTGTTTAACAAAGTAGGAATATGGTGTCCTGTATTACATTTTAAGAATTTTTCCAACTAAAATAGTTTAAAACTTTCAATGCTTCAAATAGTAACCATGAAATAGCTGAAAAATTTGATTCCTATACAAAAAAAATGAGCCATTATTTATAATTTTTAATAATTGCTCTTGCCTTTTGAGAAGGCATCTGAAGTTCAAGATTCATGAATCTGTACTGAAGTAAGGCAGAAGTAGGACCTATATATCACGGTGCCCTGTGAGCCAGAGCTTCCTGTCTCCTTAGTAATGGCTGATGTCGTAGCCACTGAAAGCGTCATGTCCTTTGTGGTCCTCCTTTTATCTTCTTTACTAGAAAGAAGCAATAACTCCAGAATATGCGGAGAGATTCGATGTGTTCATTTTTAGAGAAATAGTGGTCTTTAGCCACTGGAGTGTTTTTCCTATTTTTGGCTGAAAGTCATTTTAATTATTTTTATTGTTTTAAATAGTTCTCCACCTGATTTATTATTATTTTTTTTCTGATTCACTTCCTAATTTGTTTTCTGTCAAGGAAAAAGTAAAAATATTAGCCAAAAATTAATTTCTTTAAGTTAACAGTAGAGGATTATGCTTACTTGAAATTACTGATGCGAGAACTGTTAAATCTTTTAAATAATGATTATTTTATAATAGGAACTTCAACTCATGTTAGAATTTCATTTAAAATATGATTTCTATTTCTTAAAATATAATATTAATTATAAACATTAATATTGTGATAGTTGTTACAGAGCACGGTAGTGGTCTTTGTTATTGTGCTTTTGAGACAAGAGTAATCTTTTCCATCTTTAGGGTCTTATAGTAGTAGAGGGGCTCTGGGAGCATTGATGGCATGTCTACGAACAGCCAGAGCTCATGGACATCTTCAGTCTGCAACTGATGCCTGGGGGAATCTTGTGTCCAGTGCAAGAATAAAGCAGGGCTTAATTCATCAGCACTGCCAAGTAAGTAAACAGAATAGCTAGAAATTCATGCATGTAGTAGATTCCCAACTTATCTATTCATTTTGCAATCTGATATAGGCCCCTACCTTATGCCCAGCACTGTTTTAAGGAGTCCATAATGAGTGTGAATAGAAGGTGAAAAGTGTAGACCTTGTACTCAGGCTGCTTAAAGTTTATTTGAGAGAATAAGAAAATCTACATAAAATGACTGGAACCTCTTAGGAGAGAATACAGCTACAAGTGTCCCTTTATCCATGAGGACTTGGGAGGCTTGGGAGAAGAGACTGATCAGAGTAGTGGTGGTTGATTAGGAAAGTGATAAATGTGATTAGAGGAGAGGAGGCATTGGAGCAGCACAGAAAATAAAAGGGCACAAATAGATAAGGTCTGGAGAATGATTAAGGATGTTATTTATCTTCAGTGGAGTATTTCATCCTTTTTAGGGAGGCTTCCAATGCTAGGCTGAAGGCCGGATTTTATTCTTTTGGTAACTGAGAATTAGAGCCATTCTGCCTTCATTAAGGAAGTGATATTAATGGAAACAGAGATTAATTTGCCTTATGGAAGCAAAAAGAAACCAGGAGACCAATTACATGTGCGTGACAGCAATCTCAGTGAGGTGATGAGGTCCTGGGGTGAAGTGGTAGCTGAGAAAAAAGAAAAAGTTTGAAGTTGACCATTACTGTGGAATAAGAATCTTTATAATTGTTAACTTTTATGAATATCCAATTTACACATTTGATAAAATAGTTTTACAAGAAGTAATCACAGGATCTTTGGGATAAGGGAGCTTTATGAAGGACATACGGGTCAACTGAGGTTTACTGGTTTTTTTCCTTTGATAGCCTACATAAATAATTAAATATGTCAAGTAGTTTAGGCTTCAATTACTTTATTGAAAAATTAACACTTTATTGCTTGATGTGTTTTAGGTACGGATAGATACATTAGGCTTGCTTTGTGAAAGTAATCGAAGCACAGAAATCGTTTCCACAGAAGAAATGCAGTGGATTCAATTCTTTATCACATACAATCTTAACAGCCAGTCTCCAGGAGTTCGGCAACAGATTTGTTCTCTTCTTAAAAAGGTAGAATTTCTCATCAGAAAGTATAGGAAAAGTGGTGAACTTTGCTCTGGAAATCATTTATAAAAAGAGCCCAGATTTTGGGAGAGTGTGAGAATAATGGTCATGGGCTTGAACTACTACATCTCTTCATGATTCTTTTGTGAGCTAGTCCACGATTCCAAAAGTTTATATTTGAGAGTAAAGTCCTTTCATTTTGGTGTAATAAATCAAACTGGAGCTCTTTTTTTTTTCAAGGAAAGAAATTTAGTGATGGGTTTTCAGAGATGTAAGTTATTTTAAGAAAATTTGGTCAAGAGGAGGAAGGCTGTCCTTGTATTTTTATAGTTTCTTGAAGTGCCTCATGAAATGGTCATTATTGAATTACTCAAATTCAACACATTTATGGGTGAAGAATAGATATAGAAGAGAGTATATCATCTTTAGGTTCATACCGACTTAAAGGAAGTAGAACTCTGGTTTAATGACCTGTATTCTGGCTTGCAGTAATATTTTGTTTTTGGTTTTAAAAATATAAATGTTAATTTTCTGTCAAAAAGAAACACTAAATATTAAGTTTTAAACCATTACTCTCTGAGTTGCCTGAAGTTTTAGTCTAAGGAATTTAAAAAAGTTCTTCCTTTGCCTTGTAGGCTGACATTTAAGGTTAACGTGGTTCACATATGCTTCATTTTTCTTTTTCTCAAAAGTTGTTTTGCAGGATACAGGACAGTTCTCAGGTACTTTTTAAACTGGAGCAAAGTAAATCCAAACATGAACCAGAAAATGAGTTAACCAGACAACACCCATCTGTTTCTTTACAGCAATATAAGGTAGGTGATATATTTCTAAACATGTAGAGTTTTAAGAAACCTAATACAATTATGAATAAGCGTTAAAGGGAAATAAATAAAAGTCTCTTAGTCAGTAGTGTTTCTGTGCTCTTTTTCTTTGAGCTGGGTTTTAAATATTCCTTCTGGTGCTTTGGTACTTCACTTGAGGTAGCCTGAATTGTGGAACCAGTGCTGGAATGGAGGTCTATTACAGAATAACATTAATCAGTTAGCCTCAATAATTTACAGCTTATGTGGGCCAGATGAATTTAGTACTCTAATAAAAAGGTAATTGCCAGCCCTGAACTCCTCCGCTCCTCCCCAAGGTAGAAGACGGCTATGTCTGGGCTTACTTCCTTTGAAAAGTGACATGACTTACAGTGGCTTAATGTTATTGACTCCTTGCATGTGGTCCAGCTATGGAGGTTCCTGTCTGTTCCATTTTGGAGTGTGCTTGAAGAATAGGGCTGGCTTTCGGGATACTGTGTCAATAGAATGGATGGAACCCCAGATACATTAGTTCCAATCTGGGTCTAAAGTCAGCTTGATGACCTTCAGTTTCTGTCCATGAGAACAAAATGAGCTTTTCACTGGTTTCTAACACCAAATCTAGCCTATCAGAAGTACTCTTATTTTCTTGTAAGACCTGAATAGAGGACAGAGCTCATCTATTTTATTTCACTTAGGGAAACAAGTATAAGTTAATGATACATTGGAGTCATAATATACTTTAAACAGTTCCTACTTTAAAAAGTATGGATGGACCTTAGTTTTCAATTTTGTATTTGAAATATAAAAAAATCATCTAAATAAGAATATTCTTATACAAAAGCTGAAGTCAGCTTCATCTTCATAAAATCCTAACAGTGAAAATTGGAAAGTCACAACCTAATCTTTAAGGATATAGATTTAGTCCTAATTCTGTCACTGTCTAGTTGGCTTAGCTTATGAGTCTATTCAATTATAAGTGGGATTAGTAACCTCTGAAAGGTTGATTTTGAGGATTAAACAAGAAAGCTCTTTGTAAACTCTAAATCACTCGTAAAAAGCCACGCTGGGTGTCATTAAAATTGACTAGAGTGTATATTGACATTTAGTTTGTGTGGAACAGTGCTTTTTTAGCCTTTCTTAGATCATTGTTAGCTGATTTAGAAAACAGATTTCTTGCTTCTTTTTTGCAAGAGGTAAAATGGCTTTTGTCTGAATTGGGTACTTAGAAACACAAAACCTATTTTGTGGATTGATATTCTGTATTGTCACATGTGCGTGATTCCTTAGTTTGTGCTTATTGATATATGTTTTTTGAAAACTAGTCCTTTAGAGTCCTAATCTACTGAGTCAGTCTCATGGTTCTTATATTTTCTCTAACATGTGGCTTCTGGAGGTTGTGACTTCGGCACTGTGTTATCAACATTACTGTAATGGTGAATGTTATGCACAATGTGCTGGGCTCAACGCCAGTTGCAGACTAGGGTCCAGGGAAGAAGAGGAGGCTATTTGGAAAGATATCTTTTGAAGTCCAGTGAAAGAGATTATTTCATACCTAAATAACTGATATTAATAGTTAGAGTACTTTTTAAGTTTATATCCATGTTCTCATTTAACCCTTAATAACAAGGCTGTGAGACAGGCATGATTATCCCCACCTAACAGTGAAAAGACCGAAGCCTGGAAAAGTTAAGTAACCTACCCTGGATCTCTCAGCTAGTAAGTGGTAGATCCAGATCTGCTCTTGACTCCAAAATCTGAATAGGTTTTCCTTAGTACCAGCTTAAGTGAAGGCCAGCCTAGATATAAGGAAGTACAGTGAGAATTTGGGGAATGGTGAATTCACTGGTGTGAATGACATATAAGATACTTGGGGGAACAGAGGAAGTGAGTAATAGGAAAGGAGTTAGAAAATCAAATTGGGGGTCGGTAGTAGAGAGTCTTGAATGCTAGGCCAAGGTATTTGGAAGCCTCATGAGGAGCCGTTAAAAGTGACTGGAGCATATATTGAGCCCCTTCTGTGTGCGTAGGACAGTCAGCTCAGGACTAGGGATTCTTCCTTTATGGTGGTTATAGTCTGGTTGAAGAAAAGAACTGTTGTCTAAAAATATGTGATACTACAATTAGGATAAAATCATTCTTAAAGGATAAAATTGTTGTCCTTCAATGAAACTATTATACTACTTATTTATAATTAAAACTAGTTTAAATATTATATTTTCAAAAGCTATCCTATTCCTTTGAAACCCAACAGAATAAATAAAGTAATAAACTCTTACTTAGGGCCTGAAAGGGCCTACAGGATAAACCCCCATAGTCGTATGTCCTTGACCAAAGATATGAGTGCAGGGATCCTATACAGAGTCAGTTGAAATTAGGGCTGCTTATATGCTTCTCAGTTACCAATAAATGTCGTCAGGGCGTAGTGGTATACAAGATGCTTGAGAATCACAACTATAATTTTTCTCTTTGATCTTACAGAAATAAAAATAATATAATAATAATAATGATTATTTTTTAGTTTGAGAAAGAAGACTATTCTGGATAAAGTATTTTCCACTTTGCTCTTTTTTTTTTTTAAATTACATTTTACTAAAAGTTTTCATTTTTTATCATTTGTATAAGTAGCATGGTAGAGCAGGATTCTCAAAGAGGCAGATAGAAGACAATGGAACAGTTGGATTTTATAATGAATTATATCATTATAGCCAAATTTATTAAGTATTACATTTACCAAATTAATTGTGTAGTATATATTGGATGTTTCTCTGGTCATTTTAAAATTTAAAAAGTATACATACCTTTGATGCCTGAATGCCTCTGATGAAGAAAATCAGTATTCATAAAGCTTTAGCACAAGTCAGGGCAGAAGAAATCTTTTTTTCACTAAGAATGTGTTTTTTCTTGTGTTGAGTATGATAGGAATTGTACTTCTTGTTGAGTCTACCAAGATGGGGTTCATTAAAGTTACGATATTACTCGTGGTCAAAGGTGCTTATCAAAATTGTGAAGGGAAGTGAACAACTAATATTGTTTTAAAAAAATCTTTTCTCTCTTAATTAAAAGAAAAAGAACCCCAATCTTAAAGGTAACACTTTGAAGAAAAACTATTGTGAGTTCACTCAGTTATATTTATTGTAATTTTTTTTTTTTTTTAAGAGTTTCATGTCATCCATTTGCAACAGTCTTTTTGAAGCATTGTTTCCTGGCTCTTCCTACCCAACTAGATTTTCAGCTTTAACCATTTTAGGCTCAATAGCTGAAGTTTTTCCTGTCCCAGAAGGTAAGTTTACAATAATATTTGGGGAAAGTATTTTTTTCCCTTGCAAAACGTATACTTTTTCAGCATTTTGTTTTACTTAAAGTTCAAGTTTTGTTGACTTTTTAGGTTCTTATGGGAGGTTTTCACTATGGAATTTTTATTTGGACATAATTAAATTTGTCAATAAGGGAGAGAAACTGTTTCAGTTATCATTATTTGCCAGCCCCAAACTACAATTTTCATGGACCGTGCTTATTATGAGAAGAGTTGCTGCTCTCATCCTGCCCCAATTTATATGTTGCTGTTTTAATATAGTGCCCAATCTGTTCTTTAAGTTTAAAAATTAAAAAAAAAAAAGTTTCTCTTATGTATAACATTCCTCACTGAATCTTTGTGGTTAAAATGTGGTTTCCCTTTACATGCTATGCTGTTTCATAAGTCTCAATCTGGTTTCAGAAAGACTATATGAGGATATCATTTCCAGGCATTCTGATTTAATGATGCCCTTTGTGTGGGGTACTCAAAGAGGCTGAACATTTAAGTTCCCCTTGAGTTGTTTTTTTCCTTTTTTGAAAAGAAATGATTCTTTTTATCTCCATATGTAAGTTTACATGTGTTTTAATTTGATTTTTGATTTGTGCTCAGTCTTCCTTGACTATGGTCAAACAGAAAAATATCCTGCTTAGCTGCTCTTTCAGAAGGAATGGCCATTTTTAAATTTTTAGGCCAAATATAATTTTTTGGTGGGAAAGAGAGTTATTTAATATTAATATAGGCTTGCTTCATTTGAAGAAAACCATTTTTTTTCAACCATTGTTTGAAAAAACTCATATCAACAGCAAAGTTTTAAGAGTAATTCAGTGCACAGCCATGTACCCTCTACCTAGATTCATCAGTTATTTATGTTTTGCCACACAGTAAGTCCTCACTTAAGGATGTCAATGGGTTCTTGGAAACTGGGACTTTAAGTGAAACGACATATAATGAAACCAGTTTTACCACAGGCTAATTGATGTAAACAACAGTTAAGTTCCCGCAGCATATTTTTGGTCACAGAAACATCACCAAACTTCTAAATAAAGACCTGAAACACTTCTAATATTAAACATTGAAATAAATGTGAGCTATACAAACATTTAAGAAAGATTAATAAAAACAAGTAAGAGAATTCTTTTCCAACCCATTTATTCTAGTTCAGGGTTGAGGGTGCCTTGAGCCCTTCCCTACATCTTAGGGCACAAGGCGGAAACCCCTCCAACAGGATACTTTTCTATTTCAGGGTGCACTCATGCACACTCATTCAGGCTGGGACAATTTAGCACACCAATTCACCAAACATGCACATCTTTAAGATGTGGGAAGAAACTGGAGTAACTGGAGAAAAACCATGCAGATATGAGGAGAACATGCAGGCTCCACACAGTGGCCCTGGCCAGGGATCAAATTATTTTTCCCCTCATCAGTGTTATAATGAAGGAATAATGAATGAAATGAAGTTATTCAAGAACCCGCTGTATTTACTATGTCCTCTGTCTCTCATTAATTTTATAACCATAACACAATGATCATATCCAGGAAATTTAATGTTGATACAATGCTATTACCTAATTTATAATCCATATTCAAATTTTGCCATTTGTTTCAGTAAATGGCCTTTTTTGAAAACAAATTTTCTCTTGATCCAGGAACCAATTCAGTATCACGCATTGCATTTTCGTTATGTGTCGTTAGCCTCCTATAATGTGGAAAGTACCTTATTTTATGATATTAATAGTTTCACTTTGTCTTATTGTTTCCTCATGATTTGATTCAGGTCATGCATTTTTGTTAGGAATATTGCATAGGTGATGTGGTGTTTTTCTTAGGACGCCATAGCAGATGTACATGATGATGGCTTGCCCCATTATTCATGATGATAAATTTGATCACCTGATTATGGTAGGTGTAGTAGGCCAAAAAATGACCTCCAAAGATATTCACATCAGATCCTTAGAACCCATGAATGTGAACCGTACTCAGAAAAAGAGTCTTTACAGATACGATTAAGTTATAGATCCTAAAATGAGATAATCTTGGATTATCTGTATGGATAAATGCCATCACAAGTGTCATTATAAGAGAGAGGCAAAGGGAAATATGACACATAGAAGAGGAATCACTGTGACAGTAGAGATTGGAGTTATATGGCTGTAGGCCTTGGAATCCTGGCAGCCACCAGAAGCTGAAAGAGACAAGGAACAATACTCCATTTGAGCCCCGACAGAGTATGGCCCTCACAACATTTTGATTTTGGACTTCAGGCTTCCAGGACTGTGAGAGAATAGATTTCTGTGGTTTTAAGCTACCAAGTTTGTGGTAATTTGTTACAATTCTCATCAGTTTAGAAAATTTCAGTGACACTACAACTGAACTTAGGCAGTAAAGTTTTACCTGAGAGTGATTGATTATCTGTTTTATCCATTTAACGAAATGTTTTCTGTACATTTAATGTAGTTATAGTTGCACCTCAGCATAGGGGAATTATACTGGTAATTTTTCAATTGAGAGAGTAGTTTAATATATTTAAATGTATTTTAAAAGTGAAAAACCCAAGTCATCTTCCTAATGAATGAGTCGCATATAATTGGGCAGTGACTGATGTCACAGTAATTATGTTAATTAAACAACAAGGAGGTAGGACAGATGGTGCAAGCTGTACTATACCCATTAACCTTAAAGGAGGCTGATGAGGCAAGATCTTGAAATACAGCATGGGAAATGTATATTCATTCTGTCTTTATCTCAAGAACTTTAATGTGAGTTTTTATTTAATAGAAGGACTGTGATTTGGGATTAATCAAAATGGTTTCTACATTTCCTCAAGATTGTCTTAGTTCAAAAAGAATAAGCCACATGCAGGATAGGCAGTGTACAAATCAAAGTGCTTTCCATTTTTGAGCTTAGATTTTAGTGAAGCAAGTAATACATAGAATTTCAGATGGAGGTACGTACTATGAAAATATTTCAAGAGGAGAAGGGGAGGGAGATACAGAGTACCTGAGAGAATGGGAAGTGCTAGCTCTTCCATACAGTGGTGTCAGAGAAGGCTTCATATTTGAGCAGAGCTCTTAAACTACTAGTAGGTAAAGAAGAAATCACTAGGGAAATTAGAAAATACTTTGAGAGAAATGAAAACAAAAACATAACATACCAAAACTTATAGGATGAAGCAAAAAAAAAAAAAAATGCTCATAGGGAGATTTATACTTGTATATGTCTACATTAAAAAAAAAAAGGATCTCAAATCAATAACCTAACTTTATACCTCAAGGAATTAGAAAAAGAAGAGCAAACTTTACCCAAAGCTAGTAGAAGGAAGGAAATAATCAAGATTAGAACTGAGATAAATAGAGAATAGGAAAACAATACCAAGAATCAGTGAAACTGAAAGTTGGTTTTTTAAAGAAAATCAACAAAATTGACCAAGTTTTATCTATACTAAGAAAAAAAGGCGTAAATAACTAAAATAAGAAATGAAAGGGGATATTTCTACTCTCCTTACAGAAATAAAACGGATTATAAGAAAATGCTATGAACAATTGTATTATATTGTATTTTCAATAAATTAAGTAACCTAGAAGAAATGGACAAACTCCTAGACATACACATTACTGTGTCGAGAAGAAATAGAAAATTTGAACATTTGTAACAAGTAAAGAGGGTGAGTAATCAAAAGCCTCTTGTGGTTTCACTGGTGAATTCTACCAAACTTTTAAAGAATTTACACCAATTTTCAAACTCTTCCAAAAAGTTGGAGAGGAGAGAACATTTTCTAACTCATTGTGAGGCTAGCATCACCCTGATACAAAGGCCAGACAAAGACTACCAGTAAAGAAAACTGTAGGCCAGTATCCCTTATGAATATAGATACAAAAATTCTTAATAAAGTATTAGTAAACCAAATCCAAAGCCCATTAAAAGTGTTATACACCATGACTAAGTGGAATTTAATCCCAGCAATGTAAGGGTGGTTCCACATAAGAAAAAATAGTTAAGATAATATACTACATTAGAATGAAGGAGAAAAGCCATGATAATCTCAGTTGATGTAGGAAAGGCATTTACAAAATTCAGCACCCTTTAATGATAAGTAGACACTCAGCAACCTAGGAATTGAAAGAAACTTCTTCAGTTGATAAAGAACGTTCATGAAAAGTCCACACCCAACACCATAAAGACAAAGCCTTTCTCCTAAGATCAGGAACCGGACAGAGTTGCTCACTTTCATCACCTCTATTCCCTATTTTAAAAGTTTTAGCCAAAACAATTAGGTAAGAGAAAGAAAGAAAGGTTATCTGAATTTGAATAGAAGAAGCAAAGTTGAGCAGAGGTGTGAATGAAGTGACAAAAACTTCATTTGCTTGCTCTAGGAATTTCACAGGGTTGTATTAACTTGTGAGTTGAGATTAAATAAAAAACGGACATCCTGTTTTACATTGCATAACATTCCTCAAATTAAGAAAGCATATGAATGTTTTCAGTTATTATCAGGGCTTAATTTGTTAAATGTTAAATGTTCTTCACATTCTTCTATGCAACACATTATTCCCTGTTGTTCAGTCTTAATCTTAGAGTTAAATGAATTCAGTGACTGCCATCATTCTTTTGTGACAGTTTTTTTGTTCATTTCTTCTTGGTTGACTGAAATTTGTCTTTCTTTGAGTAGAGTTGGGGAAATGTAGTTCTCAATTTCTTACACATCTAAAAATGTTTGTATTGCAGTTATACTTGATACTAAAGTATGATTTTGATATACAGTTTTTTTGTCTTACCTTTTTTACCTGAGGATTTTGTAAGCATTGATCACTATTTTCTAGCACTACATGTTGCTATGGTGAAGAGTGAAGCCAGCCTAAGTTTTTCCGCTTTGTAGATGAATTGAGCTTTTTTTTTCTGAATGGCCTAAAGATTCCTTCTTTATCTTTGATGCCCAGTAATTTTATTAGGCTGTGTCATATTGATTATTCAGTGTCAGTTCAACCAAGACATGGTAGGACTTTGAATTCTAGGTCAAGAAGTTTTATGAAGGTTTTTAAAATATATTTGTTTTTATTTATTTAAAAATGACTTAGGTATCTATAATGTAACATATAACCTTTTGAAAGAGAATGAAGTGGTTTTAAACAACTTTTTAAAAAAGATCTTTATTTCCTATTTGGAAAACTGTAATACTTATTATTTTATCATTTTAGGAAATAAATTAATGGAAAAATTATTCTTTTGTACTATTATGAGTAAAGGGTAAAGTATGAAATGTGAATTTTTGTATTAACTTTCTATAAATTTGGCCAAATAACTTCAAAATGTTGAATTCCTTTTCCTTTTGTTCACCTAAAAAATTCTTTTTTTTAGGTCAAGTCCAGACCGTGTATCAGCTGAATCATGATATTGATGTTGGTCGTTTCCAAACACTAATGGAATGTTTTACCAGCACTTTTGAAACAGTGAAAATTTTAGCATTTGATCTTCTGATGAAGTTACCAAAAACAGTTATACAATTTCAGGTATTTGGATTTTTCCTACGTGAATGCGTATGCATGAAAACTTTTTATTTAAGCAGCATATAAAACAATCTGCGGATTGTCCAGGCTCTTTACATTTGCCTTTTTACTTCTCTGGCTGTTTCAGTTCTCATTAATACCTCTACTGATGTGGGGTAGTGGGATAGAGGAGTTAGGGGTGGATGGTGGAGAAGGAGGAAATATTGTTAAGAGAAAACCAAGTCCAAATCAGTGAGTTTTTTATAATTGTTTTGATAAAAAAGAGGTGTAGTAGGCAGATTTTATTGTTTACAAGATTATTGGTAGATTTCAGTTAACTGTGGTCTCTCTGGTTTCCTTGGACATGTTAATATTTGATCAAAACACAACACTTACAGTAACTCAAGTATTTTTTTTAGATAATCTCCCTGGTTAGATTGGGAAACTGAGCCTGAGATAGAAAGCATGTTTCTGATCTTCCAATAAGCAATAGTTAAACTGAAACTGAAACACAGAGTACTTGAGGTTAACAACAGTTTGCTCCCTAGGTGGTCTGCTCCATCTTCAGCCCCCATTCTCTTCCTGACCCCTAGCACTTCCCATCTTAGGGGAGGAACCAAAGATGGGCTGGGAAATGAGGGCACAGCATAGGGACGGTCTGCAGAGGACTCCCTAGCCCAGGCATTTGGAGCTGACCTTCAGGCTTGTTCTAAGGCTGTGAGGTCACCAGCAGCTCTGGGGTCACTGGCTCTATATGGCTTTCTATTAGAGCTATATAGCGAGGCCAGGGGTGCCTACAGGGGCTGCAGCTGAGTTGTGGTCTGGGTTCCTGCTATTAGACTTTATTTAGGGCCTGACAGCTTGTAGTTGCCCTGGGATTCTGTAGAAGCATGTGTCAGAGAGCCCAAGGTGTCTGTTTCCATGGCTTCTAGATGGTATCGCAGGATCTCAGAGCATCTTTTCTCACTTGGGCCCATAATGTAGTTGCTTTCCAATGTCTACCTATCCCTGTGGTCTTTCAGGTGTCCTGGTGAACAGAAGCTTCCTTGGTGCTTCAATTTCTAACTTTCTTAACATATAGAGTTTTTAAAGAAGATACTTCCTGTTATTCTATTTCCTTTCTTCTCTCCCATACCTCCTTCTCCCTTACCGATCATTACACTGTAGCCTTATGTCATTCATATATTTAAAACTATGCTTCATTTCTGGCAAATATTTTGAGAGTATCTGGAGTACGGAAGATGTGTTATAACACTTATATGAAAGATCTGGTCCTTATATGAACTATGAAGAGTTCTTAGAGGGCTTCTCTATCACTAATTTGATAAACATATACTTGGTGTATAGATACTAACTATAGAATCCAGGAGACTTAGTAGCATATATGGCTTGCTCTAGGATTTTGGTGGTTATATTATCTGGCCTGGCTTGCATATTAGTAAAAGGATCATAGGAGTAGACATTCAAGATTTTAAAATAAAAATTATATTTTACATAATATAAAATATTATATATTTCCAAAGTTTTTCTTTGGCTATACCTTATATTAGTATGTGATTAGTTTTTTAGTATAGTTAACTTTAAAATGATTTTTAAGTGCTGACCTAATCTCTCTAAGGACTCGTGTATGTTTTTTGGTGGCATATCTTTTATGACTTTATTATTCACCTACTCTATTACCCTTCTTTCTTGTAGAGCTACATATTACAAGACCTTTATATTATATTTTGATTGACTTCAGGTGATAGATTCCAAAGGTTCTATATATTGTTTATTATTAATTGGTTAGTTAAGGAATTCAGGGACTTAGCTGTCAGTTAAAAAAAAAATGTTGTGTAGATGCTTAACTGGTTCTTTCTAGTATTTATTTAGATTTGAGCTTTGGCCACTAGCTCTAAGTTTTTTAGGCCATGGAAAATTAAACATCAAATGACAAAGAATTTAACTGAAATTGAAATGAACCGATATTTGAATTAGTACATTCGATATCTATTATTTAGAAATTGTAAGACATTAGATATTATGTAATGAAGTTCAAAATTAAGTTTATAATGATTTTTTTCCCCTCATATTAGACAGTTATAGAATAATCCTAGTCACATCAATATTATTGAGCAATGAAACTCTGAGTTCCAGAGTGGTGAATATGCACCTTGTTAACCCATGACCCCTGTTCTCAGCTCAGTGCCTTTACATGCATATTACAGTGGGCTCTTCTGTCTTCTTTAGGACGGGCTATGAGAGTGGATGTCTATATGAGATGTAGGTGCTCTGATGCAGAATTTATGAGGCTTATCTGATTACTTTATTTTCCATGCATATACATGGAACTTTACCAGGAACGGCCTGGTAGATTTGTATTTTTGCATGGATTTGTATTTTTCTCCTTTGCACTAGCTATGTGGGAAGTGGGAAAAGAGAAGGGCGGGAGTATGATGCCCAGGTAAAACAACCCCGGATATACAAAAGAACTCTGGTCTGTATAGAAATAACAGAGATGATCTGGCTATATCCATAGCAGAATTTCTACAGAAGAAAAGTACACTTTTGCTGTAGAAAGAAGTACTTTTTAAAAAAAACCTTTATCAGTGTTGGTTCCCAACTGATATTATTTTCATGGCTCATCACTAGAACTGATTAATAATAATCATCAATAACTATAATAAAAACTAATGTATATTTTGGGAGAAAGGGAATTAATATTCTTATTGAGTTGCAATTATGTGACAGTCTCTGTTTTTCAGTATGTATTATTCCTTAAAGTGAAGAAATGTTTCAGTGACATTTATTGAGTTTGTACTTTATTCTAGGATTCAGAGAAACTACAAGGCTTATTCCAAGCAGCACTGGTGCTCAGCACCAGCACCAAACCATATGACTGTGTAACAGCTTCCTACCTGCTGAACTTCTTAATCTGGCAGAATGTTCTGCCGTCATCTCTGTCTGCCTACTTAAAAACTCATCAAGTTGCATGTGGAGATGGAGATAAATATGCTTTTGTGGTGGAAAGTAACACATTAATGGGTTTGTATTGAGTAAATGACCTTTCGCTCTTATCATAATGAATCTTACTCTCTCACTATTCATTTGGTTAGAATATCTAATGGTTAAACATTTCTTTGTGGTTTTTTATTTAAGAGTTTACCAGCATAGTAGTTTACCAGCATATAAGAATACCATGAATTTCTCTTGTGCAAATAAATAGTTTACTCAGTTATAACACTTGTTTTTAATCAGAGGATTCATGTTCAATAAGTAAATATATGAATGTACATTAATACAGCTCTTATTGACTTCTTTCTCCACTAAAAGTGTACTTTTGCTTCTGCAGAAATTTTACCGTGACTATAGCCAGATCATCTTTATTATTTCTATACAGAGCAGAGAGTTCCTTGTTTATATTTTAAACCCTGTTTTATGGCTGTCATAGCATGGTCTTTTACTCTTTCCATAGGCCGGTTCCAAAACCTAGCGTCTGAGTTGGTTTAGGTCTGGTAATTTTGAACAATATCTGTTGAAGATTCATGTACTTAATTTTATGCTATTAAATCTTCATTTTGGAATTGTACTGGAAATAAGGATAGATAGGGACTTTTATTTTTTAAAAAAGAGGTCAGGTATAGAAAGATTTGAAAATTATTTTCTTCAAGGTGGTAATAAAAGCCATGAGAAAGAGAATAGTAGGAAAAAATCAGGAGGCCATGGGTAGTTCTGGTGGAAATGTGGCCATAGATCTGGGAATAGAGATGACAATACTATGGAGAATGACACTAGCCCACTCCAATTGCTGTAGGGCTAGGTTTGAAAGGAGACCCTGATAAGATGATAGTAAGAGGTCTGCAATTGGGGTGAACTGGGGAATTTATGTTTCATGTAAAGGTTTTCAAATTCAAGATATTTTAAAACTTTATAAAATATTTCAAACACACTAAGAATATTTAAATATATATAGGATTTAAATAATAATAATATAAAAATTTAACAAGTTTTGTTCTCAAGTGATGATAGCACCCAGCTTAAGAAATACTATAGCAGCCATACTTTTGAAGGCTCTTCTTTATCCTACCTCCCTCTTCCCACTATATTACTGTTATGTTTCATATCAATCTTTTGTCTTGTTTTTACCAATATTTTACCACCTGTCTATATATCATTAAACAATATATTTACTTTTACATGATTTTGAATTTTATATAAATAGTACTATATATTAGATAAATTTACTGGAATTTATTAACGCATTCTCCATTAGTGGACTTTTTTTCTAAATAAATAATGCTGATTTGAACATTCTCATATAGATTTTCTAATGCATATGTCTAAGGGTTTATACTAAACAAAAAAGTAGAATAGCCTCGTCATAAGGTATGTGCATTTTGAACCTTAGTGGATGATGCCAAATAAATTTTCACATTGGACTGCCACTTATAAATTATGAGAGGTGTGGTGCATCACATCATCACCGTAACTTGCTATTGTCAGATTTAAAAACTTTGCAAAGTATGAAATAGTATCTCATTGTGGGTTTATCTTGCGTTTTTCTGATTGCTAATGTAATTGAGCATCTTTTAACATGTTTCTAAGCTGTTCACCTTTTCCTTTCTGTGAAATACTTGTTCACATCCTTTGTTCAGTTTTCTATGGGGTTGTCTTCTTATTGATATCGAAGAGTTCTTAATATATCCCAAATATTAATAATTTATTGGTTATATGCAATTCTAAAATTTAAAATATAACCTTCTTCTGAGTGGTGAGGGAGCATATCTACTGTGTTGGGATAACTGAATATCCACATGCAAAAGAATGAAATTGAACCCACTACTTCATATCATGTACAAAAACTAGGTTAAAAAGTAGATCGAAGACCTAACTGTAAGCACTAAAATGATAAAACTCTTAGAAGAAAACATGGGCTTTAGTAAGTTTTTGTGATCTTGAGTGAGGTAATAGTTTGATAGATATGATACCCCAAACATAAGCAACAAAGAAAAATTAGATAAATCAGACTTCATCAAGCTTTTAAACTTTTGTTGTTTCAAGGACACCATCAAGAAAGTGAAAAGATAGTCTGTAGAATATCTTTTATCTAATAAGGGACTTGTATCTAGGATATATAAAGAGCTTTTATAGTATTAAAAGAATGTAACCAAATTTAGAATGAACAAAGAATCTGAAGAGACAAAAAAGATAAATATGAATAATAAATGCATGAAAAGATCAGCTATTAAGGAAATACAAATCAAAATCATAGTGAAGAAACACTTCTTACCTAGTAGGATGGCTAGAATCAGAAAAAAAAAAGAGACAGCACATGTTAATGAGGATGCAAAGAAGGTGGATCCCTTATACACTACTCAGGGGAATGTGAAATGGTGCAGTCTCTTTGGAAAACAATTTGGCAGTTCCTCAAAAGATTAAATACAGAGTTACCATATGACTGCACAGTTCCACTCTTAGGCGTTGTCTTTGTCTGCTCTGGCAGCTATAACAAGATACCGTAGATTGGGTGGCTTAAACAAAAGACATTTGTTCTTCTCAGTTCTGGAGGCTGGGAAGTTCAAGATTAAGGTACAGGCAGATTCCCTTCCTGGTGGGGACTCTCTCCCTGGCTTGCAGAAAGGAAGGAGCCTTCTCACTCTGTGCTCCTATGGAGCAGAGAGAACAAGCTCTGGTCTCTCTTCCTTTTCTTATGAGGACACTGATCCCATTACGGGGGTCCCACCCTCGTGACCTCATCAAAACCTAATTACTTCTTAAAGGCCCTACCTCCAACTATCACTTTAGGGATTAGGGCTTCAACATGAATTTAGGGGGAAAGGGCACACATATCTGGTCCATATGGGCATATACTTAAGAGAAATGAAAACTACATCCAAACAAAAACTTGTACACAAATATTTATAGCAGCCTTATTCATAATAGTTAAAAAGTGGAAACAGCCCACATGTCTATAAATCACTAAATGGATAAACAAAACATGGTCTATCTTTGCATATAGTGGAGTATAATTCAAGCTGTAAAAGAGAATGAAATACTGACACATGATACAACATGGATGTACTTTGAAAACATTATGCTAAGTGAAAGAAGCATATATTATAAGATTCCATTTATATGGTATGTCCAGAATAGGCCAATCTATAGAGACAGAAAACAGATAGGTGGTTTTCTAGAACTGGAGAAGGTGAGAAGTGCAGAGAGGGGAGCGACTGCTAATGAGAGAGTCTTTTGAGGTGGGAGGATAATAATGTTCTAAAACTGATTGTGGTGATGGTTGTACATATCCATGAATATACTAAAAACCATTGACTTGCACATTTTAAATGTATAAATTATATGGTATACAAATTATATCTTAAAACAATTATTAAAATAAAAAAAAAACCTGTTGTCCAAACAGCACATGACACATACGTGTAGGGTCTAATATAAATAGAAGATGTCTATGAGGAATGAGTTGGAGTGAATGCTGTAAATGGATCCATGAAATTAGGGAAAGACACTCAGTTCTACCTTAACTGGAAATATATAACAGGCTGGATAACCTTGAAAGATCCTTTTTTTATAAAATTCAAAACCTCTAGTATAAAGTTCAGTCAAGTTGGATGTTTTCATGGGAATTACTTTGCTGTTCACAAATTTTGTAAGTGTGTTTTTAAACTGGCATTTGGTTTTTTGTTTGCTTTTTCTAGTTATCAAATGCTTATTGGAAAATCTTGAGGAGGAAATATCTCAGGCTGAAAATTCTCTGCTTCAGGCAGCAGCATCATTCCCAATGTATGGACGAGTCCACTGCATAACAAAGGCTTTGCAGAAGTTATCTCTAAAGTAAGTATCTCCTGAATGCTTGGTTTTAAACTTGCATTAGAATGTGTCCTGAGAAAGGAATGTATGGCCTTAAAGATAACTAAAAATTAGATTAAAAATTGTACCTACATACACGTCTTAAATATCTTATAGATTGCACAAGTTTGAAACCCCAATTCTTCTAACTCCTTTGGCTATTAATTTTCATTTACAATTTTAGATTTTTGCTAGTATAAATTTCCCTAACATCCTTGTTGCAGCAGCCTGCAGCTGGTGAGTGAATGGAGACCTGTGGTGGAGAAGCTTCTTGTGATGTCCTACAGGCTTTCTGCTGTGGTGTCTCCGGTCATTCAGAGCTCTTCCCCAGAAGGCCTCATCCCAATGGACACCGATTCAGGTCAGTAAACAAAGAAAGCTGGAATTAATATACTTTTCTCTCCTTTTAATTTTTTTTCCTAATCATTTCTTTGGAGAGCTATAAATGCTAAATAGGGGAGAAAAATTATTGGTAGTGATATTTCTGCCTTTTTAGTAATATTTTTAACTATTAAAAAATAACCTAAATAAATAACCAGGTGATTATCAGGGAAAGTCCTCCCCTGGGGTAAATTAGGTTTTATAATATTTTCACTTCAGAACACAACCTACCAGGTAACTGCTGGGACTGAGAGAGCGGGCAGTATAAATTACAGAGGTGGGCAGCTAATGGAGTTTACTCAGAGAAGGCAACTTCTTAGGGATCTGAAATGGGCAAAGACCAATAACAAAACAAAGACCATTTAATGTTTAAAAAATAAGAGGAAATATTCAAAATGCCCTAAGTTGATTTCATAAACGTTCATCTGTTTTCTCTCTCCCAATCACCTGTGTCTTTGCAAATGGCCCTCCTAAAGATCTCTTCATATGAGTTAGGAGCCTAGGGCTGCTTGACATCTTTTTGCTCCTATTTATATAAGGAGCCTGTTTCTCCATTCTGTCAGTGTTACCCTTAAGTATGTTTCAAATCTCTTTTCTTTTTATCTACATCTTTTTACATTACTCCAGGCTTTTATCTTCTTTTGTTTGGACTACTCCAGGGGCCTTTCAGTTGGTTTCCCCACATCTATTCTTATCTCCTTCTTGCTACATGTAAAGTAATTTTTTCTAATCATATAACTCATCATTATACATAATTTTTACTTCACCCTTGTACCCTGTCCCCTCTTATTTAAAATATTTTAGTGACCTCAGACCAGATCTTGTAATAATTTGGTTCCTGCTACCTTGCCAGGCTTGTCTCTTACCACTCTCCCCTTCCCATGGAGTGTTCCTTATGGAGTTGTTACAGTTTAAAAGGGATCTAGTCTATGTTTTTCTCCCTTGTGCTTAGCACAATGCCTGGTAGAAGTAAGTACGCAATAAATATTTGTTATAATGAAATCGATGAATGTACAGTTCCTGAAAACACGAGAACTAAACTCAGTATCTGGAATGCCTTAGGTAACATATATATATACCTGTTCTACAGCGGGCAAAAAGGGATTAACTGTTAACACTAGAAAATCACGAAGTAAATTTACATTTGGTTTGAAATAAAGCATTTTGGAATTGAAATGAAAGACTAGTATTAAAAACACATTGAATATGTTATAAACGTACTACATCATACAATGTAACACCTTGGGCTGATAATTAAAGTAACCTGGAGGTAGATGTTTATGTTGAAGATGTGAGGTTTTGTTCCTTAATAAAAATGAGTTGGAAGGTTGGTGGTGGTTCAGGATACTAAGGCTTATTTATTTATTTATTTTGGCTGATAGCCTAAGTACCAAAATATGATGCTTTAGTTTTCCTACTTAATGCATGAGAATAAAGAACACCCAATCTTATAGCTAATATTTGGATCAGGCAATTACCAGTATATTCTGGTTAAGAAGTCTTGAATATTTGTCATCTATTGTGGGTAGGACCTACAGAGTTTGCTAAAATAATGTTTGCTATGAGCGTTTTAAAGTATCTCTTGGTCTCAAAAACTTGTCTGTGGGCTACTGACTTTTTCTTAACTTTTGCCCTTTCTCTTTTCCTCTGGTTGTCTCCATTTTTCCTGTTTGTCTCTCACATTGTCTGCCATGCATTCTAAATTCCTTGAAAAAAGTCTCCCCTGAAAGCCATAAAAATGAATGGTAGGATTCTTAAAATTTTTCTCAGATCGTCCCTCTTTTTTCTTAGTTTTTCCATGGTTTCTTTTTAGGCTACTGTTACTTTTTCATGGCTGTCCAAATTTGTTTTGGACAAAATTTCATGGAGGTCACATAAGATAGCCAAATGAACATAAGATACTGATCAAATCATAATAGTAGTTGGGTTTTTTTTTTCCCCATAGGTAATACAGTAAATATGTTTTTTGATTTGTTCATTGGTTTCAGGTGATTACCTGTTGTTATTCTCTTTAAAACTGAGCCTGGCTAGCTCTTTATTATGTAGTCATCCATTCATTCCTTCAGTGCATGTTACTGAACTTCTGCCATGAGCCAGTTTCTGCTCCAGGCACTGACAGCTCAGCAGTGAAGAGACAGTGTTGCATTCATGGAGCTTACATTTCCTGATCCAGTGAGTGCTTAGGGAATAAAAACAAAGTTTAATATAATACTAGGACGGTAAATCATACTTAGAAAGCGGTGTGTTACATAATGCATTTTGAAGTCAAATATGGAGTATGAAAGACTTTTTTTGTTGGTTGAGTTCCTTTGGTCTTTTCAACTTTCTACCTTTAAACCTTGATAATTTATGTTGTAGATGGGGACATAACCTCTTAAAACAAAATTTATTGAAGTTTATTGCTCTTCTTTCATATGATTTAGTACCATATTTGAGATTCTTAGACAACACTAAGACAAGCAATGTAAATGGGATGGCAGCCTTTGTCCTAAGGACAATTTCTATTGTTCTTTTGTCCGTTCTTCAACCTATTTAAAATATTTACCATATTTTAAAAGTATATTCAAGTGTCATGAAGAGGTTTATAAATAATTTTCACATCATTTGCCCTCTGAGTCCCTTCTAATAGAGCTTATTATCAAGTATTGAAAATTACAAAAATTTTGAGGACAAATGCCTTTAAAGGAAATTGGAATTTGGTGTGGAACTGGGGTTTTATGTTCTCTTCTCTTTCCCTCAGAGTCAGCAAACCGCTTACAGACGATTCTGAATGAGATTCAGCCACGAGATACTAATGATTACTTCAATCAAGCAAAAATATTGAAAGAATGTGATAGCTTTGATTTGGAGGACTTGAAGTCCAGTGTATCGAATATTGATACTTCTGCAGAAATCAAAGGTAGCATATGTAAAATCAGTATTGCAGTCAGTGTTTAAGTTACAAAAAAAAATGTACAAAATGCTCTTCTCATATAGTAAATTAGAGGTTGCAAATGTGTGCAGAACATTTTTAGAAAATAAAGCCTTTTTTGAGTTTATAAATGATTTATTTTGGGGAATGAATTTATAAGACTTTTATCAGGAAATAGAGTGCCCCAGTGCAGTACATAAGGTGCTACAACAAAAAGCCTTTGAGTACTAAAACCTGTCTTGACAGCCAGGTGATGTAAGAGCAGTGATTCACAGTAAACTTGGGTTTGGTCAGCAGTCAACTTCTCACAGCGGTATGGTTCATTGTTGTCTGCGGTCAGAATCCTTATAGTCAAGCAGCCTTTTGAAGGAAACAAACCTTATTATTCAGAAAAATGTGAGCCTCTCTGTTGTATCAAGCCTCTAGAATTCAAGTTCTTACTGCCTATTTTCCAATTATTTGTTATTTTGTAGAATGCTACAAAAAGTCATCAGAAGCAATATTTTAGCAATTTATTACATATTCTGCATTGTCCACTAGATGGGGATATTGTCTTGTAAAAACTTTTCTAATTACACAAAATAACATAAATATATGCTTATTATAATAGTTTTAAATAATACAGAGGTAAATACGAATTAAAAAATTAAAGTCCTCCTTCATTTCCTTCCTAGTCTTAC
Source organism: Eidolon dupreanum (assembly GCA_028627145.1). NCBI lineage: Eukaryota > Metazoa > Chordata > Mammalia > Chiroptera > Pteropodidae > Eidolon > Eidolon dupreanum. The sequence continues at coordinate 82,283,216 of CM053515.1, forward strand.
TTCTTCCCTTTGAGTATATATCTTTTTAGACCTGTTCTATGTATTTATGTGTATGTACATTCATCCTTTTAGTTTAGTGGGCTTTTAAAAAACACAAGTAGGATTACATTATAAATATTGTTTTGTTTGCTTACCTTTTAAATTTAAAAATTTGGGATTTTTTTAATGTCAGTACTAAAATATTTCTAAAACTAGAAAGAGTAAAGATAATTATAGTTTATTGGACATGGAATTTAAATATATTTTGAAAGATAATTTATATTTTCCTTTGACTTTAAATGTCCTGTCCCACTCCTTTACTGATATAACAGCCACCCTCACCAAAATAAATGACGAAGTATATTGGTTATAGTTGTATTTTATGGATGACTGAGTGTCAGAGAGAGTTTAATTAATTGATTTCCAAAGGTTAGACTTAACTTTTGAAACAATATTGTGTTTTATTTTTAAACTTATTTTGAAAATAGTATATTTGAAAAATACTTAGCATGATTCCTACTCGTAGCGCATACTCAACAAATGTTATTTTCTCCTTTGTAAATATAACTTATGACAAATTGGTTTGTTCAAGCAGATTATTCTTGGGGAAATTATGAATAAGCTTGTTCTAAGAAACCTGGGATGTGAGCAATCAAGTGTTGCAATGGATTTTTTTTTTAAGGTAAAGAAGGAAAAACATGTGATGTAACTGCTCAGATGGTGCTGGTATGCTGTTGGAGAAGTATGAAGGAAGTTGCTTTACTTTTAGGCACACTGTGCCAGCTTCTACCCATGCAGTCTGTGCCAGAATCTCCTGATGGATTATTAACGGTGGAGCAGGTAGGATAGATGTTTATTTCACCCGGTGTAATTTCTGGTCAAAGCACAGATCACAAACTTTTATTTATAACTCAACTTATAAAAAAAGTTTTGAGTGTTTCTTGAATAAAATCATGTAGATGTCAACTGAAGGAAGTACATGGTAGTTTAGGAATTAGACCTTGCAATACATTTCAAAACTATGACATTTTTAGAAACATTTTTGTATTTCTAAGTTATATAAATAAGTATAGATTTTAACTCACTTTTAACTTCATCATTTCAATTTTAATTAACACATAAATTTAAATCTTAAATTTTAATGAAATTGTCTTTAGTAAAACCACAAACCTCTTAAATTTTGCAAAGAAAAAAAGTAATATATTGGTTGATTATGGATCTCTTGTTTCTCACTACATTGATAATAAAGTTGTAGTCACTTTGGTTTGTTGGCTGACTTTTATTTTAAGACCACAGAGTTAGTTCACCATCTGGGACTGTTCAAGTGACTTGAATGCAGTGTTTACAAGAAATTAGCTTACCACAAGCATTTCATTTGGAAATATTTTAAATTTATTGGATTTCTGTTTTTAATTGATTCTCTTTTCCTCTCCATATGGTTTCAACAAATCCATTTCCCACCATTTTGCAGCAAAGATATATAACATGGACTTTCATTTTTAACCTTTTTCAAATAAAGATAATTTTTCCCTGAGGTTTTTATAACATTTAAGAACAAAACAAACATTGTAGTATGCTAATGATGATTATTTCTATAATAACCATGTGACTAGTTCCATGGAAATAATGCTAATATTTTTATTCTCACACTCTCTGTGGCTCATGTTCTTGCATCTGGTTAACAGCTGGGTTTGTGATGTTGCAAGCCCCCGAGATGGAGAATGGCAAAAGGGAACAGTACTCTGCCAGCATCATTATGTTCCTTATTCTCTTCCAAATCAAATAGGCGTTAGTAACTTAGAGTTACTTGTAGTCATTGCTGGTGACTGCTGTAATGCCAATGCCAACATCTTTCCTGAGGAATCCAGCTATGATTAATGATTGCTTCACTGATGTTCACCATCTTACTAAGCAGTAAACATGCGCTAGAGTCCTTTAACTTCTCAACTTTTCAAGGACAAATTGAAACATCTACTGTTTTTGAGTTTGTTGGATTTTTAAAAAAAGTAAGTGAAACATATTTTGCTTTTACTGTAACTAAGAAAGACCTGAAAGCTTACTATGAAAATTATTTTGCCTTGACACCTTTTACATGGAACTCAAATCTTACGAATTTATGTAAGATACCATGTTAATAATGGGAATCAATATAAAATAAAGGAGATGTTTGTAAAAGAGCAATGGCAACAGTAACAACGTGAGTTCTTCTAAACCAAAGAACCATAATGACTATTTTCTTGAATAAGAAATAGCATCCTGTTTTTCTGTAAAATATTAGTTTCTGTTCTAGAGGTGTAGTCATTTTTCCATGTCACCATCAAATGGTGACATCACATACATGGGTTTGAGAAGAAATTAACCACTTAATGAAGGAGTGTATGTGATAGCACTGTTTCCGACATTGAAACCCTGCTTTCTATGGAAAGCTTTTATTCTTAATCATGCTGACTTTAAAGAAATGCTTCAGTTTAGGAGTTGTTTAGTCAATGAAAACCCAAAGTCATCAAGAAATTAGTGTTGTTTATATACTAGAGGAGTCTCGCTTTTAAACATAAAATTTTGTTCTGTGAAATTCCTTTAAATTAAAAATACTCCATGTACTTCTAACTTTTAAGAGTTAAAAAATATAAATAACAGAGAAGAATGTAATTTTCATTGACATGGCTGGGCCACGCCTAAGGTCCACCTTCCTTCCAAGGGCCTAGTTGTCCTGGCAGCACTAGGTCTTCTATGCACCTAGAACAAGAATTAAGAACTTAGAAGTTAACACATGAGGTGAAGGTGACTGTAACAAATCTGTAGAGCAGAGGCAGTAAAGTGACTTAAAGGCAGAATGCTACCCTTCATGGGAGAGAATGTAGAACTTGGATTTATTATTCTCAAGAACAACTGTAGCTGTGATCTGCTTTTCTCTCAATAGATGAAGAAGGCAGTTCCATATACCCTAAAATACCAATGTTCAGCCTTATGCTTCTCTTACTCTCCACTCACCCTTCACTCTTGAAAAAATAGTGTAATTCTATTATAATTTGAAATTTCATATCTTGAATGTAGATGACAGGGAGGATTTCTTTTGTAGCCCGGGTCCTTTAAGCCCATCCTGATTATATGGCCTTTTGTTAAAGGGGTGACCACTTAAATGCTGCTTACATGAGTATGGTTTAACAGACGAGCAGGTAGTGAGATCACAATTTGGGGATTTTTGTTACTGTATGAAGAAAATTGGTGCTCGTTTATAATTCCAAGTATTCAGTGCTGTATTCACAAACTATTAGAGCTGGAAGGATCACAGAGATGATATTATCCAGCTCCCTTATACAAGGGGAAACTGAAGCCCTTGGATGTTACCTGGTTTGCCTAAGATCACAAAGCTGGTTTGTGGCAGCTCTGGGACAGGAACCCAGTTCTTCATTCCAGTCTGTGTTCTGACATGGCACAGTGCTGTCTTTGTTCTGAACTGCTCATTTAATATTTCTTTAAATTTAACTTGTCTTACTTCCCATACCCAACCAAATTTTTGCAAGCAATAGGACAGTAAGGCACTTGCTACTGAACTTTTCAGCAAATAATTCATTTCCCTAAATCACTTCTTGTGAAGCTGTGTGTCCTCCGCTGCTTCGCCAAGAGGAAAATGTGTTCTTTCAGAGGCGTGTCTGACTCTCCTCCTGCAAGGTAATCACATAATGAAAGGTTCTTTCATAATGTCCCTGTACAAGAGGCAGAGATAAATCCAGCTTTGAGGGATGTAAGTCGAGAGCCTTAAAGAGTGAACGGTATGTGCACCTTATCTCACGGCTTCCTGAATGGTGCGTGTCTAGGTTTCAAGCTGGATATTTTGCCAATGTAAAGCTTTTGCTTGATACATTTTGTTGGTCCTTTTTCCATGGGATATCAGATAACCAGTGCCTACTGATTTTTTAAAATAACTTCCTCTCCCTGAAGTATCAATTCCTATATTTATATATTTTCCCTAATATTCCTAAAAAGAAGCTTTTAAGTAGATCTTTAGACTGCTTTCCCCTTCCTAGTAATTATTGTCAAAGAAATCACCTGAATAAAATAATTTTCAACTATTAGAAATTAGATATTTTTTTAAACTCCTACTTTAGATTCTGTTGTAATTTTCATGATATACATGTCTAACTGGGTTTATACATTCCCTCAGTGTCTTTTGTTCTGCTTTAATTTTTCTGTAATGGTTGACAAAATGGCATTTGTGTTTACTAGCATTCATAAGTCTTAAAGAAATTGCCTTTTGTATTTTCTTTGCCAAGATTTATTTTTTAGAAGTTATGAATAAGTATTCATTGAATTATACTGAATGCAGTTTACCATTCTTAAGCTGTGAACTACAATTAAAAACATCATTTAGTCACCTGTTTATTGACTGTCTTAGTATAAGGGTATTGTGGGAACATAAATTAAGATATGATTCTTGGACCTCAAAAAGCTTAGAAATACAATAGAAGATACAAGAGAAATTCTTTTTTTTTCTTCCAGATATAGTTTATTGAAAATAAATGTACTTTACTTTATGATTTAGTATAATTTTTTCATTTTACTTTGGATCAGTCAAGTTAGAATTTTGGCCTGAGAAAATCTTTTTGAAAAGTCAACCTAAAGGACAACAGTTAAAATGTCACATGGTTAAGAATTTGTTAGAAAGGAAAGAATAAACATTCCAGTAAGAAGATGTTTGAATACCATAAAACCATTATCTTTGTTGTTATTATGTAAGAGAACAATGTTTAGGCTTTGAAGAATTCCTAAGTGTTAGGAAGAAATCACTATAGTAGAGAATGTACCACTTAAAACATTAATTATCTCATTGAACCATAAAATTTTATAAAGTGTTTCATTTAACTAAAGTAGAATTAGAAAATCCTAACTATTGACATTCCTAGGGTTTTAAGAAGTGTCTGTACCTTAAAGTCAAACTTTAAGTTAAGGTTTAGGATTAAGTCTTACTACTTGATGATACAAAATAAAAACAAAAATGGACATTTATTGTTTACTACTCTGTGCCAGGTAGCCTGCTAAATGCTTATATGTGTAATTCTCATTTCCCAGATGAGGGATCTGTGTTGCTTGATTATCTTGTATGAGGAATGAGGCCAAGTATGGTTCCTGAACTTAGCCCTCTTAGCTCCAGAGTCTCAGGTCTTAACCACTGCACAATGCTCTTTGTAGAAATGTCCCACGTATACTTAAAACCTCTTGGGCTTTATCTAATTTATAATGAGTGGAATTAGCCTTGATTTTTTACTGTGTTTCTCTCTATTGTATAGATAAAGGACAAATAAAAAATGTATTTACATTTGTCTTTTGTGGGTTTTATGCTCTAGATGAGTCATTTAGCTCCCCTAAATAATTTGCTGGTAAATTATAGATACCTAGAGATGTGACATGTAATAGACAACAAATTAGTTAACTGGTGTTTTTCTTGTACCTGTTTTCTAGGATTATTGAGCTTCAGATCTACCTTGGTGGTTAAATTCAGATTTAAGGCTTGGTAATCTGTTCAAAATATACTCTGAAATTACCGTATTGAAGATAAAGTGATAAGGCTTATCTTGTCACTTTTTGATAGCCAGTAGTATGTAGCCTTTAAAAAATATTAAAAATTAAGACTATCATCAGATCTTTATGTGAAAACTTTAGCTGAGGAACATGGCATATCATTCTTTGAGATATTGAGGTGTTAGATTTCTAAAAATTTCATTATACCCTGCTTTTTTGGTTCGTTGTTGGTTTTGTATCTGATTCTTTCTTTGGATATCATTCATTGTCTGTACAATCAGATATATTATGAATATAGAGTATGTCTTTATTTTTCTCCCATTTGGAAACCCAGACAGCTCATATTGAATCGAATTGGTTAATAGGTTATGGGCCTGTTCTGTGCTTTTATATATTAACTGATTTTAATAGATGACCCATGATGCAGTACTGCTGTTATCCCCAGTTTATTGATTAAGAAACTGAGATACTTGCCCAAGGTCACCTGTTTAACTACTCCTTGACTATTTATCATTTCTAATGTGTTCAAAACACTAATCTAGTCACTGTGCTGAGGTAGAAGGTGTTTCTAGGTAAGAATATCTGAACTACCTTGGGTCAGCTTGCTTTTTCACTGTACTGTAATCTGCTGGGGAGATCTGGGTCAAGAGATAGCCAATTATAGCTTTGGTCCTGAGTTTTATAAAATTTCTAGATTTTTCTAAAGCTGAAAGCCACCAAATTTCCGCTGTATAGAAGTACAATAAGTCCAACCAATTCAGTAGTTAATTCTGTACAAAACCTCATCAACTAATTATCAGTCATGTCTTGTTTAAAATAGTCATATTCTTTATTTGTTTAACCTTGCATGTAGAAAGGCAATATATAGGAAATTGATTGGGTAGCATTTTGGAAAATTCCATGGTTCTAACTCAGCGTGATGCCTGTCAATTTTCAGGAGGCCCTTTGCACTAAATCTTGCCATTAACATTTGTATATCTCTGAAAGATAATTATTGGGAGTTGTTTAATGGTTAGAGTTTCATTTTGGGAAAATGAAAAAGTTCCTTAGATGGATGGTGGTGATGGTTGTATAACAGTGTGAGTATACTGAATGCCATTGAACTGTACCCTAAAGATGGTTAAAATAGTAACTTTTATTATGTATATTTTAACCACAATAGAATAACATTTTTTAAGGGAATAAAAGGTAATTATTTCACCTAGGCCTTGGTGTGTGAGGGTTGTCACCTTGTGTGATTTGTTGGTATTGAATGATATATGCTAACAAAGAGAACCCAGGTTTGTGAACCAGACACTAGGATGCAGTTCTAATGTTGCAGCTAAAGATTGCCAACTCTGGAGCCAGACTGCCTAAGTTTATTAACTACTTCTACCACTTATTTGCTGTGTGACCTTGGATAATTTACTTGGCCTTTCTGGACCTCATTTTCCTCATTGTTAAGTAAAGATAATGAGTACTTATCTCATGGACTTATTGAGTTAAATGATATAAAAATGCTTAAAATACTACCTATCACATAATGAGTGTTATGGATGGACATCTAGACCTGAATTCTAAATATTACTGATATACATACACCTGTAAATGTAAACATAAATTGAACATTTATTTTTTATTTTGTTTTAAAGGTAAAAGAAATAGGAGCTCACTTTAAGAAACACCTTTTACAGTCCAGGCACAGAGGAGCATTTGAGCTGGCTTACACTGGCTTTGTGAAACTCACTGAAATACTAAACAGGTAAAGCAAAATAAACGATTCTTTTGTGTACATTTTTGAAAGACTAAATGTATCAACCGTGTGCTTAAAGTAGAATTTAGTTGTATCTTTTGATGTTTAAAAGAATAAGACTTAGTTGGCTTTAGAACTCTAACAAGAAATTATTTTCTTAGGTTTCATTGTATGATTTACTGCAGATGATTAGGTAAAATGTCCAAACTAAGTTGCTCTTTCATTGAAAGGTGATTTGAAGCAAACTCAAAGATTTTGCTAAAAATAGCTTTGAAGTTACCATTTCTTTTCTTTGAATGAAATGACTATTTTGTCTGTTTGAAAATTATTTGGCAATTGGAATAAAATAAGCCCTCTGGTTTTTTGGATTTGTATATATTATAAACGAATACTTAAGGATTTTATGGGGTTTTTTTTTTTCAGTTTTATCTTACAGAAAATTTTAAAAGAATGGTAAGTAAACTAAAAAGTATAAAATATTTTTTCTCTTTGGAAAAGTACTTAGGTAGAGTAATATATTTAGCCAAATGTATTATTTTTACATTATAGGTGCTGATAATTTCATTCATTCATATACTAGATTTCCTCCAAAGAGCTTCTGAGGAAACCTTAAATTACTTAATGACTAAGTGTTCATGGCAAGTGTTCTCTAAATACAAGGTAGTATTTTCCAGGAAAACATTTCCATTGCCTGGAAACTTTTTGAAATGAAGCAGAGTCCTGCCAGCCTTGTAGCCTCAGCAAACATTTTATTTTGGGCTGTTAAGACATCTACTCCTTGAATATTTTTGAAGCATTTTTTTCACACTCCTGGGAAAAACATTTATAAAACATTTTGACAGTTATGGGCTGCACAGAATATCTTTAAATGATACATTAAAAAAATGTTTCTGATGTTAAACTACTGATCTTAAAAACATTTTATCTTTTCAACTTCCTTTCCAATGTAGAAATAATTTAAGAATATTTTTTTTCTCATAACAGAAATCATTTTACTCCCTTCAAATCTGTTAATAAATATATATTGAACACTAGCTGTGTGCTTAGTACTGTGCTTGGTTTGGAGGATATAATACTTCTTTATAAGACAAGGTTCCTGTTCTCAAAGAGCTTATGGTTTAGCTTGGAAAATAGGCAGGGATGAAATTCAAAATATTTAACAAATGGTATGTCATGGGCACTGACTGCTCAGAACAGATTTTGGCTCTAAACATCCAACATCACTGTATGTACAGATGTGTGTTAGCTGAATATCAGCCTGGAAAGTGAGACTAACACATTTGAACAAGATAAACAATTTCTTATAATTTGCAGTATTTGGGTGAAATTTTCAAATGCTGTAGGAATATCAGAGAAAGAAAGCAATAGGGATAGGTTGGTAGTGCTTAATGGAGGAGGTAGAATTTGTGCTAATGCATGAGTAAGGTTTAAGTAGATAGAAGGAGAAAGGGGGAAACTTTGTGAGCAAATATTCAGAGGCTAGAATCAGCATGACACTGTTAGGTGAATAAATAAATTGGCTTTACTGTAGTGGTGGTGGTGGAGTTTACTAGGCAATACAATATAACTGGATAGATTGAGGTCAAATTATGGATACCTAGAGAGCAGATTTGCTGTGGTAGGGATGCAGAGAGGCACTGAATATTTTTGATCTGAAATAAGTTATAGGAAGGGAGGCATTGAAGAATAGAAAAACAGTAGTAGTGTATGACAGAGGCTCTTCTACTTATATCCTTTCCATTTTTTGGCAGTGAAATTGTATGAAAGTTAATCTCCTTAGCCTCTGATCTCTTCATCTCTATAGTAAGGAAAAGAATATTTGCTTTCTTTACAGATCTCTCTGGGTTTTGTTTTATGGATCAAGAAAAATAAATATTTATGAAGGCCATTTTGCATTGTAAAGTATTCTAAAAATGTAAAACATTATGAGGTGTCAGTGTGTAAAAGTAGTTTTTTGTTTGGAAGTGTTAGGTTAGATAGATGATAATGACAGTTTGTAGTGAGGACAACCTGGAATCTGTTATAATGATCTAGATTTGAGGTGACGGAAGCTTCCTCTGTGACAATGGCTCTGGGAATGATGGGAAAGAAATGATATCTCAATTAACATTCACCCCACATAGTAATAGCTCTACACATGATGTATTGAATGCTTAGAAGAAAAGCTGTGGACGTATTTTATATTTCATGATTTTATGTGTCAGGAATTAAAGAATGGTCAACTAGGCGATTCTTCTCCTTAAGGTGTTTACTGAGTTTAGTTGGTGGCATTCAGTTGGAAGATGAGCTGGTTACGAGGGTTCAAGACAGCTTTATTCACATTTATGGCACCTTGGTAGGATAGTCAGAAGACTGGGCCTAGTTGGGACTACATGTGGCTTCTCAGTGTGGCAGTCTTAGGGTAGCTGAAATTCTTATATGGCAGCTCACATTCCCCAGAGAGAGTATTCCTAGAGAACCAGGCAGAAGTTGCATGATCTGTTCTGACTTAGTTTTGGAAGTCTTGTGGCATTGCTTTAGTCATATTCTTTTGGTAATAAGTGAGTATTAAGTTCAATCCCTATTCAAGGGGAGAAGAATTAGATTTCACTACTTGATGACGACGTGGCAAGATCATATTGTAGAAGTGCATGTGGAATAGGTGATATTGTGGTGAACATCTTTGAAAAATTCAGTCAGATACATGAACCCACTGAATGTGTGTGATAGAGGTCACCAGAGAGTCCATGATTGTTCTTGTGATTTAATCCTTGGTGACCAGAAAAATGGGATTGATACCATCAAAGGCAAGGAAATTGAAAGAGGGAATAAGTTTAATAAAGATGAATAAATTTGTTTTGTATGTGTTGAGTGCAAGATAATGATGACATATCTTGGTAGAAATATTTATGTCAGAACTTGGAGATAAGGGATAGTTTGGGTGGTATAACAGAAACAGCAATGTAGATTTACAAGTTGCTGCTGTAAACATCATAGTAAGTAGGATTGCAGTCTTTCGAAAAGAGCGTAACAGAATAGTACAGAGCACCAATAATAGATGCTTTTGAGCAGCTGCACTGTGTGGTTGAAAGATACTGTTGAAAGCATACCAAGTAAATGGAATGGGGAGACTGGGCAAGGCCCAGTGCCTGGTGTCTCAGCCACTACTCCTGATCTGCTCTGAAGATCTCTTCATGGCCTTTACTGCTGGTTTTTAACCAACCCGTTGTGAGTTCTCAGCTGTTGCTTCCAAACCAAGTAGTTCTTGATCCCTTTGGAGGCATTTCAGGCCTGCTGAACAGAACGTTTTGCAGAGAGTAGCTTTACAATGTGTGTGGCTTCTTTTTGTTTAGCTTTTATTTTTAAAAGAGAATGTGTGTCATTTGGATCCTTTTGAAAGCTTTTTATAAACTTAAGTTATGAAAAAGTTATTTAGGCATATAATGTTTAAAAAGTTCGCAAAAAGAAATCTGTTTGTTCGTGAAAATCCACTGAAATGGAGGCCAGCGGTTAGCTACCTCTTGAACTATAGCTATGTTAAGGAAGGGATCACTTAAAGAGATAAATAACTGAAGAGTTAAACATGAACCACATTGTTTGAATTGGTTTTTAATAGGATTATTCAAAATGTCTTCAAATGTAAACTGACTTCACTATTAAACAATCTATTAAACAATTCAATATTGAACTAATTAAACTATTCACTATTAAACAATCATCTAAGAATAAATAGGAATGGGAAATTATTCTTTTTTCTGGGAATTCTTTTGAAAGCAACAGTTGTATACCCACACATAAAAATAAGTAGAATTAATTTTCTAGAATCTGATTTTCTTATATGGTGCTTTCTATTCAGAATTTAATGAAGTATTCATAACCTCTTTTAAAAACATAATTACCTGCCTAAACATTTGATTAGAGTGGTTAAGTGTATTAAGGTCATAAATCTAAATTCAAATTTTTGATGACATTTGTACTTGCTTGTTGTCTCTCTCTGGCCTGAGTATTTTAAGTTGTTTCTCCAATGAAAATGAACAGAATCCTAAATTAGGGTGTTAAGCTCGGGAATATAGTGTTCATTTGTCCAACTGTAACATAAAAGCTTAACTATAAGGGGACAAATTGCTGACTACAATTCTAAATCTAGAAAGGAGGTTCCTAAGTACTTGATAATGTCTTACTTGTGGTATATTTGAATTGCTCTGCTTATTGAAATATAGGTTAATCTACAAGTACTTATTGCAATAATCATTTACACATTATTGGCCTGAAAAAATGAACTGCTCATGTTTAGCAGTTTTTGTCATAAAATGCTAGTGCCAACTCATGGACATCAACAATTATGGTGGACAGAAGTAATTTAAATATGTATTTAAGCCTTCATCAGTTAATTATAGCTAGTATAATTCAAATTCAGTAGAAAACTTCTTCTGAACAATTGAAATATAATGAAAAAATAATTTCCTCTACCTTAACTAGAGAATGAAAGAGCAAATCTCTGAAAAGAATATGCAATTGAGCAAGAAATAAATATAGAATGTAATGTATGAGATTTGGGAAGAAGTCATTCAACTCTAAATGAAAGAATATACAATCTTGTCTAAACCTTTATTTTCATCTCTTTTGGCAAATGTGTCTAAGATACTTTATTTCTGAGGGTCTTGTGAATTTTATTTGAAATAGTAATAATTAAAGAATAACTAAATAATGATCCTCTCAGAGAAGCCATATTAATTCTTTATAGATGGGGAAAATCCTTTAAATTTTTCATTTCTTTAGTGGATTAAAAGGATTTGGGGAAAATTAGAATGTCTTAATGTTTAAATTCTAAATCGATGTGTTTTTGGTTTGTGACCCCTGGATTTGTATTTTTAAACCCACTATTTAGTTGAGTCAGATATTACCTTTTTTCTGGAATTTTGTATACTTGTTTTTAAAGTTCTCATAATAATACTGAGTCATTTAGACACAATAAGAGAGGAATCTTGTTTTCAGTGACTAATCTCTATCATAGCTTTGTTAGTAAGATCCCAGGTTTGTAATATTAATTTTTTTCTCCTTGATCTCAGGGCATTGTTATATTAAATATTAAGAGAACCTGCTATATCTTTCTAACCTCTTTTAATCTACCGTAGTTTGCCCTTACTCTCATGGCCTTCTGATGGGTAATTCAATTTAGATTTGGTTGTTGTCATTATTGCCTATGCTTATAGCTGAGGCTTCTAAATAGCTCCTGATGTTTTAGCCTGCAGTAAACCTCAGCATTGTTTGATGAGGGAGGTTAAGATGGCTTCTGTTGATATGTAGCTTTCTTAGTGGACCTCATTTGGGCAAATCATTTTTCTACGTGCTTCAGGATTATATTCTCTTTTTAAAATGTGCATGCACATGTACACAGCATTCTTGTGCTTTTGTCAGTGTTCATAATAATAAACATGAACGTGAAATAATAAAAATAATATTTGACCAAAGAATGAATGGAGTGTTGAATTTAGCTTATGAAATAGTTGGAGGTTGGAAAAATCTCTAAGTTAAGAAAAATAACCATATAGAATGAGTTTGAGGAAATCAACCTAACATTTCTTAGTTATATAACTAGTATAATCAGAACTCAACAAATAATAGCTGTGTATTACTATACTTAGGTAGATGGATGAAGCCATTGGAAAGCCACTTTGTAGTCAGGGAACCTGATTTATTGGCACAAAATAGTCTAATGACCAATTAGTTGGGTATACAGCATGTAATTTGATTTCAGTGTGAGGGTTTTATGCTTATCTTGGAATACTTATCCAGAATAAGAGAGATAGCCTTGTAGATAGAAATTGAACTAATCTTTTTATGGAACAATAATTTGCTCCAGTGATCTGCTCAAAACAACGCAAAAGGCCCAAACACCAACAATGGCAATGGCCTGGCCTGTTCATTTCTATTACTTTTAGTAGGGACTCAGGCCATAACACTTAGCATGGGGGGAGGGAGGAGGGACCAAGAAAACTCCCTGCTTCTTTTTTGTCAGCCTTTTTTTTAAAAAATAATTCCTACTACTTCTTGACTGTGAAAAACAGGAAAATCAGAGTGGTTTGGTTTCTCCCACACCCCCACCCGTAACCACCATCTGTCTTGGAGTGTAGAGGAAAGAATATTGAGATACGAATTAGAGCTGAGTGCCATCTAACAACTTTTTTGACACAAGGAAAGACATTTAGCTTCTCTAGGCTGCTGTGTCCTTTGATAAAATAAAAGGTTCGCTTTAGAAGGCCACCTTCAGCTCAACATTCTGCTCATTACGCAGTGCTGCTTTTCTTATTGGGAAAGTCTGGGGATTTGGGGGTATGAAAGATTGAGAAAAATTGGATACATTTTTAGTAAACTTTCTTTAGAGCTGGTAAACTGATCTCTTAGGAGTTTTCTGTGGATTAATATCATTTAACATTTAGTGAGAGCTGTTTATGAAGAACCTTGAATCCCTTATAAGAGTTACAATTTTTATGATGTACTCAGAGACTGGAGACACTGTTTATTTTGTATTAATATGACATGGGAGTGAAAAGAAACAAAAGAGCCTTCAGACAAAGAGGATGTCTGCTCTTTCAGAGGAGAGGCACTTGCTAACAAGAGCAGGATTGGAATTCCCCAGGGCTGTGGTTGGTGACTGCATAGAGTTGGCACAAAGAACCAAGTACTGCCATAGTCTGGAACCTTTCCCTTTTCCTTGTTGACCCCTGATTTGTGTGATGAGGAACCAAAATAGACAACTACAGTTTGTCACATTGTTCTTAAGAGCCTTGTGTGATCCCATTTTTACTTCTCAATTCCTTCATTATCATAAATACCAGCAACTCTGGAGTTTTGAAATCACTTCCTTATAAAGTAATCTTTCCTTGCTGGGGAATAAACAGACGGTTCATTGACTAGTCAGAACTCTAGATTAGGCTATCCTGTTTTTATAGGCACAGTAACTTCACCACTGTGAAGCCTAAAGTTCAGCCCTTCTTTTTATACCTGGTTTTACAATTATTGGCCTAACTGAAGGCACGGGGAATATGCAGCTGTTGTCACCAACAACTAACTGGTCCTTATTTAATCATCCAGTAAGATTTCTTGAACATCTACAGTGTGCAAGATGTAGTGGTAGAAACATCCTGTTTGGCCATTGAGAGTGTAATGTGGTAGGCCAGAGTTGCTGTGAACCAAGAGACAGGTATTAGGGTCCATATTTGAAACTTTAACTCTGTGGACCTAAGAGAGTCATAAGAAAACCTAAACAAGGGACTAAAGCTTGTATGGGGCCATGCATGAGGTGTTTTGGGGACATTCTCATCAGGAGTTTTAGGTACTTAAAGAATTTAGGGTCATTGCTTTCTCTGTTTATAACAGTAACCCAGATAATAACATCTCATTGAATTTCAAAGCATTTAAATAAGTGTTTATTTTCATTCTTAGGCACTGAGAAATAAGTGACAGAGCCAGCACTAGAATCTAGTTTTTTGGAACTTTATACTGCTTCAGAGATTAGCAGTTTAACAGAAGTTTATTATCACCTGCTTTATATAGGAATTTGTGATGGCATTATTGAGTATAAAATATTGGTAAAACATGGTTCTTGTTCTTAAAGGAACTTCTAGTCTAGTATTTTAATTTGAGGGGTTAGAGAAATTAATTTAGATAATTTAAAAGGCAGAAATGAAAGACCAAGAAACAGTTCTGTTTATTAAAGCTGTCTGTCCCAGGGGGTGAGAAGAATAATTAATGCCATTAACAACAACAACAAAAAGCAAGCAAGAAGTAGGGACTGATGGGAAGCAGGATAATACTTTAGACATATTGAGTTTGAGATAGTGTTGGGAGGCTGCCCAGGGAGATAGCAGTCAGAAATGCAGGTCAGGAGATTGGGAGAAGGGTCATTGTTGGAGACAGGGCAGCCTCGGACTCCTCCAGTTTTCAAACACCGGAAATCTAGCATTCTGGGAAACGCTTCTGTCCCAGGCAGACAGGGACAATGAGTTACTCTGGCTAGAGGTATGTATTTGAGAGTCAGCCATACAAGGAAATAGTTGAAGCCACCAGCTTGGAGGAGATCTCCCAAAGAGCCTTAAGAGAGAAGAGAAAAGGTTATAGCTTTAGATTAAATGCTGTATTAAAACTGAGAAACATTGGTCATCTGAAACACAGTTTCTACCCCATATTCACAACTGTACAAACTTCAGTTAAATACTTTACACAAACCTGAGCCCTAATACTGTGTTTTGAACCCTTTACTTGGTTTTATTCTTGAATCTTGGGGAAAAAAAATCATCTCTTGGGGTAGGATTTAAGCTAAGAAAGTTGATTTTGATAAGCTACTTGGGGATTTCAGTAGGAAATATCTTATGAGTGCTTTAACTTTGGTGTGTAGAGATTTTGAATGTGTTTATTCCTGTTTAAGGAAGCTAAAGAGCTGAATCACCTGCTGTCTCTCTTGTCATTTTGTTGGAAAGCATTTTTGTTTATACTTTCTTTTCCAGTTACTCTACCCTCTTTCTTTATTAACCTGGTTTCTTTTGAAAGGCTTGCTTAATGGAGTTAGTAAGTTACAGGTCATTTATTTCTTCAACAGATATTTATTGAGACCCCTATTGGGTGCCAGGCCCTGTTCCAGGTACTGGAAATAGAGAAGTGGATAGGATGTGTTCCTAATCTCATGGGAGTTTATATGTTAAAGGACGTCTAGAAAATAATAAACTATCAGATGGCAATATGTATGTTGTTATGATGGAGTTCGGTGGTAACAAAAAGTCTCTCTTTCCTCTTACACTAAAGTAAGCCAATGCTTGACTAATAAGCAGCAGCAGCTTTCTGAGGGAAGAGCTTTTCAAGCAATGGGATCAGCTAATGCACAAGCCCTTGATGTGTGTAAAGAACAGAATGTTACAAGATAAAGTTGAATATGGTTATCCAAACAGGTAGAGCTCTATGAGCAAAGATGAGGAATTTGGATTTTGTGCTCCCTGGAATTTTTTTTTTTCCTGAGAGTCTCCAAATAGATATAAAAATAAAAGACATCTTGAGTATTGTGTAAACATTAATAGTATGGACCCTAATAAGTAGCTTTAAGATTATCAACAAAGTACGTTTGTGTGTTATGGAGTTGCAAAGGAGTGGAGAGAAGGGCTGGATAGGACAAATGAGAAACTATAGGAATATATAAAATACATGGAGATAAAGTTTCTGTTCTCAGAAAGGGTACTGTATATCTTTAAGCTGTTTCTATCCTCACTCTTTTCCTACCTGTACTGGGAACCTTAGATCAGTTTGTTCAGTATCATCAGTAGATGATTTTAGGCTACTGCATGAATATTTAAAGCACAAAGTTTATGAAGCAAACACCTTTTTTTTTTTTTACATTGTAGGTAATCTTTTTCTTCTAACCCTAAAGGGTGTGCTGCTCCAAGTATAAGTGTGTAGCACTCCCCCTCCCAACTCCAATTCAAAGTAAATAGTCTGACTTGTTTTTTATGTTATAGGCAGTTCAAGCTTTGCTTTGCAAAACTTTGGACTTGGATGGGTAAGAAAAGTGGAATTCCTTATAACATTAATATGGTAGAGGTTTGGAGGTGATTCTGAAATTCTCAGATTATCTTTCTTCTACTTTCCCTGAAAGCCTTACTCCTTTTAATTTTTTTTTAAATGTAGATAGGTACATGTTTTTCAGTTTCCTTTTTCATTTGTATGAAGAAATAAAACTCTTTGTGCTGTATATCAGAACAGTACTAATTATTCCTCCCTTGGTTGCCTGTGTATCATTTACTCTGATATGTGATATGTGGTATTTTAGGAATCTGAGTGTGTTATTCTGAATAGCCAGGCTAAGAGTTTGTTATTTCTAAAATTATTTTTTATAGCTGTTTTCATTCAGATGATGGTTGTGATGACTGATGGTCTTGAGCTTGAGTAAACATACATTATTTACTTTATATCAAGGTTAGGGACATATGCTGGTTTTGTCCCAATAATAATAATTTTTTTGCATTATTCAGAATTATTTTAATGATTAGCAAATAAAAAATAAGGAAAGAGAAATAAGGAACCATGGTAAGGTAAAAGTTTACAATCAATCAGTATATGAATGGCTTTATATTTGATATATATGTTTGATATATATCAAATTGATATATATTTTTCTCAACCCAATACTTATTTATTTGAATGAATTTTCATATGGAGTTGGTCTTAAACCTGACAAAATGAAAGTCTGTGTTTATGAGAGAGGGCAAAGATTTTCTGCCTTCTTGTGCTAAAAGCCTTTAGTGATAATGGCTTGGTAAATAAATTATTATCTGGGAAATGAAGATATTGGCAGAGGTTGTATCTTTACCAGTTACGTATAACTGGTTTCCTAGTAATTGAGTCTTGATCGTTTTCTGGGAATTTTGCTTCATATATTGGCTTTAAATGTACTTTACATTTAAAATGTAAAATTAATTGCTTTGTGTTTGCAAGTGAAGTACTTTCTTCAGGCTAGTGGTGAGTCATTCAGTTAATGTAAGAAAACAGTTTAACAACAGTAATATATGTCCTCAGTTGTCCAAGAGTTAGAATACCTCCAAAATGAATGTGACACAGTTCACCTCAAGTCAGTCACAAGTAGGTTATCCACTGAGTAGATTTTCTGTAGGATATTTCAATTCTCCAGCTGGCTTTCCATCCAAATCACACAGTTTATATAAAAACTACTTTAACTCCATCCTGATGGTAGATATTCAGGGATTGAAATCAATCTACAAATGTACCTAAATAAAACATGATTAGGAAGGTTACTTCTTAAAAACACTATATTCTGGTAATATATTCCAAAGCCACATGAACGTGCTTTCTGAATTATGTGTAATTTGGAATTTTTATTCTACTGCTTTCTTCCTGGGGCACAGCATAGTGCCAGGCAACTACTAGGTACTTAATAGATCTTTCTTTCCGAGTGAATGGTTGAAATCCACTGAAGCAAATAATAGAAAGTTGATATGTCTATCATGAGCCAGGTCAAGCCAAATGTATAACTGAGCATTTAGGGCAGGCACCTTGAATTAATGCCTTTTTATTAACCAAGGGCTTTGGTGTCAATCTACATTTTAATTCTCCCTCTGTCACTTATTAGCTGTATAAGCTTAGGCAAATTATTTAATTTCTCTTTCTCTCTTATTTTTTTACTCAATTTAAAAAATTAGCATGAAAGATTTGAATATATTGATAAGTATAATGAACACTATAATAAGCGGTTGGATAGCTGGAGGAAAAGCATTCCAGGCAGACAGGTCAGGTGCAAAAGTGTTGAGAGGCTGGGCTTGGAGTATTTAAGGAACAGCAAGTAAACCAGTTGTAACCAGAGTGGAGTGAGTAAGGGAAAGAGATGTGGAAGATAAATCAGAGAGGCAATGAGGACCAGATAGTATATGACATAGTAGGACTTTGGTTTTTACCATCAGAAGGTTTGTGAACGGAGAAGTATGATGATCTGGCCTTTTTAAAGGATTATTTTGACTTCTGTTTTGAGAAAAGCAGAAAGACAAGTTAGGAGGTTACAATATTGGTATAATTCAAGAAACAGATGATGATATCTTTAAGAATGGTAGAGATAGTAAATAGTGATCTGAATCTAGATTTATTTGAAGGTATAACGGACAGGATATATTGACAGATTGGATTTGGTATGTGAGAGAAAGGTTGACTCCAACATTTTTGGCCTAAGATGTGTTATTCATATACTAGGATGGGGAAGACTATGGGTAGAGTAGATTTTTGGAGGAAAGTTTGGGACATGTTAAGTTTGAGATGTCTAGTGGATACTACCTTGAGACTGCTCTGGGTTTACTTAACTTTGCTGAAGGATGTCCTTTAGAATTTCTTTTTCTCGTGGGTCTCTGAGAGCAGACTTCCTTACATAATATATATATTTTGTGTTTTTGTCTTTCATACACACACAATATATACATACACGCACTATATATATATGTGTGTATTGTATCTTTGTCTTTCTGTGTTCTATTTTGGGTACATTTCCCAGAAAACTATCTTCTAGTGACTAGAATTCATCTTGTCTATTGTTTTGTAAAGAACATTTTCATTTTCAACATTTCCAATATCTTTATTTTCATATATGCCTGTTCTTACTTCAGTACTGCCTATTTTTCATAATTTCTTGCTCTTTTTAAATAAAAGTTATTACTTCATTTATCTCTTGAGTATTCTAAAGTCATTTTAAGGTCTTTGTCAGACTACTCCATAAAATTAAATTTTATGTGGAGTGAATTTATGTTCTAATTATTGATTTTTTAGATTGTCTTTCTCAGTATCAAACATTCCTATGTTTTGAATGTTGATTTGCTAGCTATTTTTGGGAGCCTTTTTAAATTGTTTGTTTGTTTGTTTGTCTGTCTCTCTGGGCTCATTCCTCTTTATCAAAGAACTAGATTGGATAGTGGCATTTTGAGTCTCCCATCTACAGTGATAACTGGGGATATCACAGATCTGGTCACCAAGTTAGTAGTCAGCCAGGTTCACAGTCTCCTTGGGCCTGTGGCTTTTGTACTGCTGCAGCCCCAGATAGCTCTGGCAGTAGCTTTTTCTTAACTTTCATGGGAGAGGAGGCTACTGAAATTGCCCGTTTCCTGGGAGTAAGGTGAGTTACCACACAAGAACTGACTTCCTGGCCATCACTGCTTCTTCTAGAGCTGTAACCCTACAGATCTCTGATATCAACACACTCACTGCTTTGTGTTTCTATTCTTTTTACCACGATAATGATCTTACTTTTGAGTTTAGTTGTATTTGAGGTTCTATTTGTATATTTTGGTTATTATTAATATGCATTGTATGTGTATGGGGGGATGTCTTATCAAAATGTAAACCAACTTTTCTGTCTTTATCAGAAGTTCAGTTGACACTCTTTAATACTTGTTTTTCTCATAATAAGGGATAATAATTTTTGAAAACAACTATTAAGAACTTATTAAACACTTTATAGGAATAAACTCATTGAATCCTTCAAACAACTTTCATTTTATAGAAGAGGAAAGTGAGAAATGGAGAGGTTTTATAATATTTTGGATCAGACAGTGTTAGGTGGCAGAGTAAGGATTCTAAACTAAATAACTTGGCTCCGTAATCTGTCCCCTAATTATTATGATATATTCTTTCATTTCTCAGTTAGGAGAAATAATACCTTCTCATAGATTTGTTTGTTGCAAAGGTAAGATAAGGTGTGAAAAGCTTGGTGTTGTATCTGATGTATAAAGGGCACTTAATAAATGTTTTTTTTTTCTTTAGTGGCAGGCAAATATATTTTCATTGTGATAATTTAAACAAAACTTGTAAGTAGATTTTGTTGAAAATATAGCATGTGTCAGTTTAGTACAAAGGGTGGGAGTTGTATTATTGGACCAATCTCCTTGTATGGCTGTGGGGGCCGACTGGCCGGGGAGAGATGCAGAGCTGAGAAGCAAGGGAATCAGAGAAATAAGATCCAACAGCAGAGGCCAAATTGGAAACCAGATCATTGAAATATTCTTCAGAAAAGCTGGTATGATCCTGGGGAATTCCAGAGCAAAACAAGAACGTCTGGACTAGATGGCAGGAGTTAGTGCCTTGAGCATTTCTCAGAGCTCCTGAGATTCCTGGATTCTTGGCAGTGAGCAGAAGGGGCTTTACTGAGGGCAATGTGCCAGGCTTCACCTTGTTGAACATTCTTCTGGCCTTTGTTTTCAAATTTCCCAATTTAACAAGGAGCATTTAGTCTTAGTATACAACACTCAAGGAGATAAATTGCCCTGTTTTATTGTTTATAGTTATAATAACCAAGAATCTAAATTAGGGAATTACTTCTAGGGCCTTTACTTAAGCTATTTCCTCAGTCTTCTCATCTCCCACTTCCTCGACCTCACATACATGGGCCTTCCACCATTTTGCCTACACATCCTTCAAAGTGCAGCTCAGATTTCACCCCTTTCGTGGCACTGTACCGACCTCTTGACCACTTTGTGCCTAGTAGTTGCTCTAAGTACATGAGAAGCTTCGAGAAAGGAAAGGTCCTTGTGAGGTGCAATATTTGGTGCAAAAGTTTCACCAATTTGTATGAATAGGGATAAGTGTGGAGACCATAAGCATATGCTTAGTTGGAAAGAGAGAGAGAGAGAGTGAGAGAGAGAGAGAGTGTAAGAGTGAGAGTGAGTGTTGTATGCTAGTACGGGAACCAGCCAGCAAAGGGTTAGATTGAAGTAGGAAGATTAGGGCCAGATCATAGGTGACTTTTCAAGCTAGAAGATTTGATCAAAATGGAAAATGAGTTAGATCAAGATTTGTTAGCAGTCAAGAGCCATGGTACACTCAGGCAAGGAAGGGTGATGCATGGTGAGGTAGCCCGCTCTGGTCCCAGTCCAGCCTGCCTTCTCAGATTGGTTGGTTTTGCTAGATCCTCTGGGAAGGCCAGCCCAGGGAGGCCTAAGAAAGGCTCACTGACCGTGTCCAGGAGCATTACTGAACTAGTATTTGTTGTACTGGTATTTCAGTGCACTTAACAGGAAAATAAAGAGGAGAATGCCCCTCATCTCCAGCAGTTCCTCTTCTCCTTCACATAGTGAATTCCTGCAGGAGACTTTACCTTAGACTGCCACATTATCTGTAAGCCAGTCCTACATTGCCAGTGATCCTATGGTGGTGAAGAAAATACAACTAAATGAAATTGACATATAATCTTAGATCAAGTAGTTTTTTCTTACTTTACCTCTGTGACTCCAACCTTTTTTTTTTGAATGTCAATCACAGAATGATGACTTTCACTTTAATTTTTTTTTCTCTTCCCTGCTCAGCCATTGTGGAGTGAATTAACCCAAATATACATAAAAGACAGTGAAGAATGAGCAAAAGAAGGCAGTAATCCATTATTGTATCATAAATACATAAATAACTGCTCTTAGGAAATTGGACTTCCATTTTTGTTTGGATAACTGTGTGAGGGTTATACCAAGTTGGCAATGTTAGGAATAAACTAGAGAAATTATTCCATGAAACACAAGGCATTTATCTTAAATTTTAAAAGATATGAATCCAATGGTGGGAAGTAACTTCAATCCTTATAAATAAAGTATGGGAGGATTCTTTTTATAATGAAATTTTTCAAACAAATTTTAAATGTAGATATATAAACATATATAAAACATATTAAAATTTCAAATATAGGTGTACACAGATATATATGAAAGTAGAAAGAATAATATACTGAACCACCTTTGCCTACCCCCCAGATTTAACAGTTCTCAAAGTTTTGACGTACTTACTTCATCTATCCCTTTCATTGTGGTTTAGAGTGTTGTAAGTACATCCTTCATTTGTTATTTGTACTCCTACAAACTTCAGTACACAGCTCTAAAAAATGTGGACAATTTCTTCCACGTCCATAAGATCATTGGCACATCTTATAAATAATTCCTTGCTGTCATATAATATTTAGTACACAAATAAATTTCCTCTTATTTGAAAATATCTTTTTTATGTTTGTTTTGTTCAAATTAGAAACAAGGTTCACACTTTGCATTTGGTTGTTATGCCTTTGAATCTCTTACTCTTACAGTTCAGATTGTCGTTGGTGATTTGGGTGACTGAGTGCAGTTAGTAGGAAGAAGTAGGAGTAAGGTGATGGATTTTAAGCTGTGCTAAAAGGAAACTTTAAAATTACAGAACCTGATGGGAGTACAGAGATTTGATTGTAACATTTATGACTGAAATAATATTTTTAGGCCTGTGTCAAATTTTTAAAAATGTCTCCTTTAGAATAATATTATTTTTATATATTTTGTTCTATGCAAGACATAAACAACTAAATTTGAGTTGCTATTTGGAATGGTTAGTCAGAAACTGAAGTTGTCTACTTGTACCAAACTAGAATACAGAAAAAAATCCCACATTGTTTCTAAGAGATCTAATTCTCAGTACAAATTAGAAATCAGTTATCTTTCTGCAGAATATCTTCCTCTATTTACAAAAGAGTGTACAATAGTTCCCCTTATCTGTGATTTTGCTTTGAGGGTTTCAGTTACCCATGGTCAACATTGGTCTGAAATATTAAATGGAAAGTTCCAGAAATAAACAATTCATGAATTTCAAATTGTGCACCATTCTGAGTAGTATGATGAAGTCTTGCATCGTCCCATCCTGTTGGGAATGTGGATCATCCCTTTGTCCAGTGTATCCACATGTATGTACATACAATAAGGTATTTTGAGAGAGAGAGAGAGAGAGAGAGAGAGAGAGAGAGAGAGAGAGAGTGAGACAGCACAGTCACATAGCTTTTATTAATTACAGTATATTGTTATAATTGTTCTATTTTATTGCTTGTTATTGTTGTTAATCTCTTATTGTACCTAATTTATATATTAAACTTTATCATTGGAATATATGTATAGGAAAAAAACAGAATGTATCTGGTTCGGTACTGTCGTGGTTTCAGGCCTCCCTGAGGGGGAGGAGGTGTCTTGGAATGCACCCCCTTTGGATAATGGGGGACTACTGTGTTTTTCCTTTGGTCTTTATTCTTTTATTTTCATATAATAATTTTAGTTAAATCTGTTTACGATTCTCCTAAAATCATTGCATGGGTCTGCCGTTAAATATCCTATTTCTAAGAATAATATTACACAATCTGGTAGGACAAAGTTAAATTTTTTTTTTAATTAAATGTTATTAAGTACCCTAGAATAACACCTAATATAATAGAACAGAATTTCACTAACAATAATGTCCAAAAAACCTCAATATGTTTATGCCTCTTCCCAGATAACTTGCTTTATTAATTCTCTGTACAATCTGGTTGAAAATTTTATTTGTGGTAGTGCATATTTTGAGAGAGATGAAAATAATTACTAAAATGTATTTTAAAATGTGTTTTCTTTGAATATGTACAATCTCTATAACTATAGAACAAAAATTACAATAAAATTAAGTTTTCTTTGTTGGAACTCTGAAGTTTTGCAGTAGTATAGAACATCTGTCTGTGAGAGCTTAATTAACCATCTTCAAAACATTTACTACCTAGGGTGCAAGCCTGAGTATTACACCTTATTTTGCAGACAAGACATATGTTTCATATGCTTTTGTAAGAATAGAATCTTTAATAGCTTCAAATTCTATGACCTGAAATAAAGAAGAAAGTAGGCGAAAAATAGAAAGTGAGACATTTTTCAATTTTCTTGCCTCCAAATGTAAGGATATATATTCTTTTCTAACAGTGTCAATATATGTCAAAATTTTACACTTTTACCTTTTGGTACCTGATAATTCCAGATGTTTGTTTTATATATGCCTTTTAGATGCCCTAATGTGAGTCTACAGAAGCTACCAGAACAGTGGTTATGGAATGTTTTAGAGGAAATTAAATGCAGTGATCCTTCATCTAAACTTTGTGCTACAAGGCGCAGTGCTGGTATTCCTTTCTACATACAGGTACTTATCCACAGGGCCATAGCTCTTTGTTTATCTTTTGATAATAGCGTTTTCTAACCCTTGACAGGTGAAGGAGCGTATTACATGAGGTACATTTCTGTCGTGCATTTGTACCTTTGTTTTAGTGTGTGTACAGTGTGTTCCTGTGATAGATGCGTTCTTGGAAAAATCCTCTAAGAGGTCAGTCTTGTAAAGTGAACAGCAGGTGGTATAGATTTCTACCTGTTTATTAAAGTAGGCAGACATCACTGTGGTACATTCATTGCTCACTTCCAAGGACTGCATGTTGCCTTTTTTTTTAATTAGAAGAAAAATAGTCTTCCTATCACATCAAGACCTTTAAGATCCTCTGTGTAGGCAACCAGTGTTAACAGTTTCTTTGAATCCTTCCATAAAATGTCCAAGTGTAAAATAATCCTAATCCTAATAGTAGCTAACATTTATAAGTACCTATTTCACATATATTATCTCACTTAATCCTTCCACAAGCCCTGTGAGATAGATCCTGTTATCATCCATATATTAGAGATGAAGAGACTGGAGCTTTGAAAAATTAAGTGGCTTGCCAAAGGCCATAGAGATAGTAAGAGCAGAACTAAGACTTGAGCCCAGGCACCTGGCCTCCTGAACCCCTCTAATTATGAGAATGGATGTGTGTGTGTGTGTCTGTGTGTGTGTGTGTGTGAGTATGTTTTCTTTTTTAACACAGTCGAAAGCATACTGTGCACACTGTTTTGCCCCTTTCTCTTTTTCACTTAACATTTTACCTTAAAGATTGCTACATATCAGCACACCCAGATATTGCTATTTGGTGGGAAAATGTTTTATTTCCACAGCGTTGAAATTAAGAGGCTGTCACCTTCATGAATCCATAGAATAAAAACCAAAGTTCTCATAAGACTAAATTAGACTCTGACCTGAAAGGTCTTTGTTTAATATTCAGTAAGACAAAATCCAGGAATGAAGATAGTATAATAAAAGCAATGTAAATACGTATTCTCTCTTTTTTAGTGCCCCTAAATTTTAACCCTCCCTTTCTTATTCCTCCCTCAAATTTTCAAAGTCACTTTTTTTTTTTTTTTTTTTAATGACAATGGGCAACAGAGTTGATTTGATTCAGAGGTTGAGGAAGTTCTGTTGGTTGGATTTTGGTGACTCAATAATCAACTCCTTTCTAATCTGACCCATTCTAGATCAAATGGTTCATTCTCCTACCTGTAATTCGTTTTGACTTACATTCCTCATTCATTTTTCTTCGTTTATCTGTTTGAGGACAAATGTTAAGGCAACGTCAAGGTCTGGTTACATGTTTGTTTCTACTGTATGCTTATTCCACCTCTGATCCCTGACTACTACTAAATACTGGTCATAGTGATAGAGCAATCAGGAGATGTACTTTCTTAGCCCATCTTTGGGAAGAGTGTCATATGCACTTTGGAGAAAAAAGCCATGGTTCCCAGAAGACATTTCAGGAATTGCATAGAGCTTTCTTATTTATTTTAGTTAAATTCTATATTATTAGAAAAATCTGCCCAGAGAGGCCCCATTTCTCTTAGCATAATTTACTAATAAAATTATATTCTTGTGCTAGTGGAAAACTGTTTAGCTGCCTACTTAGTTTATGAGCTTACTTTTTGTGTAGAAAGATAACATTTTTTTGAATGGTCATGAAAAACATAGTATATATGTTTTCTGAACATAAATATACTGTGAGAAATTTCCCTTTTAAACATATTTTCCTTGTGTATCTTTATTTTCCTCTTTTATGGATTATAAATGCTTCAGAAGAAGCTGAGTAGCTTGAAGCTTTTCACTCTTGGGAGCCAGGAGCTACATACCTATTTTAATAACCCTGCTACTCCTAGCCCTACACACCACTAATCTATTTTCTGTCTCCATGGATGTTTTCAGGGTATATCCATGTTGTAGCATGCATCAGTACTTCACTCCTTTTTATTGCCTCAAGTGGTTTTACATCCTGTTTTTATGTTTTTATTGAACACAGGCAAAATGTTAGACAAAGTAAATAGCCAGCTCTTGAAAATTCAAATGTAGGTCCCCTTTGGAATTTGTAGTATTTTCTTTTGTCCCATGGAGTTTCCAGTGCTACAGTTTGATAGTCCTTCAGGTCAAGGCTCTTTAGTGAAGAATTAAATAACTGCTCCATCTTCAGGGCATTTCTAAATTCTTAAAATAAATTTAATTCAGAGGTTTTTGGTTTTTTAAGTAAAGAGAATTTTCTTGTTGGTTAAATTTGTTACTAACACTGACTTGCTTTTTGTATCTGAGACCTGCCACCTAATTATGGTCCTAAAAGAACTGTCATTAAGAGCCATTCTCAACCAGTTAGAATTATATAATTAACAAGCAAACTAGAAGTGACCTTAGAGATTCCATGATAGCACCATCACCTAATTTTACAGGTAAAGAATCTAGGGCTGGAGAGGTTAAACTATTTGCCCAAGGCCACATAGCTTAATTAAATTGCTTGATACCACATGTTTTTATAAATGGGATTTCACATTTAGGGATTGATTCTGGGAAGTAGCAAATAGATGTATGTAAAATAAGAGCCTTCTTAATTTTTGCCTTGTTTTTCCATAGGCGCTATTGGCATCAGAACCTAAGAAAGGCAAAATGGATTTGTTGAAAATAACAATGAAAGAGTTAATCTCTTTGGCCAGGCCTATGGATGACTCGCAGAGCACAGTCTCCCAGGTAATAATAGAAAAACACAAACCCTGCTAGGGAGGCAGTGGTTTTAAATTTTTGCTGTACTTAAAAAAAAAAAAAGTATCAGTATCACTAAAGTTGTAGAATTAATGAAGATAGGACAGACATTTGAAGCTTATTTGGATATTTTTTGTTTGTTTGTTTTATTTGTCTTTCTTTTCCATGAAATAAACTATTGCTTTAGTTGATATATATCAACCAAAATGAACTACTTTTAAACTCTGGTGAAAATATCCAACTTAGGTATTTTGTAATACTATTGCATCCAAAAATTTTTAAATGAATGTGCTGTCACTTTGAAATTTCATGTGTGCTTCTTTGAGTTGATATACATTTTGTAATTCAGCAGTTGAATCTTTCCCTAAAAATGTAGTTTGACTTTTAGTATATTCAGATTTCAGTTTTAGCTAGTGCATAGTCCCTGTAGTCACTGCTAAAGTGGGGTTAAGTATGTATGTTTGTGAATGTACAAAGTTGAGTTAAGTACTCTTTACAGCTCTACTGTACTCTGTGCCATGATAGTAAATACCTGTTAAAGACTTCTTTTTTTCGATCTAGGCTTTTTCAGCGAATGCTTCATAGTAGAATGCTCCTATCCAACAGTGGGAGGCCTGTGCTAGGGCTAGAAACAGACAGCTGTTCATATGGTTTTATTCTAGAGACTATGGGAGGTTTAGAAGGGAGACTGTGGGCCAGAATGTGGACTGGCAGAAAACAATGGGGTTTATTAACATATGGCACGTAGTGGCCTGTGGCTATAAAATGTGAAGTTTCTTTAAATTTTTAAATAAAGAGATGTTAATCAGCTTTCAGAAATGATTGTTTTAAGATATTTTACAAAAAAAATGTGAAAAATATAGCTGTTTCCATTTTCCTAGACTATCACTTTAAAAAGTGGTATTTTTTATAGAAATATCTAAAAATAATGGAGTTTGGTTTTTAGGAGTGCTGAGTATTATTGCCTTACTTTGTTTCAAGATCATTAATGGCATTTTAGTGATCATTTTTATTATATTGATAAACTTTAATAATTTGTCTCTGACAAACCTTCTAGATATTAGTTGATGATTTGCTTTCATTTTCTCCTCCCATAGTTTATTTCTTTATTATTTTTAATATATAGCCATGAAATACTACAGCATATAAAAAAGTACAGTGAATAATGAACATCCATGAAACCAATTCCAAGTTTAAGAAGTAAAACATTACAGATAGAATTGTATACACTGTCTATTCTTCATCATCCATTCCTTTCTTCCTCCTCAGCTATAATCACTAATCTAAATTATTTCTACACATTAAAAAATTTTTTTCATGACCTTTTATTTTTTTTTACATGAATGTTATCATCTATTCATCTTTTCATAGTTCGGGTTTTTTAAATCAACATTAGTTTTTAAGATTAGTAAACTTCAATTACATTTTAATTTCTGAACAGCGGCAACACTACAATTTCAACTTTCTGCTTGATGTGAAATGGTGTTTTCCAGTTTAATTTCACATTTCTCTGATAACTGGCTAGCTTTGGTATTTTTTTCATACATTAGTCTTTTGGATTATTTCTGTGAATTGCCTATTTAAAGACTTTTATCTACCTTTAATTTGGTTATTTGTCTTTGTTTTTCAGGAGTTGGGGTTTTTGTTGTCTTAAAATTATTTTCCTGATATTAAATTCTTTTTGGTTATTTGAATTACACATACTAGCTTTTTTCGATTTGCGCTTTTCTTTTTACTTGCTTATGGTCTTCTATTATTGCACTGAAATTTTAAGTTTTAATAAAATGGAAGATGTCAGTTTTTTCTTAATGGTTTGTGCATTTGGATCTTTTTAAAGAAATCTTTCCATACTCCAAGGTCAGAAATTTATATTTTCTTTTTAAAGTTGTAAAGTTTTACTTGTCATATTTCTGTCTTTACACTACCTGTAATTTATTTTTGTTTTTGTGTAAAATTAGAAAATAATTTTATTATTTTTGATTTGGTAACTAATATGCAAGTATTTTTGATATAGTACATCTGTTTCCCTTGATTTATAACGCTACTCTATCATGTACTGTTTCTATTGATGTGTGTGTCTAGATATGCTTTACTCTTTTGGTCTATTAGTCTATCCCTAGGCCAAAGTCACTATTTTAATTACTGTATCTTTTTAATAAGTTTTGATATCTGGTAGGGTGAATCTCCCACTTTTCTTCAGAATTACCTTGGCTATATTTGTCTCGTTGCTCTTCCATACTAAGTTTTAGAATTAGCTTAAGTTCAACAAAAAACCCTTTTTGAGTTTTGGTTGGAATATAAATATACCGATATATTTGGGAAAAATGACTTCTATTTTGAATCTTTCAGTCCATGAGCATGGCTTATTTCTCCAGTTATTTAGATCTTCCTTTATGTCTTTGATTATTTAAAAAAAATTTCATAAAATCTTATAGATCTTTTGTGAGATTTATTTCTACATATTTTATAATTTTTCTTGAGACTGTATAATGATATTTTAAAAATTATATTGTATGTTGCTTGTATGTATAAATGCAATGAATTTTGGTTATTGTTGTGCTATTTTCAGTAACTTACCTGACTTGCTGTAATATAACTAATGACTTTTCTGTAAATTCTCTTGAATTTACTTTGTAGATAACCATATCCTTGGGAAATAATGCTAACTTTGTTTTACCTTTCTAATTCTTATTCTTTAAACCATTTCTTATTTTTCTAACTGGAACTTGTTGAACAGTTTTGTATAGATATAGAAATAGCAGGCATCCTTATATTGTTTCTGATATTTGCTGTAGGTTTTAATCTTATATCATTAAGGAAATTGAATTTTACTGAATGCTTTCTACCATCTTTTGAGATAAATGTTTTCTTCTAGAATTAGCAAATATCATAATTTATATTGACTTTTTAATATAATACCATCTTAGCATAGAGAAAGTGAGCCCCCAATTTTGTTATAGTGAATTTTTTTACACATTGCTAGATTCACTTAAAATTTTTAAGAATATTTTTGCATATTTTCACTGTTTTTATAAATGAGATGAGTCTGTGGTTTTCCTTTTTCATGCTTTACCTGTCCTTATTTTTTATGTAAAAATTTTTGTTCAGTTATACATACAAAAACGTGTACAAATCATACGGTACCTCAGTAAAGTTTTACAAAATGAACATACTTGGGTAACCAGCAAGAAACAGAACATTTTAGCAACTGAAAGCTTCCTCATGAGCCCTTCTAATTAATACCTTTTCCCCAAGGGTGACCACTAGCCTAACTTTAACATCTTAGTTTTAGTTTTGCCTGTATTTTTAAATTTTATATAAATTGAACCATAATTATATACTCTTTTGATATGGTTTCTTTTTATCGACATTATGTATATGATACCCATCCATGCTGTAATTTATTCATTTTCATTGCTATATATTATGCAATTTACTTATTCATTCTTCTATTGAACACTTGGGTAGTTTTTTTACTTTGGGTTATTATGAATAGTACATGTACATTCTTGTACATGCCTAATGGTGAACTATGCATGTACATTTCTTTTGCATAGATATGTAGATTTGTTTATCGGGTGTGTGTATATTTTCAGCTTTAGTAGATGCTTCCATTTTCCCAAAGTAGTTGTTTTTACCTTATTTTGATAGCCAGGCTGTACTATACTGACAAAATAAATTTTGGAGTCTTCTCTGGTTTATATAAGATTGAGATTATCTATTCTTTAAATAGTTGGTAGAATTCATCCATAAAATAATGTAAGTATATATTTTTGATTGTTGTTATTTTGTTGTTGTTTTTTTCTTTTTGGTCTGTGGGTAGGATTTTTAACTATTGTTTTTTTTTTATATGTATGATATTATCTATCTAGCTTTTTAGTTTCTCCTTGAATTTGTTTCGTTAAATTCTGTTTTTTAGGAATTTGTTCATTTTGTTTTAATTTTTCTAATTGATTAGGGCAGTATTATTCTTAGTAGTATTTTTGCTTTATTCTCTGATGTATCTGTAATCATGTCCTCTTTGGTATTCATGATATTGCTTATTTTCTTATCTTTTTTCTTGGTTAATCTTGTCAGAGATTTGTTTCTATTTTAAAGAATCAGCTTTTGGTTATGTTAATGTCTTAGTTATGTTATTGCTAATTTCAAATTTTCTGCTTTTTAAAATTTTCTTTCTCTAATTCAAGGTTATTTTTCTATCCTATTGTTTTAATCAAACACTCAGCACGTTCATTGTCAGTCTTTTTTAATTCAGGCATTTAAATAATACATTTTTTTAAGTTCCACTTAGAGTGCAAATGTTGATGTAATACATCTTCATTATTGTTCAGTTCTAAATATTAAAAAAAGTTTTTTGACCAGTATTTTAAAATGTGTTAGTTTTAAATGTATTTTAAAAAATCGATTTCCAACTTTATTCCACTGTTATCAGAGCATAATCTGTAAGATATTATTTGGTATTTGTGGGGAGTATCTGTGACTAGGTTTGAGGTCCTTTTAAAAACTAATGTTTCATGTCTGCTTGAAAACAATATGTTGTCTCTCCTTTTTAGGTGCAGGATTCTATATATGTCCATTGGATCAAGCTTTTTTATTACATTGTTCAAATCTTGCTAACTTTAAAATTTTTATGTATTAATATTAGATGTTTTATTAAAATGTATTTCATTTGTGGATTGTCTGTTTCTTATTGTAATTCGGTAATTTATTGTTTTGAGGCTATACTATTAGATATGTACATATTTAGAATCACCACAATCTTTAACCCATAAGTAGTTTTGAACTTTTTATTCCAGGTTCATGCTTTAAATATCCTTAGAGCCTTGTTCAGAGATACACGTCTGGGAGAAAGTATTATTCCTTATGTTGCTGATGGAGCTAAGGCTGCAATTCTGGGCTTTACATCACCAGTCTGGGCAGTAAGTGCTTTTGCCATTTATTTTCATTGACTTAATTATACTTTTGAGTACATTTTAATAAACTGACCTTTTTACTGGATGATGAAAAATATGTACTGCATTTTATCAACGAGTTTCTTTAAGGAATAAATCCTTGGAGCAAGCTACATTTTCACTCTTGGTATTTTATGATTGCATTCTATCTCCTTTGTTGGCTTATTAGCCATAATTCTTTGTTTTCTTTCTTTCTTTTTTTTATACCAGTGTATTTATTATTTTTTTCATACTATATACACATAATTTTTTTTATATTTTGTTTTTTAATTTTCCCCTTCACCCTCCTCCTCACCCTTCTGGTAACCACTAGTCCATGTCCACAAGTCTCTGTTTGTTTGTACTTTTCATTTGTTGCTTTAAATTTATATCCCACATATAAATGATATCAATGTGATTTTAAACCTTTTCTGTTTGGCTTATCTTGCTTAGTATGATTATTTCAAGGTCCATCCATGTTGTTTCATCCTTTCTTATGGCTGAGTAATATTCCATTGGATATATGTACCACAGCTTCTTTAGCCAGTCATCTATTGTAGGACACTTTGGTTGCTTCCATGTCTTGGCCACTGTGAATAATGCTGCTATGAACATCGGTGTGCAGATATCTTTTTGAATACGAGTTTTCAAGTCTTTGGGGTAAATACCCAGTAGAGGGATTGCTGGATCATATGGTAGGTCAATTCTTAGTTATTTGAAGAACCTCTATGCCACTTTCCATAGTGGCCATACCAATTTGCAGTCCCACCAGCAGTGTATGAGGGTTCCTATTTCTCCACATCCTCTCCAACATTTGTTATTACATGTCCTATTGATAATAGCCATTCTAACAGGTATGAGATGGTATCTCATTGTGATTTTTATTTGCATTTCCCTAATAGCTAGTTATGTTGAGCATCTTTTCATATATTTCTTGGCCATTTATATGTCCTCTAGGGAGAAATATCTATTCAGGTCCTCTGCCCATTTTTTTGATTGGATTATTTGTTTCTTTTGTTCTTATTGAGTCATATGAGTTCTTCATATATTTTGGATATTAGACCCTTATCAGAGGTGTTGTTTGCAAATATATTTTCCCATTTGGATGGTTGTCTCTTTACCTTGTTGACGGTTTCTTTTGCAGAGCAAAAGCTTTTTAGTTTGATGTAGTCCTATTCATTTATTTTTGCTCTTACTTCCCTTGCCTTTGAGGTCAAATTCATAAAATCCTCTTTAAGCCCACGGTCCTTGAGTTTAGTTCCTATGTTTTCTTCTATGCATTTTATTGTTTTAGGTCTTATATTCAGGTCCTTAATCCATTTTGAGTTAATTTTGGTGTGTAGTGATAGACAACAGTCTAGTTTCATTCTTTTGCAGCTGGCTTTCCAATAAGCACCGCTTATTGACGAGGCTTTTCTTTCTCTACTGTATATTTTTGGCATTTTTGTCAAAACTTATTTGCCCATATAAATATGGGTTTATTTCTGGATTCTCAGTTCTGTTCCGCTGATCGTGTGTCTATTTTTCTGCCAATACCGTGCCATTTTGATTACTCTCACTTTCTAGTATAATTTGAAGTTGGGCAGAGTGATATCTCCAGCCTCATTCTTTTTCTCAGGATGGCTTTGGCAATTTGGTGTCTTTTGTGCTTCCATACAAATCTGATGATTTTTGTTGTATTTCTTTAAAAAATGCCGATGGGATTTTGATGGGGATTGCATTAAATCTGTATACTGCTTTAGGTAATAAGGTCATTTTAACTACGTTGATTCTTCCAATCCAAGAACACAGAATATCTTTCCATTTCTTTGTATCTTTTTTGGTTTCTTTTAATAGGATCTTATAGTTTTTATTATATAAGTCCTTCACATGTTTTGTTAGATTTATTCCTAGGTATTTTATTTTTTTTGTTGCAGTTGCTGAAGGGATTATTTTTTTCACTTCTTTTTCTGACACTTCGTTATTAGAGTATAGGAACACTATGGATTTTTGAACATTGATTTTGTATCCAGAGACTTTACTGTATTTGCTTATTGTTTCCAGTGGTATTCTTGTGGAGTCTTTACGATTTTCTGTACAGAGAATCATGTCATCCACAAATAGTGACAGTTTGACTTCTTCGTTTTCTATTTGGATGTCTTTTATATCTTTCTCTTGCCTGATCGCAATCGCTAGGACTTCCAATGTTATATTGAATAACGGTGGTGAGAGTGGACAGTCTTGTCTTGTTCTTCATCTTAGGGGAAGGTTTTTAGTTTTTCACCATTAAGTATAATGTTGGCTGAGAGCTTGTCATATATGGCCTTTATTATGTTAAGGTACTTTTCCTTCTATACATATTTTGTTATGTGTTTTGATTATAAATGGGTACTGTATCTTGTTGAAGGCTTTTTCTGCATCTATTGATATAATCATATAATTCTTATTTTTCAATTTGTTTATGTGGTGTAGCACATTAATCGTTTTGCGTATATTGAACCATCCCTATGCCCTGGGATCAAGCTCACTTGATTGTGGAGTATAATCTTTTTAATATGTTGCTGTATTTGGTTCGCTAATATCTTATTTAGGATTTTTGCATCTGTGTTCATGAGAGATATTGGTCTGTAGTTTTCTTTTTTTGTGTTATCTTTACCAGGTTTTAGTATCAAGGTAATATTTGCCTCATAAAATGAGTTGAGAAGTATTGCCTCCTCTTTAATTTTTTACTTTTTGGTAGGTTTTTGATGATTGTTTCAATTTCCATACTGCTGATCGGTCCATTTAGGTTTTCCAGTTCTTCTTGATTCAGTCGAGGAAGATTGTATTTTTCTAAGTACTGGTACATTTCTTCTAGGTTATTGAATTTGGTGTTATATACTTTTTCATAGAATTTTTGTATGATCCTTGTTTTCTGCAGTGTCTGTGGTAATTTCCCCGTGGTAATTTCCCCTCTTTCACCCCTGATTTTGTTTATTTGTGTCCTTTCTCTTTTTTCTTTAGTGAGTCTGGCCAGGGGTTTGTCAATTTTATTAACCTTCTCAAAGAACCAGCTCTGTTGTATTTATTTTTTCTATTGTTCTTTTTGTTTTCAATTTCATTTATTTCTGCTATAATTTTGATGATTTCTTTCCTTTAGGCTTCATTTGTTCTACCTTTTCTAGTTTTTTAAGATGAAGCATTAGGTTATTTATTTGAGCTTGTTCTTGTTTTTGGAGGTAGGCCTGTAATGATTTGAACTTTCCTCTTATGACCGCTTTTGACATGTCCCAAAGGTTTTGATATGTTGTACTATCATTATCATTCATTTCTATGTATCTCTTGATCTCCCTTTTTATTTCTTCTCTGACCCAATTATTCTTCAGTAGTATGTTATTTAATCTCCTTTTATTTGTGGTTCTTTCTGCTTTCTTTTTACAGTTGATCTCTAGTTTCAAAGCATTATGATCGAAAATATGGTTGGTATGATTTCAACCCTCTTATATTTGTTGAGGCTATCTCTGTGTCCCAGTATGTGATCAATCCTTGAGAATGTTCCATTTGCAGTAGAGAAGAATGTATAAGCAGCTGTTTTGGGATAGAAGGCTCTGTAAATGTCAATTATGTCCAGTTGGTCTAATGTATCATTTAAGGGTGTTATTTCCTTATTGATTTTCTGTTTGGATGATCTGTCCATATCTGATAGTGGGGTATTTAGGTCCCTTACTATGATAGTATTTTGGTCTGTTTCTCCCTTTAGTTCTATTAATAATTGCTTTACATATTTCAGGGCTCCCTGATTGGGAGCATAGATATTAATAAGTGTTATGTCTTCTTGGTGCATGATTCCCTTTATCATTATGAAATGTCCCTCAGTATCTTTCATTACCTTTTTTATTTTGAAGTCTATTTTGTCCGATATTAGTACCTCTACTCCTGCTTTTCTCTGACTGCCATTTGCTTGAAATATCATTTTCCACCCTTTCACTTTGAGTCTATATTTGTCTTTGGAACTGAGATGTGTCTCCTGGAGGCAGCATATGGTTGGGTTTTGTTTTTTGACCCAATCTGCCTTTTTATTGGTGAGTTCAGTCTATTTACATTTAGGGTGATTATTGAAATATGAGGTCTTCTTATAGCCATTTTATCTTTTGATTTCTGGTAGATTGGTGTTTCTGTTGCTTCTTTGTCCTTGTGTTTCTGTTTTCTTTATTTTGGTTGGCTTTTGTGGGTTTTGCCTCTGGTCCTTCTTGTTTTATGTTATATACTTCAGTTCTGAATCTTCTGTGTGTGGTTACCATTACAAATATGTAAAGGATAGTTGTATATATATAGTTGTCCATTTTCTTTTGCATGTGCCTTATCTCCATTCCCACTTGCAAATTTGGAAATTTGAATCTCTCCCTTTTCAGTCATTGTTATCTCAATTTGTCCCTATGTATGTTGAATGTTCATTACTATCTCGCTATAGCAAATCTCTTCTTATTTTAAGCTTATAATGCCCTGTTCATAGTAAGGGTTGCATTCCTCTGCTTTTATCAGCCTGCTAGTCACCTTACTCGTAATTCTGCTTTTTTTTTTTTTTTTTTTTGTCATTTTGTTTTAGGTGAGCTGACCTCTTTCAGAATTTCTGGTGGTGCAGGTCTCATAGTGGAGAATTCCCTCAGTTTTTGTATGTCTGGAAAGTTCTTTATTTCTTCTTCTTATCTAAAATAGAGCTTAGCTGGATACATTATTCTTGGCTGGTAGTTCCTTTCATTTAATAGTTTGAATATTTGATTCCACTCTTTACTGGTTTGTAAGGTTTGTGCTGAGAAGTCTGACAATAATCTAATGGGTTTTCCTTTATAAGTTACCATCTTCTTTTCCCTGGCTGCTCTGAGAATTCTGTCTTTGTCATTGATTTTTCATAATTTTAATACGATGTGTCTTGGTGAAGGACTTTTTGGGTTGAGGTAATTGGGTGTTCTGTTGACTTCTTGAATTTCACGCTCCAGCTCATTCCTTAGATTTGGGAAATTCTCATCAACTATTTGTCTGAAAATGCTTTTTTAATCCCTGCTCCTTTTCCTCCCCTTCGAGAATTCCCATTATTCTTATGTTTCCTCTCCTGATGGTATCAGCTAGTTCTTGTATTTCTCTTTCATTATTTTTCATTCTTGTTTCTCTCTTCTTCTTTCTGATTTATTTCTAGATTTCTGTCTTCGATATCACTGATCCTTTCCCCTACTCGGTCGACTCTTTCCCCAGCTTGTTATTTTATTTTTCAACTCTTGCAGTGTGCACTTTATCTCCAGAAGGTCTATTCAGTTATTTTTGAGGGTTTCAATCTCCTTGCTAAAGAACTCATTCTGCTCATCTAGTTGTTTTTTCAATTCCTGAAATTGTTGGTATGATTCATTTTGGATCTCACTGAATTTTTTCAGACGTACCATCCGGAATTCTCTGTCATTTAAGTCACATATTTCTATGTCTGTAAGCTTATTTTCTGAAGATTTTTCTGAGCTGTCTTGTCACCTTGCCTGTTCATGGTGTTTAATGGACTGTTTCTCTATCTGGGCATTAATGGAAGTGTGTTCTGTTTTTTTTTTTATCACCCAGAATGAAGATTTATTATATAATGGTCTCTAGTCCATTGCAGATAAGGTGTTTTTCTTTCGGTTTCCAGTAGGTGGCGTCTAAGCCTCTTGGATCTTTGCTTTATATAAGTATTAATAATGTCTTTTTTTCCTTATAGATGTTTAATCATGCTCGCTACCCTCAATCTCAGTTCCTGTCAGTGTTAATGACAGTTTCGATAGCGTTTGCTCAGATCCCCCTGGGGCTCTGTGGCGTTCTGGGTCAGAGGATATGGGGGCAGGGGCCCTCTGGGTTAGGAGTTGGAAGCTGTGGCTCAGCCTCAGTCTTGCAACCCAGGCTAGTAAAAATCAACTGTTGTTTCTCTGCCATCCCCGCTTTTCTGCTGTTCCTGTTTCTCTGCCTTCTGCCCTGATGATTGGACACTGCCGCAGGCCGCGCGGAGCTCACAGCACTGTCAGGCAGGGCTGTTCAGGGAACTCGCTGCTCCTTCTCCTCTCCCCCTCCTCCTACAGGGAGCTCCAGCTGCAAGAGTCAGCTTCTTTGTTCCTCCCAGTCCACCACCCAATAGTTCTTATGCGCAAATCCCACGCTCAGATGTGCTGGTGTGCAGTTTGGGTGTTTTTTGTTGAGTTTTAGGCGTTCAGCTTATTGTCGTTTCAAGGGGAGAAATCTAGGAACATCTCTCACGCCATGATGTTTAATCCAGTCTCCCCTTGTTTTCTTATTTTAGTGATTGCTTTAGGGTTTACACTGTGTATCTTTAATATCGCAGTCTACCCTCAAGTGTTATTATACCACTTCACTGAAAGTTTTAGAACCTAACATACGTATTTCTATTTCTTTCCTCCCTATCCTCGTGCTGTTATTATACATTTTACTTTTGTGTATGTTGTAAATGTGCACTGTTGTTACCATTTTTGTTTAAACTGTCAATTATCTCTTTTTAAAATTTACCATTTTAACTATTTTCAAGTATATAATTCAGTACCATTAAGTACATTCACAGTGTTGTGCAGTCATTACCACTATCCATTTTGAGAACTTTTTCATCATTCCAAACAGAAGCTCTGTTCCCATTAAACAGTAATACCCTCATGTATTCCTTCCCCCAGTACCTGGTAACCTCTATTCTACTTTCTGTCTCTGTGAATTTGTTTAGGTACCTCATATAAATGGACTCATACCATATTTATCCTTTTGTGTCTGGATTATTGCACTTAACATAGTGTTTTTAAGGTTGATCCATGTTGTAGCATGTATCGTAATTTCATTCCTTTTTAAAGCTGAATAATATTCTATTATATATATATATGTGACATTTTGTTTATCTATTCATCTGTTGTTGGACATTTATGTTGTTTCTTTTTGGCTATTGTGAATAATGCTTCATTGAACATCGGTGTACAAGTATCTGTTGGAGTCTCTGCTTTCAATTTGTTTGTTTATATCGTATGGTAATTCTGTGTTTAACTTTTTAAGGAACTGCCAAACTGTGTTGTTCAGTGGCAACACCATTTTATATTACCATCAGCAGTGCACAGAAGGTCCATTTTCTTTACATTCTCACCAACACTTGTTATTTTCTAGTTTTTTTGTTGTTGTTGTTTTAATTGTATTTTTATTTTTTATAGTAGACATCCTAACAGGTGTGAAGTGGCATCTCATTCTGGTTTTGATTTCCATTTCTCTAATGATTAGTGATATTTAGCTGGAAGAAAAATGGCTTTTAGTATCTCAATGTGTCTTTCTTTTGGTTACTGTGGGCTCTGGGTATCAGTGTTTTGAGTGATTGCTATAAATATACTCTATGAAAAGGTGAAAAAACAAACACTTAAAGCATTAAAATGATGGAGGTGAAATACCAAGTTACATATTGTTTTTTTTTGCAATATGCTCACTGTCCAGAAACTTTTTGATTCAAAACTCTAAAGATGATGAGCAATACCCAGTATAGTTGGATTTAAGAAAGTACACTTTCACGTGTTTTTCATGATTTCTGGGAGAAATGTCATGATTTTATTGTTATTCTACATCATTGTGCCTTGTACAATAAAGGAGACAAACCTATGTCAAAACATGTGGCTTTAAAAAAAGAATGGCAAAGGGAGAGGAGAAAAAAAGCTAGATCTTAATATATTACCTGTAGAAATAAGAATTTTCTAGAAAGGCAGGCTTTCCAATTAGCAAGCTGCACAAACCATTTCATAACTATATGGGAAGCCTCTAATTGAGAGTCTAGGCACAGACTCCCAGTGTAAAGTGGAATCCTCAAGGTTGCCAACTCTTGCCTGAGAAATTGTGCATCTTCCTGTAAGAAAGACAACCGTCTGAAATTCTGTCAAGGAGCATTGCCTAACTACTCCTGAGAACACGGTGTTTACATATGTGTTTACAGGAAGTGGAGCAATACCTGTATACCGTCAGTAGAGTCACAGAGGTAGGAATGTGGCTTGACCATCAGGAAAAATTGAGATCATAAAACCGATTGCCAGAAGTATCAGTATTGTTTTCTTCAAGCTATTAATTCAAGATAGGTTCTCTGTGAAAGGGCTTTCAGAGGGTAAAACCTGGTGACTTTTCCAACTTTGTAGCAGAACTGAAAGCATCAGAAATGAGTGGTTCATTTGTTTAAAATGTCTTTTTTGAGATCTTTTAAACAGTAATGTATGCACACTACAGAAATTTTGAAAATAAAGGGAAGCATTAAAAAAAAATAAAAGTCACCTGTTAGACTACCATACAGACATAAACATTATCAGCATTCTGATGCATTTTCTTCTTTTTTTTCTGTGTGGATTCTAAATGTATGTAGTACTCACATACACACACACACACACACACAAAAGACTGCATAAATATTTCTAAGTGCTTATTTATAGTCTTGTTTTGGGAGATCTTCCTTTTTAACACTTTTTTATGAAGGAATTTTTTGTTTCTTTTCAGTTTGTTTGCTTTAGTAGAGAAAATAAACATCATGGTTATAATGATCTATTTATTTAATATAACCACATATTTTTAATACATCGTTATGTTTCCTTCCTTATAAAAACCTAATCTAAGATACACCAAAACCGTAAATCAACATAATCAGTGAATATGAAGACGTCTTCATTTTACAAAACAATTTACCACATCCTCTGTTGAAGTCATTTAAGGAGTGATTTTTCCCTGAAGGCATGTGGAATATGGTTTGATTTACAGAAATCTGATTTGTTTGCGTTTTCTCAGGAATATATCTTGTGTTTAAAGGTTACTACATCTGTACTTTGGACTTAATTTTTCTTTTTTTCTGATAAGTTAGAGAGGGGAAAACTCAAGTAAAAAGAACTTAATTTTAATTTTGCAGTAAAAGTACATTTTTAAGGAAGCATTCATATATATCTAATTTGTTTTTATAGATTACTCAATCTTTTGTATTGAGACAATACAAATCTCTTGATCTCTGCCACCTATTAGGCATATTTAATTTGTTTTTACAGATTACTCAGTCTTTTGTATTGAGACAATACAAATCTCTTGATGTTTGCCACCTATTAGGCATTTTTAAAATATAGGGGAAAGGTATTGTAAACATATACAAGCATTAGGCGCACCTACTGTGTTGCAGGTGATATATTAAGTACTAGAAATAAAGGGTTAGATAAGGCATAATCATAATAATGGCTGTCTTACTGAGTATTTTCCATGTGCCTGGCATCATTTACATTGATCATCTCAGTTAATGCTCAGAACAACCTCGTACCTAGATTCTATTAATAGAATTCTCATTCCACAGATAAGGAAAACAAGGCTCAGAGTGGCAAAGTATCTTTGTCTAATGGCTCACTACTATTATCAGTCTGATTCCAGAATCTTTGTTGGGAAAGTTTCGGGTGTTATATGAATACAGAGAAGGTGCATTTTACTTACCTTATAGGGTTTTGTCTCTGTTCCTTAGAGGACTGGAAGTATAGCCTAGGTGCTAAGGTTTTTTTGAGTGGTACAAACCCAAAACATCAAGAATGAAGGTAAAAAGGAAGGAAAGAGGAAAGATATTACCAAGAGAGCCTTGACCTTGTAAGAGAACTAAGCTGATTGTCTGGTCACATGATATATCTTCTAGTCAGGCCATATGAAACCTATCAGCTCTTGGAACAGTCTTGTGACCTGTCTCTTACTGGTCAAAGTTCACAGTTTGAGGCATTACTCCAGCTTGCACAGGTGTCGACATAACCCTTGGGCAGCTTCTAGAGAAGCCAGATTCCATATCCTGTGATAATAGCATCTCATTTGAGTCTGGACATGGCTGAATGAACCACAGCCTCCATGGGTATAGTGGGGACAGACCTGAGGTTTAAAACTGTGGCTCCCACTGCTATTGAAGAACTCTGCACACAGTTGGGGAGTGATGGGATCTGATTAATGTAGTTAAAAGTAGAGACTTGATTTTAAGGTACCAAGAGAGAAAGAGGAAGAACAATCAGGAAGCTATTGTAATACTTCTACCAAAAGATAATGGTGGCTCAAAATAGAAAAATATTAGTAAAGATGATAACAAGTGGTAATCTTTGACATATGTTTTGGAGATGAAGCTAGTTTAGTTAAAACTTTAGGTAACAAAGTAATATATATATATATATATATATATATATATATATATATCTATATATATCCATATATATATATGGAAACAGAATTTTCTAGGAAGTTTTTGGAAACAGACATTTCTGGGCATTCTCTTTTTTATGTTCAGTGATCGTGGAACACCTCTTCTTTCCTTGCATTCTCATTGCAGGACAGGTAACTCATCTTTCCAGCTTGCCCAGAGACTCCACTGAGTATGCCACTTT
This sequence comes from Eidolon dupreanum, assembly GCA_028627145.1. NCBI lineage: Eukaryota > Metazoa > Chordata > Mammalia > Chiroptera > Pteropodidae > Eidolon > Eidolon dupreanum. The sequence continues at coordinate 82,325,923 of CM053515.1, forward strand.
AGGGTCATTCTAAGACCCACACTGGGTTTATATTTCTGTCTGGAATATCTTTAGTTTGCTTTCCTCCGGCCAATTCTGCCTCACAGTTTGCAGTGGATTGCAGAGGAAAAGAGCCTTTCAGATCTTCCCAGTAGCATGGCCACACATACTCTGTGCCTCTGTCGATACCAGTGTCTCCAGGCCCTATGGTAGTTGTGAGGTTGCCTTGGGTGGTGGGCCAGGCTAAGGACTGTGTGATGCTGAAATCCAGCCATCCTCTACTTATTATGCGACATGCCTTAATGGAGAGCTTTATTCACTCACAAGAGGAGTACTTTTCCCCTAATACACGCATAGGTGGTATATGGGCTAGTTGAAGCTCTCTGTCTCTTCTTTTGTCTTCTCATGGGAAAAGTGCCTTGGAAGAAGATCAGCATGAACTTCAGAACATGACAGGCCCTCCACATAATTGTAAGCCCAGATCCTAGTACGGTTTTCCTGGATTACAGATGAGGGACTTATGACCAAATGTTTTCAGTGTCTTTTTCAAAGTCACTAAAGCTAAGAAGTAATGGAAAGAAAATTAAAATCCAAATCTCATTTAATTTTTTCAGTAAGTATTTCTTTCTACTATAAGCTGGCCCCATGTACACTAGACAAGATATTTTATAATACTAAATACAGATCCCATCCTCAAGCATATGACTGTCTATTAAGGGGAAAGTGTATGGTGTATAAAATATAATACTACAGTGATTGTACATGCTAGGCTTTCCAATCATATTTTTAGTATTTGTCAGGGGAGCATTTACGTTATAAAAGAAAATGTATAGTATACATATATACACATATATACATACATGCACACTTTTACACACCTCCCACCCCCACACACACACATACATACATGTACTGTTTTGTGAAACCTAATATTTTTTTTCATTTACCTAACTCTTCTAAATCTTAAAAGTCTATATGGAAGCATTTTCATGATAGAAAGGAAAGAAAAATGTATATAGTTAGTGAATAGAAGGTAAAAATTTTGGTAGCAGTTGTTGATTTGGAGCTTTGAATACTAAGTCTCTATCAACCGTATGTTGGGGCTTGGTGGAGTAGGAGGTAAGGGAAAAGGAAGGTTTTCTGGTATTTTTCTTGTGATAAGGTTTGATAATTGGTGGAGTTATTTGGCAGTCATTCTGTTGTCTCCATTTTAACTTTACTACAACTTGCTCTTTTATATCATGACTGTACTTTTTACTTACATTTTCTCTGATCCTTCTTTCCCAAGCACATATTTTTATTGCCATTACTAGAATGAGTTTTTCAAAATATATTGGCACCGTTAATGACCTTTTTCATTATTTGCATTAAGATTTAACATCACATTAGCATTTACTATCTAGGATTTAGGAGTTGGTAATGCAGTTTATCAATCGGTCACAATCTCTTTCTCTGTTGTACTTCCACTTAATCTCTCTCCTCATTAGCTTTATAGTAGACAGAGACCAAAAATATGGGTTAAGTATCAGAAAATAAAAAGGAATACCTGAAATAGACCTTTGAACCATTTATAATATCTCACAGAAACATAGGGACACTCTTCTATCTTAAGAAACAAGTACAGAATTACATACTAGCCATTTTGCACTACATTTACAATTACTTTTTTATGTTATGCTATGTAATCTCTACAGTTTAAAAATATATAGTATATAGTTTTAAAAATATAAAAATCAGTTAACAGACTATACCATATGAATAGACTAAAGGATAAAAACCACTTGATTATTTAAACAAATGCAGAGAAAGCACTTGACAAAATCCAACACCATTTCATGTTAAAAATACTCAATAAAAGGCAAAAGATATGCCTTACTGTTGAATTCTACAACTGCAACTTACTGGATTTCATTAACCAATGTCAACATAATAAAAATAAAAAATGAAGTAGAAAAAAAAGCATAAGACCCCCCCTACCCCCCGCCACACACACACACACACACACACACACACACACAAACAAAATACTCAGTAAACTAGGAATGGAAGGGAACGTTCTCAACCTGACAAAAGCATATCATTGGAAAACCCATAGCTAACAATGTATGTAAAGGTGAGAGACTGAAAGTGTTCCCCCTAAGATCAAGAACAAGACAAAGATATCCACTCTTGCCATACCTATTCAGCATTGTATTAGAGGTTGTAGATAGGGCAGTCAGGCAAGAGTAAGAAATAAAAGTCAGCCTAATTGGAAAGGAAGATGTAAAACTATCTCTATATTTCAAAGACATGGTCTTATATAAGAAAATCCTAGAGACTCCACACACACACACACACACACACCCCTGTTGCTGAATAAACAAGTTCAGAAAGGTTTTAGGACACAAGGTCGATATACAAACATCAATTGTATTTCTATACACTAGCAATGAGCAATCCAAAAATGATAATAAGAAAACAATTCCATTTATAACATCAAAAAGAATAAAATACTTAGGGATAAATTTAACAAAAAAAGTATACGACTTGTACATTGAAAATTACAAAACATTGTTGAAAAATTAAAGAAGGAGTAAATAAATGGAAAGATATTCTATGTCATGGACTGGAATTCTTAATATTGTTAAGATGGCAGTGCTCTACAAATTGATCTACAGATTCAGTACAATCTGTTAAAATCTCATTTGACTTTTTTGCAGAAATTGACAAAGTTATCCTAAAATTTAAATGAACATGCAAGGGGCTCAGAATATCCAAAACAATGTTGAAAAAGAACAGGTTGGTGAACTCACATGTGAAAAGATGCTTAACATTATTACTCATTAGGAAGATGAAAATCAAAACCACTAAGAGATACCATTTAATACCTTCCAGGATAGCTATAATCAAAAAGACAGACAATGACAGATATTGGGGAGGATTTGGAGAATTTTGTGAAATTGGAACCCTCATATGTTGCTGATGAGAATGTAAAATGGTACCACCACTTTGGCACAAAAATTAGTTCCTCAAATGGTTAGCAGTTACCATATGATCCAGCAGTACCACTTCTAGGTGCATATCTAAGAGAAATGAAAACATGTTCACACAAAAACTTGTGCATGCGTGTTTATAGCATCATTATCCATAATAGTTAAAACCTGGAAATACCTCAGGTGTCCATCAAATGAGAGTATATTTTTTAAAGGAGGTATATCCATACAGTGGAATATTGTTCAGCCATAAAAAGGAATGACATACCGATCCATGTTACAACATGGGTTAACCTTAAGAACAGCTAAGTGAAAGAAGCCAGACATAAAAAGCTGCATATTATATGATCCCATGAATATGAAATGTCCAGAATAGGCAAATCTACAAAGACAGCGAGTAGATTCGTGCTTGCCTAATACAGGAGGATAGGGAGTGACTGCTAATGTGTACAGCCAGCTATCTGTATCCGTGAGTTTTGCATCCACAGATTCAACTAACCATGGATCAAAAATATCTGGGGAAAAAAAAATCTCAAAGTTTCAGAAAGAAAAACTTGAATTTGCCATGTCTCAAGTGCTATGCTGAATTCACATGCATGGATTGTATCTCTATTTTTCTGATGTGTTGGCATACCCTTTTATAGCCTATTTGCAAGTACTATGCCATTTTATATAAGGGACTTGAGAATTTTCAGGTTTTGGTGTCTTTAGGGGTCTTGGAACCAATTCCTTGTGAATACCAAGGAACAGTAACAGTGCAGGATTTCATTTTAGAGTGATGAAAATATTTTGGAACTAGGTAGTGGTGATAGTTTCCTTTTTTATGAATATAGTAAAACCACTGATTAATACCTGTTAAAATGGTGAACATTATGATATGTGAGTTATAGCAATAAAAGGAAAATTAATTATAAAACATGTCTTAAAAGATCATCATTTGGCCACTTTTGGAGGTTGCTGTGGCATGAACTCGTGGAAATACTTCTGTACTAACATTTTAATAGGAAAGAAAAATAGCTGATGATGAAAAGCTTTTTTAAAAAATAGTTTTTCTGAAAATTGTAACTAACTAATGGTAGAATATCACCATTTTGCTATACCTACTGGAATAGGTAATGAAATCATTGGCTGCTAATCAGGGAACTTGATAGTGAATGGATAGGCTGATAATGCTGAAACCCATTGATCCATCTTAATATTACTAAAAGACATTATGTGTCTTCTGCCTTCTGCCTACTGAATCAAACGGGTTTTCATAGTGGAGATGTCTATTCACTTTGTAAAATAGTCTTATACAGTTTTGATTAAGATGTGCCTGAGCTGGCATTCTTTTTCATCTCCAGGCACTCCTGTTTTAACTTGACAACCTTTGTCAGAAAGTCTGGTGTAGAGCAAAATAGAATTTGTGTTTTTCTTTTATGTTTTTGTGTGATTCTAGAGAGAAGACAGGGTCCTAGATGTCCAGGTCATCTTAAATCTAGGAGTCTTTGGAAACTAAATCAGTAGGTTAGGTAAGAGATAATCAAGACTTGAGCTAGGGTAGAGGCCAGATGTTGACAGTTAACAGGACAGATTGATCTGTTGTTTGGGATATTAGGTAGGGCACACAGTGGGGGCTTCATTAATGTTTGTCAACTGTTGAATAGATGCAAGTGAATTCATCCAATTTTAGGGTTTCGGTGCAATTTTTGTGCCAATGTATGCATAGCCCACTTCTAGAATTACCATAAATGAATTGAGTCAGTCTTGGGCTTCTAGAGGAGAGGTTGCAAACTGGTGGCTGATAGGTGAGATCTAGCTTACAACTGTGTTTTATTTGGCCTCCACAGTGTTTTGCTTCATTTTGTTTTTTCCCCTTTAATTTGTTGCCAACATTTCAAAAGAGTGAGATTTCACATAAAAATGGGGGTTTCTGGCTTCTCTTGAAAAAGAAGAAAATCTGGCAACATTGGGCATAACATTTTCTCATGGCAACAACTCAGCTGAAGCTGAATAGTGACTTCATTAGCCCCAATTCTCTGCTGCTGCTATCACCTACCGGTCCTTGCAGGCTTTTGAGTTTGTGATCCTTACTGCAGTGGTTTCAGGAAGCTGTTTTCTAAATCTCACATTGTTATTTTAATTACCTTTCTTCTTATATTGCTATTGAAATATGACATATGATTGTGACACCTATCTAACATAAGCTGTGTGTTGGCAATGTATATCTTCTGTTTCTGGATATTGTGCATGGTGCTGGTATAGTGCCTTACACACTGTAGGGAAGTTAGTACATATTAGTACATCTCTGCACTGATTTGGCAAGGTAATTGAGGAAGCCCAATATGCCATGGCATTCAAGACATTTTTATGATGTAGCAAAGCATCTCGATACATTGGTTTTGAAATAGATATTCTCTATTATCATTTTGAAGAAATGCATGTTTATTAATGACAGTTCTTTCATTTTTATTAACCAGTTGTCTCACAATTTTAGGGTTAAAATTACTTTATTAGGTTTCTGGCATTGTGATATTGATAAACACCATTTTGGATATTAAATATTATATTGGTTGTATTAATAATGTGGATTCTCTTAGTACTTAAAAATATTCTCTCATAGGTAAATGATTACAGAAAATAGGAAGGGCTGAGCTCTACTGGGATATTCATCATCAGAAAGGATGTGGAGAAAATGAATTTGTTTTTTTAAATAAGTGTTATTTGATGATACAAATACAAAGAGATAATGAAAATAAGTGTAGGAAAAAGCTATGTTGTCTGCATGTGGTTGGATTTTAAAGCTCAGTTTAAGAGGAAATCATTGAGTCAATTACTACAGTGTTTTTGAAAATCGTCTTATTTTATGAACAGAAACCTTATTTTCTATATCCCCACACTAGGCAATTGGGTAAGGATTTAAATGTCTAGTGTGAATGTTGTCAATGTTGGTTTTATGCCATGAATATTTCTTAACCCTTATTGTGTGTTTATTTTTACATTAGGTGAGAAATTCATCTACACTTCTCTTCAGTACCTTGATCACAAGAATATTTGGAGTTAAAAGGGGAAAGGATGAACTTTTCAAAAAGAATACGTAAGCTTCATCTAATGCTAACTTTACTTTTTACAAAACATTGTCCTGGACAAAAATAGTTTTTAGAATTTTGCTTACTTTTATAGGTTAATCTAGAGCATAAAGCTATAAAAATACTGTAGTAAATTAACCTATGCTGTCAAATTCTAAGTCCTTGGGCAAAAATATCTACTATTTAGTTAAACATTTCAAAGCAACTAAAATATAGCAAGGTAGCAAAGCCTGCAAAGTAAAGCTTGTTTCTCAGTACAACATCTAAAAAAATTTTTTTTTCTTTTCATCTACTTTGGGTATTCCTAAAATGTCCTAAACTGCTTTTTCTTGATGTGTCATCAAGTACTAGCTTCTGCATTATCTTTGCTTTTATAGCTGGAAGTTTAAATGTTTATGATACAGTCATCAGAACATGTTCCAGATTACTTTTGCATTAAACTCTGTAACCAAGGGAACAGTTACAGATGTTGGCCACACAGAATAAATAATGCTTTTCACTTTTAGGTCTTCAGTGTTATATTAAGATGTTTTTGTCTTAAGGTTTTTTAATGTCTGGAAGGAAATCTATTGAAACATTTTGATTATGGGTAATTTTTAGATACCGTACACAAGTTGTTTGTTGGTTTTTAAAGAAGAGAAGCTTTGGATACTTGTTTCTTAGCACTTAGGAAGATTTAATGGTAGTCTAATGTCTTGCAGTTGTTAACACTAGATGTCACTGTCGCTGCATGTTTTAATTACTTTCTTCCTTTAGGATCCAGTTTGGCCCAGTGGTCTTTCTCTTGATATGTAGAGATAAATCAGGCCCTATTCCTCTCTTATCTAAAAAAGTTGTTTATCACACTTTTACTTTAGGTTTTAAGCTTTTGTTTATTAAAATATATTTTCTTGTGATGGAACTAAATCTTAGGAATTAGAAAATATCATGAAATAATATTATGATGTACTGTTGGTAATTCTAATGAAACCTACTGGTACTTTGAAATTGTCATTGAAATTGCTTCTTATTGCCCTATAAAATTCAATAAGTATTTAAAAGGAAGGCAACTGGCTTTAAGTATGAATCACCTGAGTATATTCAGGAAATACCAGAGTTATTTTTAATCCAAGTTGTATTTTTAAAATAATGATAATCATCCTTTGAAAGGATGATTATAATTTTTACTATTTAGCTGGTTCCCAAAGAAATTCTGTCAGTAGTTTGAAATCAATAATATTTGTTTCTCCTTAGCTTTGTTTATTTTGCTAATAATTCTACAAAATGCTAAAAAATTTAAAAGTTTGGTTATGATATAAGGCCATGATCAATAGTGATATGAATAAAATACTATGTGAGGTTATGAAATAAGTGAACTAAATGTTTAAAATAGAGCTCAAAATGAAGAAATGCTTTTTTCTCTTTTACTTTTTATAAAGTGAATGATTCTTGGTTGTATATATAAGTTTTACTATGTACAAGAGAAAATTATCAGACTCATTTCATTCAGGTTGCATCAGAAGGAGAGTGGAAGAATAATGCAGTGAAACCACGCTGTTTTAATCTTTTTGCCCAAGGCATGCTGATGGGAACCTCTGTTATAAATTCATTACTCTTAAATAGGAAAGGTTATGAAATATGTGACTTTCCTAGAAAGAGGGAAATGGAATATTCATATAATTGTTTTGAGTAAAGTTCAAAAGTGAAATGAAAGAATTAAGAAGTTAATTTTTTTTTTAATGTGATAAACATTTTTGATTAGAGCCTTTAGTTCAATGATCTAAAGACTGGTATATATCTTTATGTATACAGGCTTCTGTTCTCTGTTTAACTCTTAAAGAGTATATTTCTTGGCAGTACCTACTAGATTTGCTCTGCAAAACCTTCAGTGTCTTAAATTTGTTATTATTTGTAATGGTTCTTCTAGTTGTAGTTTGTTTAATTATGTCACTTTTTGTTGAAATGTTTATATGCCTATTCCCTACAGTATTAACTCTCTAAGGGCAGAACCTTTTCCATTTATCCTGTGTATATATAATGGGCACTTTAAAAATGCTAGTAATAATGATGTCCTGTTGGTTGGTTACTCAACCATCGAATAAACTCAGCTGATGAGACCTCACAGACAGTAAGACTACTTTCACAGCCACAGATTGTTTTGCACACAGTCTTGCAAATGTGTGCTCTTGGTCAGAAAGGAACTGGACATAAAAAGAACATCTGCCTTTCCTATCTAGTAGAAAAAAATGTCTAGGAGTAAACAGACTTGGTTTCTAGGCATTTTGTTGCCACTAGAGATGACCTTAATAGACTCCCTCATCCGCTTTATACTTGTTTCTCCATCTATATTACAGGAAAAAATAAGATCTGTGCTCTGTACTCACAGGGCTATGGTGAGGATAAAACAACCTATTAACAATTCATTTAAAAAATATATTGAAAGTTCCATGCAATTAGAGATAGAATTGCTTTTTCTCTGTTACCACTTCTATTATCATACTCACTTAATTGTCTTACAGTTACACTGCTTTTTGAGGAGAGGGTCAGTATCCATTTTTGTATACCTGCTGCCTAGCATAGTTTCTGGCATATAATAGGTACACAGAAATACTTGCTTAATAAATAAGTAAATTTTGTTGCTACAGGAGAGATAAGAATTCTTGCTTCTACTCCTGCCTTTGTTGCCATATAGCCACAATAACCAACTGAGACAAGTTAGTTTACTTCTCTGGGCCTTGTTTTTGCCTCTGAGAAATTTGGACTAGTCTTGGCGTCTCTTATTTCTGTAAAATACTGAGCTAACGCTTTACATAATTGTTACTAGACTTTTGAGTTTGGTAAGCTGCTGTATTTGTGTTCTTAGAGCCTAGAATAATTCCTGCCTCGTAGTAGGGACAGAAAATTCCTTTTTCATACATAAAGAAAGAAGCAGGGGTTCTACATCCTCATCTATAAGTATGTAGAGTGCAGTCATGATTGAACTCGAGCTCATTAATCTTGTTTTTAAAATAATTTTTAATTTTTTAATTAGTTGGCATATATTATATTAGTTTCAGGTGTACAACATAGTGATTAGACATTTATATAACTTACAAAGTGATCACCCCGATAAATCTAGTACCCATCTGACACCATACATAGTTATTACAGTATTATTGACTGTATTTCCTATGCTATACTTTATACCCCTATGACTATTTTGCACCTATCAATTGGAACTTTTTAATCTCTTCCCCTTTTTTACCCCCCAACCCCCTCCCATCTGGCAGCCATCAGAATGTTCTCTATATTTATGAGTTTGTTTCTGTTTTGTTTATTTTGTTCTTTAGATTCCACATGTAAGTGAAATCATATGACATTTGTCTTTCTCTCTTTGACTTAATCCACTCAGCACAATACCCTCCAGGTCTATCCATGTTGTTGCAGGTGGCAGGATTTCGACATTCTTTTTGTGGCTGAGTAATACTCAATTGTATATATGTACCACCTCTTCTTTATCCATTCATATATTGATGGACACCCAGTTTGCCTCCATATCTTGACTATATTATAAATAATGCTGTAATGAACATATGGATGCACATGTCGCTTCAAAGTAGTATATTAGGTTTCTTTGGATAAATGCCCAGAAGTGAGATTACTGGTCTTTCTTTGTCTCTTGTTATAGCCTTTATTTTAAAGTCTATTTTGTCTGGTATAAGTATTGCTACCTCAGCTTTTTTGTTTGTTTGTTTGTTTCCATATTCATGAAATATTTTTTCCATCTCTTTACTTTCAGCATATGTGTGTCTTTGAATCTGAAATAAGTCTCTTATAGATAGCATAAATAATGGTCTTGTTTTCATATCCATTCAGCTACCCTATTTGTTGATTGGAGCATATAATTCATTTACATCTAAAGTAATTGTTGATAGGTATGTAATTATTGCTGTCTTATTATTCATATTTTTTATCTTTTTTCTCTTTTCTTCTTCTTAAAGAAGTTCCTCTAACATTTCTTGTAATACTGGATTGGTGGTGATGAATGCCTTTAGCTTTTTCTTGTCTGAGAAGCTCTTTATCTATCCTTTGATTCTAAATGATAACTTTGCTAGGTAGAATAAACTTGGTTATAGGTCCTTGCTTTTCATCACTTTGTATATTTCATGCCAATCCCTTCTTGTGGCCTGCAAAATTTCTTTTGAGAAATTAGCTGACAGTCTTATGGGTGCGCCCTTTTTGGTAACTAACTTCTTTTCTCTTGCTGCTTTTAAGATTCTCTCTTTGTCATTAACCTTTGGCATTTCATTATGATGTATCTTGGTTTAGGCCTCTTTGAGTTCATTTTATTTGTGACTCTCTTTGCTTCCTGAGTTTGTACATCTGAGTTTCCCTACCAAGGTTAGGGAAGTTTTCCATCATTATTCCTCAAGTAGGTTTTCAATTCCTTGCTCTCTCTCTTCTCCTTCTGGTACCCCTATGATACACTTGATGTATTTTCATTATTTTGGATTCTTTTTTCTCATTGCTGTTCCGATTAGGTATTTTCTGCTACCTTATCTTCTAAATCACTGATTCAGTCCTCTGCTTCATCTAATGTACTGTTGATTCTTCCTAAAGTATTTTTCATTTCAGTTATGTATTTTTCATTTCTGACTCATTCTTTTTTGTGTTCTCTGTTTCTCTGTTTTCTATCTCTTTGTTAAAGTTCTCATTGAGTTCATCTATTCTTCCCCTAAGTTCATTAAGTATCCTTATAACCAGTGTTTTGAACTCTGCATCTGGTAGATTGCTCCATTTTGTCTCATTCTTTTTCTGGAGCTTTGTTCTGTTCTTTCATGTGAGACATATTTCTTTGTCTCCCCATTTTGTCTGCCTCTCTTTGTTTGTTTCTGTGTATTAGGTAGGGCTGCTATGTCTCCTGGTCTTAGTAGCATGGCCTTAGTAGCATGTCTTGTGGGGCCCAGGGGCACAGTCCCCCAGGCCACCTGATCCAGCTGCTCCAGGCATGTCCCTTGTATGGGTTGTATGTGCCCTTCTGTTGTAGTTGAGCCTTGGTTGCTATTTGCATGTCACTGGGAAGGACTGATCCACAAACTGATTGGTTGTGAGGACTTGCCAATAACTGTAATGGAGGAGCCATTGTGCAGTTGATGGGTCAAAGTTTTTTAAAAAATTGCAGCTCCCCTGTAAGAGACATGGGTTGGGGATTTCAATGTCCTTAGCTACACCCAGGCTTCATGTGTGTAGGACTGTGGACTGAGATGCTCAGGTTTAAACCAGAAAAACCGAAATTATCGAGACCCACATGATCTTCACTCTGCCACTTCTGGGTCTGCAAAAAACTATGCACACTGGCAGGATCATTACTCTTGTTTTAAATGTGTTCTTTGGATTACAAAGAATGAAAAAATGTAAGTTTCACATATTTGTTTTAAATAATGTTTCTAAATTTTAGTTTTCTAAAACTCCTTTTCTTTCTATTTATTACCACCTGACTGACTTGGCCTGACAGAATGAATAGTAGAATCAGAACTTGCACAGTGCTGTAATCTGGGGAGTATGCTGAGCTTTCTGAGACAGCTTCCATCTGCAGTGTGAGTAGGCACACCTTGATAGTTCCTCATTACTTACAGGGCGGGAGCTAAACCAATGTGATCTTTAAGTCTAGGTCTTTCCCTTTGGTCCCTGTGTATATTAACTTTTAATGATTCTAGTCCTAGGTTAATGACAAATATCAACATATAGCAGTCTAAAAAGCTTTTAGACTTTGCCAGAGCCTCATAAAGGTGCTCAGTGCACAGTGTTCTATAGCTCTTGCTTTCTCTCTTCATTTTAAATTAGTCAACCAATACAAACTTGTAAGCATTTGTCATGAATTCAGTATTGATATGATAAAGGAGTACATGAGAAATATAAAACTTGGACCTTGCTTAAGGAGCTTACATTTCAGCTAGGGAAACAAAAATTATTATTTGTGAAACAGATACAAATAGAAGACAACATATAATAGCTGCACAATATATATGAGTAATGGATGCATTAGAAGTTCATTAATGGGAGAATTAAGTGGAGTATTTAGGAAGAAGTAGTGTTTCTTTAAAACTTTGAAAATGAGTGGATTTGAGGTACCTAGAAATACATAGGTTAAAAAAGAGGAACAAAAGAACAATAATTTTTCTTTTATCTTGTTAAGGAGAACTCATATTCCAATAGCTTAGGATGGTTTAGTACAATTTAAGAAGAAAATGTTTGTAAAAATATCATTAGGTCCAAGTAAAATTATTTTTAATGACTGTTTTAGGAGGTGTTAAATTGTATTTATTTTATTTTCCTGGGTGTAAATGGCAGAGAATTATTTTAGTTATTTCTTTTAACATCTTTGGGTAGGTCCTCTGAGGGGCATCTGATCTAGTCCGACCCTAGCTCATAGACAGATTTTGAAGCTATTTCCAGACAGACTGGCTTCTCTCCTGTTCTTCATGTTTTCTAGGAAAAGAGATTCCACAAGTTTCTGTGGTTACCCACTCCATTGTTTAGGAAAGAATTGGATTCTCAAAACTAAAATTGAAAGCTGTAGGGCAACTGGGTTTTTGTATTTTAGAGAATATAATTATTAGAGTTGAGAGTAGCTTATTTGCTTTGCCCTACATAGTAGTTTATAGCAAGCGCCTATTTGGCCAAACTGAAAATCAGAATTTTCTTAACTGTGGCTAGGATAATCTTAACATCCTCAGACCTGAAGGATTTTGGTTTTCTCCATTTAATAAGCACTAGAATTCAAAGATGAGTCAGACATGCTCTCGGCCATAGAAAAACTGACATTCTTATGAAGAATATGCCCATTATCTGCTGTGTTGGAGTCTGTTCCATTTGTATAGAAAGAAGGTAGAAATTGTGAAGAGAGAGCATATCTTTAGTTTCTACTCGTGTGCTTTGCATAGGCCAGACCCTTCGTAGGTATCTAATTTAGCCTTTGTCACAGCACTGTGAAGTGGATATAGTCATCCTAATTTCACAGAGGAGTACTAAGGTTAGTGAGATTTAGTTAATTTGCCAGAGGTCATACAACCACCAACCCAGTTCCATCTGCAGAGCACCTGCGATTTGCACACCACTATATATAGCCCCTTGTGAGCAACTGAGTCACCTTTTTAGAGTCTGGCTTTAGATTTTACATTGTCAAACTCTGGGAAATGAGCCCCTTCACCCAAAGTCTCAGTGTGGATCAGAATCTCATATCTCCCACATGGCAGGTTGATTTTAGGAGGAAAGGTAGAAAGTGGCCAATGGAGATGCTTGTTTCAAAATGACTTTAAGACTCTTTCTGTGTGGATGGTGGAAGAAAACACTATATGCCTTTTGTCCTAGGAATGTTCTCTTCCTCCATAAGCTTCACACTCTGTTTTCATGCAGACAAAGATATAGGAGGAGCTGGTTACCATGTTTCTAATGTCATACTGTAAAGTCATGGAGGTAGAAATCTTAGTTTTTTGATTGGCAAGTAGGAGATGAATAAATTACCCCAATAGGATGTCAGTGTGACGAGTTAGACATTTACTTCTATAAAATCCTTATATTTGATGATAGTTTGGTGCTATGGGGCGAGGACTTGGGGGTTTTCTGATAATCTTTGCCTGTTAGGTATGATACCTTCTAGGGTTAACCTAATGTTTTTATGAGTCTGTGCTTATATTTTTCATTTATGTCTTTAATAAAAATGATAATAATGACTATTGTTAGTTTTTATGTGTGAGGGCACCTAAGAAGCTGTCTAGTCTGATTCTTATTTTGCGGGTGTGAAAATTGAGGTACAGAAAAGTTGAGTAAATTGCTTAAGGTCCCACAGATAGTGCCAGAAATAGATTTAATGATCACTTTTAGCTCACAGTAAGCTCAACAAGAACATTTTTTAAAATTAGCTGATTATTTATAAATTGAGTTCCTATTAACAATAATACTAGTTTGAATTCAAATAATTTGAAATAAAGAGTTCTAGTGTTTTGATATGGTCTAGAGGTATCATTCATGTATTTTCTACAGTTGTTTATAAAACATTCAATCTACTTCTTTAGGCAGAGTAGATAAATGAGAATTTTTGGTGACTGAGAAGTAAAGTACAAGTCTTGTGTAACCCTAATTGAGAAGTTCTTCAAAGCAGAATTAAGTCTATACTGACACTTTGGCCGACTGGAGAGTTTCATGTTTCAAGTTTTTGTTCATTCTTAGGTTCATGGATCACAGGGAGGAAAACCACAAATAAAATTTTTAACCAAAAAGAAGCTCTTAAAAAAATATATTCATGAACTTGAAGGGGGAATTAGTCATTGTGTTCTTAAATATTGACTCTCCACATGGACCAGGTAATCTTTGTTCCTAAGTACTGCTTCAGGCCATTGCCTTCTTTAATAACTAAGGCATTGTTGCTTTAGTTTGAGCATGTTCTATGGAATTTTGGCAAAGCATGCATCCTCTTTCTGCATCTTAGTAAAAGCATGAGTAAATATTTTTTTCTTAGCTTTGGTATTTTTGTAGCTTACATTTTATATGAACCATACTAATATAATGTAACACCAGGATTACATAATTTAAGACGTCAGGATTGCTTCCAGGAGTATGAGATAAAATCTTCATTTATCAGAGAGTTTACAAGCAGTATTTGTTGCTCATTTAATACCGTATAGAAATACCACAGAGCTATTTTCCAAATGAGGAAGTGGAGTCAAAGAATAAGTTAAAGCAAGAGGGGATAGTTTCTTCAGAACTGGGATAGTATTTCTTCTTTTTTCAGAACTTGGTCCTTATAACTATTGATTTTAGTATTGTATAGTTTAGAAGTTCCAGGTATTTCCAGCTATTCCTGTTACACACCAAATTTTTTAATAAAATAAAATCAATAAAGTTTTTTCATCCAATACTTATTATGTACCCTGGCACTTTAATATGTATATAAGTAGTTTATGACATGGTCTTGGATTTCAAGAAGTTTATCACTTATCAAGTGATAAGAGACCAACACATGAACTAGTTTAGAAAAAATGAGTATCAAACTCTCTAGTACTGTTAGGGAATAAGAGGTCAGAGGAAAGTTAAGTCAGGCCCCGTGCAGGAGTCAGAGCTTAGTCAGAACTTGAAAGGATGGGCAGGATTTAGATAGGTAGAGAGAAGAGTGTTGCATCTGAGGTTATATAGCATGGACAGGGATACAGAGGTTGTATATGTCTGAGCAAGTTAGAAAATAAACCAGACTAGGATGGAGAGGACATTATGAAAATTCATTCATTCATTCCTAGAAAAAAGACTCATTAAATCACCTACTCTATGTAAGCACTGTGCTAGGTTCTGAGGCTATATTGATGTGTAAAACAGACATACCAAGGAGGCTAGTTTGGATTTTGTATTGGAGTATTCCATAATTAAAGCATTATTTTAGGAATCATTTGACATGTGATTGCATTCTGTGTCCCTGGCTGGTAACATTGAGAATTCATGCTAACAATGTGATTCATGACCCTGGAAGATAGTTACTTATGAATAACTTGTGCTCTCTGCAAGTTTTTATAGCATGATTCTAGCTTGGTGGGGTTGTTTCAGCATTTATTCATTTTGTTACTTCTAAATTGATTAGTGGCTGTATTAGATATGACTTATGTTTTAAGGATTACTAATTTCCCCAAGACATTAAAATATATTTAGTAAAAAACAAATTTTAGAGTTAAGTAAGTTTCAGAAATACTGGATTTAAAAAAATTTCTTTATGACAGGACTTCTGAAAACATTTAATATGCTATAACGTATTTTGTGAATCTTCAAAGTGTTATATGAGCAATAACATACAGTATTTCCCCAAATTATTTGACCATGAAAAACACTCTCTTTTAAAGCAGGGGTTCCCAACCCTCGTGCTGCAGACTGTTACTGGTCCTGGCCTGTTATGAACCAGACCACACAGCAGGAGATGAGCGGCAGGTGAATGAGCAAAGCTTCATGTGTATTTGCAGCTGCTCCCCAGCACTAGCATCACTGCCTCAGCTCCACTTCAGATCATCAGGCATTAGAGTCTCATGGGAGCACAGGTCCCTGGTGCCAAAGAGGTTGGGGACCACTGTTTTAAAGAACATCTATTACCATCTTGTCTTCCGTCAGACATGGCTTGGAGGATACTGATTAAGGCAGGTGAAAGACATGTTTCTGACCTGTTAAAAGGGAAAATATTCATTTCAGATATATCTTAGCAGCCACAGAAAGGCTTAGATTTCCTTGTAGTTAAATATACTAAAAATTATCTCACGTTGTCAGTTAAAATTTAAAATAGTATCCTAGCATATAGTAGGTAGTAAATTTGAATTAAGGAAAATTTCATTATTTTAGACCTTTAAAAATCTTAGTATATTTAAAGTGCCTTGTTGAGAGAATGAACTTTATATTCTGCATTTGAATCTTCTGCCATTTTGTCAGAATATAATGTTCACTTTCCCAAAGCCTTAATCAATGATTTGGGGGAAATAAGGCCTACAACATGGTTGATGAACTGATCAGCAAGGTCAGTACTAAGCCCACTAGACTGTGGTGTGTGTGTGTGTGTGTGTGTGTGTGTGTGTGTGTGTGTGTGTGTGTGTAGGGCAGATAGGGAGAGGGGAACGGCATAGTAACTAGCTCTACAATATAATAGGTAAGGCTTTAGGAGCCACTAGTATGGCTGAGTTCTGTATCTTTGGACTATATGTCTTGCTAGTAAATTAAGCAGCATACTCTGTTGTCCTTCATCTCCCAAATAATGGCTCATTTGTTAATATTTAAACAGAAGCTTGAAATAATTCAGACTTTTGGCTGCAAGTAACAGAAAACTAAAATCAAATTTTAAACAATAAGGAAAAGTTATTATCTCATGTATAACCAGGAAGTTTTAAGGAGGACTGATTCACTCTAAGTTGATGACATCATCAAAGACCCAACTTCTTTTCATTTTTCTACTGTGCCCTCCTTGATGTGGTGACATAGGCCACAGGCCCGCTTCTCTCATGATTGCAAAATGGCTGCAGTTCCAGCCATTACTTCTAGATGCAATAATGTCTCGGCGCAGTATCTAGTGGTCATGCACATCTCTATTTCTTTTTAAGAGTAACAGTTGTATGTGCTCTCAACCCCGTACTCTACAGACTTTCCTTCACATCTTTTTGGCCAGAGTGAACAACATCTTAGCATGCCCCAACTTACCCCTGATGAAGGGAAATGGGTCTACCATAATTATCTCAGACTAATCAGAATTCTCCAGTTGGATCTGGGGTTGGTGCCAGCCCTACTTGAAGCATATGACTACTCAGAGAAGGGCGAATACCCAACCCAAGTCAAATTCTGTTAAAGGGATGTATGAGATGGGAGAATTTTTATTAAGCCACTAATGATGTCTGCAGCTACATTCTTCTAGGCTATCTCAAAAACTTCGAAAATGTTTTCATTAAGAACAAGGGCTTAAAAAGAGATGAGTAATATATGTAGCATTTTAGCCTAACAGGAAAGTATTTTTTTCCCTTTATGCAATTCTTTCTTATAATTTTTAAAAGATATGAAGGCATGCAAGTGTCTGGATATATGGTTTGTATAATTCATTCCTGTAATCAAGTTTGCATTGTAAAAATTTCACTCTGGAATAAAGTATTTGTCTTCACACATGCAAAAAGTTTTGTTGATCGTTTAAATACATTCTGATTTCTAGATAAGAAATTGCTACTCTGCAATATGAAATGCCTTTCTAGTTCACAGCTAATCCCTAAAAAGCTATTATAAACTAATTCACTTTGGAATTTGACACATATATTATAACATTGATTTTGTTATTATAAGGCCAAATGGTGTGAAGTCAAATGATCTTTCTAAATTTATTAGAAATACTTAATTATTTTGATTTATGAACCCAAAATACCTATTTCCTTTAAATTGAGCATAGTATTTCGATGTGACTTTTTTGGCCTCTGAACTCAAATTAGGCTGTCTTAAATAATCTCTTTCTCTATCTGCCAAGTTTTTATCTTTTCTCTCCTCCAAACCGTTACCATTTTGTTCTGTACAAACTACCTCTGCAGAAGTGGAACATGAGGCTGTCTGGGTCAGGGCATACCAACTGGAAGCAAGATGGGGTCAGACTAGCTACATTTGGCAAAGATCAGTAAGTCTGATCTAGCTGCTAAATCTTCGAGGGCTAGAATTTTCTACTTTATAAGTACAATTCTAGAGCCATTGATTGCTCTTAGTACATCTTTGTCTTGTATTTATCTTTATGATCACTCCATTTATGAACAACTGATTTAGATAGATATAAATGGTCAGTTGTACCGTTCCTCCCCTCAATTCACTTGATCTGTTCACACTCCCTGCAATCAAAGCCCTCATATAGGCTACTGGTTCCATTTTCTATAATTGGTGGCATTGTTTAGGTGATCGAGCATTTTTTTTCTTTATCATTCAACAAATAAACTTACCAGATTTGAGGCTCTGAGCACTGAGGGTAGTATAGATAGTTATAACATATGGTCTGAATATTTGAAAAATAGTCAAGGAGGAGAGATAAGACTTGAACTCAGCTATAATGCAGGATGGAACGCCGTAAGTACTCTGCTGACTCCTTTCCTCTCCCTACGGAAGGGCCTGCACGCTCTACTTCCATTTCTTCGCTTCCATGCCAGTGCACAATTGCACCTCTCGCAGAGCCCTTTCTCACACTGTTCAAATACACATACTGTTTAAAACCCTTCCTCCTTCCCATCCCAGTACTTCTGCCATTTAGGCAGGAAAATCTCACCTGACCATTTCCTTACCTTGCTGCCTTCTTTTTTCAATTTATATGATAATAAATGATTCAGATCATGACTGATAAACATTAGAGCAATATGACCCCCCCACACACACCTATATTTGGAAATGAATTCTCTGTACTAAAAAAACAGTGTCACTGGCCTCTAATGGTAGTGAATGCCCAGTTTTCCCCTGAAAGACACCACAAGTCAATATCTGTCTCCTTAATGCTTTAATTAAACCAACTTTTCCTCAAGCTTCAACATTTGAGGAACATAAAAGAAAATTTGTCTTTCAAGGTGTTCTCTTGTTTTGATTAGTTACTAATATTGCAATAGCATGGGTTCTAATTTTTTATCATATCTAATTTTTTTATATATAATATTTCAATGGGGAAGTAAATAGATTTCTGTGGGCTACCTGCATTGCCACCATTTATAATATTTATGTATTTAGAAAAACATATTTCAGTTGCCATATGACTATTTATAAGTTGTGGCCTTTCCACAGTTGGACATAGAATTCTTAAATACCTACTTGTCTTTATTCTTCCTGTGTTCAGCCCTGCTGCCATGCCCTGCCAAACTGGTCGGCTCACCCATGAAAATTTTGTGGCATTTTCTGTGGAGGTTTCTTTCTCTAAAAATCTCTTCCTGCCGCCACCCCCATTAAATTGAAATGTAATTATTCTTTAGTGTTTTAATGCATAATATCACAATAGCATTTTAAAGTAACATTCCTTATAATGGACAAATCATAGTTTACTTAGTAATATCTTACTATTAAATATATAATTTTCTCTTAGTTTTTTATATTACTAATAATGGTGTGCCAAGTATCTTTATTTACAAAGTATTTTAATATGTAGGGTTATTTCCTGCTGATAGATTTTCCTAGGTGTAATTTCTTGGTAATAGGGTATAAGTAGTTTTCAGATTCTATTTATATATTGTCAGATTTCTTGATAAATTGATCTTTTTGAAAAATAGTTTCTTCATGTCACCTTTCCACTCAGGAATTTCCATTAGCTCTCTGTTGCCTATGGTCTAAAGTCCATACCCCTTTAATTGGCCATTCCTCTTTTTGTTAAACTTTTTTCTTTTTATTTTAATCATCTACCTACCATTGAGCATTTACGTCCATCAGATTTTTCCACATTTTAAAAAGTGGCGTGGGGACTATCCTCATGTAGTTTAGCTTTGCCCATATTTTTTGGATTTTTTCTTTGCGATAAATGATCAGAAATAGAAATACTGGGTTAAAGAATATAAACAGTCCATGAAACTGATAGCCAGACTTCTTTTAAATAAGAAGATATCAATTCACAAATTTACCAGCATGTATAATCTTCCTAGTAATGGGTATTATCATTTTTTTAATGCAAGTTTAAGAGAATGTAAGGGAGGAACATTGCCATGTTGTTTCAATTTATATTGCTTTTATTACAAGTGAGGTTGAATATTGACCCACATTATTTGTTGGTTAATTGTATTTTCTTCAGTTTAGGTTTCAAGGCCCTATATAATTTGGACCCACCCTTTTCAACTTATCTCCTGTTATTCAAACCCACAAATATTTATTAAGCTCCTGCCATCTACCAACAAATCCATATACTCTAATCAAGCTAATCTCCCTACTGTTCTTTTCAACATGTTATGATTTCCTTTTTGTTGCTTTTGTTTGCGCTTTTTTCTGCTTCTAAAATGTCTGTCACTTCTCTTCTACCTACAGTATGCTGACATTTCCATTTCTTTGAGGTTCAGCCTGAATCTTCTCTCCTATAGGAAGTCTTTCCTGACTTTTCTGTGGCTTCCTTGAGAGCAGGACCCATGTCTGATGCCCCCTCCCTTTTTTTTTTACCCCAGTGCCTTGTAAAAGTTCTACTTCACATAGGAGGCAAAGAAATGATTTATTGATGTTGTTAAGAAAATGCATGTTCAGTTAAGCAGATCTAGGTTCAACTTTTGGCTTTGACTTTAGTCCCTTGAGACTCAATTTCTTTATCTCAGCATCATCATAAATTGCATATGACAATCGGATCTGTGTCTAGGGTTGTGAGGAGTAAATGTGATGATGCATATAAAGGTCCTGGAGCAGTGATATTTGGTATATAGGAAGCTCTCATTTAATGAGAATTGTTTTTAAATTAATTGAATGAATAAACTGATTATCCAGCACTCATTGTTCTCCCTTTTCTTGAGACTCTTCCTGCTGTACCCAGGTGATGTATACTATCTATTTCTTGTGTTGGTATTACTTCTTGGGAATTAGTTATGTAATCTCAAATGAATTCCAAGTTCCTAAGGGGAAGGATTGTGTTTTAAGTTTGTTGCATGGCCTAAAATACTGTGTAAATATAGATTGGATGAGTGTAGTAGAGTAGCTTTGGTAGCAGTGAAAATGAGGGCACAGCAGTGATGAGGACTTCAATTTTCATTTTTGACTAAAATCATTATTGGACTTTACTAGAAGAAATTATTTTCTCCTAGGGCCTTTAAGAAATGTTTAGTTTTGTTGATTTTTCAGCCAAATGGAGTTAGTTATTCAGTCGAAAATGGTAAAAATATCCCAATAACACCACTGGATTTTACTTTTCCATATAGTGTTTCAAAGTGTTGTATTCATTAGTATTTGTGAGAAACCTTTGGTTAATACCACAAGAAGTCATAAACTAAACCAGATTTCCTCTTTCTAACTTTCACATGACTTGAATTAACAACAGTGTTACTCCCTAATTTACACCTGGGATTTCCAAACTGTCTCAAAAAGCTGAAACAATGATTCATATTTAGTCACCATGTGACTGGGTTATTTTCATTTATTGAAAATATAAACAACAAAAAATATATTGGATAAAGATCTCCATGGATTTTAACTAGTGACAGATGCTATGATCAGAATTTCTACTTAAGTCAGGCATTTTTGACATACACCTCAAGCCTCGCAATTAAGCTTTATGCTTTTCCAAGCATAACAGTTAACCAATAAACCAAAATATCAGCCTGGTCTGGCTTAGCTCAGCGGTCTTTTGATTTCTTCCAGTCTGTTTGATGTGGAGGCTTATTGAGATTTATCTACTGAACTGTTCATAGTTTGTAAGGCTGAGAGCACTGGCTATATTATATAAGATTCCATTAGTGACAGGAGTGTGTAGCTAGTCTCCACAGTGTAGATAATTCAGTCAGTTGTACCGATCATGGTTTTGTTGACATTTTTAAGACTTTTGTCAAGCTTTTTATTAATACTCAATGGGTTTTTTTTTATTTCCCAATTTATACTGTAAGCTTCAAAACAGATGTAGTTTGATTGGTTCAATTTAGTAGAAAGATTTTAAACTTTCTGTAGAAATCGCTATGTAGATTTGAAAACCTTTCCAATTATTTGGACCAGTTTGTCCACAAGGGAAATAAAAGTAGAAATATACAGTAAATATCTGCTTTGTGGGGAGAAAGACATCATTCCATTGTATTGTTCATGATAGTAGTAGCGTCATTATACCCAATTTTATTTATATATAACATGAAGGCTGCAAAGGACTTTCATAAACTTGCCTTAGTAATCCTGGTAGGAATACCTAATAAGTATTACTGTCCTCATTCTAAATAACACACTTGGAATTTAGATTATTAATTTGTTATATGTCTTATTTCTAATATGAAGCAGAGCTAGTGTTCAAATTCAGATATGACTGCTAATCCAGTTATTTTCCCATTACATTAAAGCTTTTTTCCCCTATTATGTACAGTATATCTGAAAGTAACAAAGTTCTGTCAAATAGATTTTCAGTCGCATCCTCTTAAGAAGTAAAGCAAAATTACTCATTTCATTTTTACCCTGCTGGAAATAAGAAAATAAGATCATATTAAAAAGATAATGAAATGCATTCATTCTATCTGGCTCAGTTGCCTTGTACCAAATGGGGAAAATACTAGCATTTACCCTGGGTTTTTGGGGTGTATTAAATGAGTTAAAACACGTAAGGAAATTAGAAGAGTGCCTGGCACAGAGTAAATAACCTGCTGCTATGTGCCAGGTAATGTGCTGGGCTTTGGAAGATAAATAAGTCAAAGTCTTTGCCTTTAAGGGGCTCACATTCAAGCAGAGAAGACATACTCCAAACTACACACCATTAGCACTGAATGTTCTGTATAGAGACATGCAAGGAGAGATTGAGAAGCAAAGAGTAGGGATGAATACTTAGACTGCCAAAGGAGGCTTCCTATAAAAGGCAAGGCCTGAGCTTGAAGGATGAGTAGAAATTAGCCAAGTGAAGAAAAGGGAGTAGGAGAAAAGGGAGCCAGGAGGACAGATGATGGTGGTGAAAGGTTTGTGTGAACATGTTTTTTCAATCCAGGATTTCTTGAAGTCTTTAATATGCTGATACATACTGTGACTCTCCAGTCACAGTGCAGTCACTCATTTAAAATATTGAATCATGGCATCCTTTTTTAGGGAGTATCTTTTAAAGAATGTAAACTCTGGATGGACTGGGTGGTGAGAAGTGAGTTCAGGTTAGAAATGGGATGGGCAAGGATGGAGAGAGGGATATTGATTGGAGATATTAAGACAGTAGCCTTAACAGGACTTGATGAAAATGAAGGGACTAAGGAAGAGGAGAGAGAGTGGGATGATGGCGGATTTTGGGCTTGGGGCAGTGTCTGCAGCTGATGGTACCATTTACAGAGGTGAAGATTTAGGAGATTGGGGTTGGAGGGGCCATACCAAGTTCAGTTCTGTATCTGTGTTTTGAGATGCCTGAGGGATATCCAGTAGAACATATTCATTAGCTGTGCTGTATACTAGGTCTGAAGCACATGAATGAGTTCTGGGCTGGATAAAAGAACCATCTGTGTATAGATGATGGACTCCTGAGGGCATCACTATTTAAGTGACATGTGGAGGAAGAGAATCTCATAGCAGAGATTGATTATTTCATCAGTCCGATAGATATTCTATGGGACATGCTTGTCTATTCCCCTGTGTCTCCCCTGTGCTCCCCTTTCAAGATCCATGAGCATTTTGTTTTTTTGGAAAGTGCCTGACTCCACCCATGCGGGAAATCTAGTTTGTATGCTACTGCTTCTCTCAAGAACCTGGGTAGTTGTAGAAAGAGCCACTTTGCCCACACCCAAAGCTCTCTGAGGAGAGCTGTGTGATATCCCGCCCAACCCTTCTAAATTCAGTGGGGGGAAGGTGGAGCCATCTTGCATTGTTAAGTTTTTGAGTGTTAGGCCCTTAAATGTAACTGGAGAAATAATGAAAGAGAAGTATTCCACTGGATTAAACAAATTTAATGGATTTTAATTTTGATGGTAAACTATTATTAAGAAATTGTTTTGGAGATTTACTCTCTGGGTAGGATTAGCTAACCTACATTTTTCATTTGGATAAGTAGTTCTTTAATTAGAAAGCAAGATTTAGGGAATAGTTTCCCATTGCTTTACATAGTGTAGAGAAGGTATGTGAAACTGCCAAATGAAGGTTTTTCCTCATGATAGTGAGAAGCAAAGAAAACAAGAGAAAATTATAATATGTTAAGGGAAAAGATTCTGTTCATTCAGTGTGCCTGCTTTTATCTTTAGTTCTGGAAGTCTCTGCTGGCAGCTTCCCCCCCCCCCTTCTCTATTCTTGTTGAGCCAAAAGTTGCATATTTCTGGCAAAATGTTCATTACTGGCTTGGGGTGCACAGAAGTTCTTTGCCAGAGAATTAAGCAAGCAGAAGTCTATCAAAACAAATATTTTAGTTTGAAAATATAGTCCTGCGGGGGAGGGAGGAGAGGCAGATAGTGAAGGAGGCCAGGGCATGTTCTAAGTCTGAGTATTTATTTCTGTGTTCTGAAAGACGGTTGCTTGTTGGAATGCTGGAGGAAGCAGGACTGTGGGACATTAAATGTGCTGATGAGTAAGGATGAATTTTCTGGGGATTTTTGGTTTGCTCCTATGTTTGGTGTCCAGCTCATATGATGGCAGCCTTTACTAAGAGTGAAACATTTTGATTAACAAACAGCCTTTTTAATTTAATTCGAGAGGTTTTTAACAAAACTTAACGTTTACATGGAAAACTCTCAGGCCCAAGGGTATGAAACACGTATAAACAAATATGCACATAGACATACAGTCCACTTCATAAGCATTTATTGGGCTGTGAAGTGCCAACTTGATATAATTTCAGTCTTAAAAGTATTGGCCCTGTGATTCAAAAAAGCAAAAAAGTTTTTTCTTCTAAGTTTTCTACTTCCTTGTTGCTTTTGAAAAAATGATTTTGTATAAGAATAAGGTTATAGATTGGCTAAATACAAAGTTTTTAGACTTCTTTGTTATGTAGTTGCTTAAAGCTACCATTGTAGAAGTTGTTCATCAAGTTGAAGAAACATAGGCTCACATTTCTGCTCTTTTCCGCTGGGATGGCGGTAGGCGCTAACCATGTTAAGCCTCAAGGGTGAAAACCATTGTGCACAAAAGTGGATTTCGAGGATTTCCTGACTATATATCTGCATACAGCTGATGTTATTTTTTGAGGGAATTTTTAAAATAAAATATACAGCGTTATAATATCGAAGTAAATGATCACACATAGTAGAATATATTAGTAATGAAGAAAAGTCCTCAAAATTATATTAATAAAATGCAGACCAGTTTATTCTTATCTCCTTTTGGCAAATATTAGACTTGCTCACATAAGCAATTCAAGTAGCATACGCCTTCTTCCAGAGCAGTGGGAGGGAGCCTGCTATTCTTGGATTCTCCAATTTGATATACATTAGTTACTGGAAGAAATATTAATTAATGTAAATTTTCTTTAATTTTAGTAATTCAAAAGAATACATTTTTTTTTGAGGGGTTGGAAAGATCATGGTGCACCATTGGAATTTGCCTTTGGTAAATGTAACATTTGTTTTCTAAAGAATTATAACAACATACTTAAATTCCAGAACAGTAAGCAAAATAGCTTAAGTTCACTGACTTGAAAAAACATTCTTTTATACTGCACGGTTCTAAAATAAATACTTAAAAGAAACAGAGAGCAAGCCATTCTATCTTGGATTTCATTTTCCTTCAGATAGAACAGCTAGAACAAACATTCTTGCTAGTTAACATTGCCTGTGTTTTTATGAAGTTAATAACTGACCTGTCAATCAAGGTCTATATAAATACGGTAGTTGAATGCTTTCTGCTTTAGAAGCACTTTTATTTACAAGAGCTGCCAGCCAAGATTTCCAAAGGACTCCATGGGCTGTTTGCTTTGATCTGTTTTGAGGGCTGGTCTCTTTATACCTGTTGGTTTGCTATTTATGATACCTTTGTGTAATCAGGTATGGAGAGAGCAGATGTGCAGAATAAACATGTCTTAAGGAAACCAAGGCTCAAGAGAAATCATGTAATTATGCACCAGCAGCATTAAAAAAGAGAGAATATTTTCTTAAATCAACGTAGTTGCTGTTATGACAAGAAAGCAGATGTTGTGGTATTTACCCCAGAGAAGGAAAAGATTCCCTCTTAAATCTCAGTTTATAATGAATGAAGGTGGTGTTTGTATCCCCACCCTTCAAACTTGCTCTCCTTTAAATCTGTAAATTGGTGAGATGTTACAGCTCTTCTGGTTGACTTTTACCTTTGACCTTTTTTCCTTTGCTTCTTCCTTTGGAAATGTTTGTTTACTATATGTCTCTATCCAAACAAACCTCTCTCTGTGGGAGTAGTTACCTTTGCATTTTGAACTGGAAGTGCCTTTGAATGTTTAAGGCAGTTTTCAAAAAAAGGAAGACTTTTTGTTGTCGTATGTTTTAGGATTTTAGGTTTCTCCCCAGTAACAAAGGGAACAGAAAGCCGGATTTCTCTTTGTATTCCCCACAATGCCAAATATAGAACCTGTAATAGTATAAGGGCTCAGTGAATGAAAGAATGGCAGAAATTAAGAGGAACCAGTCTTTTGGTCTTGTTTCCAAAATGATCTCTTGAATTTAGTTTCTTTCAACTTTCAATTAACTCTTGCCCTAATAATTTCTGTATATCATATTTACATATTTATTTTTTTAGGAATCTGAATGTTTAAATATACTCAGCTAAGTTGTTAATGTCCATTTTACTTTGAAATTAAAAAGCTTCTGCCTTTTTTAAACTATAAATTTTACCATCTATAGTGGTTTTGGAGGAACTAATTTAGAGATTTTCAGGCACTTGGAATTGTTCACCCTAGTAGATTTGGAAATTCTCTTTATACTTTCTCATATTGATTTTACTGACATTTTTTGGTCAGCAACTTTCCTTTTTGTGACACTGGCATGAATCTTAGATTTTTCTGTGGAAGAGTGCCTGAACATGTCCTAAGGTTTAGAAAGCAGGTTTTTTATTAACTAGCCTTTTTTCCTTGCTTCGTTGTTACTCTGAAAACTTTCAAAATATGGTGTCTTTAACTGGTAATCTTGCTATTTATTTGGTTCCTTGTTTATAGTTTATAAATGCTAGCATCTGTATGATAATTGACAGTACATTTGGTTCACCAGTCTTCTCAGATAATCACTTGCCAGAGTAAAATTATTTTGGAAACTTTAAGGTAGATTAAAGCTTGGCTTTATACTCTTATGTTCCCTCTACACAGCTTTTGGGGGTCAAAGATGGTAGAGCCGTGGGGTTGCCTGGAGCCAGTGCAAGCCAGTGCAGTCATGTTGCCTTTGTTGAGGCAGAAGTTTCTAAAAGGTATGCAACTGCTAAAATTACATTTGAGCATCTTCAGGATTTTGATTGCAGAATCTCTATTGGAATTTGAGTGGTACAGGGCATCCCAAGATCAGGCAAGAGAAGCAAGTAGGAGTAAACTTGGGTCAGCCATGTCCCAGACACTAGGGAAGAAACTGTTTCTCCATGATGCACTCAGGGGCGATTTTGAAAGGAAACCCCTCGGTATTACTTAGTTGGCAGATTAGCAGAGAGAAAGTCCCCTCTAATATTTTCATTTTACATTCATGCAAAGCTGGAATCTATAATTAAAATTTCTGAACAAAGACCCTATTAACACACATCATCCATATTGATGACTCACAGCTCTTCCTTCCAGGTACATAAGGAAATCTGTAATGCTTGATGTAAAATAAAGACCCTAGTCAGGTTTGGGGGAGGATATAGTTAGGACTGGGTTTGCCTTTCAAAAGTCATTTTTCAGTGCTGCTTAAAATGGACCTTTCAGTCCATTTACGCAAGTGTATGTGATTTACTGAATGATATAAAACTTAGTCATCATGATATGATTTTATTTAAATATCCATGAAAACATGATGGGTCTTAAACTTTTGGAACATTGTTTGAAAAAAATTCTTTTTATTTCGTGTGTGGGCAGGCAGTGTAGACTTACATGAAAATGTTTAGGATAGATGCAAACACAATTCATCATGATGCTCATTTGCTGAAACTTCATGTAGCTTTCCAGTATTTGAGAAATAAAGTTTAAATTCATTAGCTTAGCATTCAGGGCCTTCCACAGTCCAACTTGCTCTCTACTGGAGGACCTTTTTGCTCCAGACTTCTCCATTGTCCCCAGGCAGGCCTTACACATCTCTGCCACAGGACCTTCATGCCATCCCCTTTTTCTCCTCCATCAGCATCCCCATTCTCCTGGGAAAGGTGGATCCCAGCTGTCCTTCAAGGCCAAGCTTCACTTTGACTAGTTTGGGACCTCTCTTCCTCTGCTCTTCCAGATCTGTCAGCCTCCTGGTTACCTCTTGTGAAACCATCTTTTACTGAGCATCCCTTTGTAGGCTCTCCCCTCTGCTTTGGCCTCCAGAGCAAGGTTTTACCACTTCTTTGGCTCTTACCGTGCCAGTCCTTCAGTCATGGTTTGTATTTTGTTTTTCCATTAATATCTGTCTTGTTTTTTAAACTTGATTTTAAGGTTCTTCAGACTTAAAATTGTGTCTTATATGTACTAGTGTCTTCCAAGCACTTAGTATAAAGCTTAATACATGTTTTGTCAGTTGGTTGATAGATTGGTACATGACTCAGGCCCAACTCTTGATATATTTGCAGTCTGTAAAGACAGTAAGCTATTTTCAGAACCACTGGGTACCTTTGTACCAGGTTTAATTTTGGCTTGTCAGCTTGGTAGTGGAGATGTTAGGCCTAGTTCTGTCCAGAAAATCTATTTTCCAAATCTTTTCATGAACAGAATGGTGTTATAGTCACACCCTGGAGCAGTTTCACCTGGATACTGCCAACTCTTTATTATGCTGACTAGCTGACCTATGTTGAGTGTTTCTCAGATCTCATTTCAGTTTTCTCAGTTACTTTTATTTTTAATTAAAGGAAAGCTTATTTCCAAGACCCTGAACCAAAGGCAAGTAAATATTCATTAAATGTTTACTTTCTCAACTTTAATTCACTTCAGCAAGTGATAACTCGTGGAATTATACCTTAACAGTGATATGACAGGGTCCCTATTCATGGTAGTTATTGACTTTTCCAGTATTAACCTTTTAGATATAGCACGAAGCTAGTATCCTGGTGTATGAACCATATAAGAGACTGGCTTTCTTTTAATTTTGAGTTTTGAGTTTGAGGAAGATGCATACTATGCCAAGTTGGGACTTTCGAGACTTCAGTGCCTAACTCATTTGATCTGAAAATTACTCATAAAATTACTACTTTTGCCGAGTATAAAACCAAGTCTTTAGAGTAGTGAATGCCCTGGTATGACTGACACAGCATGCTTTTAAGGCTTCTGAAACTGTTGGCCAGACTCTGAGAAGAGATTCTAATAAGCCAGTATGAACCCATGTAGTCAATCCTTCACATTCGTATACTGCTTTTTGACACTCCTGTATTTATTCATTCAATAAATATATTTTGAGCACCAGCTAGGAGCCAGGCATTGTGCTGTGTTCATGGGATACGGTGATTAGCAATCACCAGGTATTTTACTTCTCTGTTCTTTGAATTTTAATTTTGAGTCTATTTCCTCTTGCTAGAGTGTCTCTTCCTCAGAGTGGAAGAGACACTCTATATCTCACTCACTGCTGTATCTCTAGCACCTAGTGCAGTGCCTGACACATGGCAAAAGCCCAGTAAATATTTATCAGTGTAAGAATGAAGTTCTACAATGAGGGAAGTGAGGGTTGTTGGAAGAGCACATGGTACGTACCATGTGATCTGGGCTTGGGGCCCAGAGCAAGAAAGTCAATGGCTGAGCAGAAGGATAGGCAATATTTAACTGGGAAAGAAGAGGTGATATAGTGAGTAATTGTACAGGGTGCAAGAGATGGGTGGCATGAGATGAAGTGGGGACCCTCTCAGCCAATTCGAGGACGTGGGAGCAAGGAAAGGTGTTTTCGGAACAGGTGTAACAGGATTAGAATTGTTTTAGTTTGATCATTTTGGCTGCTGCATAGAGAATAGACTGTAGCTGGATTGGAAATAAATACTAAAGAATGGGAGATCAGTCTGTTTAAATAGTTTTATTTGTTAGGATAACGTAGACTAGTGGTACCCACACTTTTTAGATTTCATGAACCAGCAGATAACCTTTTTTTTTGAATTTTGAAAGTCAATATAATAGAGTTGCTAACTCTTTCATTTTGTTAAGTAAGGACATTAAAATCATACCACCTGTAAGAATCATTTCCAAAAGTAAAGAACTTTTTAACATACATACCCGCAGACACACACCATGTACACAGGAGAATCTCAAATAAATTTTAGATATTTAAATAGATTACATTTAGCTTTATGCGAAATTTACTATGTTGCCCTGGTTTTTCTCATTTTCCTCATGAATATACATCTGCGTGGTCTGGTATTATAAACCGATGATCTAGCCTAGGAAAAAAATGTTGGTGATCTGAATTAGGATAGTGACAATGGAGACTGAAAGAAGTGAATAGAATTAAGAACTTGGTGATTTCATAGTATTTTCAGACATCTTATCTCTTTTAACCCTAATGGTAACTTTGTGAGATAATTAGGTTAGGTATAATTATCCCCATTTAATAGATAAGGAAACTGAGACTCAGAAATAAGGTGACTTACCTAAGTCACATATCTAATTAATAGAATTGAAACCACCATTGACATGTTGTGAGACTCTAGGTATACTGCTCCTCCACCCCTTTTTGGTTTTGCTCAAATTTTAAGAAGAAAGGAAAAGGGATCATGGGCTCCTTGTGAGTCATGTCTTTTAGGACAAAACATATGATAGAGTCCATCCTTAGAATAAAACAATATTTTAGTAATGACTGTGATTCATCCTTGTTTTGCAACATCATCTATTACCAATCTATGAACTTGGGTAACCCCATTTAAATTAGGTCAGAGGAGGCTAAGAGGCTTCTTTGGCTGTATTTTCATTTATATCCTGTGTTACCCTTTTGTCCTTTCTATAAATAAACCTTGGCCACCCTATTTATGGGTTTTTGTAGGGGGGTGGGGTAAGAAGTGAGGCTTTGTGTGTATGTAAGGATATTTATTTTTTACCACCTAGTTTATTTTTCTTTTTCTTCCTTAGCATACTTGCTGATTAAAGTAATTTGGTGCTATATAAATTCCTAAAAGAATGGAATTGACTTTACAATGTACTACCCCTTGTTGGAGAGCAAAGAAAGGAAGTGGAAGTGACTAAAAAGAACAAAATTGGACTTAAAGGAGGAAAATATGAAGCAATAACAATTTGAATTGAACAAAAGGAAAAAATGTATTAGAAAATATTTGTGGGCAGGTCCCTGTAAATGGCTTTATAAACAACATTTTTGGTGCGTAGTCATAAAATCCTCTGACCTACAAAACACCAATTTAATGGAATTAATTAAAAATAAGATGGAATGCCAACATTTACATATGAAAACTATCAGTGACTTACTTTATTTAGTTATTTTTATTTGGTCTTTATATCAATCATTTTTGTAGGTTCCTTGTTTTCTAGAAAATTTAGAGGCTTTTTGGAAAACTATTGGAGGCACTAAATTATTTCTGTGGAGACTCAACTGCTAGACAGTCTATTGTAATTACAAATAATTATGAGAAATATGGTTTCCTTTTCCAAGAAAATTTGTGTGCATGTTTGGTTATGGAAGTGTCCATTTTTACTACTTGTACGGGCACATAAAAAATAAACACTTTTCTTATAATGTGTGATTGAAAGTGTGTGAGAGCAGCATTGTATACCACCATTTTTATTGTGTCACACACGGTGTGTGTGTGTGTGTGTATGTGTTTAGATATCTTAACCATGTTTTTTCTACCAGTATGGATCTATCCATTCCATTTTATAGCTTTCTTTCTGGCATTTGGCTCTTGTATATTTAACAGTGTATGATTACTGCAAAGTAGAGATATTAACATATTCATAATAGTAGATAAACTTTTTTTATGCCAAAGGCAGATTTTAACCTTATTTTCAATGTCTACTCTTCATGTACTTTTAAAAGCTATTTGTATAGCAAGAGTGAAAAAGTGACTTACGTTCTCTGATACTCTTGGATCTTAGAACCTTAGAGTAATTTATACTAATCTCTATTCCTTTCATCTCCTCTTTAAAGTGAGGAAGGGAACAGAGAAGCCTGGGTAGCAGGAGCCAAAGAACAATGTGTAAAATTTGTTGAAAAGGTACAATGTTTGATTTATCCATGTATTATCTCATTTCTCACAGTAACTCCCCAAAGTAGGCACTATTATTCCCATTTTTTAGAAAACAAAACAGGAAGGTACTCAGCAAGGTTGAACAACTCACCCAAGATTATGCTGCCGATAGGAGTGTTGCCCTGGTCTGACTGATTCCAAACGTTTACTCTTTCTTTACGTTGTATTTCCTCATTCTTACTCCACCACAGAACAAATAATCTACGGAATGCTGTGTGCATTATAAAAAAAAATTTTACCATTGGAAATACACTTAATGTAGTTAGATAAATAACATTTGAACTGCCTTAGTCTGTCTGAACTCATGACACTATTTTACTTTAAATGTAATTATATAATTAAGACAGCCATTTGGCTTAACATTTGTGAGTTTTACACATTTTAAAGACTTTACTTTGAAGTATTTATATACTTCAGATATTTACTAGGAAGTATCTTTGCAAAGTTAGGTACAACATTTAACCAAACTTCCAGTTCAATGAATCTCTGTTGGGAAAGGTTAAATAGCACCGTAGAATAGTCTTTTGGCATTTGAACAGCTCCTCTGCTCAAATATCGGTGAATATAATTGATAGTCATAGTAATAAGGTCATAAAGTCAAAAAGAGTTACCACAGTGTGGTCATGATTTTGACCATAAGGAACAGTATGTAAAAGTTGGTGAGCTGGAAGGGTTTCCTGCCTCCTTAATAACTATTGTGTCTCTATTTCTTTAGTGTCATAGCCAAAATAGGAAGAAGGGGAAAGTCTTTTCAGGAGAACATTTTAGAATTGGTGTTCTTTAACTTCATATGACGAAAAGCTTCTGTGGATGAGTATAAACCAGAATCTGTCCTTTGAATCAAATGCCTTTCTGCTGTATCACTTATTCAGGGTGGTCTTCATTTGTGCCTTCTTCTTGTTGGTCTGTTTTCTAACCCTTGTTTGATACCTTATAGAACTTCATGTTTCTGTTTTTAACGGATAGAATTATTCTTTGCAGTGTGGAATTTGTTGTGTATGTGTATATTTTTAAGACAGAGAGAAGTACTACAGTCATTCCAAGAAATAGTCATTCCAAAAAATGCTGCCTAAAACTTAAAATCAGTATTAGAAAATGAATAGAATTAAAAAAAAAAAAAAAAAGAATTAAATAGAAGCAGATATAAATAGGGACCAGAAGAAAACTTAAAAAAAAAAAAAAAACGTAAATTAAGTCTCGATAAATGAGATGAAATTGATTGCATAAAATAAGAACAGGGTGGTATTTTTAAAAGAGCAAGCAAAGAATAAGAAAGGGCTCTATGAAATGAAAAATATGATAGCCCAAATGAAAATTTCAATACATAGGATAAAAGAGAGACAGTAAAAGAACTCTTTCAGAGGTAAAACTAAAGAGAACAAGAGAGATGGAACGTGGGAGGAAAAAAAGAAAATCAGAACATTATTTCAGGCTGTTCGCCATCCATCTTATAGAAGTTCAGAAAGAAGAGCAGAGAAAAGTGAGGGCAGGAAATTGTCAAAGAAGTAGCACAGGAAAATTTCCTAGAACTAAAGGACACAAGTTTCTGTATAATGAATAAAAAAGATTCATACCAAGACACATCATCATGAAATTCCTAAAATTTTGTGGGGGGGAGGGGACCCCAAACAGTTCACATATAGAGAATTAAGGATCAGAATGGCAACAGACTTAGAAGATAGAAGTTGACAGAGCATTACCTTCAAAATTCTGATGGAGTATGATTTTCTTCCTATTATTCTGTATTCACCTAGACTTTATTGATCAAATGTGGCGATTACTTTTATCCAAAACATTTTTAAAAAATTAAATACAAAGAAAACTAGATTTTTGTCTTTCTACTTTCAGAACATAAATGAATGAAGCACCTAAGTATTTTTTTAAAAAACAAGTTGTTGAGCAATATTTATTTAACACATCTATGTTTACCACTTTTCCAAAACAGCTGTATATATTATATGTATAATTTTAATGTTCTTATATGCATATATAAAAAGTCTAGAAGGAGCAAGGGGAATATTTCTTTACTACTTATTCATTTGTATACTGTTTGTTTTTTTTAATGAGCATATACTAATTGTAATTAATAGAATGTAACCAAAAAGAGAAGAAGAGACACGATTTTTCCCTTTATTTTTTTAAATGTAGGAAGTGCATACTATGTCCTTCTCCTCTTTAGGTGCTGCATGAGGTATAGTTGAGGTAGCAAACAGCCTCAGCCTTTGAAGGATTCGGGGTCTGACTGTGAAGGGGAAACATGCCTGGAAGGGAATGGGTCCCAGCCATGTTGAAAGTCTACCTCTTTGCAATCTCAGTCTACAGGCTTCTGTCAGGGTCTGCAAAGAGATGGCAGCCTACTAACTTCAACTTACTTTAAAAATTCAGCATTTGTGAGAACACCAAACACAGGACCCTGATCTTGGAATATCTAATTTAATAAATTTCATTTGTATTGGTACAGAAACCCACATACTTTCTGCTGCCAACCCCAGCAGCCAGAGGTTAGGATTTTAAATAATAATAGCAGTAATGAGTTATACTTATTCCAGATTAGTTTTCTGGCTCTCCAAAAAACAAATGGCTAAGATGTCCAAAAGGTTCCTTTCACAACTCTGCCAAACACTGCCTTTTCCTCTCTGTCTGGAGACCCAGCCAATCTGTTGAAAATTATCCCACTTTTTTGAGTACTTCCAGGCAGTTGTTCAGAGAGAAGATTAATCCTGCAGTCTGAGATATACATCTAACTAAATGGACTCTTTTTCACACTTCTCTGTAGTGAAAGAAGATCACACTTGGTGTTTTGAGTCTTATTTCATTTCTTCTAGCTATGAATTTGGGACATGTACACTGGACATCACATCATACCTAGCTATGGACAACATTGTGTATTATTTGGGAGTTTTGCATTTGCCCAGTAACTGCTTTTTTGTTTGTTTCTTTCCCTTGTAAATAAGCCTGAGTTTTCACAAACTTACAAAAAACCTGGGTTCATTGGGGAAAAGGAAGCATTAAGTCTGAATAAGAACAAATACATGAATTGTCTTTTTTCATTTGATTTGCATGAGAGTTAGAGGGGTTTTTTTGGTTTTATTTTGGGGATGGGGTACATTATAGTGTATTAGTAAGATTCTTTTAATTTGAATACAAGAGAGACTTGAGACTTATTAGACAAAATGAAGTATCTGTGTCCCAGTGATCTTTAAAAATATCTTGTAAGAGCTAATGGATAGATTTTTAAAGATTAGTTTAGCTGGCTTTTTACCTGCTCATCTACTCCCTTTAAAGTTAGTGGGTAGACTCAGCTCAGTGTATGGAAGTGGATGTTCAGGTTGGAAACCTAACCTAACTTAACCAGGTCGATTGACAGCAGTAGAGAGATCTATCTGACCCAATCATGGGGACAGAATCTCCTTTGAAAACTGGTTGGCCTGGGCCAGTGTCCTGTGCTTGTTAAGTGGATGCCTAGCACAGCAATGGTTAGATTACCTGTGTAATT
This sequence comes from Eidolon dupreanum, assembly GCA_028627145.1. Lineage (NCBI taxonomy): Eukaryota > Metazoa > Chordata > Mammalia > Chiroptera > Pteropodidae > Eidolon > Eidolon dupreanum. The sequence goes on from CM053515.1 coordinate 82,361,808, forward strand.
AAAACCCAGAAAAGTGTGGTGGCTAGACTGAGAAATAAGAAAGTTGAATTCTAGTCCTCCATTTTCCCCCAACTTGTATTTTGATTTTAGGAGATTCTCTTAATTCCTCTAGACAGCAGTAAAATTAAATGATTAGAGTAGTAGACCTTCTCTGAGAGTCCTTCTAATTCTAATATGTTCCCCGAAGTGTGGGACTCTGTACCTTCCACTTGTTTTAGTAATACGAATCATTAAATAACATTAGCCTTAATGAAAATGTCTACAAGGTTTAGAGTAGGATGCTAAAAGAGTTAGTTAAACAAAAGCATTACATGGATAGAAACCAAAAAGCTTATTTTGAAATATTGGGCCTTATGCAAAATTAGTCTATTAATTGTTAATGAATAAAAATTTCTAGGTGATTTCTAGCACTCTGGATGAGGCAGGTTCAGCACCGTTTGAGCTGTTTAAATGTGTAGTGCGGGCACTTGACTAGGGTTTTAATACTTATATAATGCTCTTTGGAATTACCAAATAAGAGTTTATTTAATCCTTTATATATCTTTAGAGTCAGGGTGATGGGGATAAGACCACTATGGTTGAAAAGAAGACAGCCCATCCTTAACTGGGGCAAGATTTGTGAATGGAGTTTTAAGAAAATGGTAAGAAGGCAGCAGACATTACTGAGTGTCTGCATCTGCTAGCACCAGTTTAGGTGCTAGGGTTAGAGCAGAAAGAAGACAGTTTTTATTTGCAAGGAGCTGACTTCCTAGTAAGAGGAGACAGACTTGAACCATGTTTTAATAAAACAACAGTAACTGTTAATGTTATGAAAAAGATAAAATCACCATTGGAGCGGTAGTGGGCAGTGTTAGATGGAGTGTGCTTCTTTAACTAGAGAGGTTGGGAAGATGGGACTAATAGGAAGTAAGGACATGGGGAGTGTGGACAGCTGCCTGAGTTTCACTCTGTCTTTCAAAGCCTTCAAACTCGAAACTGTGCCTCTCAATCTCATGAGATGTATCAGGGCCTGTACTCACCTCAGTCCTGCTTCAATCAGAACAGTTCTGGGTTTTTGTTTGTTTGTTTGTTTGTTTGTTTATGTTTTAAATATTGGGATTATATTTGAAAAAAGTGGTTTGTTGCTTTAAAGGTTTGGGAAACAACTGCCTTGGAATAAACTAGTTCTGTTAATTCTTGCCCCCTAGTGCCTTACCTCTTGTGTTTTAGCAGTTGTGATAGGCAGAATAATGGCCTCCCAAAGACATCAGGTCCTAATTCCTAGAATCTGTAATGGTACCTTGTAAAGAAAAACAGTCTTTGTAGCTATGGTTAGATTAAGGATCTTGCAGTAGAGTGGTTTATCTTGGATTATTCAGGTGGGCCCTAATGCAATCACCATTAAGAGTGGGGCATGGGGAGATTTGGAGATTGAAGAGGAGAAAGCAATGTGACCACAGAGGTAGGTAGATATGGGAGTAATGCAGCTACTAGACAAGGAACCTAGAATAGGTGAGGATCAGATTCTCCTTCAAATCCTCTGGAAGTGCCATTGTGACACTTTGATTTTGGATCATTGGCACTGAATTTATATTTCTGGCCTCCAGAACTGAGAAGGAGTAAATATAGTAGTTAAGTTAAATGGCGAGTTCCTTATTATCAGCGCCCCTTTTATTTAGTATTACCGTTTCCATAGAGTTTGACTCAGTGCCTTGAATATTCTACCTATTGCTGCATAACATACAGCCCAACATGTAGTGGCTTAAAATAATAATTTTTTATTTCTCACAATTCTCTGTGTTAGCTGGATTTAGCTGAGTGGTTCTTCTTCACCATGTGGTATCATTTTGGATCACTCGGGTAGCTATATTACCTGAGATCTCAGCTGGGGTTGGGATGACCAGGATGGCTTCACACTCACACATTAACATATTAGGGACTTAAATGACTCGGGGCTAGTGGGCCCTCTCTCTAGCAGAGTAGTCAAGTCTTCAAGACAGTGAATACAGAAGCCTCCATGCCTCTTGAAGCCTAAGGCAGAACTGACACAGTATCACTTTTATAGCCTTCTGTTGATCTAAGAAGTCACAAGGTAGACTAGAGTCAAGAGGAGAGGAAATAGAGCCTACCTCTTGAAGGAAGGGAGGCATGTATATATAGAGAGGGCAGTAAAAATTATTGTTGGCTGTGTTTGGAAACAGTCTACCATAACTGTTTAGAAAATGATTATTGAATTAGTTATTGAAGATTCTGAGACTTCATAGGTGATGGGATTTTTCTAAGAAAAAAATTCCATTATAAAAATATTTCACATATGCGGCTGGAATGGGACCTTGCACACATAAGGAATTCAAGAGATGGAACTTTACTGACCAGCTGGTTGTGTGATGAGTGGAAATGTATTTCCAGGCCCACACCGGGGCCAGTGATTTCACAAGGGGAATGGCAGTGCACTTCCAGAACCAAGACCTTTCACCTTTCTCCCTGGGTATAATGTAGTGATGGCTAATATGATTTTGGAGATTCTCCACCTTGAAAGCAGTTCCTGAAGGTAAAGATTAGAAAAGCATTTAACAAGTCCAATAATTTTATGGCTATCTACAGGGGATAGGAAAGGAAATGAGACTGCAGGACAACTGGGCAGAGCCAGTGCTCTTAGAACAGAGGCCCTGAAGAAGATGCCTTTCATTTAACTTCCTACACGGTTTGCCTAAAATTTAATAATAGTTCATTACAATGACTACAGTGTTTGTTGAGTGAGATTCTGACCCTGGTTCTCCTGACATCTCTGCTGTCTAATCACTCATTCTTTTTTAACTGCTGCTTCTCTAGAGAGAGATGCTGATGTCAACCCCAGTTAGAGGTAGGTGAGGGGATTCTAGGAAGAGAGTCAGAGATGGGCCTCCTGGCAGGATTCCAAACCCAAATTTCTTTTTGTTATTATTGTATTTTATCAGTTTGCATTTGATCACCCTTTGAAGTATGTGTGTGTTTGTGTGTGTGTGTGCGCGCGCACGCATGCATGTGTGTGCACAAGCACACACGTGTACTGCTAACGTGCTTTGTCTTCTTTGTAGGTTCGTTTCCATTTGGTGATACTGTTTTTAAGATGAGCTTTTTGTTTTTATCAGCAGTCACTGTGGCAAGAAGACATAGGCCTTTAGCTGATTTCTCTCTTCTGGGGTGGTTTTATAGGCCAGAATCTGGGAGTAGCTATGTTTTTATAGTTTATTGGGTTCTCATTTGAAATACCAACTGAAAACTTCCATGTTTTTGCCTTCAGCATTTGTTTTTGTCCAATGACCGGGTTTATGGTTTTCGTTCCATGGCCCGTGAATAAGTTCTGGGTTTTTTGTTTGTTTGTTTGTTTGTTTGTTTTAAAATGAGCACAAGCTATGCCTTTGCTGCTGTCTGCTATATAGTCCTTACTCCTGCATGTTTTTGCTTGCCTTTTCTTGCTTTCTTTTTATACTTTTGTGCGTTATTCTGTTGATCCTTCTTCCTGAGATGATTGGGAATGTGTATGTAGGAAATGGGGGATCTTGTTTTTTAAACACATTTCACTAAATGCTTCTTTTTTATTGCATAATAGTTTTCATCAAGATGCTTTTGTTAAGCTCAGAAGCATGTGCTTCTGGCATTTCAGTTTTTTATATGTATGGCATATCTTAGGACAGGGTCCCTAAGAGAAATTAAAAGAAGGTTGATTCAAGTGAAGCATTTTTTTTTTTTTTTTTTTTAGTCTGGGTTAGATTCCGATGTGTTAGGTGGCAGGCTGGGTTCAGAGACTACCGAAATGGTGAAAGCTCAGAAACTCGAAAACTAGTCTCTTGGCATTATCAAGGTTAGACGTGGAATATGCAGATGAAAGGAAGCTCTGAATGCAACTGGAGTAGGGACTGCCATCCACATGTGGCTTAGCCAAGACTGGGAGAATCTACCACGTAGAAGCTACTACATTAAAATGGGTTCACATTGATATGGAACAGTGTTCTTGCTATACTATTAAGTATAAAAAGCAAATTATAGAGCAATATATAAGGAGGTGTAGGTAGACATCAAAATAGACTGGCAGCTAGGTTTCTTTGGGTGGTGAGTTCCTGTTGATTTTTAGATTTCTCTTTGGAATGTTCTTTATGATTGAATTTTTCCTCAACAAACAAGTAGTAATAGAATCATTTTTTAAAAGCTTTTAAAATAAAACAAAATAGTGCCAGGCAGGCATTTTCATTCATTCAGTAAAGCTGTCTTGCCTGCCTACTTTGTTCTAGGCCCCGGCTGGGCTCAGGGAAGTCCAACACTGACCATGTCAGGCAGAGGAGTGCTTTGGTGGAGCTCACAGCCACTATGTGCTCCTGGTACCTTATTCTTAGTGCTAAACAAGCAGAGTTTTTTCAAGGAGCTTCTCTGTTTCCCCAAGGGCCTCTCATCAGTTGTGCCTGCATAATCTTACCTGACAAAGTGATAGAGAATAACTTACCTTTTGTATGGTCTGACAGTCCTAAGTAAAGCTGATTTATTCTCACCCTTTATCTTGGCTTGTTTGCTTTCACCTTTGTCTGTTTTATCCCATTCACAATTTTTGGTGGTCTCCTTTTGTCTTCCTAGGCGCTGAACTTATAAGAGGTTCAGTTTTTTCCTCTTGTTTTTATGAAGTTGCTGGGCTAGTTTTTGGCCACATAGATAAACAGGTTTGAAATGCCTGTCACTGGAGAATTTACCCCCAGGGCTTGCTATATCTGTGGAGGTAACATATCAGCCTGTTTGCTTATTTGGGTGAACTAGAATTGAACTGTTTGCAAACCAGTGAAACAAGCTTTATATATTTGCGTTTAAGAAATTTTAAGCCCTGGTAGGACACTCAGTTTATTAATTCAAATGTGATTCTGAATGTCCTTAGATATAGCTAATGAGGCACTTTAAGATATTATAAATTTGTTACTATCTATCTTAAGTCACAATTCCTTTTCTCTGTCCTTTTGTTTTGCTTCATTCACTCAGCAACTCTGTATTAGGCATCAGCTGTGAACTGAGCATTATACTTAGTACCTGAGATAATGTCAAAAAATAAAATAAACTCTTATTGTAAGCATCATTTATTTGTCCCTTACACTAGTTTGCCTTATATTATTAGTTACAGTCTATTTATATGCTTTGTCTCCTAACCAGATTTTAAGCTCTAAGAGCAGTGACTATCTCATATTGTTGGTATCTCCCATAGGACCTAGCATAGTACTCAACATGAAGTATATAGGTATTTAAAAATATATATTTACTATTTTCTTGATAAGAATATGATCACACTACAGTTTTGATTAAGTAGCAAGTGAGAGGTAAAACTCACATATTCCAGGATTCAGAAGAGGAAGATTCAAATATGGACTAAAATGATTCCATGGCCTTAGCCTTTTAAAATAAGGCTAGATTGCAGACATACGGATAGCCCCAAACCTATGGACTGCCTCCAAATAGAGGTGCTATTATAAATGATGATTCTCCACTCAGTTTAACCATAAACTGTAGTTGAGGGCTGGAATTAATATATTAGCAGCCCAAGTTCTGGATTTAAGATGCTGTAGACCTTTTGGTGTAGTTGAGTGATTGAAGTTTGAATAATCTCCTTAGATAATTCTGATATCCTCCTATGCCTTACCTCTTGAGGCTGTTTTATAATACAAAAAAATTGTTAATATTGCATATCCTTCAGGCAGCATTCATAAATATCCAGCCGTCTTTAGTAGCCCTTGGCTGATGCAAAGTTGGCTGATACTACCTGGCAAATACATAGAGCTCCATTCCTGGGTGTTTGCAGTAAATTGCAGGCTTGGCCTTTTAGGTGAGCTGAACCAGAAATAGGGTCAACATTTTATTAACAGTATATGGAGCCTAAGAATGCTGGAATAAGAAGGTACCACCTGTGTGTTCATAGTACCTGTATAAGGTCAAAATCATTCTTAGAAAATAATTTCAGTTTTTCTTAAACCCTGATAGATGCACAGCTGATGCTTCAAAGTCCTACACCATCAAGCATGGACGCAATAATTTTAACAGAATATTTTTTAAATGATTATTCAAACCTTACCAAGCTACTAAGAACAAAACAGTTAAAATGTTCACCAAACGTTTAGCTTTGAGTAATGTACCTTCTTCCAAGATACACTAGTTGGCAAATATTTGCTAAGGTTACTGAATAAGGACAATTAGCTTTAATTCAATTAAAGCAATGACTTTAATTTTAGAACAGTAGCTCCACAGCCCTTTTCTCTGGTAGTATGGTGGTCAGCAGTGCCAGTTATTTATCAAGGCAGTTTCTAGATCATGGTAATACAGTCATATAGTTTGCTTAAGTGAGAATATTTTTCTTTCTGACTCCACTAAGAGATAAAAGGCCATAAAGGAAAGACTTACTCCCCCAGAAATTAATAACTGATTCTTCAGGAAGACATATCCACCAGGCTTTGTTGTGTAGATGGTAAGATTCTGTATGCAGAAGTATACTCAGGGATCACAGTACTGAACTCATATAGCAACTCTACTAAAAATGGAAACTGATATTCTTGACTACTTTTGCTTGGAGGTGATAAAGAATGTAATAGTAGCCTGTAATGGAATGGTTTTTGCCTTCTTCCTTTGTAAAACACTGACTCTACAAAACCCAGGTTTGTACTTTATTAGCAGGGAGATTTATATATGTCATAGTTTATAACTGCAAGGGACAAGTAACAACCAAAAAGCCTATCATCACCATACAATGGATTACTCCATTAGATGGAAAGAAATAAATTAGTGTACCTAATAGTGAATGATTTTGAAGATATAGTTTAGGTAAGATAAGATAAACAACAGTATATATAACATGCATATTTGTGGGAGTGGTCGGAAGCCAAACTAAAAGTATGGATTTGTGTGCACTGAAGTTTTTAAAAAGGAAAGCTAAGATACTTTTGCATAGTTTTCTATGAGGAGGGGCACTAAGTGGGAGGGGTCTAGTTCATTTCTTTTAATTTTTTTTTTCCATAAAGTTAAGAAATAAGAAGAGAAAATAAGCACATTTTACACAAAATATTCAATATAAATGTTCGATAAATCTGTAATTTGGAATGGAGTAAGGACTCTTCTAAAAAAATTGATGTCACTGAGTATGAAATAGGCACAAAAGAAAATTTGTAATATATATGTTAGGTTTAAAAGAGTAACTATGAAACAAACAGTTTCGGATCTACCACCTAGTTTAAGAAATGAACATTACTTTTGAAGCCCCTTATGTGTTCCTCCCTAATCCCATTTCTTTTCTGTCCCCCTTGGAGAGAAGTGATTGTTTTTGTTAATTTTTTTTTTATTTATTCCTTTGCTTTTCATTTTTTTATCACATAAATTTGCTTCTGATAACATTATATGATTTAATAGTGCTTTGGTATAAACCAAGAAGGATCATATTGCATATATTCTCTGTAATTTGCTTTTTTCACTTAATATTACATTCCTGAGAATCATCTGTGTTGTTCTATGTGTCGGTAGTTCATGCAGATTTACTGCTATACTTAATTCCATTGTGTGAGTGTACCACAGTTTATTAATGCTACTGTTGATAGATATATGGCTTCTATGCATATGCTATACAAGCCTTCTGTTGCCCATGTCCAAGAAGGTTAATAGACCATTCAGCTAGGAATAGCATTTCCGAGTCACTGGGTAAAAATGTCTGTGGTTTACAAGAAAATGCCAAATTATTTTTTTAAATTGTTGTAGTAAATCTTTGCCAATTCAAGGACGTAAAATGGTCTCTCGATGTAGTTGAAAATCTTTTTTTTTTTATGTTTATTGGCCACTAATGATTATCTTCTTTGCATTTATTTTTGTAGGTTTTGTCCATTTACATATCGAGTTGTTCATCTTATACTTATTGATTCACTAGAGCTCTTCATATATTCTGTGAATACTAATTATGTAATTCCCAATTAGATGTATTATAAATTTCCTCTCCATTTGTGGCTTGAAAAGTAAAAATTTTAATTTTTAATAATTTTTTAAAAACTTTGTATTAAAGGAATTTTTAAATTAAATTTATTGAGGTGACATTGGTTAATAAAATTACATAGGTTTCAAGTATACAGTTCAATAATACACTATCTTTATATTGCATTGTGTGTTCACCACCCAAAGTCAAATCTCCTTCCATCACCATATATTTGACTCCCTTTACCCCTATCTAACTCCCCTTTCCCCGCTTTCCCTCTGATAACCAGTAAACTGTTGTCTGTGTCTATGAGTTTTCATTTGTTTGTCTTGTTCATCTGTTGCTTTCAGTTTTATATTCCACATATGAGTGAAATTGTATGATTCTCAATATTTTCTGACTTTTTCCGCTTAGTGTAATAATCTCAAGATCCATCTATGTTGTCACAAATAGCAATATTTTATCTTTCTATATGGCTGAATAATATTTCATTGTGTATATGTACCATATATTCCTTATCCAGTCGTCTATCAAAGGACACTTCAGTTGTTTCCATGTCTTGGCCACCATTAATAATGCTGAAGTGAACATCGGGGTATAGATATCTTTATGGATAAATGTTTTCAAATTTTTAGGGTAGATACCCAGAAGGATTGCTGGGTCATATGGTAATTCTATTCTTAGTTTTTTGAAAAACCTCCATACCACTTTCCATAGTGGCTGTACCAATTTACATTCCCACCAGCAGTGTATGAGGGTTCCTTTTTCCCCACAACCTCTCAAACACTTGTTATTACTTGTGTTGTTGATAATAACCATTCTGACACATGTGAGTTGGTATCTCATTGTGGTTTTGATTTGCACTTTCCTCATAGCTATTGTAGTCGAGCATTTTTTCATATATGTGTTGGCCATTTGTATGTCTTCTTGGGAGAACTGGGAATTTTTAACATGTAAAAATAAAGAGACTTGTGTAACTAAGCCCTGTATATCCATCACTCAGCTTCAACAGTTATCAACATTTTGCCACTCTTATTTATCCATTTCTTGTCCTCCTGAAAAGTAAGTCTCAGACATCATGTTATTTTTACCGTAAATATTTTAGTATGCATTACTGATTGATAAGAGAGTTTAAAAAGAAATACCACCATGCTATTATCACATCTATGGAAGTTAATAATTTCTTAATATTTAAATTGTCCTAATTGTCATAGAAATGTCTTTTTTATAGTTAGTTTGTTGGAATTAGGATCCAAACAAGGTCTGCACACTGCATTTAGTCTTTTTCAGTATGGTAAGTCTTTTAAGTGTCTTAAATCTCTCTTATTCCATAGCATTTCATATTCTTCCTTAGCCAAAAATACTTTGTGTGTTTACCTCTTATTTTGTATTTTATTATTATTGTGTATTTTCCTTTATGCCATTTTTTGGCATACAAAATTTTTAAAAATATATTAACTAATGTACTTGATCATATTAAATTTTCCTATTAATTGGTGCTTTTGGGTCTTGTTCAATAAATTCTATTCTCTATTGTCTTTTAAAGATTTTAGCAGTTTTACTTTTTACTTCTAAGTCTTGAATTCACTGAAATTTAATTTTGTATGTAGTGAGAGGTTGAGACCCAATTTTAATTTTGTCTGTGTGGATAATTAATTATCATAGCACCAACGATCTTCATAGTATTGTCATCTGTAGTAACAGCTCTTTCATAAATCAAGTTTTTCTATATGGGTGTATTGCTATGTCCTCTATTTTATTTCATTGGCCTACTTGTCACCACAGTGTCCTAATCACTAAAGTTTTATAACATTTCTAGCTACCTGATTGGATGAGTCCTCCAACTTTGTTGTTCTTTTAGATCATCTTTGCTACTCTTGGCTCTTGGTACATCTATATACATTGTAGAATGTGGTTGTCCAGTTACACACACACACACACACACACATATACTGTTTTTATTGGAATTGCATTGAATTTTGGGAGAATTTTATCTTTATAATATTGAATGTTTTTACCCATGAACATGGCACAGCTCTCCTATTTAAGGCACATATCTTTTCTTATGGCATTTTTCTATTAAAAATATGATACAAAAATGTAAAAAAAAAGAACCTTGATCCCTCACTCACACCATACACAAAAGCTAATTTCAGATGGATCATAGACCTTAATAAAAAACTGAAACTCTAAAACTTGTAGATTAAAACAGAATATTTGTGATGTTTGGATAAGAAAAGATTTCTTTGGCCATTGAAAGCATGAATCATAAAAGAAAAAAATAAATTCAGTTATTGGACTTCATTAAATTTTAAAACTTCTCTTCATCAGAATACATTAAGAAAATAAATTGGCAAGCCACAGACTAGGAGAAAGTACATGCAATGCATATATATCACAAGGGAAACAAGCAACTTAATTTGAAAATGGGCAAAAATCTTGAATGGATACTTTACAAAAGGTGATACCAATGACCAAAGCACATGAAACATGTTTAATATCATTAATCATCAAGGAAATGGAAATCAAAATCATAGGGGGGCAGTCGTCCATACCCACTAGGATGGCTAAAATGGAAAAGAGAAAGACAATAGCATATGCTATAGAAATTATTTTGGAAAACTTTCAGTTTTCTAAAATATTAAATATACTGTAGTTTTGTTCTCAGATATTTAAGAGAATCAAAAATATATGTTCACAAAAACCTATACAAGAATGTTCATAGCAGCTTTATTCATGATGGCTAGCAAGTGGAAACAGTCCATATTTATCAAAAGGAGAATGTATAAACAAATTTGTATATTCATACAATGGAATACTAAAAAAGAAAAGAATCAAACTATTAATACGTCAAATAACATGGATGAATCTCATAAACTTTATGCCGATTAAAAGAAGCCAGACACAAAAAATTATGTATTATTACATTTATATGAAATTCTAGAATAAACAACCAAATTGTGATGATAGAAATTAAATCATAATTGCTTTGAGGATTAGGAGTTCACTGAGAAGGGTCACAAGAGAACTTTCCCAGGATGATGGAAATTTTCTGAGTCTTCATTGAAGTGTGGATTCCATGAGTGTATGCATTTGTAAAAACAGATCAAATGGTAGGCACACTTAAGATTTGAGCATTTCATTGTGTGTAAAATATACTGCAAATTTAAAAATATGATAATTGAGGTCTCCATTAATAGGAGCATACATCTAAAGTTGATAAGAGGTGGAAAGGTAGGGAATATTTATGCCACCCCTTCAGAGTAGTTCTTTAATAATTATAGAGACAAAGTATTTAACTAAATACTATATTTAGTTTGAGCTTTTTGGTCAATGCAATTTGAGAAACTATTTTCAGGATCTTGTAGTTTAAGAGTAGTGTTTATAAAGATGGAAAAGGTAATTCTCACAGGTGTCAGCTGGGATTGGATTCCCAGAACCACACACACCAAATTCGTACTTCTGATAACTGCGTACGTTTTATCCCCTCAGGGTATATTTGGCAATGTCCAGAGACATTTTTGATTGTCATGACTGAAGGGTGGTGTTGTACTACTGGCATCTAACAGGTAGAAGTTACGGAGGCTGCTGAACATTCTACAGTGCACAGGACAGCCCACCACAGCAAAGAATTATCTGGTCCAAAATGTCATTGGTGCCAATTTTGAGAAACCTTGTTCTAGACCCTCCCTTGTTAATGAAGCTGAATCAGTCTCAGTCAACTGGGTGTTGACTGTATTTGTAGTCCAAATTAATTGTTGGAAACTTGGCATTTTCACAAATTACATATTTTTCCCTGACAGAATTTAATAGCAAGTATTTGTAAATATATATAATCTTAAACTTTGAGATAAAATTCCACATGTTAAGAGCACTTCCCAAATCAAAATTAAATGTTTTGTTTCTATTGATTGTTAAATTCTTCAGAAGCAGGTTTTATTCTTAACTTTATTTTATTACATATCTAAATAAATGATCTTAGTTATCTCTCTCTAAAAAAAAAAGAAATAAAAAGCCTTTATTATTAAATTAGAGGAAGTAAATGAGAGTGATTCATCTTTTATTTGTTTTCTTTCCACAGAATGACAGGGAGTGAATTTTTCTCTCGTTTCCCGGAACTCTATCCTTTTCTTCTCAAACAGTTAGAAGCTGTAGCCAATACTGTGGACAGGTAAGAAAAGAACAGAGTGGGGCAAAGTGAAATCAAGGATGTGAATTACTTTCTTAATTGAGATTTTCCCTCCAGGCAACAATTTTTAATCAACTCCTCCCTGTAACATAGGTGGATTTTTATAAATGCTTTTTTATTGTATCATATTGCCTGACTCTCTCTGGTAGATTTATACCTGAAAAGTTACATAAAATCTCATTATTATATTTTATTATATTTTATGTTATATTTTTAAAACCCTGTTTTATATTCAATTTTATCAAATTTAATCCTGTTTTCAGTGTTATACAGGAACTAGTTTCTTAGAAGCACATGGTGATTTCCTCTGTTAAGAATCATTTTCTTCCTATTATATTTAACTTATGTGTTTACATATTGAGTTAACTTTAACACACACCTGTCATTTTCTTATTACTGGTCTGTTACAGCTAACCATTGTGAAACTACAGCAATTAGCCGACTAATCTGGTCACCTATGATCAGAAATGGAACTGGTCTACCTGAGCAAAGAGGGCCAGTGACCTGGAAACACAGACATTTAGAGGGTTTCCAGTCTGATTAAGGCAGATAGAAGAGTTCACCATTGTCTATTCTGTAGCTGCTGGTGTAATTTTTAGTATGGACATCTTAGAACATGGGCTTTTTTATTCTTCTAAGCAATTTTTGTACTTGGTATGAATTTATGCTAGTTGTAATGGGAGAATAAAATAACATTAGTGAATTTTACTTCTGTTTATGATACATTTCCTCAGGAGTAATTTGTGCAGACAGGCTTTTCTGGTCCTAATAAGTGACTGTTCATGCTTTCTTAAGTACATTTGGATGTTGAAAGTCTCACATTTCATACTCTGGAAGAGGCACTCTCTACTGTATGAATAGCTCAAATCAAAACAGCAGACTCAAATTATCAGAGAATTGTGTACAAAAACCCAATCCACGGCTTTGCCAATAGTTCTTCCTCATTTGCACAATATATAAAGGGAATGGAGGAAAAAATGAACAAAGGAAAACTATCCCGTAATAAAAAATCACTTTATATAATGAGGAAAATGTTTGAAGATAGTGCTTCACCTCTTAAATTTTAAATCTTTTGTGTACAATAATTTTTTTTTTCAGTGATATAGGTGAACTAAACCATCATCCAAGCATGTTTCTCTTACTTTTGGTGTTGGGGAGACTCTACCCTTCTCCGATGGATGGCACCTGTTCTGCGCTCAGCATGGCACCCTTTATTCCCTTCATTATGAGGTAATGAATGCATAATGGAAATAATAGGGGTGGGCATAGGTGCTTTATGCGGGCATTTTATCTTGTTTTTACTTTAGAAAATATAATGGTTTTCTTTGTTTGTTTTTACTTTGGGAGTGGTCTAGCTAAGGAACGGACCTGAGGGTATTGCCATTGCCTCCAACTGGTCTCCAGTGTTTCAGAGGAAAGTGCTTATGTTGTGGATACAAGAGCTCATACCTACTGTTCAAGTGATGTGTGGCCAATGGATGTGTGGTGCTGATAAGAGATACCCCATTTGAAAAGCATAGCCTGGGTGTTGCATTATCCCTGTGTTGAGCCTGGCCAAAATGGGACAGGCTTGGTCCTAACATATATCCCCTGTCCAGTGGTTCAAGAGGACCTCTGTCTGTTCACTACAGAGGCATTTGCTAGTAGATGCAAGAGGTAGCATCTGTATGGCAGTGCCGTGTAGCACAAATTCACTACCCACTCATCTTTTCTTTTAATCTTGGAGTACCTGAGAAAGAGCCATGTGTACATATTATGCATGGAAAGAAATGATAACAGGCTTTCTGCTTCTAGAGCCTATTACCACTTCCTCTGTTACATTTTTTGAGGCATCTGCCAACTTCTGATCACCTTTATCATTTTGGATCAAAGGCCTCGATAAATAGGCTTCCAAAAAGTTTCGAAATTGTCCTGTGGAATATTTCAGAAGCTCTGTCATGTTAGCATTTACCTTTCTGCCTACCTCCTGACAAAACAGCACCTTCATTTTTATGTATCTACCAAAAATTGAAATGGACCTAGAGCACAAAGATAAATAATACCAAACTTAAGAGAGTGTGTTTTTTATTTATGTGGTGTCCTAGGTTCCACTTCCTGGTTTCACAGAGCTGACTGATGCATTTTAATGTGAGAAACCATTAAACACAAGATTCTGACATGTGGTTGCTGTAGGCATTTGTTTGTGCCAAGCCCTGGCTGTGGCTGTGTTATCTATGATCACAGAGATGACTCACTCAGATTGGTTTTTGTTTCCTAATACACCAAGTTATCAGTTTCCCCATCCAGCATTTGGTGATTCATTTTAGAAATTTGGGTTGTAATTTTACTTTCAAGAACATTTAAAAATTATACTTTCACATATAACTGGAAAGAACTAAAAAAATTTCAGAAAGTTGATGAGAATGAGGAAGGGCACATGCACAGGATCACAGTGTACATTAGAAACAAAGACATGCTTTAGAACATTTTCATCCTGTGTTGAGAACATTCGGTTTGTGAAAGCTTATTACTAATCGATCTTTTATGTGTTACATTCTAGAAACCAGAAATTACTACATTGAAAGTATCCTTCCTGTTATTAGTTTACATATAAGCAGAATGCTCATATTACTAATTATATTCAGAGTTCTTATTACATAACAAAAATTGCATTAATATAGAAGATTTAAATATTGCCTTAAAATCATTGTACTTAGTGCACTGTTTTTTAAACTCAAAAGGTGCAAAGTAAGAAGCATAGAATTATTCCATCCTTCCACTGTAAATGCCCTGGTCAGTAGTTGCTTTCTACCTAAAGATTCATAGAGTACCACCAGCAGCAGAAGTTGCTACAGTTGATTCCTTAGAGTGTCAGTAGGCTTTGATTTATTGAATATCCATGTATATTCTAGAACAGTATTTCTTGAACTTCAGATGTAAACATATCATTTGGAGACATCATAAATTCTGATTTAGTAGCTCTAGGATGGGGCCTAACAGTCTGCCTTTCAAACAGACTTCCACATAATGGCTGATGCTTCTGGTCTGTACATCACACTTCAAGTAGCAAGATTAAATCTGGGCTATTAAATCTAAACATTATCAGAACTCTCCGCCCCACACAGGTAATTTTAATAAACTAGATGGTAGTAGGGTCATATTTGGTACTTGGTAAGGCCATTCGGGGGGTTTATAAAAAGTAGATTTGATCCAGAATATAGAGAACAAGCAAGAAAGTATTCTGAGCAGAAAGGTCAGTGGGTAGTAGACCTACTTTTGATGAGCGTTGACTGTTTACCAGGCACTGAACTGGACGTATTGCTTAAAATGACTCTGAGAAGGGGTCTTATCACTCCCATTTTCCTGTTGAAGAAACTAAGGTCTGAAAAGCATGTCAATAATAGAGTAGGAATATGAACTTGAGTGTAGGACTTGTCAAGAGTATTGGGTGTACTCCTTCTAGTACACCAAAATAACCAGCTCCCTTTTGGGTAGCCAAGAGCTTTAGCGTCACTGAGTATGCCCACGAGCCCTGAAATTAATGCCACTAGGAGAAATGAGGAGCCTATATCCAGAGTCAGTGCATCTGTGTACAGACTGTCTTTAGGATCTAGAAGTCATGTCCCTATCAGCAGTGGGATCTGTTCCTTAATTTGTTTTCTTGTTAGTGAGGGTGGGTTGACTGATGGCACCATTCTCTCAGGCTCACATCTGTAGGATCATTGCCTGGGGTAATAGTGTTACTCTGTGGCCAAGTACGGAGGAAGCTTGGCTTTTCTTTCTTGACCATCTTCTGTGACTCAGTGGAAGTAGCCTAGACTTAGAATTAGAAAACCCAGTGTTGGGTGTCATCAGCCTATTATAAGGACAACTCTGTGCCACCCTAAAGTGTTCACAATCACACTGGGGAGATGAACTATAAACAGATTTTTTTTTAAGTAGTGAATTTGATAAGACTGTATACGTTTGATTTAAATTACTTTCGAGAAAATTATTTATGAATGAAGTGAAAGATTGATCATAAACCCTATCATTCCAGGCGGTATTTATGGTTCTAGTCAAGATAAAGATTGGGCTTTTTGACTTGGGATAATAGCTGAAGAAATGGATGTATGCACAAGTTGATGGGAGGTGTTTTATTTTTATGGCATTGCTGATGTTAATTTTTGTACTTGGAAGAGCCCTAATCAGGCTCTTGGATACTCTTGCGTTTAGCTAAAGAGACGTTTTTCCAGCTCGTGGGAGCAGCACGAAGGTTGCCCTGACTCTGCTGAAGTAAGTTGCACAGTGTGAAGATGAAAGGCTCCAACAACAGCTTTTTATTTCCTTTCGATGTGTGTACATTTACCTGCCGTTTCCTTCTTTTCTGTAAGATATTTCTAGGTATTAGTATTTTTGTCTCTTATCCCACATTGGGGAGTATAAACTTAAATCTCTGTTGATTATCTCTATTGACTTAAATCTTAGAAGGTTCTGGTTTGGATTTTTTCAAAGTTATGCATGCGTGCAGTTACAATTATTACATCATTTTGGAACAGAAATGATAATGCTAATCCCAGTGTTTTGTTTATATGTTTTTGGTTTTGATCCAGTATATTTTTATGTCCTGATGCTGTGCTGGATCCGGATACACAGCCCTTTACCATATGAATATAATGCTTTCAATTTAAGGTTATTCACCCTTCAGTTCAAATACCACAAAGCTGAGTTACTCATACTTCAACTGGGACTCTATCTAGGGCTTTCTAGAGACCAGAATATCTATGGACATGCACCTTTGAGTTCCTTTCCACAAGCAGATTTCAAATTTGAATTAAAGAGCTGCAGGAAACCAAATATGCCCCAAGCCTAGGCAACAGTCCTGAACAGAGCAAAGGCCTGGACTCAAGAGACCTGGTTCTGCCAAGTTCTGCCACTTATTCACTAGCTGTGACACTTGAACAAGGTTCTTTACTCTCTCTGGATCAGTGTGGTACCTGTGTGTGTGAGGATATCAATTGAGACAGAAAGTGCCTTCTACTGCTGATAACTGTAGTCTCAGCATCAGGTAAATATTTGTGGGAGAAACCCTTCCACTGCCTTTTATTCTGGGTGCTTTTTAAAAGGCCTCCCCTTTTTTTTCCACTTATTTTCATTGCAAATGACTTCCACAATGTTTTCCCCAAAATCATTTGTTCACTTTAGATAAATTTTCAGCGGAATCTGCTTTTCTTTTCTCCGAAAAATATTGAGGTATAAATAACAATACAATCCTAATTAAACACATGGTGATGAAAGTCACCCATAGGAACCTAGGTAGTAGAAACTTTTTTAGTTGAGATCTTGAAAAATCTAGCCAAAAATCAAAAAAAAATTAGTGGTACCACGTGGGTACTAGACTTATTGGGGGGATTATTTTGTAAATCATGTAAATGTCTAACCACTATGCTGTATACCTAAAACTAATAAAAAATAATATCGAATGTCAACTGCAATTGAAGAATAGGAATTAATTCAAAAAATTTTTGGAAAACATATGTTTTATATATTTTAAAACTATTTACAGAACCTTTTGATTGTATCAGCCTTACAAAGGGATGAGGTACAGAAACTAAGAGTGAGTTAGGCTTTTTAAGCTTGTACTATTTGGAAATAATATTGACTCTAGTTTTGTTTTCCTTGAAAGTTACATAATTCAAGGATTATCACTTTGCTCCTTACTCAGGTTATGGTGTTGAAAGAACTTGTTTTCCATAGTGTATAGTTAGGGTTTTTTCAGTAGACAATAGTTGGCTTCTAACTTCATTTGTTATTGTAATACTAGGAACTCTCCTTTAAGGCTGTAAGGCACATTTCTGCCTGCTTTGTCTTTCCAGAATTCTTGTAGAAAGGAAGAGAGATAAATGAGGCAGAGAGCAGTGAAAACACTGCTGAGAGGAAGACATACCCTTCATTCTCTATCTCAGCTCTAATCATCCCTTCCTCTGCATGGCTGTAGCATTTGTTACTTAAACCTCTTATCTTGCTATTTGTTATTACTGCATCATACAGTAATTTATATGCTCAATGGTTATGCTCTCCAAATAAATCTTAGTCTCAGCGGCTATAGGTTTTTTTGATTGTTTTGGGTTTATTTATTTATTTGTTTATTTTTTGTTGTTGTTGTTTTTGGTGCCTTTCTCTACCTAGCCAGGTTTGGGCACAGAGACTGAATTATTAACCTAAAAATGAAACTAATTGTAAATTGAGATATTTTGTGTCTTAGCAGATCTGTGTTCCTTTGAAGTGCTTAAGGGACTCTAGTCCTACAATATTGGATCCACACATTTCATATCCCACTGGTTACCAGTTATATATATATATATGGCTGGGGTTTGTGTTTTACTTGGCCTTTGAAGAATTTTGTGATCTTGTACAAGTTCTGACATTTACTTTTATTTTGACTTTACCTCTCTGACCCTCGGTTTCCTTTTCTATCAAACTAAGATAGTGGATATTACATAGGTCCTCTCTAGCTTCAGGAGCCAGTGACCTGCGGCCTTCCTGGACTCTGAACTCCTCTTCCCTGATTGCTGTCCAGTGAACTGCCCTGGAATCCCACCTCATGCTGTAGGCTCCTCAGCCAGAGGAGCCTGGATTGATAAGGATAGAAGGAGGATAGTGGTGCCACTTTTTTTGTTGAAAGTCATAGAATTATTAACAAGCCAAAACATGTGGGGGAAAGCCTCCCAGATTAATGTGGTATGAATGGGAGGGCCTATATGTGCTTCAGGCTGTCAGTCTGTGTAATGGGAATAATCTGGTTTGCAAAATAGTAGATAAAAGCTCCTTGGTTTGTTTGTTAAGAAAAATTCTAGAGAAAAGAAGGGTTTGATGGTATAATGGTGATACGGAGGGCAGACCTTTTTAACTCCTGCTTTGGCTTGTCTCTGCTAGTAAACTGGGAGGAAGCCCCCCAAGGCAGACGTAGGAGAGGCAATAGAAAAACCACACTGTCTCCAGTGCATGAAAGCAAATCCTGGGACCCAGATAACTTACAGCCTCAGGTGCAAGTGAGCCTGGAACCATGTCAGTAATTTGGAAGAAATATGGGACAGGAACATGCTAGGAGGTTGCAGAAGTATTTCAAAAGAGAGGGATAAAAGCATATTTTATCAGTAACCACACAATTGTGTTGATATTGATCATTTTAGACTGGATCATTCAATGTATTACTTGCAAGAGCGTCATACTTAATTTGCTGAGAGCTAGTAAAAATTCCCTAAGAATAAGTCATGCCTGAGTCACTTCATTGTTTTGATGGGATTACTAGTCTGATAGATGAGGACAATGCTGCTTTATTCAGCATTTGAATTACTTAAATGAAGACAGATTAGATTGCATGCTTATCAGGTTCATATATAACGTAAATATAATAGATGATGGAATAAAAATTCAAAATAGTCTTTTAAGCATGAGAGTGACAAATTAAATGTAGGGTAGTGGCCAGTACCTCTGTGAGGCTGGGGAGGAAGGGGATGAAATTGAGGAAGCATATACTAGGAGCTTCAATTTTATTTGTGATGTTTTTGTAAGCTGAATTCTGGGCAAATGGTTGATTGTCATGTTACTCAGTGTATTCTTTTGTGTTTGATATGTCTGTTAGCCCATAATTGAAAAATAAGATTCAAAACAGCCTTAGAAAACTAGATCAGTGGACTGAGACTGTCAAGAGAACATTTAATAGAGATATGTATCATATTCTGATTTTTTTTTTTTTTTAACAAAAATCAAAATTGTGTATATATGGAATGAGAGCTGTCTGGCTTCATAAGTCTTTATGAAAAAATCTTGGGGAATAAAATAGGATTTCCTGGTGAGCCCTGAGGAAGCAGTGTGACAGTTGCTGTTTCCAGACAGTAAAGGCTTCAGCCCCCCTCAACTCTGCTGATCAGACTAGCCCTACATCATTTTGCTTATTATGTTATTCTGTTCTGGGCTTCCCATTTTAGGAGGGTCACTGATAAACTAGTACAGAGGAGGTGACTAAGATGTGAAGGAAGCTAAACATCTGGAAACAGTTAGACTGGAAAAAACTTAGAGGCAACACGGTAATGGTCTTTACATACTTGAGACGCTGCCATATGGCAGAAGGCACATAATTTCTCTCTTTTGTGCTCCCATTGGAAAAGTATGAGATAGATTTCAGATTTCAATATAAAAAATTTGTGAAAGTTAGCATTCTCCATCAGGAGAATAAACAGATTTCAATAATACTGAGTTGCCGGTCACTGAGTGTTCAGGGAAAACTGATCACATGTTGGGCAGTGCATCTGGGATTGGGCTAGATGACCATCAAGGCATCTTTTTGAGTTGTCTTATTTCAGAATAGCTGGACAACTGAGCTGTAGATTCTAAATGTGCAGTAAATGAAATGATAAACCTTCCTCTAAACCTGTAACATGTATTTGTACATTTTTCATGGGTTCTTCCATCTCCCAAAGAAAATAAATTGGGGTGCTGTTCTTGACATGGTCCATGAGGTCATGGTGGTCTGCTCCTACACGGCACCCTCCAGCAGTTAATGCACTAAAATTTAGCTTCTAAATAACTTCTATAACTTTGTTCGGGATAGTTCTGAAAACGTTTTTTTTGGCCTATGGGATGTTATGTCTGAAAAGCATTCCTTATTAATTTAATTATCTTTTTTGTTGTTGTTTTTTTTTTTTTGGTTGTTGTTGCTATATTTTTCTCCATTCCAGATGTTGGCTTAAGCCACATTTGTTTTCTGACAAGTACAAGGAACATCTGAGTCTTTGAGAAAAGTCAGAGATGCTTTTCTGAAAGTGATTAAAATAGATAACTCTTTGTTGTCCAAACTTCCTGAAGGATCTTCTTTGAACTGAGATGCCTATAGAGAGAGTACAGGACTCCCCAAGCCTAACACATTACAAGTAGAAACAGCTGAGAATAGGGCTTTGATGGTGCTGTTAACTAGAATCTCCTCCCACCTGGCCAGGCTAGAGGTCCAGAACTCCTCCCTCCTGTGGTTACTGCTAAATTCCACAAGCCTTAGAGAATGGGATTAAAGGTTAGGTCTCCCTATTCCATCCTGATCTGCTAAGGGAGGGGTGGTGGTGAAAGAGGGATCTGCCATCCCATCAATGTGTAGAAACCTGACCTTTGGTTATACTAGTGAAACTCTGATACCAGGTCAGGCTTCAGGCAAGATGGTCAAGGCGCAGATGTTCCGTTTTGCTCAGGGTTTTTTTTTAGCTGCTAACTTTTCTTCTTTGCCTACAAGCCAAACTTGTGCCCACTCCTTGCTTTCATACAGATATGTAAATGACCTTAGTCATTACCTTCCTTGGAACTATTTGTCATATTACAGAGACATTTTGAAATAAAGCAATGAAACTCTGGTGGTAGAATTTTAGGCCTTACATAAGGGAGAACCTAAAAGCAGAGATTGGAAGGTTGTTTTCTAATGCTGGTGAAATCCCGGTGTGGGCAGCTACCTACTCTGTCTCCTTTTTACTGTGGCCCTGCTCAGCTAGTGCGTTATTCAGAAGACTGTGCTTATGGCCTTTGAATTTCAGAATTCCATCCTGGGTAGCTGAGGTTCATTGTGTGAAATGAAATCATGTTTTCTGTATTGTGTGGCTTTTTTGCAAAGAGTTCTGGCATAAAAAGATACTCTGTCATCTGTCACCAATTTTTATTTCTCAGTTCCTAGAGAAGGGCCTGGCCAACTTCATCTGTGGTGTCAGATCTCTTTAAGACCATTTTCTAAATACATTTTTGAGCAAAAGGAATGAGGAGTTCACCTCTTATGGAATGCATTGACAAAGCAAGCTAGAAAAATAAAACTTGTAGGGACCAGCTTTTTTTCAATGTTATCTATTACTTCAGTAGGCTAATTCAGGTCATGTTAGAACAAGTGATTTGATCTGCAAACAGCTTCCTTCTTAGGTGAAATTTCTGACGATGATAACCTATGGCCTACTGCTGCCATTCACTCTAAAACTTAGAATCCAATCAGTTAATAGATTAACGAAGCCCTTATAAAACATCTATTGTATACCTAGGTAGTGTTAGGTCTTGGGTAAGATGAAAAGTAAACAAAAAAAGGTCTTAATTCTTCAAGAACTTAACTGATTAGTGAGAGAAAACCCATGCTTGTAAACCTGATGTACTGTATATTAACCACATAATTTTATGACAGTTACACCAAGGACCAAGGGCTTTTCAACAAGGGGACGAGCACCAGTGGGTTGGAGAAGGATGTGAGAATTCAGTCTGCCATCTTGAGAACTTTGAGAAATCTCCATGTGATTAGCTGCTCATGTGAGAGGAAAGAAAAGTCATGTAGACAGTGAGATCTAACAAGGGAAAGATTGTGAGAGACAGTTTTATGATTTATGACTCGGAAGTCATCATAAAGAGCTTTGCTTCCACTTGAATCAAGGGCGGCCCAGGAAATTAACAAAATAAATGGGGTACTTCTTAACAGGAGAAACCATCAATGATGCGTCTTTGATAACTTTAATAAAGAACAGTATTTGTTCCAACTGTTGCATTTAAGTCTTATGGAAATAATGAATAGTAGTGAGAAAGTTATTACAAATTTAGTAATATTTAAATTTTAAACTATTTTAATAATATTTTCTTGAAGGAGCTTTTATTTCCTTGATCTTAATTATTTTCTCAAACACCATAGCTGAATAATGCTGATTTAAAAGATTTGACAGTACCAAGGCCCAAATGCCAACTAATGTGCAGTCATCTTATCCTACACAGTAGGGAACATTTTAACGTCAAAGGTGTATTTTTTTTTTTTTTTATCTTTAGGCGGAAATATTGATTAGGGAATAGAGTAAGACTATAAATATAAATTATAGTAGGCTTAAAATGAAGACAAGGAAAAATAATGACACAGCATGTTATCTTTCCCTGACTGGCAGAGTTTTTCTCCTCCCTCTCCTCTGGGCCCTGACCCTTACCAGTCTATTTATAATCTTCTAGTTAAAACAAGCTGCCTTAGTCCTTTCAGCTACATAAGATATATTCACCCTTTTACTTTTCCCTTTGTATTTTACTTTCCTCATATTCACCTTGAACATTGAGTCTCTTGACTGCTCATCTTGCCTCCCCTCCAAACCAGTTAGATATTTTCTTCTTCATCATTTATTCATGTCATTTCCTTTATTTTGTGACAATTCATCACCAGTTCATCCATCCATTAAATATATTTGCTGAGGGCCTACTTTGTGTCGTTGCCCAAACCCAGTGTCCCTACTTTCATCACCTCTTATTTACAAGAGAAAATAGAGCCATTTGGTATGGACTCTCTCCATGGAGACACCTTCTCTACCTACCACCATCATTCTCTCCTTTGTTTTATAGCCAGCCCCTCAGGAAAGGTTGTCTGTGCTACAGTCTCCACTTCTTCCCCTCTTATTCGTTCATTAAACCACTACATCCTGGGTGTTTCTTCCATCACTTTGCTGAAGCTGCACCTACAAAGGTGAAATAGGGTTGACCTATAGTTAAAAAAGCCATCAGATGCTTTTCAGTCCTTATCTTTTTGGATCTTTTTCTGGAATTTGACACCATTGCACACTCCCTTTTTTATGGCTCTCTCCTCTGTGGCCTTCTTTGTCCATTACTTCTTTCCCTTGGAGGGCCCCTTCCTCTTGCTGTCTCCCCATTATTGGCACACCTCTTTGTCCTGCTCTCCGCTCTCTTGTTTTTCATATTGTGTGCACTTTCCAGAGTTGCTACTCACCTACACTGATGAGTCAGTTCTAGATCTAGAATTTGTACAGAATTATAGATTCAGCTTTCTGTTGGACAACTCCTGCATGTCCCACAGATACCTAAAAGTCAGCAATTTCAAAACAAGCCCCCAGGTAACGCCTCTGCACATTGAGGTTTGAGCAGCCATCTCTTAGGACCTAGCATATCACATTCTGGCAAGTTGTAGTCAGAGGACTTCTTGAAAGGAAACTTATTAGAATCAGAACTCCTGGTATCACAGAGGATCCCCTCCCAATGTCATTGGTTGTATTCACGTGTACTTGGTGACAGAGGAGCATTGGTTGAAAAAGTCATTGACTTTTGATATCCCTCCAGTAAGTTTGAAATGATTTTTTTTTCTTATATTGATTATAATTAGTTTGAGGTAGCAAGTGGCAAGTACCTTTCTTTGGAGATAGAAAAGCCAAGGCTCAGAAGTAATTGTAATATGTTCACAGTCAAAAAGTGATTAATTAAGGAGTCAGGAATTAGTTCATTTATTCACTTACTCGACAGACATTGACTGCAAACACTATTTATGTGTCAGGCACGATAGAAATGCAGTGGAGCATCAGACAGATAGATATCTAAGATTTTTGGCAAAATGGGGTAACCTTTATACTATGCTGCCTCTTTGTCCCTATCTTCTTTGCTCTGATTTTTTTTCCATCTAATCAGTGATAAATGATAATAATTAACAAATGTTTACTGTGGACTGAACATGGTTTTAGGACTTTACACATACTAATTCATTTAATTATCATGACAACGCTTTGAGTCCTATAATGTTGTCATTCCCATCCAACGGAGAGGAAAAGTTGGGCGGTAGGAAGTTTGGAAATATGCCCTAGGTCATCCTGCTAGTAAGTGAGAAGGCTAGGATTTGAACCAGGCAGTCCAGCTCCAGAACTCATGCTCTTCGCCACTCCCTTAGCTACACTGAGGTTTAACGCTGCAACATGCCCTTCTACTCATCTCTTTACGATGCTGTAGCTGTGGACTATAACTAGCTAGTTCTCAACATGCCAAAATTGATCTGCAATTTTAAAGAACAAGCATTTAGTCTTATTTTGCTTTCTTGAGATCTCTCTCCCACTACCCTTCTTGGGCACTGCTTTGGCAGTGGTCTCATTTTCTAATCTTAAATCAGTAGGAAAGGAAGAAAAACTTGCAGGTAAGCCCAAGTGATTGTGACAGGTTGCTAAATAAATAGGCTCAACCGAAGTTCTGAGATTCTTGAGAAATACTGAGAATTTCTTACAAAAGAAAGTTGTCTTATAATAGGAAATCACGGATCATCGCACAGTTACAAGTGTCTTAGCAAAGAGAAAATGTGTCTTGAGGCAAAGAAGTGCAGAATCTTAATTGAGATTATTTGTAGACTACTATTTATGCATAATTTTTAAACTATTAAAAAACAGATTTTCCGTTTATCATTTTAAGTTTCCACTGTGGAAACTTCACATAATTTTGAAAATCTTCAGAGTTGCTGAAAGAAAAAAGAAAAAAATAATAGTAACATTTATATAAGACTTTGAAGTTTACAAAGCACTTTCACACACAGCTTATTTGATCATCCTCTTTTTACTCTCTCAGAAAACAGAATCACAAAAATATAAATACATGGTGAAATTTTTAAAAATTATCAACATTTTCTTATATGGTAATCCTAAACTTATTTCAAAAAGAGGCAAGTATGAATCAGTGAAGTTCAAATTACTGAACATTATGAAATGAAAGTTTTATTACTCCAGACTGCACATGGTAACTGTAGGGAACTGCTCTGATGGGTAGATGATGATAACGTCTGGTTAATGCAGGAGTGATGATCCATACCACAGGGCTTCTGAAATGGGTTGAAACCCTGCTTTGTTTCTCAGCTCTGTTTTTTGTTTGCACAGTCCCACCCCTCTCTTTCACAGCCCAAAAGTTACCAGCTAAAATCTGCTGGAAGGCACCCTGACAATGAGATGCGCCCCTGGATTTTTTTTTTTTTTTTTTTTTTTTTTGCATTAAGGAGAATTCCTGGTCCGGGATATTTGTGTCTTGGCCACTAGTTCCCAAGAGAGGGCCACATTTCTCCTAACTTTCAATGAATACTCTCAGTCCCAAAGGTAAACATTAGTTCAGCCTTAGTCTGAATAGTCACAAAATCAAAATTAGAAGAGCCCACATGAGTGAGATCTTTCTGTTCGGTCTCCACAATGTTCAGAGCATTAACAAAATATATATTTGTATGAAGGGTGCTATTGTGTATATAAGCCTGCCCCTTTTGATTATTATAATTATACAGGAAAAGGCCATCTGTTTGGTAGAAATGATGGAAATATATCTAGGTAACCATGGAAAAGCTGAATTGTTACTGAAGAATGTGTCACACCGACCAGCAAATAATTTACAAAGCAGTGGGTAGAAAATATTTTCAAAAACCCTAAACCAAGTGAATTCCTTAAGCTGTTCTTTTGGGTGATGGGTGAGTAGTGTTGGTTTGTTTTTTGCTTGACTGCTTATTCATTTTTTTTTTCTCAGAAGAATCTCTTTTTCTTGTAAAGCCAGGGTTTAAGGCTCAGTTTCTTTTCAGCTTGGATAAAGTGAAAAGTAAAATTCATTTAATACTAATTATAACCTGCATAAGTCTAGTGAAGAGAAACTTAAGAAATGTAATTCTTGTTTTCTAGTGAGCTTCAGTGCCATATAATTAATATAATTCAATCACTTCTTACCCATTTTTTTTCTGCATGATTTAAGACATCAGAATTTAATTCACAGCCAGAATGAAAACCAGACTTAGGAAAAACTTGAAAAGACTAGAGAGGGATTTGCATTCTGCTGCATGGTTGAACATGTCCCTAAAGTAGCAGCTTTAGAATGCCATGTCCTGATAGAATTCCCCGTTGAAAATTGGCCAGCAGCGCAGCTTTCTGTTGCCCTCCCCCTTGTCTGAACCACTGTGAACTGTCATGGGGGCCCTTGATACGAACTTAGGAGGCTCCACAGGATTGCTCCACAGCCTGACAGAAGGACACCAGTATCACTGGGCAATCTGTGCTGTGGACTGTCAGCCCCAGGCTGTGGATTTGAGAATTGGCCAGCTACTCTGGCTCAAGCTTGGATAAATATTCCTGGGTTCTAAGTAGAATGGGGAATTCAAAGCCTTGTTTTTCCCTAGTCCTTCCACAACCAATTCGTGACATGTTGTTACAAGCGAGGTCTGAGTGGAGAGGCCATGTTTGAAGGGGGAAATAAGGAAATGCTTTCCACTACTAATTAATACTTATTCCCAGAGCAGTCTCTTTTTCCTTCAAGAATGAAGCCACTCAGAGGGCCAGATTCTAAGACCACCGTAGCCATTTACCCAGACCAGCTTTACCTGTAGGGTAGTTGAAAGCTATGTGAAATGATTTGAGAAGTCTTAAGCAGTGCCTTCTACCCACCCAGTTTTCTCAAATGCTGCCTCTATTTTGGGCTGAACCCTGAAGTTTCAGTTAGACTTTCATTCTTTTTAGTTATATGGTTATGATTCATTTTAGAATGAAATCTCACTGTGAAGTATATCACTTTTAAGTTATTATTACTCATTTATACCACAGTATGAATTAGTTTGAGTTTCTTTGGTTTTGACAGAAAGAGAAAAAGAAGGCATTGGTTGGGTGAAGTGTTAGAGATGGGATAAAGTCTTGGGGAGAGGGTACAGAACTTGGAACAAAGGCAGAAGGCAAGTTGCCACCTTCATAGGCGTGACCTGGGGGAGAAGTGCGGAGACTTCTTCCTCACCAGGATTTGCTCCTGTGCTGCAGAGAGACAGGGCGTCCTGTTTTTCATTCTGGCAGGGAAGGACTCAGATGTCTTTTTACAGCTTTGACTCTTCCTTACCACTTCTAGATGTGGTTCCACTTCCTTTTTGAGATGAAAGCCTAGCTTTGTCCCCTCCCAGAATAGTTCCAGGCAGCAGAACACAGTGAATCCTTCCAGATAAAAGACCCTCCTGATAAAATGCCAGATTGTTATCAGAGAAGCAATGTGAGGGGAGTCCAGTCCCTGCCATTAATTACCTCCTAACAGCTTTGTTTATATCCTGCTCCTTTGGGGGCATGTTTTCCTTGGATAGTTTCTTGTCTGTGTTCTGAACTGCAGTCTGATGTTTGTAAAAATCCCAAAGGTCAGGGAATAGTAGGCTCCTTATTTTCTGAAAGGTTTAATGGCAAGGAAGAGAATATCAGTTTCTATCTTCCATCTGGAAGGAAATGGACAAATGCCTGGTTTTGGTGGTTCATTCCTCACCTCAAAGCATACAAACCATAGTGTGTTGATGGAATTGTGAATACTTAGTTAAGAGGTTACCTGGAAATAGAATGACATTTATCTCTGTGAAGCCACGAGTATTAATCAGTGATAGACCGAGTTTCAAGACACTAAAGCCAGAGTCTAAAATGCTTTAAAACTGCTCAGTAAATGTACTTAAAATGACACTGGACTGTGTAAGAATGTGTTTTATGTTATGTATATTTTACCACAATATAAACAAATAAACAACTGAAACTTGCTTCTTGGCAGCTCCAGTACTTGGTCATAGTTGGAAGTACCATAGGGTTGGACTATATGGTCTGCTTTATTATTACATGCTCTTCCATGTAAGGTATTATGCATCCTTTTAAGAACGGTGAGACTGTGAGCACAGAGAGCCTTAATACAAGATGAAGAGACTGTTTTGCCACCATCATATGGGCATATTGGGAAGTTTAGGATTAGAAAAGAGTCCTTTCTTGAAAATGATTGATTCTAAACAACTATAGACACTTTTTTCACAAATGTAATCAAATGGGGCAGGAGGATAGGGTCTCTTGATGGCTGGAATAGTAGCATCTATTGCTCTGGTTCTGACTCTATGACTAGAAGCAGTATTAAGTAAATTAACCTTATGTTTGGTATCTGGCTGCCATTAGGTGGCCAAACACATGTTTCTTTACCAAGTTAAGCTCGAATCTGACCTTATGTTTTCCTGTTAGATTCTGTCCTCAGCCCAACCCATTTTTGCTATATAAAACTCCTGATTGGCGCCTCAATCGGCTTCACTGATTATGGGGGCTCTTTCTGAGGACTAGACTGTTGCCTTTTTTTTTTTTTTTTTTTTTTTTTTTTAGCCATGAAACTTCTCAAACCCTGCAATCATGTTACCTTGTGACATAGCTGCAATATGAATTTTAGGATAGGAAAAAAAGAAAGTAAGTCTGAAAATAGCCCTATTCCAAAAAAGGTGAAAGCCCTGAACTTAGAGCTCTGACTAAAAGATGCTTTTTGCACTGTTAGACTGGGTGTTGTGTGTGTGTGTGTGTGTGTGTGTGTGTGCGCGCGCGTGCGCACGTGCGTGCACGCTCACACACTCGCCTGCTTACGTGCTTATTCCTATCATCATTTGAAGATAGTTGTGAAATATTCACCATGGATTCGGCACTGTCTTTCTTACATATAAACCTAGTATTTTCCTTAGAAAAGGCAAGGAAATATAGGAACTTAGGAAGAAGTTAAGGTGGATTTAAAATATAAAAGCTCACTTTGACTGAAACCAGTAAAAACAAGCCCTGACCTTCTCATAGGTAAGAAAAATTGGAATTTTTTTAATGTATTATTTTAGAAAATAAAGATTTGGCCAGAAATAGCATGGGCGGTTAAAGCAGTCTGGTGTGAAAGGCGTGTTTTTAAAATCTCCACTTTAAAAAAAAATAAGGTTTTTTTGCTTTCTTCTTCACTAATGGTTTTGTCAGAATAATCATTTGAATAATAAATGAAATGCTTTGAAGTATATAGGGAAGCAGTGAATTTTTCTGTGCCTTGTATGAACTTGAACTGGTGATACTGATTATAAACTAAATGATGCCAAATTCTGCCAATTTACCCAGGATCCAAATAATAGCATATGTAACCAAAGCCGTAGAAATCTACTGATGAAATCATGAAAATGAACGGAAGTGATCTAGATTGTTTAATTTTCTTTTAAAATATTTAATTTTCTTTTGAAATGTTATATTTATTAGATCTTAGCACCAAGAAGTTAAACAGTATTGAATATCACACATAGCTCTTTATTTTTAATCTTAGGTTGAAGGTTATGTCCTTGGCATGATTGAGGAATGACTCATAAAATTTGTACTGACTTTTTTTTTTTTTTTGATGGGTGAAGAGGGAAGCTGGAGAGTAAGATGATACTGAATTGAGGCAAAATTTATTAATCGAATTCAAAAGGAAATAATGAATGTCACTTAACAATTTTCTCATTTCTTTTTATATTCATGTGTATACCTTCTATGAAACTTCTCTTGAATGCTACTTATGCTTAAAATGCACCATAAAATATCTCTTGGCCACCAAAAGTAGCAGTGCAAATTACCAGTGATTTTTCTCCTAGTAAATGGACATGTTGGAAGATATGACTGGAATTCTTTATTGACTTGTTCCCCATGTTAAAATACAGTTACCATGAAATTAATGTATTAAGCCTTAGTCACAATCCAAGGAAGGACTTAAAGGTAATGTGATTCTCACTTATAATCAGTAATGTAATTAAATGCTGGAGGGCTTCAGCCATAGTAATATACCTTGTTTCTGAATAAAGATACCACCACCACTGAAATTGTATACGTGCAACACTGGTATCTTCTTAATTAGTGGTAGGGTATATGTGATCAGTTTTGTTTCATCTTCAAACTTTGCACAGCAGTCTCCATTGTGCATTCATTTGGCATATTAAATAATAGTGCACTAATTTGGTTTCTATTTTTTCAGAACTCGGTATAATTCAAACCGAGATGAAAATTACCTTTTCATGATAGAATATGCAAAGTATCAAAATAAGCAAAAATAAAAGATATTAAGAAGCAGAATTAATCTACCCAAGATGGAGAAAATATCCTGTTTTGCCTTCACTAAATGGGAAATCCTACTGCGAAATGCAGACAAGTTTACTAAAGCTGGCCCAACAGATTTGGCATTGCTTGGTTGAATGGTTCGTCAAGTGTATGTAAGAGTAATAAAATTGAATTTCTTTTAATATATATCTAACTGTTGGAGCGCACTAGTTTTTGCAACTAGTGCAGGCCCTGGAGTCACACAGACCTAACTGAATAATAGCTTGTCCATTCCCATTGCGAGCTTAGCCAAGTCACGTAATATCTCTGAGCCTGTTGTAGAAGAGTATGTGGAAAACTTGGAATACTGTCCTGAAAAAAAAAAATTTGTTTTTTAATTTTTACATGATTAATTGTTAGGATTTAAGTATTTGTTGATTCGATTCTTTAAGACAGCACAGGGAAAAGTTAATTCTGCTTGTAAAAGTTCAAAGGAAATAGCTGGGCTTGTTTAATCTGAGGAAGAGAAGATTTGGGATGTTTTACAGATGGTACTGGAGGCTGGGAAGGGAAAACAAGACAGAATGCATAATAATTTTTCTAATGTATATGAGAGATTATTCTTAAAAACAGCAGTATTGAGGTATAATTGACATAAAATAAACTGTGCATGTTTTAAGTAGGCAATTTGATAAGTTTATGTACCCATAAAACCATCACCACTGTCAAGATAGTGAACATATCATATTCATCACCTACAAAACTTTCTCTGAGCCCCTTTGTACTTTTCTCCAAAAACCCAACCCCCATCACTGGGCAGTGGCTGTTCTATGTTATGTCATCATAGGTTATTCATGCATCAACTGTAAGTGGAATCATACATCATTATACATTCTATTTTGTCTGACTTTTTCACTCAGCATAATAATTTTGAGATTTATCCATGTTATTACACCGATCAGTGCTTTGTGCCTTCCCACTGCCAAGTGGTAGTCCATTGTGTAGATATACCACAATTTGTTTATGTCTTCACCTTTTGATGGACATTTCTGCTGTTAGTTTTGACTATTACAGATAAAGGTGCTAGGAGTATTTATGTACAAGCCTTTGTATGCACATATGCTTTCATTTCTCTGAAGTAAATACCTACGAGTAGAATGAGTGGGTTGTATGGAAGGTGTACATTTAACTTTTTAAGAAACTAACAAATTATCTTCCAAAGTGACTGTACTATTCTGTATTCCCACCAGCAGAGGATGAGTGTTCCAGTAGTTCCATATGCTAGCTACCACTTTATATGCTGTCTTTTTAATTTTAGTTTTTCTAGTAAGTATGTAGTAGTATCTTATTGTGGTTTCAATTTGAACTTCCCTAATCGCTATGGATGTTGAGAATCTTTACTTATGTTTATTTGCCATCCATATATCTTTTGTGATGAAGTGTCAATTCAAAGGTTGACCCAATTTTTTTATTGGGTTGTTTTCTTATCATTTTGAATACATTCTGGCTACAAGTCAAAAGGTTATTCTTCTAGTCATAGATTCACTTATTTCCCTGGCATGTAGAAACAAACAAAAAAATTTTAGGTTGCAGCAAGAAAGAGTATAATTGTACTTAAGAAAGTATTTTTTGACTGTGATACTCATGTTTGCATCAGCGGCAGCCAAAGGAGGATGTAAATCTTTCCCTGAAGGTATTTAAAAATAGGGCTGGCAGTGGTCTGTTTGGATTCTGTAGGAATGCTGATGTATGGCTCAATTTACCTAATTGCAGTCTTCATTTGAGAAAAGAATATTCCCTGGGGTGGGTCTGTTACTAAGGTCTCAATAGTCCTTGCTCTTTTGTGCTATTTTTTCTGGGTCCAAATAAGTACAATTTCTTGGAGTTTTCTAAAACTTCCTGTGTACTTTATAAATTCATTCTCTCTGATTTTAGCTTGAAATGTTGCTATAAAACCCAAGGGGCGTAAATCAGGGTCATTAATTAGCTTTAGCAAAAACAAATTGCAATCTCTGGAAAGTAATCAAATTAAAAGAAATGCTCAAATTTCTTTCATTCTGTGGTAGTACAAATCATTGTTTTAGCTGATAGTATTGGGTAGATTCATTTACTCTCTGTAGAGGCAAAATAATTAACTAGATTCTAGAGAAGAAGTTGTACGTGATTAAAGGAGTTGGGGCTGTTTTAGCCCATGGAAGGGAAGAGTGAGGGGTGACTTAATGACAGGGTTCCAGTATAGCTAATGAAGGGTTTTCCTGTGTGTAGAAAACACTGGTCATTTGTTCTTCAGCTCCAGAGAGGCTCAAACTGGAGTAAAACGACTGCAACCATAAAAAGATTGAGTGTGGTTAGTGTTATATGTAAAACTTTTATTATGGGCATCAATATTATTATGAGAGCTAAGTGATGGAATGAGTCAAGAGAGATTATAAAGATATTTTAAAATACAAAAGATAGCTGTCTGCCTGGAATGTTTAAATGTCCATTGAATTATAGGATTTTGTTATTGAAGGGAACCTTAGAGATCACTATTCTAATCTTCTTTTACAGATGAGAATGTGAAAGCACATTATGTAACTTGCCTCTGGCCACATTGCTAGAT
The DNA here is from genome assembly GCA_028627145.1 of Eidolon dupreanum. Taxonomy (NCBI): domain Eukaryota; kingdom Metazoa; phylum Chordata; class Mammalia; order Chiroptera; family Pteropodidae; genus Eidolon; species Eidolon dupreanum. The sequence goes on from CM053515.1 coordinate 82,395,113, forward strand.
ACTAATATTTTAACATGAGGATGTTTTAAAGGTAGCCTCACTGAAGACACACCAAAGGGACCATGTAAGAGTTTCTGCCTCACATATTTCACTCTACTAAAATAGTCACTTAAAGCGAATGATTATGTGTTTTGTTTTTTCCTAAGAACATAAATACCTTGCTGATGTACTGACCTGACCTGTATGTATCTCTTCTTGTCATTAAAAATATTGAAGATTTTTATTCTTGGACATTTTGAACTTGTCTCTAAATAAATACATGCTTTGAAAGACTAGATGCTTTGACCCAAGGTGATCAGTATTGATAGAGGGCACTGCCACAGCCTTTGGGGAGCCTGTCACAGATTAATATGGGGTTCTTCATAAACCTTTGGTTAATGGCTATACTACAAAGACTGCAAATTGGTGGATGACTTTGAGTCAGTTGTTATATCCTGGTGACTAATTTGCCTTCCTTAAAGGTAACACAATGTAAAATTTTAGATTTTGTTTTATTAAACACTAGTTAGAACAGTAGGAAACATACGTAGGCCTTCAGTTCATTGTGTAAATGTTCTGTAAATATGTAAATGTGACCTGTAAATGTGAGTTCTAACCATTGGAATTAGTGGGATACATTGTTTTTAAAGGATTGCACACCCATTGCTACAACGGAATGAAATTGCACAATGCATTTTATTTGATTATGGTTTCATTTTATTTGGTAACTCATCATTCTGTGCATGTTCCCATTAGATCGTTTAGAGCAAAAACCTATATATGTTTATATATGTATTTCAAAGAGTTTATATGTGTCCTAAAAATGAGATAAAATATTCAAAAGTACCTACTACATTGCCTAATATCTAACAGACACTCAGTAAATGTTCCTCCCTTCCCTTCCTTTTCTCTTCCTTGGGTTTTAGCATGGGTATTGGAGTCTTTCAGAAGTGTTACAAATTCTTGTCAAAAGGGATGTTAGTAAAATTATTCACATTTAAAAGTGTTTGTTTTAAAATTATCATTAGTGTATGTTGAACACTCACTTGACTCAGTATGCTTAGATTTTACAAGATTTTAATATCTTTTCAGATATAGTCACCTGAAAAGTCAAGTTATGCTGGTCCAAGAAAGATTTACTCAGCATCTGTGATTCATCTGCCAATCTTGGGCTAGATTTAAGGTGCTTTGAATGGCACAATAAAAAGTTTGTATTTAATGTTGCAATAGAGAGCTATTATAGGTTTTGGAACATCTGAAAGCTAAAAATATATTTTAAAAAAACTTTTAAAAATGGAACCAAAAAAATTCCTTTCCAAACCTTCTCCCTAAAATGTATATATTAGGTTAAAAAGAAGAGGGTAAATTCTCTCTACACCTTTGTGTAGTTTCTTAAATTGACCACCCAGTCCCGTGTTTGTGAACTGAAAAATACTCACTGTAAATATGGAGCCACATGCTCTAAAGATTAATGGGGTGAGTTTCAGCTGTATGAAATCATTTCAAGAACTTGGCATTTGAACCATCACCACAGCACGTTCAGGACTATTTTTTCTGACCCACCCACTACCTGCAAGGAAAGGAGAAGATATGCTGAGTTGAGGCCAGGTATTCTGTTCAATTCCTTTAAAGCATCATTGGCTGCCTGAATATGTTCATCTCTCCGTCTTTTGTGGAACCAGAGCAGAAACAATGTGAGGGCTTTTGCTGTTGAGAAGAATGTGCAGCTCTTTCACTCAGTCTGCACAAGCTGCAGCCCTCAGCTCCTGCCCTGCTCTCAGTTTATCCCAGCCTGAGAGCCCTGAGGGTAGATCCAGAATGCTTTTCCAGCTGTCTATGAGGAGACCAGTAGACCAGTATGTGGCTTGTTGATCCAGGGTCAGAGATAAAATCCACAGATGGACTGGGAGGGAAGATTGTGCCAAATTTTCCAACCAAATCTAGTGGTTATTTTCATTGCTTCAGAAAGTTTTATACTCTTTATGCTAGATATTTGTATTTTTTCACTCTATAATACTCCATTTTATTTTAGGTAAAGACTGAAATTAATGATTCCCTTTTAATCTCTAGGATTTGCAAAGCCTTTTTTATTTATGTTCCTGTAAAGTCTTTTCCATGATTTTCTGAGTCAAGGAAAAATCATTGTTAAGGTATACTACATTTCAGTGCTCCAGATGAGGGAAAAACAACCTTTCCAGCTGTCTAGAGAATTTAGTCTGAATCTGGAAAATTCAGTTTCAAATTGTATTTGTTGTCTAGGCAAAAAAAAAAAAAAAAAAAAACAACGAAATGAAATTTCAGATGAAATATAATTTTCAACTTTATCTCTGTATTTTGATATCAGCAAGTAACCAAGAATTAGCATCCAGAAATCATGCATCCTTTCATTTATTTAACACATCCGTAAGTCTAAATAATTAAAGCGTTATTCAAAGAGCTTTTTAAAGTAAGCAGCACGCTGGATAACTTCCCCCATCCCTGTTGGAAAGTTCCCTTGCTTTATTTCCTCACACTGAAAGGAATAGTATAAATGCGGGTAGCTGTTGCATCCATGACCCCATGTCCTTGCCACCTACGTGGCTGTGTGCTGTGTGCAGTTCTTGCAGGGGCAAGTGGAGGGATGTCAAAGTGATGGAGGCCGATTCCCAGCCCCTGGCAGCTGCCATTTTCACCCCTCTCGGATGAGCAGCCTGTGGTTAGTCAACCTGAGTAAAGTTTGAGTGACTTGGAGGCAGAGTGGAGGTGACCTTAAAAGGGTGTGTCCTCTAAGGCGTAGACTCCGGTTGAGCTGTCCCAGGTGTTTACACACTGAGGTTTTGAGACATTCTATTGTGACTTATTGTTGGCGTTTCTTTATAAAAATATTTTGTTAAAAGGTTTTAACATGTTGATTAGAGTTCATTTGTAAAGAGCAATTACTGTTTTGAGCTGCCCAGTAATAGACATTTTAACTAAACTTTCTATCTGCCGATCCATATATTTATTTTCTTGTCCATGAAAGCTGCAAATGTGCAGTTTTTAGCTTAACTACTGTCTACTGCTGTTATTTCTCCCTCACTACCCAAACCAAGGAATTAAAAAAAAAAAATCAAACTTCAGAATTCCTGAACCCATTACCCTTCCAAGAAATATATTTGAATAAAGAAATCCATGAGCTGTGCAGAGGGCAAGATTACAGCAATTGCAACTTTTAAGTGTTAGTGGTTTGAGTTGCAGGAAAAGGAACAAGTAGTTCAGGTGGTGGTAGGTCCTTTGATGAACTGAAAATTGGTATAGGAAGGACAAGTAGAGAATCTGGCAACCTTGATGGGCACCGAACTCACCTGAGAATGTGGGAGAACTTTAGGAATGCCATGTTTGTACCAAAAACATACTTAATAGTCACAAGACATGCTGAAATGTCTGCTTTTTCAAATTCACTGGTACAGACTTACTCTTTTAGTGGTTTCTCTCTTTTATGCATGCACACGTACCCACACATGTATGTGTTTCCTGAAAGCAAGATTTGAAACTAGGAATGACATATAATAAAAAGGAAAGAAGAAATCTTTGATGAAACAGCTTTTGAAACAGCCTTAGAATTGATAGAAAATAGAATATGGATTCTGGACCTGAAGAATAAAACAGTGGGTCTCACTCAATTAGCCTCAGAGAAACTCAATCTTCCTTCGCTCCTTTCCACCTCTCTGGTAAGGAGTGGGGAGGGGAGGCTTTCGGGAGCACTTGAAGCCTGGTGCAGCAAGGCTCTATGTCCTCAGTCAGCTGTTGAGATAGAGAACATTAGAGAGTTTGTACATGTGGATAAAGCTTTTAAGTTTGAAAGTTATTCCACCTACTTGATTCAATAATAGCTGCCATTTATTGATCACTAACTTATAGGCATTGTGTTTTATATACATTATCTCATTTAAGCATCATAACAAGCCTATGAGGTAATTAGTCTTCTCCACTTTATAAAAGATAAAAACTTAGGAGATTCACTGACCTATCCAGAGTCACACACTAGTGACAAGATTTGGATTTAAGCTAAGTCTGCTGGATTCCAGAACATTTTTTTAACTCCTATCCTATGTGCTTTATTATTTATAACTATAAAGACTCCGTTTCTGTCCTCAAGATCATTTTGATCTAGCCAACATGTCGCCTGAGGGGTACTGTGGAAAAGCGAATGAGATGGGGCCCCAGCTCTGAAAGACCTAAATATGCAATTGCAGTGACAGGGTATGGGGAAAAAAAGTGATTGATTCTGACCAGAGGAGGTGCAGTAAGATTTCACCAAAAAAAATTATACCTGAGCAGAGATCAAAGGATAGAGAAGAGTCCCCCGATTGTACAAGGGTGAAAGGATATTCCTTCCAGTGAGAGTGAACTGCATTGTGCAAGGCGCTAAGGATGAAACAACAGTTGACGTGATTAAACATATGTAAATTTTTTTTTTATAGTATAACCTGAGGCCTCAGCCTACTCATTCTCACCTAGCCCTCAGAGATACCCTACAAGGTAGAGTTGTCTCAGCTTTTAAGATTGTCATTCCCCAAGAGCAGATGGCCATGCTTTATAAAAAACAGACCATAGTGGTAGGACATTCTTGAGTAAATGTAGTAAGAGGTTTCTTCAAACTCAGCCCAGCCCAGTACCCAAGATGTTAACTCCTTGGTCCAGTAGGAGCATCTAGGGAAAGCAGATAATCATTTTCACCAGCAGCAAAAGGCTTCTGTTTTGTACAAGGTACCGATAACCTCTGGAAAGTGAAGATCAGTACTGGAGCTAGGTCTGGGAATGCAGAGGAAGTGGGAGAACATGAATTATGTCAGTGAGAGAGAGAGTGAAAGGATATGTTTTCTGGATTCTGAAGCCATTCTGAGACTTTTCTCGCTCTGGTTCTTGTGAAATGGTGGACTTACTCAAGACCACCAGGCCTTAAAGTGTCCTCTCAGTTCAAAAATACCTCCCTCACAATGGCCTGGAAATGTTCCCTCAGCTATTCTGCCTTGCTGTGAGGATTAAATGATGTTACATGGACAAAGAGTTTAACACTAAGTCTTGCCCTCTGTAGATGCTCAGTAAATAATAATTATTATCGGTATCATCCTTATTGTTCTGCTTCACATTCTACCAGTTAGAGATTGGTTCCAGAAGTCATCCATACCTCAGCATGATTGGATTGAACAGATTCCTTTGGAAACACTTGGCCTCTGAGGATTTTGAGGCAACTGTATCATAAAGTCTTAGAAACACTGACCTTTGCAAGTGACAGACCCTAATTAGAATGCAGGATCTGCCACTTGCTAGACATGAAATATCTTGAGAAGCCTCACTTTCCTCATCTTCAAATTAACGATGATGATAATGACTTTGTAATGAAGATTTAGTGAAGTGAACAAAATGGTGTCTAAAGTAGGTAGCCAGTCCTGGCACACAGTAGTCATTCAATAAACCTCAGTTCCCTTCCTTTTGACTGGATGCACTGAGGAGCAGTTTGGGTTGATGAAGGAAAAGGCATAGGCCTGGCAAGGGTACCTCTTTCTTGCCAAACCCAATTGTTCCTTCTGCCTGACCCCAGCTGGACCATGATCTCCCTGACTCTGCACCCTCCTCTCTCGGTGTTCCACCTCAGTTCCTCTGCAGCAGCCCGTGTTTACTTCTCATGGCTCTGCAAAGCATTGACTGATTGGCCCTGTCTTTCCCCCGAGACGATAGGCTCCCTGTGGCCTGGGCAGCAACTTTTCTCTCTGATTCTCTGGTATTTAACCCAGCGTATGCTTGTGTTAGGCCCTCAGTTGATGTTTGCCCACCTAACCTAGAGGTATGGGTGAGCAGAGACAGTTTTGGTGATGTCCAGCTTTTTACCTGTGAACACTTTCAGGAAAACTGGAAGAGATCCCAAGGGTTAATATAGGGAAACAACACCTGGAAAAAAAGTTTAGTTGCCACTCTGATATGGGGTGAAGTGAGGGCATGATCTCAGAAGAGTAGTCATTCCCTGTTCAGAATGCTATGTTCTAAACTCTCAGGGATCTCTAGGGTTCCTGAAGTCCAAAGGTGGGTATCAGCCTCACTGGAAAGTCTTTTATCCTCCAAAAAGTTATTCCAGCTATCCCTCCTGCTCTTCTGCCTGTGCCACTGCACATCCATGTGTGTCTCTGTGGGTGCTACTTCTTTATGATCATGAGGTTATCTGTCTGGCTCCCCCTCTAAGCTAGTGGTTCCCTCTGAGCAGTGTCCTAGTTCTCCATCTCCATCTCTCTAAAGCAGAGCGCATACCTGACAGTTACACCGTGTGCAAAGAAACAACTGGAGGTTCTTGACCAGGGTCTGGGAAACACTACCCCAGGGTTTTTGGTTGTGCATCATGAACCTCCTGACATTGTATGGGAAACTATGTGTATATGTTCATAAATTTACTTCTCTTGTGAGAGAGTCCACAGTTTACATTACATTCTGAAATGTTTTCATGATCCTACGAATGTTAAAAAAAAAAAATCTAACACACTTATTTAGAGATTTTCCACATACTTGTAAATTAGAGCTTACGTTTTTATTAGCTGGGAGATATTTTTATGCTCCCTCAATTTCCAGGTGTGAGCTATGGCTTGGAATAGTCCACGAGCTCCATCTGGGCATCATAGATGGTGGTTCTGTCTGGACGCTGCTGCTTACACATCCTGGAGGATCCATTTAACCTTTCTGAGCTTCATTTTATTTTTTATCTGTTAAATTAGGTTTCTAATGTCCTATAGGAATGTTGCATAGTGAAGAGGTAATGGGTGTTGCAGGCATTTTATAAACTGCCAAGGTCTGTACAATTGAGGATGCAAGTATTACTGTTATAAATGTGTCATTTCTCATGTGACATAATGTCAAGAACACAGTAGACAATTGACAAATGTGTGATTAAAATGAGCATGGAAGGGTTTGTTAGAATGAGAGAACTAGAAGTTTAAAGATACTAGCATCTTTGTGCCCCATAGATCCTGTGGAAGACCTGGTATTCAAGCCTGGAACACAGACAGCTAAGGGTACTGAGGAAATGATTTTCAAATGATGGTGAAAGTAGAAATGACCTTCAAGATTTCAAGTCCCTTTGCTTTATTTTCTAGAAGAATCAAGACTCAGAGAAATAGAAATTGTCTGTCCCACTTCTTTTCAGAAAGGTTCTTCCTCATCACTTTCGATGGAGGCCAAAAAAAAAAAAAATCTTACCTTTGTATCATGCATTTGTTGTCTTCTCTCAGATTTATCAGGGCGATCACTTCATAAGGTCTATAAATGTCTAATCACTATGTTGTGCACTTGAAACAAATATAATATTGGACATCAACTGTACTTAAAAATTAAATTTTAAAGTGTTACAGCACAGTCTTGATTCCCTCACTGGGGCCACTTGGAGGCCTGCAGTTCCTAGAATATGCTAATCCTGTGCTAGACACAGGCACAATGCACTGGAAAAACTTTCTATGTCCAAAACACCTTTCTTCTTGGAATGTGCTCGTAGACATCACATCAGAACACTGGGCATAGAGTGTTGCTGCTGCTCTCAGCTCGACTGAGACCCAGATAAGTTACTATGACTTATCCAAGTCACAAAACTCAGTGTCTGAAGCAAGATGAAAATCCAGGTGCTATAATTTTCTGTCCTTAGAGCCACTGGCTTCTGAGTTACTGAAGAGCATCTCTGCTTGATTTTGGCACATTTATTGAATCAAACTAGAAGACTCTATCCAGAGGAAAGATAGAGATTTTAGCTTCAAATGTATTCCAAATAGGGCTGAAAAGACTGTGTTTATTTCTCATTGCACTGTAGGCCACATACATCTAAAGAAAAGCAAAATCTCATCAGATCCCCTCCTTGTCCCTAATAGCGGACAAAACAGTAACCTAGAAATGTTTTTTGTTTAATGGTCGTGTGTGTGTGTGTGTGTGTGTGTGTGTGTGTGTGTGTGTGTGTGTTTTGACTATAACCTGTCCTTCCACTTAAACAATTTTCAGTAGAAAAGAGTTTGAAATTACATTTAATTATTGCTTTATAATGAATGTTACTTAATTAAATATTACTTTAAAAATATGTGTCTTCTTTTTTTCTATATAATTACATTACTTTTTCAAGGGGAGATTTTGTTTTTCTCTTTAACCTGATAGTGTGCATTTGGAAAGTACCGTAGTACAGGGTATCCAAAAGCAGAAAATTCTGGCACTTTTCCTACTTTCTATTCTTCTGTGTGGATGCCAGATTCCTTTGGGAAATCATCATATGCAAAAGTTCAGGAGTAAAAGAGGGAGCATTCTTTAGTGTATAGTTACTACTAATTAGAAACTAAACATCTGTAACCGTGTCAGTGTTATTTGTTCTTGAAAAGAAACATTTATACACAAGAGCCCTTTTGGAAACATAAAACACCATAACACAAAGTGTGTGTGTTGAAGGAGTCGGGGGCAGACAGAAGGGGAAGCTTCTGACAAATGACTGCTGAGTGTGGTCATTTGCTAATTAAATCTCAAAGCATTTTCAGAGTTGTTCTTTTTTTTTTTGTCAAATGAAATTTTTTCACTAACCCCTAACCCAACTGTGGGCCAAAGCAAGCATTTTACTCTGTTTGCTAATTACAGATTACGCATTTAATTATTTTAAAGAAAAAATAAGTGAGAAAATGGGCAAGTTGGCAGAACCTAGTCAAAGACCATTAGGAAGTCTGTAGCTACTTACTGTAACCTTAGCCCTCAGTGTCTTACCATAATATGATGTAAGGTGAGCTCTTCCCCATCCTGGAAGTGCACACTGATTGACCTATCTCACGGACCAACACTCTTAGGGGAAAAAATGACACAATGTTTTGACTTACCTAGTACCTCTTTCTTCTCTTTCCCTACCTCCTGCTCCTTACCCTACTCGCCATGATGAAATTCTGCTTGGATCATTCATTCCATTTGTACGGAAATTGTATCTGTTCTTTTACTGTCATATTAAGATAGATATCGGTGATGCCTCTGGGGTGTTAGAAACATTTCAATCTTAGGGCTCAGCCTAAATGGCTACATAGGCTTAATGGCTCACAGTTTGCCAGTAATTCCTTCTTGGAATACTGATTAATTTTGAGAGACAACAAAAACAAACAAGCAAAAAAAAAAAAAAAGCCCATCTCTTTCCTCTGCAGAGTCTGCTCTCTTCTCACCTTTCCCATCCTTGTGTTGGCATCGAAAACATTTCTGTAAGTTGAATGAGTTACTTTTTTAATTGGATGAGAGTTCTAGTCAAGAACTTACTTAAGCTAGGACATATTGGCCTTTCCTCTCAAATAATATTGTACCTTTAAAGGCTCTCAGGTATGCAGTTTCAAAAAAATGGTGTGTACTCTCAGGTTCTGAGTGTTTACAAAGTCAAGAGGCCCTTAGATGATGACCTGCCTTTCTAGTAACCTTCATAGAATCTCAAAATACTGCTTGTCCATGACTTTTACTTCTTTAAGAACTGGAGTCTATTCAAGTTCTTTGTGTGTGAGTTAGTCCAGAGGCAAAGTTTTGGTGACTTGAGGGTCCATCTCTTGTTCTCTTGAAAATAAGTTCAGATCATGTAGTCTGCCATTTTTGGCACTCCCCAGTCTGGCTTGACCCACGTCTCATCCTTACATTCCACTGTTATTCAAGTGCCTCTACATCAGCCAGACACATCTACCTGTAGATTTCTACCTGAGTATTTCTGCTTTTGCTTTATACTACTATTCCTGGTTGAAACAATTGCCTTATTTCTTTTGGTGTTACTTGATCATGTTTGCTTCCCTGTGATCCATCCGTCTCAGATCTACAATCCACAGTCTTATCCTCCTGTAGCCATAATGTCGAGATCACTTGCTTATTATTTTTCCAGTACTGTTTTGTGATTTTGGTCATTTTTCAAATGTACTTCTCATCTTGCCAATGAGAGTATAGGCTCCTCAAAGACAACAGTGACTGTCTGATTTCTCATGGCACTTGTTATGATGCTTTTGTTTATTAGGAGTGCCTAATAAATGGTTGTTTGATTATCTGTTGTCTTTTTTGCAAAGCCTATCTGCGTTCATTCTTGTGATAGAATCATAGATGTTAATGATATTTATAAGAAAAGTAAAGTCACAAATTCACACACACGATCATTTGGAATAAGGGAAATAGTAAAAACATCACTGGGAATAAAGAGCAACTCCCCCCACCTTCTCAGCTTGGATGTCCCAACCAGAGCTAGGTAGAGCATCAGTACACACAAAAGGCACAGATGTGGAGGTGAGTATTTAATGGTCTCATGATTTTATTTCTTTCCAGATGTGGTCACTCACCTGTCTACCGCTCCCGTGAAATGGCAGCTCGTGCCTTGGTCCCATTTGTTATGATAGACGAAATCCCTGATACCGTCCGTGCTCTGTTGGCCAAACTCCCCAACTGCACTGACCAGTGTTTCCGGCAAAACCATATTCATGGGACACTTCTCCAGGTAAGTAAACTTACTGTGTGTGACTTTGTCAAACACCACAGGATGAACTTTGTTTTCTCATGTGCTTTTAGTAGGTGAGCATTTGATGCACAAGCTTTTAATTTTCCATAGAACTTTTTTCTATTACTGAAAGAACAGGTATTTCCTAAGTGTATTTTTTTCATTCTAATCATGAATACAGTGTCAACCATGATTCTACCAGATGATCTATTGCACTAAATCCAATTTTCTTCAGCATGTTTCCCATTTGTAGTTATCTCTCTGCAACAGGTAAAATTTTGTCTTTGCCATCAAGTGTGCGTGCAAAACATTCTAAGCCACTCCTTTTTCAGAGTAAAATTGTGAGAATTCCTTGAAAGAGAGGTTAACCCAAGAAGCACAAGGAGTGTTATACACATCAGGGGCCATTTGCCCTGCAACATGATACCATAGTACATGGAAATACCAGATTCTACTTTCAAATTTCTCTGTGCTACAAAGTAGACTTTTTTATTTTTAATAAATAGACATTTTATTGAAACTGTTTTTAAACCCTAACTATAAACTTGGGGACAGGTGGTATTGATGAGAAGATGCTGATGTTCACATGGCCTGCTGTGGTCATTCACCATGGGGTGGGGGCTGGAAATATCAGGTCATATTTCTGATTTGTGAACAGAGATGAGAGATGACCTCGAGAACCCAATATATGTTATAAGCTTGAGGTCTACACTGCTAACATGTAAGGCAATGTGTAGAGTGGTTAATGGCACGGGACTCTGGAGCTGGACTGTTGGTGTCACTCTCAAATCCACCACTCACTACCTGTATGTATATCTGTGTCTTCATTTTTGAAGTGAGGATAATATTAGTGTATACCTCATAGGGATTTTGTGAAGATTAAGTGAATTAATGCATGTAAAGTGCTTGGAGTAGTACCTCGCACATAATAAGTATAAAGGTATAGATAGTTATTATTGTTATTATTAACATAGTTTTATTAAGCCTGTACCATAGTGAATACTAATATATTTTTAGTAACTTAATTTCTGTTTTCTTGCCTTCCTTCCTTCGTTGTTTTATGTATTCAACAAGTATTTACTGAGTGCCTCCTACCATACTACTGTGTCATAGTGAAAACATTAATAAGTCAGTTCTTGAGTTGAGGACAAAATAGACCAAGAAACGGGCAATCACAATGTAGTGTGCTAAGTGCTAGGGGAGCACATAGCAGGGCCACCTGACTCCCTTGGGGAAGTCAGAAAGAAATTGGCATTGAAGCAGAGAGCAGAAGAAGTTAGCCAGATGAAGGGAAAAGCATTTACCATGTAGATGGAACACTTACAGAAAGGCTCAGGGTAGGTGAGAAGTCAGCTCATCTGGGAACTGCAAATTTGGGTGAGACTGAAGTTCTAGGCAGATCTCATACTGGTCTCAGGACCTTTTGACCCTCTCAAAGGTTGTTGAGGATCCCAAAGAGCTTTTGCCTATCAATATTTAATTAGAAACTAAAATAGAAAACCTTAAAACACAAGCTGTCACAAGCACACATTCTATTAGTCATTAGAGTGATGGCATCATCACATACCTTGTAGCCTGTGGCAAACTCCGCTGTACACTGAGAGAATGAGAATAAAAGAGGAAGTAATGTCTTAGTATCATTTTGAAAATAGATTAATCTTGCAGACCTCCTAAAAAGATTGTGCAACCCCCGAGGCTCCCAGACCAGATCTTCTGGTCTGTGTTATATGCTTTATGGATCTTTGATGCTTTCGTCCATATAAACTCTGAAGGACTCCCTTGGTCTTCACTATAGCTCTGTGAGGAAGAAAGGAGCAGGGGTTATTATCTTGTTTTTAAGGATGGGACCCTGAGGCCAATGCAAGTTAAGGCTCTTGATTCTGTCATACTGCTGCTTTGAAAGAAAGGGACTGGCAATAATGAATAATGCTGAACAAGCTTTTCAAAGAATCATTGATTATGCACCTAGGTTAGAAGGAAAGCTTAGATTGTCCAGGAGGGATCAGCCATTGGATTTTCTTTATTGAAAATCCACTCGTGGCTGAACTTTGTCAGAAGTGGTGAGATTGGAATTGCTTCTTTGACTCTTTTACCAGTTGTACAAATGGGCCTCCCAGCTGAGTTTCCCACACACACCACTAATGGGTCTGGCTCATGTTTCACCAGTCTGCCCAGCAACAAAACATGGTCATTTACTCTGTCTCTGGGCTGCCTTTGATATTCTCAAATTTACTTTTTCTGCTACATAAAATGTGAAACATGGGAAGGTAAAAACCCTATAACTCTGGGGTGGTTGTGGCTGTTGCTCATGTTCCTGAGTATTGGAGAGATGAAGGGCTCATTGAAAAACAAACAAACACAGCAATATAGGTGTTGGGTTTCATGTTCATGTTTGTCAAACATATTCCTGTCTTTACCAAGATTGGTTTATACCCTGGTTGAAAAAAGGAAGTCGAAGGCATGTGAAAATGCTTCCGTCATGTCCCTTTGGGTGTCTCATCTGTGTTGTAATAGTTCTGTTTCAATCTTGTTCTTTATGGGCAAAACATAAGGGGTTAAGATGGAGAGGATCTTTTTTCTTTCTACAAGTTATAGATTCCTTCCCCACATAAAGCTACCCTTGAAATCAGTAATTGGCCTGCACCTGGAAAAGAGATGCTAGGGCTTGAAAGGAATGATAATCTCTATGGAACTTTCAGAGCCAGCTAGGTAAATATAAAATTGTTGTTGTTGTTTTTTTTAAGCAGGATATCATACTGTAATCAGAAAACAAATTCTTTCACAGAACATTTTCTTGAATTATACATTTTGACTTCTTTGAAAAATGTTTATAGAAATATATCAAACCTCAGAAGTGTTTCTATAGTATACATAAAAAAAAGAGAAATATGCAGATCTCTGAATTTTCTGAGACTATGGTAGAAAGACTCAAATTATAGGACATAAAAAAAAAAAAAGAAAGAACACGTGGGATTCATTTCTTAATTTTAAAAACCAGAGATTCATAATTGCCATGTTGAAATGATTGGAAGTAACACACATCAGAAAAGGTGAGATTGTATAGCAGATTCACAGGAGCCAGTGGTAAATGACATGAAATCTCAGTAAAGGCTAGATAAGAGCCATGGACATTACCTCATTTGGAGCAACACTGGCAGAACTACCACATCTTTAAAATAGAATTAACCGTCTGTTTTCATTGCCAAAATTTTGCATGTTGGGGACTTAAGATTATTACTAGGTTACTTATCATTCCTGAGAAATCATACTGGTGTCCAAAAAAGTTCTCTTGTATTTGAAGAAGTGTTTGGCCAACAATCATGAGGAAAGATTTATTCTGATTCTTGGGTACTCAATTTACCCTTTGGTGTTTCAGAAGGAAATATGTATATATTTGAAGTAAAGTTTGAGTTTTGAGTTTTTTCGTTTCCTGTCTATTTTGGTTAATTGTTTTTGTTATAAAAAGTTGATCTCTGCTCTTTCATTAATTAAGGTTGTTTATATGGGTAAGGTAAAATTGGCAGTTGAGGCAATTTACCTTCTGTACAAGCAGAAAAATAACTTTGGCATATTATCTGAACTTTCTAGGCAAAGGTATTTTTTTTTCTTCAGTTAATTCAACTAATCACCACAGTTCTACATATCCCTTTGCCAGTAATAAACATTTTCAGTTTTCACCATCAGAATCTGTTAAATACTTTAAAAAGTCTTTTATCCCCCCCAAATCTGGAGCCTTGATTTCTGCACTTTTAGAATTCTGAGTCGAAAAGATTCTGCATTTGTGGCTGTGGAGCTGAGCAGCAGTGCTGCATACTTGGGCTGACATAAAGTATTAGCCAGGGACGGACCTCAGACAGCCTAGGCCCACACATTTGGAAAGTTTGCCATAAAGAAGCGAAGTGAATAATTTGACTTTTACACAAGTTGCATTAATGCTCTCAGCAACCCAGCAAAGTAGATGCTATTGCTACGCCTCCCACCAACACCCCAACCTCAGTCTCTGATGAGGAAGTTGAGGTAAGCCTGAGAGAGTGATTTGCATAATGTCACAGAGGTAGGGGGGGTGGTAAAGATAAAATATGAAACCGTGAGGCCTGTGCTCTTCTTCTCTTTAAAACGCGCTGCCTCTCTGATATTGATGTGAATAACAACATTTTATGCCTAGGGAAACCAAACCAAGAATCTATCTTTGCTTTTTTCCATTCCTGTCACTCAGTAGGTCTCCTTAAATCTAATTTGATATGATTGGACACAAACTAAGTCCATCAGTATTATAAAGAAAGACAGAGGAAGTCAGTGAAACCCAGAGAAGCTACAACTGGTAAAAGACTTTTAAAGGTACTCATTGTACCTTCCCTCCCTCTGTTCATCTCTTTCTCATCATTTCTCTTTGGTCTCTCATTTAATACTCCTGCCCTAGAAATGTAGAATCCTCCCTTAGGACCGAGGTTAGAGCCCAGTTCGCAAACATGGGCAACCATGAGAATTGTATATCCTAGGCCTAGGAGCTGATGGGACCATGAAAAAATGGTCAATAAAGAATTCAATGCAGCAGACACTGTGATATGCTTACCCTGTTGGGGGGGAGGGGGTGGCGGGTGAAAACATGAGTTTGCCTTTGAGGCTCTTACCTGCAGTGTGTCAAGTTGTGGGTTAGACACCAAGTGAGCCAGCTAAAATAAACCCTCAGGGACCAGGGAGCATATGAATAACACAAATGAAGATTATACAAAAATCTAAAGCTAACATACAGGGCATGGGACATAAAAGAAAATGGAAAGTAAGGCCATTTCTGCCTTAGTCCGCAACACTCTGATACACTCCATGTCAGGGCTAGAGTTAGGGTCTTTGCAGGGGTGGAAAAAGGGACAACGTGAGGACAAAAACAGAGACAGATCTTGGTATTACCTTTGTGGAAAAGAAGAACAGAAAACCAGGACAGAAATAAAAGTAGGCCAGTTCAGCCAGCTAGTTGTCTGAAGTAATCACTGGTCAAGAAAATAGGGATAAGGCCAACCATCCTCCACTCTGTGCTACAGAGAGAAGCACTGAAAGCAAACAGAAAGTCAGTGATAGAGGTAGCCTTAGTATAAATTCTACTGGGGTTTTCTAAATAAGGGAAACAAATGTTTTTAGAAAAAAAAAATGTTTTTTACTAATATTGTTGCACCAAAATTTAGGATTAAATATAATTTAAAAGAAAGATCAATTCCATCTTTTAAAAATGTGACCATATAAGACAGCACCTTATGCTTAAAGAATTTCAGTATCTTTTTCCTATTTCTTAAAAGTATAAATTATGAAACAAAGAAGAATGCTCAAGCTGTCCAGAAATGGACCATTACTTGATACATTCCATTTGGTGACCTCAGGTTGGCCTATCTCCATTGCTGTTTATTCTGTACTCAGAAAATATAATTTCAGAATGGAAAATCAAAAACAAAAGCATGAAATTATGCTGACGCTGTAAGTTATAAATGGATTGCCTTTTTTTTTTTTTTTTTTTTTTTTTTGGTTAGTGTGCTCTTTTTCTTAAGTGAGTCATAAAGAAAATGCTCACTCTTGTGACTAGTGGCCAGATTCACTCTTGATTTCTGAGGACTTGTGTTCATGCAAAAGGAGAAAAATCTAAGTAGTTAGGAATGTCCCAATCCAAAATGGGCTAAGACAAAGCTTCTTCAATGGCCTGGCTATAGATGTGCCAAGTATTTATTGATTCCTTCAGCTCTTAGGGCCTAGGGGGGCTGGAGGCTCCAGATAGTCAACCTGCAGCTGAGAGTAGCAGCATCTGTTTATCCCAGAGTGCCAAAGAAAGATTATTTTATATGTGTGCTTTGATGTAAAAAGAATTGGGAAGCACTGGGCTCTTTAAGGAAAAAAAAAAAAAAGGAAAGAGAGAGGAAGGTAGGGAGGGAAGAAGGGAGAGAAAGAGAAAGAGAGAGAGAGAGAGAGAGAAAGAACTAAACCTTGTTAAGTATTACCTTTTGGCAATCTTCCTTTCTGGATATAAGCCCAGAAAAGTCACTTTTAATTAAAATGCTACTTTTGAAGATGAATTAATCCCTTCCTTATAAATATTAAAAGGTTTTTATTGGTGCATGTTACTTAGGGAGCTTTCACTGGGTGTGGAGGACAGCTTTTAGCTGCCAGGTCTAGAGCATTGACTGTAGTGCAATGCCACTGTCACTAGTCAGTGTACTGCTTTTGTTCTGTAATGCTCTGAACTTAAAGTATCAATCGGGGGTATGTAGAATTTAGGGATTTGTCAGTTGATGTATCTCAAGGCTTTTGTGACTTTTTAGGATTAGAGTAGGGAAAATAATGGTGAAAAGAATATATGTATGTATATATCTACACACACATACATGTACACATACATACATATATGCACACACCACCTGTTGAGTGTGTGGGTATGTGTATATGTGTGTTGAGTGCCTGTGGGGGCTCCTCTGGGATTGTTCCCATTGTACTGATGAGAAAACTGAGGATGAGAGGGGTTGAGATATGACTGATGTAAAGAGAAATGGTCAAAAATGGAGCTAGGATTCAAAGCTTTCAAGCTTGTACAGTTAACCACTCTACTATACTACTTCTCTGGATGAGAGAAAGAGCATTCTCAGGCAAGAGTGGTGCTCTCTCTGGGGCCTTCAAGGTATGGAGTGAAATAGAAGTTGACATTGTCTATTTATTGGCTCATTTGACAGCTGCTGATTGAGCAGCAGCTTGCCAAATACTGTTTTAGGTGCTTGGAACATGTCAGAGAACAACAGAGACAGATCCTTGCTCTCAAAGATCACTGCTCTCACAGAGCTTGCTTTCTAGAGACAGGGAGACAGGCAATAGCAAATGATATTATAATTAAATTTATTCTAATTTATTATAATAAGAATAATAAATAAGTAAATTATCATTTACTAGAAGGTAATTGCTGTGGACAAAATGAACAAGTAGAGAGTAAGATAAGGGGAGTCAGGGATTGGTAAGAGAGGGTGGCAGGTGGCGGTATTAAATAAGGCATCAGGTCTACGGCCATGCCACCCTGAATACGCCTGATCCCATTTGATCTCAGAAGCTAAGCAGAGTCAGGCCTAGTTAGTACTTGGACGGGAGACCACCTAGGAAGACCAGGTGCTGTAGGAGTAAAAAGAAAAAAAAAAGGCATCAGAACAGTCATTGTTGAAAAGATAACATTTGAGCAAATCCCACCAAAAGACCATGAATGGAAACTTTTTTTTCAGTAAAGAGTATACATCTTTTCTTCTAAAATTGAGTTGGTTACACATGTTTGTGTGTTTGAGGCTGCCTTTAACCATAGAGATGTGTCAACAGAGTCAGCAGTAGTGGATAACCAAGGCCAGGAAGGATGCCACTACTTTAGGACTTCGTAAGCTCTACAGTGTCCCTATGCTAGACGTGGAGAGTATTGGGAACTATGTGAAGTCCTTTTCCCATGCAATCACAGTGAGTCAAGTCAGTCTGTCATGTTTCCCATGAGCTTAGACAAAGAGGAAAATATCCATCACATCACTTTCTCTGCTTTCCAGGATGATCCTTATATTAACCGTCTGTATCTGGACCTTAGAGATGTGGAGTAACTGTGGAGAACATTTATGTATTCTTTTATTTAGCAAATAGTTGTTGAGTGATTGTTAAGCACAGAATACTACGCCAGGTACCATGAAGAATACAAAGAAAAGTTAATATATAACATGTTCTGCCTTCAAGAGGCTTATGAGTTGCCATGGAAAACAAGCCTGTCACACCACAAATAACTACACAGAAATACCTGGCTGTGGTGTATGGCAGACAAGTGGCTGAGAACACATATCTGAGAAGAGAGCTAGACTAGTCTTTGTGGGACACTGGGTCTTGGGATAAACCTTTAAACTAGTTCTCTACTGTTGAGACAAGGGACTTGTTGTGAACTAAAGCACACAGGTGGTCATGCTGAACATGTCTGCAGGGGACAAGGAGTAAACTAGCCTGTTGTATTCAGGAGTGTGTCAGGGACAGACGAGATGTACACTTGTCAAAGTGAGCACAGGTCAGCATGTATGAGACCACAGATGCCAGGCCAAGCCATTTAGACTCTGTAGGCCTGCGGCCTTCAAAGCGTAATGTGCAAGACAGTAATGCATGCGGAAGAATATGTTGGCATGTTATTTCTTTTCTCTCATCCTCTTAACTATTATTTTCTATCTCATGTATAATGTACATAATGTATTTATAGAGTAGTATATGATTTCTTAATAAATAAGTTTATAAAAGCTGGGAACATGTGCTTGAAGAGGTGATTCTGTGTACTGAGTGAGAGCATGGACTGGAGCCGGCTTGTGTCCATCTAGATCCTAGCTCTCCTCTTTGCTAGCTGTGTTATTTTGGGAGAATTGATTCTTCTTCCTCTGTAAATGGGAAGATAAAATCTACCTCATAGGTTGCTTGTGAGGGTTAAATGAATTAATACGTGGGTAGTGCCCAGCAAGGTCTCCGGCATATAGTGAATGCCCAGGAAATGTTAGTTGCTCTTTTTACTGCTCGGTGCTACACCTTCAACTGCCATCGCCACCACCCCTGACAGGGGTGTGTAGTCCAGAATGAGAACACTACTGGTGTAGATGGTGGATGAAAGATTTTCAGTTTAAGAAAGCTGTGTATTAGAAAAATTAATGTCGTACATTGAAATAATACTGTCAAAAATGTGACAATTCCTATTGATTTGTGAGTATATGCATAACTGTGTGCATGACTAAAATGAATCAGTTTTCAGCAATTTTGACTTTACATGTTAGCATCCTCCACAAAAGGTTCCAACTCTCATCAGTCAGTGTTCTCTACCTTCTTATAGATCATATTAAAGATTATAAGAGCTTAAATTAGTTCTGGTTTTTGAGGGTTGAGTTCCTGCCTATCAGGTTGTTATTCCTTGCACCTGTTTTGTTTTGAATTACAGCCCCTCCCTCAGACCCCATCAGAAGCTTGGTGAATCAGGAAAGGAACACTGTCACACTGTCCCAGACAAAGAAGTCTTTTACCATTCAAAGGAAGAAATTTGAAGTTCATAAAGTGAAAGGGAGATATAGAATCCTCCTAGATAGATTAATCTAGCACTTTACTGAGTTCATTTTTCGTCTTGGAAGACCTGCTTTCCATCCCCTTAGCCTTATTGTTTGAGACGTTTTATGACTGAAGATAATTCTGAGTGTACTTTAAAATCACAAGTGGGCACACTGGCAGGCTTCTGTTGTTACCTAGAATTCTTACAAAATATCTGATGGTATGTGGTCCCATTGTGTGATATGCTTCATTTGGTGGGTCTCCAGCCCATGGAAACAGCATTATTGTTTGGTTTTAGATATGCCCATCTAATAGGCAAAAAGTAATACCTCATTGTGTTTATTGGGGAAGCATTTCTGAGATTGCAGTGCATAAGTACTTGTTGTATAGCCCTTGGATTTATTTAGAGCACCCAACATATTTTAGTGACTGAGCACAGTTGGCTGTTTAAAAGCAATGTGGTTGAATATAGTCTCTGGCAGCCACCCCAGAGGCCTGATGTAAAATCAGCCCATGATCCTAAAGGAAAGTTTAAATAAGTAATAAAACTCTTCCTATTTTAGATTATATTATTGATCATGACATTCTTATATTTCTCTGTACTGTGTATCTCCATCCCCTTCACCCTGTCCTTCCATGGCAGGGTTTCTCAACCTCAGCAATACTGGCATTTTGGGCCTGGTGATTCTTGTTCATGGGCACTGTACTATGACCTCTTCTATGTGCAGATAAGTCCCATGATCGCCCTTAAGTGCAGCATGCTGTTGGGGATTGCTAGCAGGTCTAAACCTCCATATGTTCACTTTGTTTGCCAAATGAAGGTAGACTGTTTCCTTCCTGCTTCATCCTCCACTTCTTTTTCTTATTAATGAAGGGATATATGTTATATACTTGAATTAATGGCACTCTGGCTCAGTTGTTTACATATGTATAGGTGTCAGATGCTTTCATATTGGACTCATGTTTATACTGAAGAGGTAATTCTCTATTTTCACTAGGATCTTGGTCATTCTCCTATTTTCTCCTTTTTAATCTTAGAAAATTAAATTTTCTGGTGAGGGGGACATTTTTCATTAACTTCTTGAGACTCATATTTCCAAAAAGGGGACTAAAATTGTTTGGAGTTATTTTTACGTCAGATGGATTTAATGTTTTCTTTTTAAAATTGTGACTTTGAAGAGTTTATAAGTGCCAGAAAATTCCATCACTTTGGTTAATCTTCAAAGAGATCAATATAATTAACATCTTAAATGAGCTGTTTGACATTTTTTTTCCTTATTCACTACTTAAGCCTTTGAAAAGGTGTTTTTATTTCATGTAGACAGTAAGACAGGTTTTACTTGTAAGTTTAAGTCAGTTTATAGCAAATAGACTTTATGCCTTTCCTTTCTTCTCAGATTACAGGATATATAGTCATTTTTATATCTAACATGTTTCTAAAGTGCAGTTTCAGTTTCAGTTTCCTGTTTTATAATTGATTTTTTTCAAGTATGTGAGACATTTACTTGTCCAATTAACAAACTGTTCTTTTTATACTGAAAAGCAGTACTCATTGATGAGTCTATTTGAGAGACTAGTCATCAGATTTGATTTCCAGACGTTTATTTAGAGATACAGGGCAGTAATTTATATTAAAATTTATGATTGAACATACACTTATTTTGTGTGCGTGTGTGTGTATACATTTAGAATTAAGGTGCTAGAAATTTCAGTCTATGTTCTTTAAAGGAAGCTCTAATAGTAAATTAGAGATACAGTCTAGTCCATGCCCACCAAATCAAAGGCTGGAGATGGCAGATCTCTGAAGAACATGAATACTGGTTCCCGTCAACCTGTGACACCTAAGCAGCAGTGAGGCTCTTGCTCATGCATCCCCTACACCCTCCCTAACATCTCCTTGGCCTCATTAAAGAAAGAAGACGATATTGTTATGCAAAATATGTCTTCAAAATTATCATTTCATCTATTCTGGATAAATGTATGATTTACTTTGTTAATCTTCCTTTGTCCTAGCTTTCCCTTCTTTGTTGTTTCTATAATTTTTACTCTTTATCTCTCCTGAATGAAAGCACAGAATGAGTAGAGATGCACTATTTCAAGCTGTCTGTCCATTTCAGAAGATATATCTTAGATAACTACTGCATCGTTTACAATAAGTTTAGTCATTTTTAAATTCATATAAAGAAAGTAGAGGTGGCCTATGTGTGTTAGAAGCTGGGCTGGGGGTGGTGGTGGAGGCCTAAAAACATCTCAAATTTAGTTTAAAACAAATCAAAAACAAAAATAACAACACAAAGTCTGCCTCAGAGTTTGTATTCAAGTGAAAATTTTAGGTACTTTGGTATAGCTTTGAGGGTTGAAAATATTTTCACTTTTTTGCCTTTCCTGACTGACTCTTCAGAGGTGGAACAGGTGGCTGTGGAATATAGTGAGCACTCATTCCTGGAGGAAGTCAAGCACAGTCTAGAGAGCCTTGTCATTCAAAGTGTACTGCCAGATCAGCAGCATCAGCATCACCTGGGGTTGGTTAGAAATGCATAATCCGGGGCCACCCCAGATTTGCTGAATCAGAATCTGCATTTTCACTAGATCCCCAGTGAAACTTGTGTGCTCATTAAAGTTTAAGAAGTACTAATCTAAATAAGCCTTTTCCAGGATGTTGTAGTGGGCCTGTAACCCAAAGTATAAAATAAATATCCATACTGATGTAAATAAATAAATAGCTGAAAAATAAATGGGGGAGAAGAGACAAATCTCCCATACAGAAGAATTCCATATAATTTATTTAGATTCTCCCCAACTCTTCCAGAAGGTGAAGCCTAACTTTCCTTCCCTCCTCCCTTGAGTGTGGGCTGCACATATTTACTTGCTTCTACAGAGTATGGAAAAAGAGAGGGTGGAGAATAATTCTGCCATGGGGAAATCTGACAAACACTACCTCTAAGCTGTGTGATTAAGGCTAACAGTACAGTGATTAGTCATGGTGATAGCGTGTACCTTTGTTATAATATGATGAGAGAAAAGCATGTCACCTTTGTGGTCTTCCTCTCCAAAATTTGTAATCCTAGTCTAATAAAAAAAAAAATCATACAAACTCAAACTGAGGGACTTCTTATAAAATATCTGATCAGTACTCCTCAAAACTGTTAGGGTTATCAAAAACAAGAAAAAAGTATGAGAAAGTGTCGCAGTCATGACAACTAAATGTAATGTGGTAACCTGGGTGGGCTCCTGGAATAGAAAAAATTAGGTGAAAACTAGTGAAACCTGAATAAAGTGAATGGAGTTTAACAATAATGTATCAATTACTTCCTTAGTTGTGACAAATGTACCATAGCAACGTAAGATGGAAACAATGGGGTAACTGGGTGAGGGACGCACAGAAAATTTCTGTACCATCTTTGCAACTCTTTGGTACATCTAAAACTTAATCTAGTACACCCTACTTTCTAGTCCTATCACTTAAAAGAACAGATTTTTTCTCTTACTGAGTAGATGACCAGAGCCTCTGAAAGGGCTCTTCTGAATGTCAGTAATTACTGATCTCTAACTTCATCTGGGTGTGATATTTGGGCCATAGCCTGGAAAGCAGCAGCAGAGTACTCGCCATTAACCCCAAGGAGGTGTTGGTCGTTTGACTTCCAGGTGGGATACAATGAGGCTTCATTGATTTAACACGTTGTCTTCAGTACCTGAGACGGAATGTTTAGTCTGCAGGTCTTTATCATTGTCTAGGGGCATCCTAGTAAATTCCTAAGAGCAAATTCATTTTGAGGAAAGGACATTAGTTTTGTGTGTTTTCAGCTTTAGAATCAAAGAGAACTTTGAAAACGCATTGAGTTAAATGGAGACTATTTTTGAAGAGGTAATTTTCATTAAAAAAAATTGTAATAACTGTGTATGGTGTTAGGTGGATACTAGACTTAGGGTGATCTCTTCATAAGGTATATAAATGTCTCATCACTGTGTTGCACATCTGAAACTAATAATATTGTATGTCAACTGTAATTGAAAAATACTATGTTTTTCTTAATTGTTTCAATTATATAAGGGGCTCATAGAAAACAAATCATCATCAGAAGGATCTTAAAAAAAAAAGAGGAGTCTTCAGGAGTGTATGCAATGGAGTCTTTGTACCTGACAGTCTAAACAGAGGAAGTTCTGCACTTTCTGTACTGTATCTTCATACACACCAAATACTAGAAGAGAGTCTTGATGGTTATATGTAGAATCCTTGGAGAGGACAAACATAGAAGACTGTTCTGTTTTTCAGAAATACAACTTTAACCATGCTGTAAATACTGGTTCCAGGAGTTTCACAACGTTGATCCAGCTTCAGGGTTCTCTTTTAGTCTGAAATGACTTGCAGTTGGGTGGCGTTTCTTGTGTTGAATTGTGAACACTGACACCGATTTCACAAAATTTTCTTGCAATATGCTTTTTCTTGTTTGTACTTTGTTTTATTCCTTTTCTTGGAGACCTTACTAGTACAGGCCTTGTGCCAACTTTCCTTTGCTGTCTTACCACCGTCAACAGTTCTGAAACAGGATTAAAGGGATACCTCAATTTCCAAAAATAGAAGTTCAAGAGGTTTACTGCCCAGCAGAGGGAAGTCAAAGTAACTACAGTTATATTCTTTTGGCATGCAGATTTTCAGTTTCCCACATTGGGACCTTATATGTAAAAAATAAAAAGTTACAAAAATTTTTCCCTATGTAAAATTATATCAAAGCTCATTCCAGCTTTGCTCTAACTCTCTTCTTTATTGGAAGAATTCAGTATGAGGTAGATTCACTTTGGATGTCACCCAAGACTGAAATGCCAGGCTACCATGATCGAGTATAAATAAGACACAGATCCAGTGTATTTATTGTTTGAAAACTAAAAAGTATAGAGAGAAGACTGTGTTTTATTCTAGTTATTTCATTCCTACTTGATTTGCACAACTTGCAATCTAACACTGTTTATATTGCTCCATTCTTAGAGTTTCATTGACAAACTGGATTATTTTGTGGACAGAGGTTTTAGATCTAGGCAGACCTATGCTTGACTTATTCTTCCCCCACTTTGTAGATATTTGGCCTAGGGAAAATCACTTAAATTCTAAACCGAAACTTAACCATCTGTAAAACAATGATAACAATGGTAATTTGTAAAGTTGATATAAGAAGTAAAGATGTTATATGCACATATTCCTGGTATAGTAGCTGTCATGGTATAGTTTCTCAATAAATGGTAACTATCATTTATAATTATTATGATAGGTTTAAAAATACTATTATGAAAATCATCTAACATTAACAAGAGGAATACAAAAATAAATGGAGAGCTATTGCATTTTTTAATCTCAAATTCATTTAGTAAAAAATACATTTTATTTCTCCTGACAGATGGCTGTCTTTGTCATATACTCAATTTCAGAATGCAGTTGCTCTTATTTTCTAGATTTTTAGTCTGCGTCATTGAACAGTTTGTCTACTTATGTACCAGTTGTTCATAGTGGCCTTGTAATATGTTCTACGATTGGATGGAGAATAATTCCCCTTCATTAATTTTCTTTTTCAATACCCTAAGACCTTTAAATCAACTTTCTAGTTCCCCCATCTTCTATCCATCAATATGTTTATTTTATACATTAAATTATCATCTGTGCATAGCATCTTTATTATGCTGTTGTCCTACTCAAGAACATTTAATTCAATTCATTTGTCTCTTATGAATTGAATTAAATGTTCTTGAGTAGGACGTTAGCATTATATTTTAAAGCTTTCTTTATAGATTATATATCTTTTTTAATATTTCTTATAACTTATGAGTAGTTTTATGATGTTTTATCATCTGACTTGTGCTGTTTTTACTTTTGAAAGTGATTTCTCTATATTTGCTTTGTAATGATACTATTAGTCATCACTTCTATTATACTTACTCTATGTCAAACCCTGTTTTATGCACTTACATATATTAATTCATTAAATCCTTATAACAATTCTAGAAAGTGAGTACCGTTTTATAACAAGGAAACTGAAGTTATGAGAGGTTAAGTAACTTGCCCAAGGTCACATTGCTAGAAAGTGGCAGATCCAGGGCTTCAGGGTTACTTCTTAGTTTTCTACTATACTGTGCTCAGTCATCTAACTCTCATTTGTAATAATGTTTGTAAAGATCCTTTGTAATGTGTTTTCTGTTGATTCTCTAGGGTTTTCCCCAGGGATATTGCATGTTTTTGATAGGACTGGATATTATAATGTTAGTTTTCTCTAAATTTAAACATGGATTGAATACATTTCTAATTTAAATTTTGATATTTTTTTATTGGAATTGCATTGAGTCTTTCAAGCAATTGGGAGAGAACTGACATTGTTAAAGTATAATTTTCATAAAGATAAAATTGTCATTTTCAGGCAAATATAAAATGAACATGTGTAAAAGATATTATTTAACTCGTTAATTAATAAGGGGACCAGTTAGATGTTATGATTAGTTCAAAGAACATCTGACAAACTAGGGCATTTATAGGCAATTTAATAGAATATTAGAGTAAGATTGTAGGATTAGATAGGACAGTTTAATATCCAACAGATTATAAGTCTTTAGGATTAACTTTCCACTGGACAGAAATTATTTGTGTCTCTACTCCACAAAAGCCTACAAGCTCACAAGTAACTTCACTAAGTCTAGGACCTTAATCAGTAGCAAACAAGGAGATATACTAAGTTTATTCCTCAGGGGTTGGCAAACTATGATCTATAGATCAAATCCATCCTGCCTCCTATTTTTTTAAATAAAGTTTTATTGGAACACGGCCATGCCTGTTTGTTTACGTATTTTCTTGGCTGCTTTTATGCTCACATTGCCAGAGCTGCGTAGTTACAACAAAGACCATATAACCCAGAAATCCCATTATATTTACTCTCTGGCCCTTTACAGAGCAAGTTAATGAATACAAGCCTACACAATCCTTGGAGAATGAATCTTAAAACATATTTTGTTAGATTTATCATAAGATATTTCATGTTTTTTATACTACTATAAAGATAATGTTTTTTAATTTCAAATTCTGTATTTATTACTAGTCTTTAGAGAATATGGTTAATATTCATATATTGACCTCATATTCTGAGACCTTGCTATACTTATTCTGTATCTTTTTTTAATAAGTTCTACAGAGTTTTCCTACATAGATAGATAATCATGTCTTCTATGAATAAGACAGTTTTATTTCTTACTTTCCAATTGGTATTCCTTTTATTTCCTCATCTTACTGAATTAGCTAGAGCCTCCAGTATAATATTGAATAGGACTAGTGAGAAGGGACATGGTTATTTTGTATACTCACGTAGCATTTGACCTTAAACCCTCAATAGAATTTTATTGAATTAACGAATTAGAATAATGCTGTTTTTAAATAATTCAAAGGATGTGATAGTGTTTTCTTATTTTTCTCTATGTTTTCCTATTGGTAGCATTAAAAATAAGTATTTCTAGGATAATCTAATTGAGATTTGAAATATGTATTGGACCAATGTTTTACTTTTGTCACATTGGAGGTTAAACTTTCTGCCACTTTGAGATACAGTTTGGATGAACCATTTCCTTTCGGTAACATCAAACATTAAAGTGCTGCACAGCAGAACAAGAAAACTTATGTTGTAGAAAACTCCCCTCTATCAGCTGTATTGATTTGGTAGAGATTTGAGTCCTTCATACCCTGCAATACAAAGTGCTCTAAGTGGTCAGAAACTCCTGACATTAGACTTCCGGGTTTAATAGCCATGTCAGCTCTCACTTTATTCATTAAAAAGAGTGAGATGTCTCTAGATTAAAGACTAAATCTCATTAATTAGAGCTTTACTTTTTTAGAATTTTGTTTTTATAATTCTGACATTAAGACTGCAAACAAATTTACCATCTTTCATGAATGTTCATTGCAAATGAATCTTCTGAATTTATTCAGGTTCAGTTTAACAGAAATATTACTTGACAGTCGTTTGTTCATGTTACTGATCATATTTACATGATAGGTGAGCTGATCTTTAAAAATTATTTTTGTTTAAAAAGATTTCTTGTGAATTCAGATTGGTCTTTTCCCAATTGTTTTATATGCAGAAAGTGTTGCTGTTTCTTAGACATTTGCCACTGGTATGTATACATTTGTTTAGATAAGTACATTATCATCGTAGCCTATCAAGGAGGAAGTTTATATTATGAGGAGGTAACAACAGGCAGTTAAAAGATGAGAGAATGTGTTTGGATGAGTGGTGACAAAAACCCAACACCTAGGGACAAGTTATCTCAACCATCAGAAATCAAGATAAATTGTATATTCTGGACCTGGGTGTTATAATCCATCACTGGCTTGGGTGGTAGATATTTAAACAATGGGGAAAGTTAGCACATAAACATAGCTGCTTAAATGACAAGTGATTTCTTAGTGTACCAGAATAGTGGACCTAGCAATTAAGTGGCCAAATTATATGTGGAGGTTTGGAAAATAGTCTGAAGTGATTGAGTCCATAGACAGTAAAACAGCTGTAGTTGGAAAACTGTGAAGGTTTAATTCATTTTGTTTACTGAGGAGTTGATGTGTTTATGGGTGAGTTAACGAAAGAATCAGAGAGTTTGAAAATCAGTGTCAATGATCTTTTTCCCCTATGTAGGAAAAGATATACGTTTTGGCTTTTCTTCTTTTGTCTTCATTTTTATAAGAGCATTTTCTTAATAAATATTTTTTTAATATAAAAAGGCAAATTATTCTGAAGGTTCATCTCTTCCCTGTAAAGAGTGAGTGCTGCTATTTGTTATATTATGAACAATCAGTATCTACTAATAACTAAGTAAATGTGAGAGGTGAGAATTCTACCAATGCAAAAGCGTGCTATAATGTACTTTTTCAGAACAAACGTGATTTATAATAATCACATGTAATGGGATCATTTGTTGAGTTGTATTTTTCAAGAAAAACTATATAATTAGGCATATATAAAAATTCATCAAGCTTTACACTTCTGTTTTGGCACTTTAAGTTGTATTTCAATTTTTTAATAAAACTTTAAGAATGGTGGTCAGGGTTTAGAAATTATATTTGACAATTTAAGGAGTTATTCACTTTATAATACTATGGAGAGGATGTTCTTTATCTAAAAAAGTTTTCCAAGGACTGAAGCTTGTGGATATAAAAAGAGGGATATTTTTAAACTTTACTTTCAGGTCACTTTATAGACTATTTGGCACAATTAACCTCTAGCTGCTGAAAAAGAGTTATGTTATGGGCATGATTTTCAACATTCACTTCAAAGCAGAAATGTAAATTCATTAATCTTGTTTTTTTATTGTGATGTTAGCTCTTTTGTTATTGTCAAGTTTACCTTGGCCTGAGTGCTGGCATTTAAATGGCGCAGGAAGATTACTGGAAAACATTAACTTGTTATTGTTAGTCCACATTGTGCTGAGGCTGATGGGAAATAGAGTTTATAAATAGCCTGGTCTATGCATTGATTTAGAAATCTGCTCAGTTTTAGGGGTAAATCTCATCATACGGACCATTCACTATTTACATTTGAAGCTTTTTATTTAATAGAGAATAGGCTCATCCTTTTGAAAAATGTAACATTGAACATAGCTGTTGAAACTTTTGTTTTCAGTATTAACTTCTTGAATAAATTGGCTCCCTATTGTTTGTTCAACTCTGTTTTTCTGGATATTATATAAGTGGTAATCTTTTACTTTCTTAGAAAGGGTCTTACATTCTTTCTATTGATATAATTCTATTAAATTTTAATCTAGAATGGTCATGTTTTGAATAAGTATGTTTTAATATAAACATCCTTGAACATTTGCAGTGTTCAGCATGAAACTTATTTGTTTCTGAAAAGTGTTCCTGTATATCCTTGCCTGAAAGCAGGCCTGCTACTTGAATTTTTATGATACACTATGAGATGCAAATCATTAACTTTGAGATCTCCCCAGCATGACGGTGGAAAGAACACAGGGTCAAAGCAGTAATCTTTGAGGGATGAAAGGAAGTTGACTGTATTATGAGAAATCTAGGCAGTCAGACAAGGCATAACAACAGTTTCTAGAAATCTGGCCAAATCACTGACTAATTGCCTTGCTCTTTCAGGCCAACCCTAAGTTTGCTGTCTCCTTCTCATTAACCTGATGGTGAGAGAAGCCTTTTTAATAGATAGAGGAACTCTAATCAAAATTTAAAGCATCCCAGAAATGATATTGAATATAATAATATTGTATTGAATATTGGTGACTTGAATGTAGGAAATCTTTAAAATACATATTTTTAAATTTTAATTGTGATAAAATGTACATAAAATTTATCATCTTAACCATTTTTAAGTGTTCAGTTAATAGTGTTAAATAAATTCACGTCGTGCAACCAAGCTCCAGAACTTTTTCATCTTGCAAAACTGAAACTTTATACCTATTAAACAGTGACTCCCTATTTCTCCCTTCCCCCAGCTCCTGGCAACCACCAGTCTACTTTCTGTTTCTATGAGTTTGATCATTCTTGATACCTCATATAAGTGAAATCACACAATATTTGTTTTTTTGTAACTTATTTTTCTTTCCATAATGTCCTTTAATCCATGTGCAACATGTGTCAAAACATCCTTTTTTAATAGCTGAATGACATCCATTCATCTATCAGTGGAAACTTGAGTTACCTCCACCTTTTGGCTATTGTGAAGAATGTTGCTATGAGAGAGTGTAGGACATCTTTTGACACCCTCCTTTCAATTCTTTAAATATATTTCCAGAAGTGGAATTGTGGGATCATATGATAATTCTATTTTTAATTTTTTGAGGACCTGCAAAATTTTTTTCCATAGAAACATAGGGAATCTTAATTTCTCGTTTTATTTAGACAGTAACTTCCTTGGGAACTTTGATGATTCGTTTCTTGGCCCCATTTTTCTCCACTACAAAGAAATATTATGCATATACTTACATCCTCTCATTGCATTCCTCTACTGCGTTGTGGATCCCTCCTCTCTCCACCTACCTTTGTACCACAATCCTATTGAACAGTTAAATCTATGTTTTTCACTGAAATTGTTTGGAGAGGTGAGAAATAAGAAGACCCAGGTGGTCATGGAGGGAAAATACCAATTATATGATGCAATTTCAAATCCATCTTGTTCTATTTATCTGTGACTTTTTCTTAAGTAAAACTACACATTCTTCAGAAAGTGAGCCTTTTCCTTATACACCTTCCTTAGATCTTTCATTAACTGCATCCCTCTGCATTTGTATACAATTTACTAAACAGTAATTTGTTTATGTCACTTTTTAAGTGAAATTGATTTTGTATTTTGGTAGAACTGTATAAAACTCATTTAACTAAATTTGTGTCAAGTTAAGAAATAAAAGAGAAAAAATAATTGCCTGTTAAATATTGCCTTCTCTCTGTAATTTTTATTGTATACAGTGTTCGTCTTAGTCTCACTGGCTTTATAGATCCTGTTCCCACAGGGCATGTAACTATATAGTACTTGTATACTGTCTCCTCAAATAAAACGTAAACTTTTAAAAAGTAGAGATTATCTTTCCTTGCACCCTCATTGGACCAGGAGAACAAATTCCACCCCTGGTCCTAGCCACAAACCTGGCCCTCCATTGATCTTCACATTCTCAGTAAAGCACTACCCTTCACCCACTTTCTCAAGATGAAACCTGTGGATCAAATTTTTAATTTTACCTTTCCTTTAGCTTAGTGTCTAATCCAGCAGTATCATCTGCTTCTCTATTCTCAATCTCTACACTACTGTCCAAGCCACCTTTATCTGTTGCTTAAACAACTATATTTGCCTCTCAGCTTATTCTTTCATTCTATTCATATAGGGCAGAAGGACCTTGTTAAAACACAGATAAGATTAACTTAATTTCCTACTTAAAGCCCTGTGGTCATTTCTATCACACTTAAAATAAATCCAAACTTCTTACAATAGTTTATAAGCACCAGAATGACCTGACCAGCCTGGCTCTCCAACCTCTTCTTATGTTGTTTTCTCCTTTCATTCAGCCTAACCCTGTGAACCTTCCTTTAATACTCAGGCTTTGTATTGCCCCAGGACCTTAGTACATGCTGTTCATGCTGCCTGGAAGAGACATAATCAGGTGTTCAACAAATAATATATTTGCTGAGTGAATGAATGATTCAGGAGCTTCTTAAGGACATAGACTATATGTATCATGTCCCAAAAGTAGATGTAATACACGGTATCAGTATATAGATAAGCATGCTTAGTGCCATGGTGCTTAATGGGGGCCATTGTTCCTCACAGGGGACATTTGGCTGAAAATATAGGTTGTCATAATTGGCAGTGTGCCATAAGCATATAGTAGGCAGAGGCCAGGGATGCTGTTGAACATCTTATAGTGCACAGGACAGGACCTACAACAAGGAATTATCTGGCCCCAGATGTCAGTAGTTCTGATGTTGAAAAACCTAGCTTTATACGAATACATTTGAATTAGGAGAAGTCAGTTTTAATAGCTCTGCTGGGCCTTCAAGTCTGTCACACTATATAAAAAGCCATTTTAATAATATTAGAAAAATGAATCCCCCTGCTTAAAGACTGCTCTCCTACCCTCAGGGACGTGTTATTTCCATAAGAATAAATGCCCCTGTTACGCTAACTTATGAACCAAGATTCCTCTGTTGGTGAGTATCCTGCTCACATCCTTACAGTGCATTTGTTATTCCAGTGATAAAGTGACCACTAATCTCCAAAATTAAAAGCCTCTCTCTGGATCAGGTGAGAAACCTGCCTTTCCTCTGCCACTTCAAAGATTTCTGAGTTAACTCTGTTTTCATGATAGCTAAGATTCTGCCTGTTATGGAGACATGATTCATTCTACTAAGAGTTCACCATTAATTTCAAGGAGATTAGGACTACTATATTGCCTTTTTTTTTTTTTAATCAAGAACCTATAGAATTTTAAATATATGCACACATATTCATATACGTTTCAGAGAAGACAACAATATAAGACTATAAAGCTTTGCTATGTGAAATATCCAGATAACCCCTTTTATGAGACTAATATACACCGTAAAGATGTTTTACCTCCTTTGAATAAATGAAAGCAAATGGTTCAGATTCGCCCAGGAAATGATGTGGATGGAAGCTAAAGTATTTGTTAAAGTGTTACCTGATTTAGGTCATTCAGGAAATGTTTAGGAAACAAGAATGTGCTTACTTAGCTCCGAGACAAGACAAAGGAGCTGGAAATTCTACCTCTGGATATGTGAATTTATGGAGCGTCCTTTGTTGGAAAGAGTATTAAGGATAAACCTCTTGAGGGTCATAACTAACGTAGCTAATATCTTCAAGGGTCAACAAATTGTTCTTCGGAGATACTGAATGTCACAACTTACTCTTAGATGTAAATCGCAAATGTAGAAAATTTAGCATATGACAAAAAAGGCAAACTGGATAACAAATGCTATACTTACATTTCTCAAAGCACTTGAAGGATAATCATTAATTTATCCTTGTCTCACACATGGTCATTGTTATGAGCTGTATTAAGATGATTAGTCAAAAAGTACAATATCTGGGAAAGTTATCAGAGACCACTAAAAAAAGTATTGCTGAGGAACTTTATTGCAACAGGCAGAAGTCCAGTGGCCAAGAAAACAACTACCAAAAACAAAAAGGACATAAGCAGGTACCACAGATGAGTAAGAAAGCTACTTAATTCAGAACCAGGAGAATAGATGCCCTAGATGAATGGAGAGGGGTGAGGTGTGTCTCCTTTCTACACCAACACCAAGAGATGCCTAAAGTGCACTGCAAAATTAAAATCATATATGAGGCATTCATTAGTAAAGATGACTAATTTTAAAGAGTAATTTCAAAGTACTTTTCACATCAGTTATCTTTTAGACTTCACAATACCCTCATAAGATGAGTTATATTATTAACTCCATTTTAAAAGTGAGGAAATTAAGGCTCAGAGAGGTTAAATAATTTTCCTAAGGTCACCAGCTAGGTCTTGAGTGTAAAGCCTGTGCTCTTACAGAAGGCCCGGATTTCTCCACCTCAGCACTGTTGACATTTTGGGCTGGGTAATTCTTTGTTGTGAGGGGTTGCCCTATGCACTGTAGGATGTTTAGCAGCATCTCTGCCCTCTACCCACTAGATGCCAGTAGCACCCTCTTTCAGTTGTGACAGCCAAAAATGTTTCTAGACCTTGCAAAATGTCTCCTGGGGATAAAATCACCCCAAGTTTAGAACCACTGGTCTAAAGACTGAAATTTCTCAGTATGAATCTTGTGGTCACCAAAAGGAATGTCCTGTTGTCCCATTGCAATCAGTCACACTATTTGGCTGGGAGGGCTTGTTTATGGGGGAAAAATCCATAACAACTTCTCTTAGAACTTTCTTAAACCTGATTCTTATAGCCTTCTGGCAATATAGTGAAAGGCAACAGGCGGAAATGGATTATGGATGGTTACTTAGAGTCATTGTTTTGTTCAGCCATTTATAAATAAACTTAACAGTTCCTGGGAGAGTGGTTTCATAGAGGCCCCTGTGTTTGAGCTGAAGTAGGTTTAAAGGGAAGATTATGAGTTTCCGCAAGATGACCTGGGAGGATGATAAATTCACGTAGGTTACATGACAAGTTAGTAGGCTAGGAATAGCAGGCTGATGGCCCGCAACACAAACATATTCCAATCTCAAGGACTTAAATTCATTGGTCAATCTTTGTAAGCCAACCTCTTTGCAAGCAGTCTTGGTGTTTACTTTCACTGTTGAGTTAACCATTGCCTTGAAAATACTGTTTATCTCAGCCCACATGGTAATTGACTTAAATTTAAAATCAAATCAACAAACGTTTGCATTCCAGTAAGACTCTGTAGGAGATAAAACGACTTGGTTTACATAAAAAGATAAATAGCAATCAAGGCAACATATCTTAGGTGCCAAATGAGTGGTTCAAATAATAAATACTATGAGATGAGAGGATGGAGAGATTGCCACAACCTAGAATTGTCAGGGAGAACTTCATAGAGGGAGTTAATGCGCTTAGCCTTAATGGATAAATAGAAATAATATGCAATCTTTATAATAGACTGGGAAACATACCTTGATTAATTAACACAACATCCCATGTAAGAAGTACCTTTTAGATTATTGTTTTAATGCCATCTAGTTTTATTATTTAGAAATATGTTTAATAGATATAAAATCCAGTCAGAAGCTCATCCATGATGATTGTCCAGAGTTTATTGTCACTAGCTCAACTGAAAAATCTCATAAGAGAAAAGGGTTTTTTGATCATTCTCAGGGATCAGAGGGAGGTTCGTAAGATTGGTTTCACTGACCCTTTCTTTGCTTTGGTTAGACCTCATGGAATCACCCTTCTCTCAACAAAGGTACCCTTGTGGGAAACTGGGCTCAAGGTTTAGAGAGACCTTACTGCATGCAGCCTGCCTGTATGACTTTGGACATTACACATACTCAGCAGGATTTTGGAAAGCACAGTTATCAATAAGGGCTACAGAGGCTTTTGCTTCTTATGGCACTGCCTGGTTTATTCCACAAATCCCAGCCATCCAATAGACTTTTATAATTCCACATAAAATGGCTGCTACAGATATTCCTGGACCTCACTGCTGGAGGTGTTGAATGGCAAACGAACAAACAAACTGGGGGAGGGTGAGGGAAGGAACCACCAAACCTCTATTTCTAGGGGCTTAGAGGAATCATTTTTTTTCCTTCCTCCATGTCAAAATATAAACATTTGATTTATAAACAGTTGTCACTTTTTGACTTATAAAGATTCACAGTCTTTCCCTTTTGTTTACTTTGATGACCTTTGAAATAAGCTGCAACCCAAAGTGTCAAAAAAAAAAAAATTTCCATCTTCACTTTTCAGAAAGAGGGCTCTCTGTTACCACAGTGTGCTGGCAGCCGGCAGACTCCCAAGGCTGGCTCCTGCCCAGACCCAGGTTTTCAGGGCCTTTTGCCCCAAACCCCCCTCACTGGGCACCTCAGAGTAATGTGTATTAGCAGCATGAAGGCCAGATGCT
The DNA here is from genome assembly GCA_028627145.1 of Eidolon dupreanum. Classification (NCBI taxonomy): domain Eukaryota; kingdom Metazoa; phylum Chordata; class Mammalia; order Chiroptera; family Pteropodidae; genus Eidolon; species Eidolon dupreanum. The sequence goes on from CM053515.1 coordinate 82,430,668, forward strand.
GAAAGCCAAACAGTTTTCTGTGGGTCAAACTCTTTCATAAGGCAGATTTTACAGCTGCTCTAAAATCTGGGAAACGCAACTTAATATAATAACTTTGCATTTCCTTTGGCTTTGCTTGCTGAAGAAACAACACTGGTGATATTATTGCAGCTCTCAAGAATGCTGTTTGTTACCCACCTCCCCTATGGCCAGCCGTCTCTACCCCCAATGGGTCTCCTCTGAGCTGCTCCTCCACCCATACTGGGCACAGGTCCGAAAAGTCAAAGTAGGAGACCGGGGGAGCCTTGAAAAAGTCAGAACATCTTTGATGTGTTTAAAAGTTTCCTTTCTTTGATTTCTATCTCTTGGTGAAAAATACTGCACAGCCACCTGTTCTAATAATTAGTATGTGAATATTCATACTAAATATGGAATTAGGGAATACATGATAAAAGAGTATTATTAGGTTTTATTGTTTCTGATTCCCAAAATAATGCATTCTTCCTTTGTGGTGATAGGACAGTCTGTATTTGTGATCGTGGTGGTTACACAAATCATTGCATGTATGAAATTGTTCACCCCCCCACACACACACACACAAAAGAATACACATAAAAAATGGACAAACTGAATACAATATGTAGTCTAGTTAACAGTAATGTGCCTCTGTCAGTTTTTCGGTTTTGATTTAGTACTACAGTTATATAAGATGTCACAATTGGGGAAAGGTGAGTAAAAAGGTGAGTAAAAAGTACAGCTACATTATTTTTGCAGCTTGCAAACTAAATGTTTTTTAAAGTAATGCTTTCTTACTGTAAAAGTTTCTAAATTATAGAAATATGCAACATTGAATATGAAAATCTCACCTCTAATTAATTAAAAAATAAAAATTAATTAAAAATAAAAATGAAATTTAAAAAATTGTACAAATTTGGCCAGTGGGAGCCCATTCAAAAAAATAAATAAAATACAATAAAAATTAAAAATCCCACCCCCACTGTTAGTAATTTGGCATCAATAAAAATGGGGTTATACTATTTTTGCGACTTGTTTTTTCATTTATCAGTATGTCTTAGAGATTTTTTTCATGTTGGTCTATATATATCTGAAACATTCTTTTTAATGGCTGTATAGCTTGGCTATCTATGATGGATACTTGTAGGGAATATCCAATAATTTTTTCAATCGGGTCTGTATTTGTTGTTTCTAATTTCCTGTTCTAGTCAGTGCTGCTGAAGATCATCCTTGGGCATCTGTTTCTTTGCCCATACCTGTAAGTGATTCTGTAAGATAAATTCCTAAAAGTAGGTATTGCAAGACTGAAGAAAGTATACAGTTTCCATTTCAAGAGCAACTGCCAGACTTACAAGTTGCTGCTTTGTCCAACTCCAGGAAAGACCACTGTATAGAATAAATTGTGTGTACAATAAGATGGCCCTGCTGATTACTCCCCAAAAAGGTGACAATTTATGCTCCTACCACCAATGAATAAGAGTATCTATTTCCTTACATAGTTATTAGTTGGGTCTTACCCTTTTAAAAAGAACATTCTGTGCAAATCAACATTTCTTAAAAATATTATTGTTTTAATTGCCCTTCCTTAAACATTAATGAAATTAAACATTTCTCATGTGTTGATTGGCTATTTATGTTTTATCTGTGAATTTCTTGTTTATATTCTTTGCTAAATATTTGCAGTTCCCAAAGTGTTTGCCAAAGTGTTGTGGAATATTTTAAATTTGGGGGAGAAGCACAATGACACTTGCCATCTGTGAGATATTATGGGAACTACTAGCTTGAAGTAATTTATAGTTATCAACATAAGCATGCACTATATTCCTTTGGAACGTGCTGTATATCTTTGCAAAGTTGACTATTTGATAGTTGCTGTAACAAAAAGCAAGTGCCATGAGAAAATCAGTGTGGAACAGGAATGCGGGTGGTGGCGTCCAGTGACTCCAAGGCTTGGGAAGTTATGAACTTTCCAACAGGCATACACATCCCCCCCAGTACATATTTGTGGTTATAAAAGAATGAAATCAAAATATTTTTTTCTTTCAACTTATGTATATTATTTTTTCAAACAGTCCCTAAGTTGTTAGGGCATATAAATAAAATACATACCAGGTTATTTGGACATAACTACTTAATAAATGGAGCTATTACATATTTCTTTTGGCCTAGAGGTACCATGAAAAGATTATTGAGGTGTTACGGGTGCTATGAATGAATTAAGTTTATAACTCCCTACCATATTTTATTCAATTACTTTCATTTTTGTTATTAATTCGAGAGAGCTTTGTTCCATAGGGGAATTAGCAAACATTTTACCTCTTTCTTCTTTTGAATATTCCTAGTATTTCTTACTATATAAAAGTTTTCAGTTTTGGTAGTTACATAATAGTCATGGAGGTAGAAAGTATAGCATGAAGAAAAGAGCCAATCATATTGTAATAACTGTGTATGATGTCAGAGGGGTACTAAATCTATATAACTTTGTGAGTTATATAGATGTCTAATCACTATGTTGTACACCTGAAACTGTAACTTGAAAAATAAAAAAAATTATTAATTAAAAAAATTTTAAAACTTTCCTTTAAACAAAAGAAAAGTTTTCAATTTTTACATTGACATACACATCTTTTTTCTTTTTACATTCACAGCTTTGTGTTCATTCTTAGAAAGCCCTTTTTTACCTGAAGATTATAAAAAATTTTCCTGTTTTCTTCTAACATTTTTATAGTTTGTTTGTTTGTTTGTTTCTTTTTTTTTTTTTACATTTGATTATATAATGTTGTAAGTCCCATGTATCCATCGCTCAGCTTCAAAAATTATTGGTTGATGACTAATTTTGTTTCATTCATACCACCACCAAATTCCCTCCTTCCATATTGCTTTAAAATTAACTATCTTGACTGCAAAAATTATCTGTATTATTTTTTATTAGTAAGTTTTGCTACATCAAAGAGTTTCTTATTGATCTCACTATTGTCTTTAAGGAAACTCAATAGGTGAAGGAAGATCCAGATATATAGAAAAGATCAATTATCAAGTATAATAAAGCTTCCCCTAAAAAATTTAAACTGGGACTTATTTTACAAATAACTAATTTGTAATTAAAAATTTCATGTGTAGCTTTTTAGAAATGTACTGTGTTCTAAAGTTAGGAACTCTTTAGTTAGAACAGATATTATATTATTAATTAAATTGTTAATTCTTTACATATGAGTCTTTGTATGTTGAGTTAAGATTTATTACCTTTGACATCACTTTCTAAACCTCTCTTACCCAACAGCTCAGGGTCCTTGACTCTTCTTTTGGGTGATGGGACTCCTAATTGCATAGTAACTTTGGAGTACCAGGCCAGAGATGATTTAGAACAGATGTATATTTACTCTCTTTTTAATACTGTATAAATTCCCCCAACTCTTTTGTGTGAGGAGAGCTCAGAGAGAGAGAGGTAGCTTTTAGCACCCCAGGTGCTGCTGCGAATATAGGTTCTGCTTCTGCCACTCTGGCAAGGGGGTATGGTAGAAGTACAAATCAATAAATGCTCTCTTTCTTGAGCCCCTCTGTCTAATAGGCAAAGCTACCTATCCTTCAGACCCAGCGGCTATGAACAGGACACAGTCCTTTCCTTCAAAGAGCTGTACTCCAGGAAAGGGAAATTGTAGATTTATAACCATGACAACAGGATTTAAATGCTTTTTAAAAATCATATAAATGAGCTGTGTAGAAAAAAGAGTAAATAAGTCTTGGGGTAGGGGTGAGGGCTGTTGAAGAAAGCTGAGGAAGGTTTTATGGAGAAGGTAATATTTAAGCTGTGCCAGGCTTTATTGAATGGAATTTCAATAGGTAGAGTTGGAGAGGATGGGTAGGAATAGAAAGAACATCTTAGACAGAAAAGCATTTGTAAATTGTCAGTAGTGGGAAATCATCTATTCCATGTGGCCACAGAATAGGTACATTAAGTAGAGGAGGTAGCAGGTAAAACTGGAAAGGTAGGTTGAGCCTTCACTGCCCAGCAAATTCTTTAGAAGGTTGCAAATGATTGTGGGATTTTGGATTTGGGAGTAATATGATCAGAGCTTGGCTTTAAGAAAATTTCTACTGTAGCCATATGCAAATTAAGTTTTGGAGGCAAAGACCAGTCAGTCAAGTTGTTTTCATCATCTAGGTGTAAAGTTTTTTGGTTCCTGAGCTAGAACAGTGTGGGGGTGTTAATAGAAAGAAGGGAATACATTTGAGACACAACGTAAATTTTCAGGCTCCTACAGATTTTGTGTTTTTGTACATTTTATTCCTTTTGTTATCTAGGGACTATTTCCCATGATTCTCTTCCCCAACCCAGAGCCATCTAGGAAGTAATTACATTTTGTAATTGGTATTCTTTTCTGGTAGCAACAACACAACATAGCTAAGTGTCACCTTTTATGAACTTACCAAGACCTTCCTAAGGATGTATTCTCATCTAATAAACAGGTTGAAGTTTGGGGAGTAACTAAGTGAATGCTTCCTGGCCTGCCCTGTAGCAAGGGGTCAGACTGGTGGGTAACTGTGGGTGGCACAGGCCCACTGAGTCTTTTCTTGCAGGATGACCTGGTTGACTAGCTTAAGTTTCCCAGGTTTATGCCTGCAGTCCACACTGACCCTCCAAGGCTGGTACTAGTTGGGCTGATAGTAAAAAAGAATATGTTGAGCTCTCTGTATAGATGACCTAGGCAGGTACATGCGCCCAGCAAGGACTGTGCCCTGCACTGTGGAAGTCAGAGGTAAGAGGGACACTCCTAAGAAGACTGTCGTCTAGTTGGGGGTAAGATGAATGTGCCTGAGGTAGAAAACAATTAAGTCCTAACCGCGTTTTAATGAATAGAAATACAGAAAATTCCTCTCTAGTGCTTTCCCATCACACACACACACACACACACACACACACACACGCACAATCTGCCTTTTAAATAATTTTTGCTGTATACATTTCCCAGCAGTTATATGATTAGACATGTTTCTGTGAACTAGAAAGTTTAGATTCTTCCCTCAGCCATCCCCCTACTCACCATCCCCCCTTCAGTCTGACTTAAAGCCATAAAATACTTCTGCCTGCCTGCCTTTAGTTCTGTTTGTATGAATTAAGTCGACAGGATAAATATTCACATTCCCAAAGACAGGCTGAAACAATGTTTGCCTGTTCTGCCCAGTGAGTCGAGAAAAAAAGGGGGCCTGACATCACCCTATACTGTACATTCCCGGCATAGATCATTTATTTAAGTCCCTGAAAAAATACAGATGTTTTACCAGCCGAAATAAAATCCTGTGTAAACACTGAGCTTGGAAAAATGTGGCTCTGACTTAACTGTGGGGATCGGAGCAACTTGGGGAGAAGGCTAGGCAAAATGGCAGATGCAGAAGTTTTATACTGAATACGATAGGGGCAAAAGTGTCCACCCCCGTCTGCATGCTGCAAAAGAAGAATAGAATCTACTTTTAAGAATATACAGTTGCAAAAGTGGATAGATCTGTTGATCTTCGGAGTTTGGGATAATTCACAATTACAATATATTCACCATTTCTATCTGACCTCTGAAATGAACGTATTTTTTCTTATTGGAATTGTCCTTTTCCATGGCCTGCCTGACCTGATCCTGTTATTGCTGGATCCTGCTGGTTTCTGGAGCTCAGCTGCTGTTGATTTTATAAGGGGGAGAATTGCCTGGAAGCCATGCTTGGTGAAGAGGAAAACCCATCTCAGCATTGCGTTCCCAAACAGCCATCTATCATCTTGATCTTGTCTAACACAAGTCACTATTTTAGTCCAGCAGCATAAACCAGACATATTTTACTAGTGCAGTGTAAGTTTTTTCAGGGATCTGCCTCATGAGTCTTTTTAGGCCTGTGGCATTTATTCAAAGAGCATTACATTTGCTCTGTGGAGTTGCTTTTAAGATTCAAAGCTGCCCAAATGGCCATGCTTTACACAGATGGTTGGGGGCTCCCCTGAGGTTCTCCGTGTTAGAGTGAGGATGGGGGTGGAAAGAAGATAACTACTTCCAGGTTCTCCAGACTCCTGGAGTTTCATTAAGGTTTGCATCTTAGGGCAAGACATTTAGCCCACTCTTGGCTGCTTCCAGACTACTCCCTCCTCAGGGCAGGGCATAACCGCTCATCTCTCAGCAGTCCCGAGCCCATGGTAGTCCTCAGTGATGCCGTCGGTGTGCACTTGGTTGTTACCTATGTGATTTTGGTCTCTTTTTGACTGAATCACGACTGTCTTAAGTCAACAGCGCTTTCTCCTGGGTTTTGTTTTGTTTGTTTTTGTTTTTTGCTGAAGATACCTCTAAATCCACTCCAAGCTTTTCGAAGGGGCCTGCTATGGCTAGAGGTAACCAGCGTGATTATTAATAGAGCTTCTTTTCACTCCCCAAAGAATTCCTGGTTTGTACAGTGTATTACCCTAACAAGAGCAGTCGTCACTGGATATTCCTAACCAAATTCATTAAGTCCCCCTCTCTCATTCCCAAATGTGCTCTATATTCTCTTGTGATCCTGTCTTGAAGGATGGCCCTCAATCACCAGCTGCCTGAGTTAAGCATCTTTTTCCTGACTCACTCCATGTCTAAAGCAGTTGCCAAGTCCTGCCTCTTCAGCCTCCAAAATGTAGTCTTTCCCCTTCATTCCACTGCTGCTGTCATTTAGATTAGGGTGGGGTGGGGGTGTCACAATTCAGAGTCTTATCTATGCCAGGCAAGTAAGGGAACAAAAGGGTATGGATGTAAACATGCGACCCTCTTGGTCCATCCTTTGTTTTCAAACTTTTAATAGAGATTTGGGTTCAGTAAATATTTCATTTTCCTTTTGATGCTTCATAAGTTAAAAAAAAATAATAATAAAAGAAGCAGCACGAGAGCAGTGAGAAATGACATTGATATCCCACCTTAGTGGCCGTGAGTACTAGGCGGTAGTGGGGATGGTGGTGAACCTGAGTGTGCGTATCTGATCTCAGGGGCCAGCTGCTGCTGCTCAGCCTCAGCCACGTGACTGTGCTCTGCAGCACTGCGGGCCCCGGATGGCCAGATCTTCTGATTTTTCAAAAGAAGTTGGAAATTGGGAACATTTTGATGTGAAATCTCCCAGTTTGTAATTGACAGTTTAAAAATATCACGTAGGCCAAATAAAACATCTGCAGCCACTTTTGGCCCAGAGACTCTTGGTTTTCAGCCTCTGATTTTGACTCCCACGCCTCTTGCCTAGACCGGTGCAGTGGTCTCGGTCATCCTACCCCTTCTAATCCAGACTCTACACTGCCCTGGCCTTTTCTTTACAAATTGCAGAGCTGATCACACAGAGTTCTCTCTCTAAAGAGGTGTTTGCTGTATACAGAACAGGATACACATTCCTTAGTGTCGCATTTAAGATCCTTCTCCATCTGACCCAACTACCTCTGCAGCCGCATCTCCTATCCCTACGCACCCTGGCTGTGTTCTCATCATATGCAACTGCTTACTGTCCCCTGAGCAATCCCAATATTTTCTTTCAATTAATAGCTCTTTTTAGAACAATGTTAGGTTTATAGAAAAACTGAGCAGGTGGTACAGGTAGTACAGAGAATCCCGTTATATTCCCTTCCTCACAGCTCCCTCTCCCTAGTTTTCGCCTATTATTAACACCTTGCATTAGAATGGTATGTTTTTTACAATTAGTGAAGCAATACTGACAAATTATTATTAACTAAAATCCATAGTTTGCATTAAGGCTTACTCTTTGTTGGGAATACCAATATTTTAATACCCTATAAATTTTTTTTATAATTTAGTTTTCTCTGTTTATATATTGTTCTCTCAATTTTGGCAAGATTCTTTTCAAAGCCAAATATGAATATCACTCTTTCTGCAACGCCTTCTCTGTTTATTTCTGGAATGGGGGCTGGAAGGGAGGGAGCAGACAAAAAGGACGAGAACTAACATTTTTTTCAGATGCCTAGTATGTGCCAAGGACTATATATTCTTTTAAATCTCTCTATAATCCTCTAAGATACATGTTATTACACACTGTTTACTGTGGGGAAACAGAAGTTAAGTAAGTTGCCCAAATCCCCACTGAGAGTAACTGGGTTTACACCCATGTCCACCTGGCTGCAGAGTTTGCGTTCCTCCGGTTCCCTCTCATAGGGCTGCTTGCTCACCCCTGATGAAGCCTTCCTACTTTCCCCACTGGATTAGAAACCCACTGGACTGAGGAGTGCAGTGTTACTCAGCTCTGTGTCTCCACTCCCAAGAAGAGTTGGCACGTACAGCAGCTCCCCTAAACCCATGGGCATGTGTCCTAAAGGCAGAGTTAATGTAGGAGGCACCAAATATCAACATCAATTCAGTGAACAGATGTTGAATTCCTGCTATGCACTGGGCTTGGTAGAGGACGAGGTCAAGCCTCAGAGGAAGGTGATGTGATGCCACCTTGTAGGTTATAAATTCCAGCCAGAGACAGGCAAGCTCTTGATTTTGTTTATCCATGACTAGATTATAAGCTGCAGGAAAGCGGGGACTTTATTTGTTCTCTGCTACAGCTCGTACGACAGTACCTGGTAGTGACAGTTGTTTAATAAATATTTGTGGACTGAATGTCTGAATCCTACTGCAAATGTGGGGCACCAGAAATGACACTAAACTTCTCACAGTTCTCATGTGCATTTAGTTAGTCATCGTCCTCAGTTCTGGTAGCTTTGGTTTCTCTGTGTTGGTTCAGTGCAGCCCCGTATTATAGGCTGTTTCCAAATTGTCCCACGCCTGGGTCTGACCACTCTCTTAATTCTCCGTTCCTGGTGAATAACCAGAATCACAATTGTTGTGTGGTTTGTACCCAGGGTGACAGAATTGATGGACCTGTAGGCTGATTTTCATAAACCAGAGCTACCAAGCGTTTCAAAAACAGCCTTGTTTTTGCCAAGTAAGGTGAGCAAATATAGGACTAAGTTTAAACATCCATCAGGAGTTATTTTTGAAGTGATTGCTTCTAAATGAGAGGCATTTGAAAATCTCACAGCTTTCTTTACAAGTAAATTCCAAAGTCATGTATTTTGCTGGTGTCTGCTGATTAATTACGATCCTGTGACACCATGAAAAGTCCCGGTGGTTGGTTTTGTGCAGCTGTGGAGAAAGTAAAGTGAGGCCCAGTAACGTTGCCAACTCTTTCAGGCTAGTGGGGATTCAGGCAGAGGGAGGTTTTTGTTTTTTTTTTTTTTTTTCACCCTGGCAGTCACCACATAAGAACAGAAGCCACAGCCAGACCCATTTCTCCAGACTTCACGACGGGCAATTTGGGTCCCTGTGGGGGTGTGGTAAAGCAGTGATATTTGATCTGTTGCTTCTGAAGTACAGATCCATTATTAGAGAAAGCATTTTCAGTTTTCACATCGGGACATGTATGCATTCTCCTGTACAATTACTTCTGTTTAGAACAAAAATAGTTACATATAGTAAATTAACCAAAATTTCTTTTGATTCTCTGAACAAAAGATGCTTGGCATATATTTATCATTGATAATTGCAGATATCTGACCCAAGAAAACCTGGCCACGCATACCTGCTTAGGGTCTGATGACTCTGGGTCTCTTTAACTTGGCCTTTTGCTTTTTCTCTTATTGCCATATTTAACTGTGAATTATACCCTTCATTCACAAGAGAAAAAGAGAGCTGAATCTTGTTCCTTAGAAAGAATCCTCCGCAGCTCTAGTGAAGGATGCAATAGAGAAAGAAAACAAACTGATTATTAAAACAAAGATATGATTATTAAAACAAAGGCTTTGTCATATCTGAGTGTGAATCCAAGACACACATACATGGACATACACATACATTTGCATATGGTCTGTGTCATGTTTCTGCTGAAATTGTGCCCTTCTGTAGATAAAACAGGATTTGTCTTTCTCTGCTTAATTATAATATATAATGTCATGTAAGTGTAAGAAAATGTCTGCATTGCTGCCTCTATCTCAGAGACAGAGAAGATATGCTAAAAAAAATCTAAGTAGTTTACAAATATTACTGTCCATTACATGCAGAGGTAAACATCATTGTAATCTGCTTCTTTAGCCAAGCCTGTTTGATAAACCCAGACATATAAACCAGTTTAGACTCTCAGACTTTGACTTTAAAGGGTGCATTTTTTTATATGAGTCTGCTAACATAAAGAAAGATGTTTGCATTTCTTTGCTAAAATAAATTTATAGGTTGTTTGTAACTAATAACCTTTTGTACTGAATGATTGTCTATTCACAGTCATTCAAAAATCACAAAAGTAGTCACCTTTTTTGGGGCGGCAGGGTGGGCGGGGGGGAACTATGCACAGAACCCAGAGCACAGATATGGATTAGGGGCGTAGGTTTCTTGCCACTAGCTACATCCTCCAAAACTAACATACTTTTTGTAGAGAGACCAGAGCCACATTCTGCAGGTGTCTATTTTCTTTGAGGGGAATATTTTGAGGAAACCTAAAAGGGAGGAACTTGCATTTAGGAAAAATATATTTTCACAGCAGGATATTGCTTTTTCTCTTTTCTGGTTCAGGTTTTTCATTTGTTACAAGCCTTCTCAGACTCCAGATACAGAATGAATGCATACTTTCTGCAGGAGCTGGCTGACGTTGCAGCTTGTACCAAAGCCAAAGTCTGGCTGGCCAAGAGGTATGTGAAAACCCCTCATAAGCAAGGAGTTATCAGGGGTTAGGAATACATTGGAGAATTGCCGTTTCTAGTTGTGGGAGTTTTAAATGTCATTGGCATGAGTTTTCTAAACTTATTGAGGTATTTATCTTTTTAGAATGTTGGGTTGTGGTAAAGAAAGAAAAATATTTTCTGGACAATTTTTCTAAAACTGCTGTGTGGCTCGGGGGCATGTAATATGGCTTTTTATCTGTCTACCAATCAGCTTGTTTTTATTAATACCTGCTATGTGCCCAACCCTGTGTTAGATAGTATAACAATGAAAAGCAGTAATTGACTAAATCGTGATACAAACTCTTACTTGCTTTGGCAACTCAGAGATTAGCGACTGGTGTAAGACTAGAGTAGACACTGAGGGACAAATAAGGTCTGAATAGCAGGAAGACGTGGAAGTTGCCATTTTAAGTAGGTAGTAGAGTAGCTTGAATAAGCAAGGCAAAGAAGAGTGGATACATTTATTTTTTTTCAGCCTTGCCATTTGTTTATTCTAGAATTTAGAACATTTCCTATGTGGAGTAAAAGAATTTCTCATTTACTACATAAGAAGTCCTCTCTGTAACACTGCATCCAAAATCATATTATGGGCCTCAGACAGTGGTAGGACAGCGTTACTGCAGGCCCCCAGAGCAGCCTTTGTAAGTTCCAGCAGGGTAGGTCCAGCGGGGGACCACATGCTACCACATTCCGTGCTGTAGTATGTTGCGTTTGATTAAGAATCAGTTATATAAGTTATCTAACATAGAGGCTTCTTTTTTATTTTTCAAAAAATGTGCTTTTGTTCACTTATGTTGGGCTCCCCACCATATATAGCATCCAAGGGATGGGCAGTATGAGGCCCGAAGATCAGTGAAATTCAACAAAGCATTGTTGAGCACAGGCGACATGGTAGCCTTTGGGTCAGGAGATGTAGGGATGCAAATATAGAAGAATTAGTCCTGGCTTCAAGGAGCTCATATCTAGGAGATAAGAAAGATGCATAAATAAAAAATTTTCATCCGTCATGGTAAGTGTAATAACAGATGTATGTAGTGGGTACAGAAGTAGCCCAGAGGGGCAGAGGAGGGCCAACTCTGAACCAGCCTTCAAGAGATGAGTAGAATTTTGCCAAGTGGCCAGGGCAAGGAAGGGCATTCCAGGCTCAGGTAATGTCATAGGCAGAGACATGGCATTATGAAATGTCATGGTGAGTGTGGAGAACTATACTGGGACTTAAGTATAAGATACATGTGGCAGAAAATGAGGCTGAGGGAATACTTGGATGATACACAGTGAAAACTCCCGAAGGAAACTTTTAGGAGAAAGGGAGCCAGTGAAGGATTTCTTAGTATGTGGATATGTAAGTCTCCATTTTGTCTAAGCACCTATAGCTTTGGGCAGGGCTATTGATAGAGAAATTCTCTAAAGTCTGAAATGCCAATGAAGTGATGGTTAATCTCTCATTTTTAGTCCAATTTTTGTTTTCTCTCTTTTACATGAAGAGTAAGAGTTGATTGACCATAAATAAACTGCCTCCCTGACTTAGTATCATTTGCCTTCTGTGTGGCTTTTAAACAGCTTCCCCCAAGGTGCCTTTTCCAGGGTAATGAAATTATGATGACATATACACTCTCATCTGCTTACCAATTTGTAGGCCAGGTCCTCCAACTATTATTTCTAGGGATCAGGTATTCAGGCCTCTCCAGAAACCATGCTGTTGAAACCCCTGCTTTCAGCGAGGACTGCCCCAAGACAAAATCCTAAGTCTCCTGTTCTTAAAAGTGCTATAACGAAGGCGTTTCTGCCCCTTTAGCTTGCTACTCGTTCATGAGTCTCATAGGAAATCATCATCCACTGGCTTCATGAGCCATTTCTTCTGTTTGCATGGGAAAGAGGAGATAGAGTAACAGGCCAGCCATCTGAGTGGACCTTCAATGTTGTGCAGTGCCTGAGATGGATGACAAAGCTGCCATAAACCTCCGCTTCAGCTGGAGAAGTCGTCCTGGCCTCTTTTAACCTTTTCTGTGGTTCCTATTTCAGTTTTTTAATCAGGCTTTTCATCATCACTCCACCCACCATGTCTGATTTTTCTCCATGTCTTTCCAGCCCTGGAAAACAAAGGTATGAATCACTGCAATTCACAGAGTTTCTACCTTCCTTGCTGAGAGTCCAGGAAAGCCACTTTTTATGTTTCCAGGGCAGTCAACACTTTATTATCCAAGTGTGAACTTTACACTTAGTGGGTGGTCTGTAGATGGTTCCTAACACCAGGCTTCCTCTTACTCCTCAGCACACTTTTATCATTTTAATCAGGATGTGTTCAGAGCCTAAAATAAAGCTCAGGAGGAAAAAAGCAGTGCCTAAGCACAATGCATTCCAAAGCCATGGATCAGTTTTTCTGTATTATTCACATCGTTGACACAATAACCTTGAGGTTCCTGAATAGGTAAGTGTAGAAGTGGATGTAAGTGTTGAAGCTGAGGCCTGTCACACACCTGCCCTGTCCCTGAGGTCTTCTGAGAGTGTTGCTGCAGGAGGTGTTTGTCTGCTCTAATACCTCCAGGCTTGCGTGAGCCCATTCTGGATCCTAGTGGGCCCTTCTCAAAGCCAACCCCTGTCTTCACATTCTCACCTGCCTTGCCCATGAAAGATGTTAAAATGCACAGAATTCCAAATTCCACTGCTGAAGAGGCTCCTTTATGTCCTTAATAATTTACACATGAAAGAGGAATAAATGTTCCTTTGTGCTTACTAAGGACTTTCTGTATCTTTTAGTATAAGCTATGAAACATTAATGTTATTGCAAAAAATATATATATTGGTTCAAATTTTAGCACCAACACCTATTTCCTTCTACAGTTTATTTAACCATTAGCCTGAGTTCATTCAGTCCAGTAAGTACAAAAACATTAGTGAGGGTGTCATTTATTTGTCCTTTTATTCCCAAAGAAAGTTTTTTTTTTTAAGTTCATTGGAGACACTGGATAACCAATCAGTTTTTTAAATTTGACCCTGAAATTAGGGCACATAAAATAAAGACTTTTGTCATATATTTGTGTTTTGACTTTGCAAGATTAATAGGGATTTATATGAGGTGATTAAGCAATAGCCGTGGAGTTGTTGGGGAATTTTTGGTGATGAATGGCCAGCTGGCAACATGGCCTGGGTAGAGGACTGGGTTTCTACTCTTACAGTCCGCTTTTCATTCCAAGATGTCAAAGCCTTTATAGAAATCAGCTCATTAATCCTTCAAGTCCCTTCCTTCCCCTTTTTCCTCCACTCCTCCCTCCTCAATCCATGGTGCAAAGGTAGTTTACCAACTACTGAAAACTAAGTTGAGCCAGGCCAGAAACTGAGTGAGGTAGGGGTCAGCTGCTGACCTGGAGAGAGTGACTGTGGGTGCCACAAAAGGAAAATCAGCTCAGTCCCTGACTGTGGCCCTGTCTGCCACCCTTGCTATTTGCAGGTCCAGCTCCTGTATCCCAGCCGGTTCATGGGCCCTGCCTGAATAGGAAGGACTTTTTTAAAGCCTTGTCATAGGACTAAGAGGAGAAAAGATTTATGTACTCTGATTGTGAAAATTACTATTATATTGCGTTTAAAATTTTTCAGAAATCAATTTGGTTATGTAGTGTTTCCTTTGGTATAAAAGGAAAAGATAAGCTGTGTGTGTGTGTGTGTGTGTGTGTCTGTTCTCCTTTTAGTAAATGTGTTGAACTAAACGGACTATCAGACTAAGTACAATGAATGATATGATGACCAGGAAGAAAAATGTATCCTACTGAATTTTTTTCACGTTTTTTTCTTGATTGTCTGTGTAGGATATACTTATCATAGAAAATTATTCGAGTATAAAATTTGGAAGAGAATATAAATCTAATCTTAACAACATCCAGTGGAAACCTCTAGTACTGGTTAACAATTTTATGTATGTAGTTACTTTATTTTTTTTCTATTTTTTTTAATGCAGTTGAGGTATACGGTATATATGTTATAACTTACTTTTTTTGCTTAACAATATCATGAAAGCATTTGTTATTATTAAAAACTATACGGTATAGTCACTGGAAAATATTATGGCATGTCCTCAAAAAATTAAAAATAGAATTACCATAAGAAGTAGCAATTCCACTTCTGGGTATATATCCAAATGAGTTGAAAGCAGAGTCACAAGGTAGAAGTAACCCAGTGTCCTTTGATGGATAAATGGATAAACAAAATGTGGCACATATGGATAATGGAATATTATTCAGCCTTAAAAAGAGAGGAAATTCTAACACATGTTACAACATGGATGACCCTTGAGGACATTATGCTTAATGAAATAAGCCAGTCACAAAAGGACAAATTCTATATGACTCCACTTATTTGAGATACCTAGAGTCGTCAAGTTCATAGAGGCAGACAGTGGAATAGTGGTGCCAGGGCCTGGGGATGGGGGAGGAAGGGATGAGGAATTAATGTTTAATGGGTATAGAGTTTTAGTATTGCAAAATAGAAAAAGTTCTGAAGATTGTATAAAAGTATGAATGTGATTAGCAGTACTGAGCTGCACACTTAAATAGTTAAGATGGTAAATTTTTAATAAAATTTAAATTTGATCACAATTTAAATTTTTTTTAATGATACATATTTTTTAAAAACTCTTCTTTATCATTTCTCTGGGGTTATCATTGTTTTGACTTTGTTTGTTTGTTTGTTTGTTTGTTTTTTGCCCTCCCCCCCCCCCCCGGCTTTATTGAAATATAATAGACAATTAGTTGCTTGTATTTACATTGTACAATTCAATTAGTTTTTTCAGTTACAGTTGGCATTGTCTTGACTTTATATGATAATTATTTCATTACCTTTCTCCCTAATTTTTTCCTAATTATCTCCCACTATGCCTCTCTAAAAGTAAAATACTTTTCCTATTTTTGAATTAGAAAAAACATCATTTGTTAAAGGTAGCATATTTTTGTTACCTGAATAATCAGTCATTAAGTTGACCTGACTATTGCTCCATTGCTGGCCATTCAGTTTGTTTCACATTTTTTTAATGTCATAAACAACAGTCCAGTGAAAATCTTTACGTGTTTTTGTGTTGTGAGTGTGATTGTATGTGATTGTGTGTGACTATGATTTATTGCCTTAGGTTTTATGCCCAGAAGTAGAATAAATTAATCAAGAGGATATGAAAAATGTTAAAGGCCTTGATATACACTTGCCAGATTGATTTCCAAAAGAGATATGTCAGTTCATCTTTCTACCAACAGTGCATGGGAGACCTCCACCAATATTTTAACCAAGATTTTTAAAATTAGGTTAAGGAAGTTTTTGCTTTTTGGATGCCTTCTGTGTGCCGAGTTCTGTTTAAAAGATTGGTAAATATTATTTTATTAACTATTCTCAAATCTCCCGTAGTATAAGAAAATCTACTTTTCTGCAGTGAAACAATTGGGGAGACAAACTCTGTGTATAAGACACACAGTTTAGTCAGCATTTCAGCTTAGCATGAATTAACAGAAGTCAAAATAATATAAATATTTTTTCAATTATTACTTCCTACATTTCAGCATGGAAGCTGCCATACTTTAGCGTTTTATTTTATCAGCTTAATAAACAGTCTTCTCCTGGGCTGTCCATGGGGCACTACTCAGGCCTGGGTGTATTGTGCACTCTCAGCCAGAAGGGTCACACTGGCAGTTCACTTGGATCAAATTGGCCATAGATGTGTTTTGTTTGACTTCAGTAGGGTTTAAATATACACACACACGCGCGCGCGCGCACACACACACACACACACACACACACATATGTACATATATGTACGTATATACATATATCTGTATGTATAATTAGTTGCTAGCATTTAAAAATTAGGAAATTTCACAGTAAATCAGGATTCCCACCTTTAAAAAAAAATCTGGCAACACCAGACCTAATTCCCACATGGCTACAGTGGGCCAGAGCTAAGTATTGGCCATTTTCTCTTGAGAGACCATGCTTTCTGTACTTCACCACTGTCCTGCCAGCCACTTTTCTCATTAGGTTACCTTCTGAGTTCCCACAGAACAAGGAATTTGTGACCCTTGATACTGACATTTATTAAGTACCAGATTGACTGATGGCTGCTTATTAGAATCATCTAGAGAAGTTTTAAAACCTACTGATGCCAGGCCCCACCTCCAGAATGATTTTTTTTTTTTTTTTTTTTTTTGGTTTAGGCTGTGGCCCAAGCACTGGTATTTTTAAAACTCTGCAGGAGATTCTAAAATGCAATCAGATTGAGAGCTGCTGATGTTTTCTTGTTCATTTTGGTGTCTCCCATTCCCCTGTGGGAGAGGATAAAGAATGAGCATTGGGTATGATATCAGTCATGCTAGAAGGCACTTGTATTATTCTTCTGAGGCCAAAGATTCATTCAAGAAAGATGGAATGACTGTTTCTCTAGCCTGCTACTCAGGATATATAGTCATTAAAATTTTAGCTCCACAGATGTGCCACTTTAAAAGGCCATACCATTGTTTCATATATGGGTGAATTTCTGAGGTTCATTACTGAAAAGCCACCCTAGCAAGATATTTAAAGTTATGCTGGTTGCTCTCAAAAGTGCCATTTAAACCTGATAATCTGGGGTGGTCAACTGTCCTGAAAGTTATGGCACATTTTCAGTTTTTGAGGTGAAGCTGAAATAGAATAGACTATACATGTGTCACTTCATTCAGCAAATACTTATTGAGCCCTGTTGGATGTCAGGCTATGTTAAATACTGCCACTGTTTATTGAAAACCACTACTTCAATGTAGAGAGGGCAACGAAACGGTTTCTTGTCAGAATCACTGATCTAGAACTTTAGAACTGGAAAGAATCATCAAGTTTATTGCAGTCCTCTCCAATCCCCATACATATGGGGAAGTGCAGCCCAGAGAGCTTGGGAGCTTTTTCCGTTTCACACAGCTGACTAGGGGTAAGATCCTACCTGGGAGCAACTGGCATTCGTTGAGGACTTAGCTCCCCACTGCTCATCGGGCTCTTTCTGCTGACCACATTGCCTCCATGTGTCCAGTGTTTTATGTCAAGGCTTTTGATGGCGGTAACTTAAGCATTCTTTGGAACAGTGCTTCTCAGACCATAAAATGCCCATGAATCATCTGGGGATCTCCTAAAATGAAGTCTTTCATTCAGTAGGTCTGGGATGGGGCCTGAGATCCTGCATTCCTGAGATGCTTTCAGGTGATTCTGATGCTGCTGGTTCTGGGACATAGTACATATTTCGAGGGCCTAGGGTCAGAGTATCAGGTACTGTGATCATCTAGCCCCCTCTTTGAAATACTGCACCTTCGCACCCTCTTTCTCAGGGGCTTCTGACTGGAGCTCGGAGCCACAGGGAAGGCTGAGGCTACTGAAGGAATCAGCCCAGAATTCTTTTCCCATCCACCTGGAATGACCTGTGCCGAGGGGCTACATGGCACCAGTGCTCTCTATGGGGAGTCCACACTCCCTGGTCTGGGCAGCCATCCCAGTGGCCTCAGTGCCTGGGATAGGACCATGCTTCGTTGGCATGCAGTGAGTATTTATCATTTAGAAAAATAACAGTCCGATGTTTTGGTGAGAAAAACAGGATCTCAGGAATACAAGAACAGGTCCCAAGGTTATGAGGAAAGCAACCTTGGGAAATAAATTTTTGAATAAAACAGCATTGATGGGTAGGGGGTTACAAAGAGATGATGGAGGGAGCTAGTGTCTGTTGAAGATCTACTCTTTGTACTAGACCTAGTGATTTGTCACCCCAAGATAGTTCTTATTTGTAAAAATTATCAACTGTATGATCTATCCACTTTTCTATACAGCTTCCCCCTCAGGCCTCCTGATACCCCCTATTCATTCCTCCATGTGTCCTTATCTACTCCTCAATTGTCCTCGTGCACATACTTCCTTCCAGTCACTCCTGCATCTTCTTCCCTGCCCACCCCCTAATCAATAATCTCATGTATTCTCCCCATTTTCTCTCTTACATACTGCTCCCCACTAAACTGAATAGTATGCTCCCTGAGGGCCTGTGGATATAAATGTATAAGGAAAATGCACTTACAGAGACAAAGCTTGGCCTTGCTTTCGTGTGGCAGTCCCAGTTCTGCCTCAGGGGGGCCTGTGGCCAGCTGCAGAAATTCTGGTTTAGGATTCTGTTTTGCTTTACAGCTGAAGACAGCATTTATTTTCTAACCACCAGATTTATGCACTCAAGAGACTACACTTCCCAGGCAGAAATAATGGGGTTTAGGTTTGGTTCCATTTTCCCACTGTCCCTTAACCCTTCCCAAATCCCTCATGCCTCTTGGACTGGTCCCCACCCAGAAGAAGAGGTCCTTCTTTCGTAACTACTAGAATTAGAGGCCTCGTTCCTTTTCCACAGCTGCAGGTTGCCGTTTCACTCTCATGCTGTTGAAATGAATCCAGTCAAGAAGAATTATTAAAATATTCAGATGATCTTGTGGCATTTTAAGGCTATCATTTGTGGTTCCTGCGAAAACTTTAAGGGAAGCAAGTCTGAACAGGGATGGTTAGTTACATTGTGAGTTTCCAGGCATTGCTGGGGATTGGGTTTTGCTTTTGGTTTGTTTCTTCACTCTTTCTTTTTTTTTATCAAAATAAAAGTTTTCCCAGTAATCCTCTCCACCCCCTTTTTAAAAATGGCTTTTCTTCCAACCCCCAGATTTTATTGGGAAGGGAGATTCTCATTAAGACCCTTTTTTAATCCTCCTGCTCAGCCCATTAGAAACATCCTTGAGCTCCATGCATATTTGAATGATGAGAGAAATGAGGTTGGTGTATTTTAGACCCAAGCTTGTTGACATTTGTTTGCTTCCCTTTCAGACTTCTCAGGAATGTTTAAGGTCATGATATCTCAGGATGAGATCCTGTTTGTATTTTTTAAAAACATGGAGAGACATTAAGTTAACATATTTTAACCCAAACCAATGGACAAGGTACCAAACATTTTCTTCATTAGATATTCCTTTTAAAAATATGTCAAGTCTTGAAGGAATAAGCTGTTTGAGAAGAAGTGAAGCTTGAGAATATATGAGGTATTTCTTGTTGACAGGCTGAGCTTATGGAAACTAGTTGGGTAAGAGCAGTCAGAAGTTGTCAATATATTAAACTGAGCCTTTGAGCAAGTTGCCCAAGATCAGAGTTTCTTCATACTGGAGCGAGAAATAAAAATAGCCCCTTTATGCAACTGTACATCAAGAATTCAATCCCTAACTGCTGATGCTTTCTACTTTTGAATAGAGAAATCTGCAAACCTAACCTGGAGATGGTAGTTAGTTCGATAAAGGACTCAGAAATATCTGCCTTGCTACTCTTGTAGCTGTAGGCTTATTGGGGAGTTGCTGTTGGAAGACTTGGGCGACGTTGTCACTGTCCAGATTGCAAGTACGTGCAGGCTTTCAGTGTCCTCAGTACATTTTCATATTATGTAAAGCTCTAATATGGTGGAGTTCTTTTCCTTTAGCATGTGACATCTTTTGGATAAATTAACAACTGAGTTACCTTCGTTGAGCCATTCCCAATGAATTCGAGCCAATTCAGATTCACAAACAGTACAGAGCAATGTAGCAGGCATGGTGGAGAACATAAAGATGAATGATATTGCCTCTATTTCAAAAACCAAGTAAATAAAATAAGTATAGATTTAATTAACTGTAAATAAGTAGGAATTTGGTAAATGCTGGAATGAGGTCTGAGTGTGTTACAGGAGCCAGCTTTTAGGGGTGGAATGTCAAGGAATTCTTATAAGAGGAGGGAGACGTTTTTAAAGTCCTGGGGAGATTTAACTGTTAGATAAGGTTAATTTTCTTAGATTGGGCATATGCTGTATAGAGCCTCTGTTGCTAAGTAAATTGTGAAGGTCTCATTGCCCAAGTACAAAGGAAGGAATCTTAGTATAGTACTCAGCTTGCAGGAACCACATTAGTCATATGTAATGGAATCTCTATTAGCAGAGTTTTGTTATGGTCAGATCTAGTTGAAAAGAAGGCTTATCTTTTGAAACAACCAGTAGTGACGTTCACATTGAAGTTCTGATTCTGTAGTACATGTAATAAGCATAAGAATTCAGGAAATATCATGGACTTGGATAGTCAGGGAAGGCTTTCTAGGGGAGGGAGGTATTTTTTGAGTTGTCTTAGTGCAGCTCTACCAAAAGGGTGGATAAAGAGTATTTCGAGATGATGGACAACATGTGCAGTGTCTTACTGTAGAGAATGCATGTGATATATTTTGGGCCAGAGAGGGGATAGAGCTCAAGAAGACATGGTATGTTTTGGAGAGCAGTACAAGATTCGATAAGAGACCAGTTGTGGCAGGCCTTAAATGTCAGGCAGAGGAATTTGGATTTGATCCAAGAGTTAAGAGGAAGTGAATAAGCTCAGGCTTACACTGGCAAATAGGCTGCTGTCTCCATGCACATGAGATACACCGAGGAGTGTATTACATCTTTCCAGCCCTTCCTGGTGGTTAACGAAAGCTCCCTGATACCAGTCCACCAACTCTTTGTCACCTGGAAGCTCCTGTTGCCTGACAGGACAGCTAGTAATGGGCATAGAGAAGCTGCTTGGTATATCTTCTCAATATTGCTGAGAGGACCACAGAACCGCAGAATTTATAAGAGGAAAGGGAATTTAAAGATCCTCTAATCCAGTGGAATCCTTTCTTTAAACAGAAGCTTAAGTGGAGGTTAAGATGTTGAAGATAGAGGAGAAGAGATAGGAAATATGGTGCAAGCTGGGACGGGGACCTGGAAGCCCACCCGCATGGGGAGCCCCAAAAGAAACTAAGAACACTCTGACTCCCCCACTTCAAAACAAGGATCTAATCCAAACCAGTATTTGTAGATGAGAAAATAAATACAAGAAGGAAGGTGATTTCTTCCTACTTGACAAATGTGGCTGGCTCTGGAGATGGCCAGCTTAGGGATGTAAATAGCAAATTTGTTTTTTGCCTCCTGACCCACTTTCTGCTTCCACTGCAGTCTGATTATCCTTACAGAAAATACTGAAAAACCCCATTCCCTCGGGCTGCCCCAGGCCCTCTCTCCAGAGCGGCCCTCCCTGCACTCAAGACTTTCTTGCCATCATATCTTTATTCTAGATCCCCTTTCCTCAAAAATCCGCTCTTAGTGGACTGACTGCTGCTTGATCTGACCAACAGATCATGCTAACAAATATGTAAATAAGTTCATTCTCCTGGTTCCTACAACTGTTTTTCAGGCCTGATGTTTTGGAGACGGTAGCTTTAACTGAAATCATTAACTCTGAGGACAGGCTTTTAGTCAACACATGGACCTGGCAGAAGGCCTTGCTTGGCCTCCTGCTTTTCCACCCTCATACTGAGCTGACTTAGACCTGGTATGTTTGCCCTGTGTGGCCAGGCTTCAGGCTGCCTCCAGGAGGGATTGTGGGCCATGCGACCTGGTCTTACATAAACGGACCAAGGGAGCAGCTTTGAGAGAGACCCTCCAAAGCCTCGCTGCCTTTCCTGCCCTTCAGCTGCTGGTGATACCCAGGCTTCCTAGGACTGGCCTTCAGGTCTCTGGAAATAACATTTTCCCACACACTTAAAGAGCTTATCCCAGGGCTCCCTCCCTGAGTCAAAAGGGACCTTCACCAACCCACGGCTCTCTGCTCCTGAGTAACTATAGGGAGGGTCACTTTGAGAGGCACTTAGTGAATTGAAAAGCCTCTAGCCTGTGAACACACCTCACTGAAGTTGAGGAGAGGCAGAGTATACTCGAGGTTAGCAGTTCTGGGTTCTGGTCCCTACTCAGCTACTTAACCAATGATGTGTGGCCTGTAATTTTCGGGTGCTGAGTATTTATCTGGGAAGCTCTGAAATGATGGTATAAAATAAATGAAGGCAGGGAAGGACATGGTGAGTAATGGGTATAAAAGTATTAAAGAGCTAAGCAAATATAGGACTATCTCTTGTCAGATAATTAAGTTTTATCAACATGACCAGCCATGTTGAAAACAGACCTTTATGTTGTCCCTCATGGAAACAGCTGTGTTTGGAGCCTTGCATTTCACCAGACTGGCTACTAGGACACAACACCAGAGCATGTGGCTGCAAACCAAAATATTCTGATTGTTTGTCATAGCGTCTCACTTTTCATCTGATTGTGTTTGGGACACAGAGATACAATTTGACTAGAAAACCTTGATTCTATTCTCGGTTTTTGCCCTGGTCTTGGATAGGTCACTTGAGCTATATGAGCTACTTTGTGGATTTGTAAAAGTGGGAATAATAATGCCTTTTAAAAATAATAATATTTTTCTTCTCTCTTAAGAATGTTATAAAGATAAAATAGGAATCTTTTTTTCAGATAAAACTTTTAATAAAGTGAAGTTGATGTTTATTATTATCATTATTATTATTATTGCCAGGGCTGATTTCCAAGTGTATACTTTGCCAAGTTCACATTAGCACAGTTCTGTTGATTATGCTGTTAGAAATTCTCACCTTGTAATCTACATAGAGACTTCATGCAGCTTCTAGAAGTTTTCATTCACTTCACTTATTTATCCTTTTCTGTAATCCTAGGGAGAAAGTAAGATTTGAAAAAAAAGGGGACTTCTGTTAGTATTTTATATAATAACTGAAGCTATATATCCTCCAAGCCCCAAACTATACAATAAAAATTCTCTTGGATACTAGTTTGCTCCCATAATTCCTAGCACATAGCTTATTAAGTTATTAACCAGCAGTTTCTCTGGCAGCATGTTAAACTTTGCTTTTAAACAAGTCACAGAGGGGGGGAAACATGCATCTCTCATAAAAAGAATAAAAAACATACACCCTCTAAAACGGTTTCCCCAGGCTTTGAACAAATCCCAAGCCCTACACAAGGTCTCTTTTTCCCCATTCTCTGCACGTAACTTGAGTGTTAGTACATTAATGAGAAAAAGATGCCTCATAGAAAGATGGAAAAATATGAGGGGGGCCCTCTGAGAAAGCAGGTGAGCCCGAATGGAGGGAAAAGGCAGAGCCTTGGCGTTGAGATCATGGCCTCCTCTTGAACAGTGGCATTCCCAAGGAAGTAGAGGTGGCCGTGGCTTTGACCCTGACCTAAGAAGTGCTCCAGTGCTTCTGTAGACTGCCTCGGCCATGCTGAGTTCCTACTCAGGACCCTGGTAAAGGGGTTAAGGCCCTGTATTTTCACAGATTCCATCCCCCAGGAACAAAAGCTGCTCTTCTAGGGGAAGCCCCTCATGCTCAGTAGTGCATGGCTGAGACGTTCGGTTCCTTCCTGGACAGACTCACAGCTTATGTTTCTCTCGCTTTGCGCATGGCAGCTCAGTAAGAACTCCCTATAAATTGGTCAACCACCAGAGCAGGGCACAAAGATGGCTTCACTTTAAAGGGAAAATCCAAGTAGGAGGGCTACGGAGTAGCTTATATGTGTGGGTTGTGAGTATAAACACTTGCAACGCTCCAGACCAAGAATGGCTGGATAGAAGTTGGAGCATAACATAAAAATGCAGCTCTGCCGTCACCCTCCCCCCTCCCCCCTCCCCAGGGGAGGGCAAGGTAAACCAGCAGACCCGGGTAGCCAGCCAGGCCCTGCATGCTGCTGCCAGCTGGCCCTGTATGCAGGTCTAAATTCTGGATGTTACAGTGGGGGAAAATAACTTGTTTAAAAATATATATTCTGTAATTCACGACCATTTGGCATCTTGGTTTAAACAAATCCTCTATTGTTTCTCTAAGAATGCCATACGATGGTTGCTTGGCTGGGGGCTGTGGTAAAAATGGAAATCAGAAGGGAGAGAGGGGTTCTTTTTATTTTAATTTACACTTCCACATTTATATGACTTAATGTGGCCTACATCAAAAAAGTACCTCCTGGCTCCTAACCGCAGCAGCTCTTCCTTTTATAACCAAAAGTAAGGAGAAGCAGGATCTGGTCTGCGGACAACCACCATCACAGAAACTTGAACTGCCTAGGACTACAAAGATGGCCAACGGGACCAAAGGAAGGTCAACAAAATATCCATGTCAAGTCAGCCATTCACATTGTCCTCGGAGGCTGTTTTCTGATGGTTAGTCATGGAAGGTTTCCTAGAGGACAGACTTTGAAGTGTTTTAAATAAAGGACACAGTGTGGCTGGACATTGTCAAGTGGAGGAGGATGAAGGCAGGATATGGGGACATGTTATAGATCATTTTCCCCTCTCCCTCTACTACTACTTTCCTCGCTACCATTATTCCTCTCTTCCCCACATGCCCCACTTCTCACCTGCCTTCTCTCTTCTTACTCCCCACTCACTTTTCTCTTTTTCCGGTTCTTTTCTTTCCAGCCTATTTTGGGCCCAGGGGTAGTTCCCAGGATATATAGCTTCATTAACTCCACTGCTGGTTCCGATAAAAGACTGCAAGTGCTTTCTGAGAACAGAAGAGATCTGAGTAGGAGTGAGCCTATGTTGGAACCGTGATTAGAGGAAGAGCCTGCAATGGGTTGTGATTCGCCCCTACTAGGACTTGAGACCCTAGGTCATTCTAAGCCATGAAGCTTGTTCACTCCACCTATTTGATTTTCTAGTCTGCATTCTTCCCTGCATGTGGCAAGCATGTTCCCACCTTTGTATCTTTGCTCCAGTAAATTCTCCTGCCTGGAATTCCTTCTTTTCTTTCACTGGCCAAATCCTTCCATGTCTCCAAACCCCTCCTTAATGACATTCTCTCTGATTGTTTTTTGTATATTTTGTTTTTCTGCACATACACCCACCCTGCCACACACACACACACACACACACACATCAAGACCATAAGCCCTGCAAAGCCAGAACTTTGTCCTCTCCTTCCTTTTCTAGTAGGATATCTCCCATGGTGCTCAGTAAATGTTTCTAGAAAATCTAAAAGTTATGCCATGTATCTAATCAGAATTCTAGAGGAGTAGTTCTCTGGGGACAGGTGTGACCACAGACCCTGACTTTGTTGAAGTCCAGATGCAGTCTGTTGACATAGAGACCTTCACAGACACTAGCGGCCTAGGATCAGGACAGCTGTTACTAGCCCTCTGAAAATGGTAATGTATTCTTCAGGAAGAGTTTATTATGTCCAAAGTGAATTGTCTGTCTCTTCCAGGGAGCCCTCCAAGGCTTCACACTGGCAACTGGAAATCCCAGCTTTGCAGTGTGGTTTGGGCTGATGGGTCCCACTGGAGACTTCAACCCTTTGGAGTTTTTGGAGTTCTGAAAGGTCATTCTTAAGCTCTCCTATTTGGGACATTTCACTCGTCCTCTATCATTTCCTGCTGCTCTTCTCCCTCACATCCCCTTTGCACTTCTTGTTCTCCAAACATGTCATGTGCCTAAGTCTTTGGACATGCTGTGCTTCCTCTGCTGAGGTCACTCTGCCCATGGTCTGTATCCCAGATTCTTCCTCATTCTCCAGCTCTCTGCCAAGTCACTCCCTGGCTTACCCAGGTACACTGAGCAGTTCCCCCTTCCACTATCTTTAATTTTCACTCTGTCAACCCCTCCTTTGGGGCACCCATCATATTCTAGTATGATTGGTTATATGTTTCTCCCTCGAAACTAGTGGCTTTTTTGATAGCCACCCACAACAAAAAAATATGTTTTACATGGGACCTAATGTATATCTGTGTGCTGAATGTGTATGTATATATATATATACACACACTCATGAAATCGTGCACAGTTTGAAATTTTAATAATTTCAAATTTTAATAATTTCTGTGTAAGTTATGAACAGTCATTAAAAAATACAACAGAGAGGGAATTTACTCAATATTTAGCATATTTAATTTCAAGAACGTTCTCTTTTAACATATCCACCATCATTTTGGATATCAAGCATAACCCTGTTGATATCATTCAGTATAATGTAGAGCGGCTTATTACCTGGAAAAGAAAAAGAAAGGAGTTGAATCAATCAATAATTTTACTTAAAATTATTGTATCTCATAAATTATTTACACCTACATCAAAGAATTTATTAAAAATTCATTCTGGGCAAGAACTTTACAAGTGAAGGAAACAATACTATGTTTATTGTTTTGATGCACTCTGATTATATTTTCCCCTCCTTCCCTTTCCTAGCTCACCATCTCCTTCCTCTTCCTTCCTCCCAACCCTTCCTCCTTCCTTCCATTCTTTTTATGCTGGTCACCACCCACTAGCTGATTTCTTAACTAACAAAATGGGTCATAACCTACAGTTTGAAAAACACTATTCAGGACTCTAAGTTCCTTGAGGGCAATGACTGTCACTGAATCATTTCTTCATATTTCCAAACACTGGCACTATCCTTGGCTCTTGGTAGCCTCTTAGTAAATATTTTCTGAATGAACGGGCCTCAGTTAAAAAGCTCTGCAGCCTCTGGGATTCTAGAAAGGATAGGAGAAGAGAATAATTTATCACAGCCTTCCTAAGAGCTCCCACTGTCCTCTAGACACTAGCGCCTTTGTGGCCATGTCTGGGAAGCCCTGCGCTCTCTTCCTTGCCTTCTGCTTCCCCCCCAACTTCCAGGAGAAAGGGCAGAAGGTTTAATGGAGTTCAGAGATTTCCCAAGGCAGAAACATATTAATCAGATTCTCAGGCAGATATTTGTCAAGGGACAAATGATAAAAAATGGAAAGAGAGCAAAATTCTTAACAAGCCCTTTGTTTCATTTGATGTATGTAACCTTAGTCCTCGTACTACCTGATTCCTGCTGCTCCTTCTAAAACTGCTCTCATGTTGTTTTTAAGCCCATCTGTTAGACCCGGACAACTTCAGATTTTTTTCAAGCACTTTAAATCTTCATTGTACTGTGCCCTATGCCAGGGTTTTTCCATTTGGGGGTAGAAAAAAGCCCCAAGCCCACCAAAACCCTGTGGCTTCATTTCCTGTCCAGCTGGCTTGCTCCTCCCAAGATTTTATTCCCATCATCAAAGCGGCATGACAGACCAAGAACAAACCTCTGGCTCACCCTGAAGTCATAGTGTACCATTTCCAAGTCAGAACAAACACCAAGTAATAGAGAAAACGAAAGGGAAAAAAATTATTTTCCTGACTTAGAAGCCAGTTCAGAGTGAAGCCCAACTCTGAATCTAGACAGGGATGTTATGTGGCTGTGGCTGTGGCTGAGTTCAAGGGTGGAGCCATGAACGGTGGGCTGCAGGCCAGAATTTCTCTGACTCAGTCTCAAAGGAGAAGCCATGGATGGACTCCTTTGTGGCCTAGATCCTCTCTTTTTCCTGGAATCAAAGGCAGCAGCGTTTGAGGGAGCCTCCCATGATCTCGTTGACTACCTCAGACTTGGCCTAGAGCTTCACAGTTATAGGAACAGTCAGAGTAGTCCATGAAGTGTCCCAAGAAGCCATCCAGGACACCAGCCTATACCAGGTCAAGAGAAGATGCAGGGGGCTTTTAAGGTTGCCAATTTTTCCTGTATTCATTTAGAAATTTTAAGAAATATATTAACTTAGCTAAAAATCTCATGGAAGGTAGGCTCCTCATCCGGCTTGAAAGTCAAACCACTTCTGCCAAAACTTCCCTTTATGGCTGCACCAACAGAAAAACATCCATGGTGAGAAGCTATAACTCTGTGAGGCCTCATAGGAGGAAGCAGTACATTTTTACACTAAGAAGCACCCAGTTAGCACGAAGTGTACCATCTCCTGAAAGCCTGGCTTGTGTTCCTCTTGTTCTTGCCTTCTCGGCACATTCTCTTATCTTCCCATTCTGGTCTCCCCAGGTCCCTAGACAAGCCAAACTAATTCCTTCCCATATCTATTGCTCCCCTCCAAAATGCCTTTCTTTGTCAACTTTGTCTAAATTTTTCCCACCTTTCACAGCCCAGTTGAAATTACATCTTCATAAACCCTTTCCATTTCTCCAGTCCACCTTGATACATTCTTTCTCTTATCTCCTTAATTCCTGTCCCACAGTTTGACTTTATTTTTGTCTCTTTAACTAGACAACATTCTCTGAGGTCAGAAATCATCTCATGTGCATCTCCTCCTAGCACCTAGCTCAAAGCTGGATGCTCAGGGGGCATTCCGTTTGCTCTCTGCAGGCCATTTACTTAGCCCTGTGCTAGATAGCTGATGATATATTAACCCCTTCACTTCCTTTCTTGAATGGCCCTTTTTTTGGCAGGCGGAAGGTCTACCTGTTAAACAGTGGGAATGCTAGAATTGTGAATGATAACATTGAATAAGTTTTTATAGACCGTGGGCTATTTATAATGGGTAAAAGAGTGAGAATAGGAAGTTATGATAAAGAGACCTGGGGGAAACTAGATAGAAACAAAAGGTAGGGGCAGGATTGGTGGAGTGGAGGGGATTTTCAAATAGATAAAAGTTTTAAAGGACAACAAAAAGAATGGAACTACAAAGTACTGAAAGGAAATACGGGAAATATGATCTCGGAGAAGGATTAGACTTTGTAAGCATGATATAAAACCCAGGAGACATAAATAAAAAATTAATATATTTGATTTCATAAAAGAAACATTTTTGAATTACAAAATAACATTACAAATAAAGTTGAAAGATGAATGGTAACCTACAAAAATATTTGTAAAACATGTGACAAAGAACAGATTTCCTTAACACACAAAGAGTTACTACAAATCAATAAGGAAAAGACCAACAACATAATGGACATAGGATTTGAATATAGTTCACAGAAAAGGAAATTGTAGTATCTTTTTTGAAAAGCACATTAAGTGATGTTCAACCACTAAAAATAATTGTGAATTAAAACAATGAGATACTGTTTTTCACTTATCATCTTGGCAGAAGTTAGAGTTCAATAATGTACTGTGTTGGCCAGGTTGTGAGGAAACCGAATTCTTACACACTATTGGTAAAAGTATAAATTGGTGCTGTCTCTTTGGAGAGCATCTTGTCAAAATCAATCAAAAATTTAAATGTGCAAATATCTTGATCCAGTAATTAAGCTTCTAGGAATTTCTCCTCTGAGCACTCATTTATATGCTCAATACTGATGTACATACATATTTATTATAGCATTGTTTTCAGCAAAGTATCTTAAATCATCTGAATTATTCCAATAGAACATTGGTACATCCATGAAACAGAGCAGTTTACAACCATTTTTTAAAATGAGGCAAATCTTCATGTTTTTAATAGAATGATAGTCAAAATATATTAGTGAAAAAAATTAAAACTCGGAACTTAGTATAGCAGGTCTTCAAATAATGTCATTTCATTCAACATCATTTCGTTAATGTTGATGAGATGTAGGAAAGTAACTCTTGTTTACATCAATTAGCTTATGCTCAAAGTTGTTTCTTTATATGTCTTTTCACTTAAAGTCACAGAACCTATTGACAATGTTAAGTTAGGACCTACCATATATAGTAAACTATTTATGTAAAAATAAACAAGTGGGTAGCTCTAGATAGATGGTTGTAAATGAGTGGAATGTGCCTGGCAGGATATACTAAAAAGGAGTAATAATGGTTGCCTCAGGGACCAGGATATGGGTAGAAGGTAGAGGCGTAGAAAAGGAACTTAATTTTCACTGCATGCCCTTTTGTACAGTGTACTGTTTGAATTGTTTTTATACCATGTACATGTGTTACCTATTTTTTAAAGCTAATTTTAAAAAATAACCAGGTACAAATATGAAATTAGGCCAAACATAAGGTGTGCATATAAACTGGCAGGGTAGGTACCAGGAAGCAAGCAGATACTGTAGGTGAAACCAGTCAGTGGGACAGAAATGAGGCAGGTCAGCACAGAGAGACCTTTAAACAAGACAGTTTTGTTTTAACTCAAAAGTACCTGATTTGCTTTTCATGCTAGAACATATGCCAGCCCTCGGTTGTGAGCAGTTCAGGATGGAGTGGGAATAAACTTCAGGGAAATGGTAACTGTTAATTTACAGGGAATGAGAAGGATGGGTTTAGAGATTAAGTAAATTTAATCCACTAGCCAGAACACTATGTCATTCCCTAATCTTATGTTGGAGGCAGAGTAAGGCAAGGAGTGGACACTCAGAGAGCGTCTGCCATGCCCATGCACCTCGGTGGGCATCTAGTGTGCTGTGCCACACTGAATTCCCACAGTCACTCATAGATGATTGGAGTTCCCTCTGTACAGGTCAGGAATCTGATTCAGGTCACAGATAATAAACGGCGAAGCCAAGATTCAAACCCAGATCTTTCCCTACTGTTTTTACCACTTGTGCTGAATTATTAGTACACCGAGGAGTTTTGGGCCTTTTTCATGGTCAGTATGAACTGAGGCTCAGAGCCAGGGACCTTCAGTGCTGTTCTCAAAAGAAAGTCTTTATTCTTTCTTTTTTATCTAGACCCCTAAATCTGAGCCCACTAACTTTTTCCAGCATGTGGGTCAGAGAGTAAATTGAACTCCATTTATTAAGAGAAGAAAAAATTCCATTTGCTGAGAAAGGAATGTCTGCTCCAGTGTTTGTTAATGCTTTCATGTGTTTGTTTTTTAACTGGTTACTTTAAGTCCACAGATATAGCTTGTCATATGTGACTGCAGTTCTCCGAATGCTTAATCGGTAATATTCATCACCCATGATTTTTCCCTTAAATGTGTTCACTTAAGAAGAAAATAATAGAATGTAGTCCACCCCCCACCTCGTATCCTTGTTTTCTTATAGATAACTGGGATAGGATATTGGTTTTTGTTTGTTTCTATTTATTTGGAGCCAGAGCATGGAGTTTATCTATTTTGTACACATATAACCCTGATCTCCACCATGTGCTGTAGAATTTCACTTTCTCACTTGACTTTCTGATATGTTCTCGCCATTTGTGATTATCTTTTTTAGCATTTGCTATAACTCCATAAGCCTCATGACTTGTCTGGTAGAAAATGCCCATTTAATCTTTTCTGGGACCTAGGCCTCAAGGAGAGAAAACATCAATTTATTTTCTGTTCTTTACCTTTCTAGGCAAAATCCCTGTTTGGTGACCAGAGCTGTATATATTGATATTCTCTTCCTGTTGACTCGCTGCCTTGACAAAGCCACAAAAGGCAACCAGCCAGGTATGATTCATAGTTATATCATATTTTGGAATGATTACAGGTCTTTGAAATGTAAGTGGGGTTTTGAGTAGCTCTACCACACACTCCCTCACCTTCTACTTTTGTTAAGACTAACCCCACATCAAAATTAAACATAATGTCATATGGTTTCTCATAGAAGCTTCTCAAGGAAACTTGTCCTTGTTTAGTTGACAGTTTGCTGTTTATTTTCTATTTGACCACTCGGGGAAGAGTGTGGACTCAACTCAGATACCTTCTGTGTTTCTAAGACCTTGGCTCTTTCCTATTTCATGCATTTTCTTTGAAAGGTTGTCATTTCCAATAACTGAGAGTTCTTTCTGTTCCATTCTGTGTAGATAACAGAGCTGCACTCAGTTGATGCTGGAGCCTGAATATTTGAGATTCTGTCTCAAATCCTCCCTTTACTACCTTAAGCTCTGACTTTGTATGTGTTCCTTGGTCATATATGTTTCCCAGTATGAGACCCAGATCCACATACAATTGTTCTATTTTAATCATGATTCACAAAGTGATTTTCTTAAAAGAGAGAAGGGCAACTCCAAATAAAATTTTTTGATGTGTTTATATAAGAGGCCGCAGGAAGTGCTGTACATGAGTTCCAGGCCACAGACTGAAACTGATTTTCGTCAACACAAACTGGAATGCAGGGTAATGAGCCTGCAACTGGTTAAAATCAGCCTCTTCTAATTGATTAGGCCTGTCTAAGGGAGGCTACAATTACAAAGTCAGATTCTGAGTACAAGCAGGCCAGGCCTTTCCTCTGTTAAATTTAGTCTGTCAATGATTTGTTGTCCTCAGTAAATATATTCAGGCTGTCAGAGTCCAGCTCTGTCCATATGGAACCCTGTTCCCAAATTCAAACCAATTTAAAATGCTTTGAGGGGGAAGTGCGAAACCGCCTCATCCGGATCAATGCATATTAGCCCACAAAGCCCCTGTGGCCATGCAGAGGTAATGAGAACATGCCTGTACTTTCATCAGCTTCGCATCCCTACATAGGGGTAGCTGCTGTATCCCTTTGGTAGAACAGGATCATGTAGTTTTATAGCTATAAAATAGCCCAAGTTTATGCTTCTTATCCTAGCATAATTATTAATAGTGCCCCCTTTTATTCTTGAAAGTGTCCAGGTTTGCACAATAAATTATAGGTCAACCGAGCTATAAGAGACCTCAAGGTTATGTCTGCTTTATTTTGCACTCGAGCTAACTGGGGTCCAGAGATTATAAATCATGTGTTACCAGAAGTAAATGTTTCCAGCATTTTTGTATTTCATTTCCAAATTCCATATAGCTTTATGATACTTCTCTGATTAGTGTCCAAAGGGCCTTGGCCATGAGAGACTTGCTCGCTATTCACAAGTCCAAGCAGTGAGATCCTCTCAGAGTTGTGTGGTTGACTATAATCATTAGTTTATTCAAAGTAAGTTTTTCCTGGCCTTTTAGTATTCCTCATCTGGAAGGGTTAACCCTTAGATGTTATAACATACCCTCTCATCTCCAACTGCCAGTCCTTTACTGACGAGTCGGGCTCCTCCATAATGATGTCCTTGGCCATTTTGAATCATCCTTTCCTCTAAACTCTTGCATTATTTAGAGCTTATATCCCAATTAAATGTGACCATTTATTACTCAACAGTATTTCACTTTCATCTCTTAAAGTCCTTCCTTTGAAGAGTAAGATGTGGGGGGATGGGACACTTTACCCTAGTATAAAAGCCATAGCTCTAAATATTTTATCCTGCACTGTCCACTGTGGCAGTCACTAGCCGCATGTGGCTCTCGAACACTTGAGGTGTAGCTAATCCAAATTGAGATGTTGCTAATCCAAATTGAGATGTTCTGTAAAAATAAAATACACACCGAATCCAAAGACTTAGCGTGAAAAATATAATGTAGAATTTCTTACTAAGTTTTTATATTGATTACATAACAGAATAATATATTTATACATTTATATAAATAAAGGGTATTATTAAAATTAATTTCACCTGTTTCTTTTTACTTTTAAAAATGTGGCTACTAGAAAAATCAAAATTACATATATGGCAAATATTATATTCCTATTAGACCAGTACTGATTTTGTCTAGTCCTTTGGAAATTGCCCTCATAAACCACAGGCTATATGTGTCTGTGTATATCTACATGAATGTATATGTTCATACAAACATATACATATAATACATATAATACATTCATACAAACAGTGGTAAAAATTTTCCTCCTTTGAGGATGAATTAGATTTTAGAACTAACCTAATGTCAAATACAGTGGTGATCAAGATGGATAGCACTGTTTAGGGTAAAAATAAGCTATAAACTTAAAGTAATGAAAACTATTCTTATGTGTTTCATAAATTATTTCCAAAGTCAGTTTGAACAATAGCTAAGTATATCACCAAGCAAGGTGACTTCTCATTTATGTGTAGATTTCAATATGATTTCAAAATAATGTCATGGCTTTATAATTTTACCTTGTAAGTACCTTGAAAGAATGAATCATGCCTTAGATTCTTTGTCCCCCAGGTAAGCAGGTCCTCACTAACTGGATTTGTTATTGAAATACAGAGTTTTCCTCAGTTTTTAGAATAGTAACAGTTGTCATCAAGATACAAGTCTTGGGGATAGTTCCATAGTGTAGCAGTTAGCACGTCTGCTTTACACACAGAAGGTCCTGGGTTCGCACGCAGGTGGAGCCACGGACCATACTCTGGGTCCACCAGGCCCCGAGTGCACACCACGAGCATGTGGGAGGAGACACCCCACCTTCAGAGATCCAGCTCTTAAGGGGAGACGGCAACATCCATAGGTCAGGGGTGAAAGTGGTGGGGGGAGGGAATTAAAAATGGGGGAAAAAGAAGATACAAGTCTTATTTAAATTCATATATCAGTCAGATGGAAATTCATTTCTGAATTTAAATAAGATATTTATATCATGGACATATGTTTATAAATATCTGTATATCTACTTCCATTATTGGCTCACAAAACTCAGAGTAGGGAGTATACCACATAGGCTCTAAAGCCAGACCCCAGGGGTTACTTCCCAGGTCTTCCATTTTCTAGCTTTGTGATCTCTGGCAAGTCATTTAACCTCCTTGAGACACTTTCTCGATTGTAAATGGGGGTAATAATAGAGTCTGTATCTTAGCATGGTTGTCAACTAATACGTGTAAAGCCCTGTGTAAAGAATGTGTTTTACATGGCATAGAATAAGTACTCAATAAATATTAGCTACCATTAATATTATTATCACCATTATCATTAGCTCAAAACCATTCATCTAATCCACTCTTCTACAGCCTATCAGAATTATGCTCTACCCCTCACATTCACAATTCTCCTCATATTCTTAAAGATCCAGGAAAAAGAAATGCCTGCTATCTTAGGAAAACACAGAAGCACAAAACACCTGGCTTAGAATTTCAGGAACCCACTTTGGAATCCACTTAAATAGGGATACTCTTGCTCCCCTGACTGATCCAGAAAAGGATCATTATTTATTGCTATTCATTTCTTTTTTTTATTCATCAGACATGACATGCTAGCATCAGACACACTGACCACCTTTATTTGGAGATACACATGAATATGCTCTAGACTTATAAATAGGTGCAATAAGGGATTATAGATGCTATAAAGGAAGTGTGTATGGAACACATTTAAGGCACAAAGAATGAAAGGTAATTTCTACTTCGGAGGGCAGGAATGGCCCTATAGAAGAGGAGGTGGTTAAGCAGAGTTTTGAAGATGGGTAGAGATTGACTGATGGTCAAGGTGGAGGTGGGCATTATAGACAGAGGGAAGAGCACAGCCAAAGCCACAGAGGCACAAATCAGCACAGCCTTCAAAGACCTAGGACAGTGGGACTAGAGTGTTGGGTTCAAGGCCAGGCAGGTATGACTAGAAGTGAGGCTGGGAGGCAAGAACTCAATCATGGATGGCCTCATTGGCCAAAATCTGAGGGGTTTGGACTCAGCTCTATAGACAAGGGAGATAATTGGAGGGCGTAAGACAGAGAGTGGGTTGTGTAATTTTAAGAAAAGGTGACATTTCTTTCTGTGTCTGCATCCTCCTTATAGGATTCGTAGGACCCTTATGGACCTAAGTTCCTATTGTCCTATTGTTGTTCCTATGGGGTTTCTTCCTCTTATTTTCCATTGTACTAATTTTATACAGTATAATTCTGTTTTACTCGTGCGTGTGTGTGTGTGTGTGTGTGTGTGTGTGTATTTCAACAATAAGTGTATTTAAATGTGAATCTTAAAGATTGCTTATTCCCAAAGAAAGGAAGTAATATCAATTTCAGGGAAACTTTTTTGGGATAGAGGAGGATCTGCCCATCTCCTCCCAAATACTATTTGGTAAATGACCTTGGAAAGCTAGTCCTACCTCTAAAATGTCTTAGAACTACATTGAAGAGCTGGGGGCATAAACAATGAGGAAAACGGTGAAGGAGAAAGGCAGAGAAAATGATTGGAAAAGCTTAAGATAATGATGTGTTTTGTGTAATTCAAACTTTTATCTTAGTACTTCTCAATCATTTGAGGTTTTCTCAGCCATTAACTAGGTTTTAAAAATTCCAAATCTGGAGATTTTGTTTTGATTTTTAAAGTGCTTTAAACCCACAAGGACACTCTGTCCCCTGTATTCTTTTTCCTCTTCTGAATCCAGCTGTCATCATTAGTATATATCAGTTTCCTGCTGGAAAGAAAATTATAGTCTCCGGTTGGAGTTGGGGGGATGAGGAAGAAAAAGCCTAACTGCCACAAGGACTCAGAGGCTGTCACAGGCCTGAGTGGGGCGTGGAAACAGAGCTTTCACTCTTATTTTAAACCCATCTTAAATTATTTGCTCTCAGGCTGGAAATTTTCCATTGAAATATCTATTTACTGAAATACTATCTGAGACCTGACTAAATATTTACCCTCTTTATTCTGAAAGATGGACTTTCTATTTCTCTTTTATGTTCATACCCCTTAAATTTATTTTTCACAGCTATAGAATTGAAGATTTTCTTTTACCAAGTGTTTTAAAAATCTCTTACCTATTTACACTTTCTGACCTTAGGCTTAAGTGTTCTTGGTTGTTAGGTAAAGGGTTTTTCCTTTTCTAGTCTCTCTTTTACTAATTTTAAACTAGTTCTTTCTTTTATAATTATATGTATGTATAGTATATGTATACTATGAATCTTGAAGAGGATTTGTTAGTCCCAGAGAAGAAAAGAAATGACATAATAATAATTTCACAGAAATGTTTTAGGAGAAGAAGGATTTGTCTATCCTATTCCATATCATAAAAGTGATCTCAAAAGGCTGTTTACCTGCCCCTGAGATGTATATAGGAGGCCCCTCACACTCATTTTCAGGAAACATTTTCAATATCACCTTCCTTATAGGGATCATAATAATTATAATCAACATTTATTGAGCATTTAACTCAATGCCAAGCATCGTGCCAAACATTTTACATGCATTCATGAAGGAGGTACTAGTGGTCCTTTATTTTAGACATGAGGAAACTGAGGCACAGAAAGAACTGCCTAATGTCTCGTATGTGATAAGAAAGTAGAGCCTGAGCTCTCCATCCACACACACCATGTCCCCACAGCGCAATCAGGGGCAGGGGCAGAAAAACCACTCCCTATCTCAGAGAGTGGTACCCTGGAACCCTCTTTGTTTGCTCACCTTCCCAGGCTTCTGTCCCTCCTGCAGAGTCCCAGGCCTCAGAGAAGGATCCCCTTTATAGGAGCTGCCAAGACACATGTTCTATGGGGACTTTCTTGCCTGCATTTCTGTCTCCCATTCCGAGGTGTGTAGAGTAACATGAGAGTATACCCAAGACGAGCAGTTCCTAGAAAGAGAAAACTTGACCGCTCCCTGGGCAGCCACCTGCCCTTTTTCTTTTTGAAAGTGGACCTACGGCCACTGCATGGCATACTCCAATACCAGGCTGCTGGTGACTGCATTTTGTGGTTTCTTTGTTAGCTAGGATTTATAGTTTGGATCTCGTCATTCTGCCAAGTACAATAAACATTTTGTTTTAATTGAAATATAACTAACTACTAGTACTAGTACTACTACTACTACTACTACTACTATTATTATTATTATTCTAAATGCCTTAAAAGTGACCAGCTTGTGAGCATGCAGTCAGAATTCCTGGAGTCTAAATGCCAAGTCAGTGTGCTTTGCAGATCACTGTATGATTAGAAGACAGACTCTCATTTATTACAGCTTTTATTTATATAATGGAAGTTAGGTAATGTAAGCCCTCCCAAAGGCCAGCTTAGATGTTGATGATGGTTAAGTGGTAAAATCTGTGAGAAGTATTCAACAATGCCTTGTATCTGTAGTGCCTAGACTGTGAATAATATATGTGTGACATGAATAAATATAAGGTCAATTATTTTTATAACATATTAACTTCCTTTACCTAAGTTCCTGGGAAATATAGCCAATTACAGAGAATGAAAACATGGGCAACTTACAAACACCTGCTTTGATTATTTGGTCTAATTAGGTTAAATTTAACCAATCCCATCTGAACAAATTGAAAACAATTCTTATCTGTTCCCTCGGTCATGCACTTTTATCAGTGTTGGATGCAGATGTGTTTAATATGACACAGTTAGTGCTATTCTCTTAGCTCTGGGTGGGAGATAAAAGGGAATTGAGAACATATTTTTAGAGTCTTCTGGGGACTTTGTAATTTCTGGGCCCGCAGCTATGAAATTTCAAGGGAAAAAAAACAGACCTTGTTGTCAATAAATAAGTTGCTTTTTTCCAAAACACTGGAACTGTCATCTGAACTGTGGCTCTTGCCAAAATGTCTTTCCCAGGGAACAGTGAGCTCCTAAAATCAGCCGATGGTTCCTAGCTGCCTTTCAGAGGTCAGAATAATACAGATGTCTTATTAGATTGCTAGGTTCATGTGGTGTGTATCTCTCATTAATTCCAACCTGGAGCTGAGTACATAGGCCCTATTCTGTAGGTTGTCTTTCCACTTTGTTAGAATTTAGAGACCATTTAATCAGTAGGTAGAGAGGAGACTGTAGCAATTAGTGACTTGCTGAAGATCACACAGCAGGTTAGTGAAATAATCCAGCTTTCCTGGTTCCTGGTCTACTGCCCATTTCTGTGACCAAAATTAAGGGCCTCATTCATAATAATATGATAGTTGGGCTGTGTCTCCATCTGTAACAAAACCATGTCATGAACCCTCTTTACCCACATTTCCTCCCCAGGACTAAAATACTGTTCAAATGAGCAACTAGGGGTCTCACCTGTAATTTCAGGTTTCCTATGTGTTCCTCTTGCCCCTCTCCAGCTCCCCTCATCACTGACCGATAACCTGAAACTATTTGCCCATGTTAATTAAATTAGTTAAGCAAGTTGTTTTTGAAAGCTTATTCTAGACATTTCATATAAACGAAATCATACAACATGTGGCCTTTTGTGTCTGGATTCTTTCACTTATCATAATGTTTACAAGGTTCATCTATGTTGTAGAATGAATCAACAGCCTATTCTTTTTTATGGTCAAATAATACTCTATTGTATAGAATTACCACATTTTGTTTATCCACTCATCAGTTGATGGACATTTGGGTTGTTTCCACTCTTTGGCTATTATGAATAGTGCTGCTATGAAGATTCATGGACAAGTTTTTGTGGAGACATATGTTTTCAGTTCTTTTGGATATTTACCTAGTAGTTGAATTGCTGGGTCGTATGCCACTCTAAGTTTAATTTTTTGAGGACTTGCTGAACTGTTTCCAAAGAGATTGCACCATTTTACATTCCCACCAGAAAAATAAGAGGTTTCCAATTTCTCCACATTCTCGACAGCACTTATTATTGTCCATCTTTTTTATTTTAGTCATCCTAGCGGGTGTGACATGGTATTTCATTGTGCTTTTAGTTTGCATCCCTCTAATGACTGATGATGCTGAGCATCTTTTCTAGTGCTAATTGGACATTTGTACATCTTTTTCAGAGAAATGTCTATTCAGATCCTTTGCCCATTTTTAAATTGGGTTATTTGTCTTTTTATTCTTGAGTTGTAAGGGTTCTTTGTATATTCTGGTTATCAATCCCCTATCAGATATACAACTTGCAGATATGTTCTCCTATTCTGTAGGTTGTCTTTCCACTTTGTTGATAATATCCTTTTATGTACAAAAGTTTTTATTTGGATGAAGTCCAATTTATCTACTTTTATCTTTTGCTATTTGTGCTTTTGACATTATATCTAAGAAACCATTGCCTAATCCAAAGTCAAAAACATTTACACCCATGTTTTCTTCTTAAGAGTCTTATAATTTTATCTGTTAATATCTGATTAATTTTCAGTTAATTTTTCTATTTGGTATGAGATACAGGTCCAACCTCGTAACTTTAAATCAAGACGTGTGAGTCCTACAACTTTGTTCTTCTTTTTAAGATTGTTATGCCTAGATCTCATATTTTCATGCAAATTTTAGAGTCAGCTTGTCAGTTTCTGTAAAAAGAAAAGACACACTAGCTAGGATTGCAATAGGTATTATGTTAAACCTGTAGGTCTATTTGAGGAGGTTTGCCATTATAATATTATGTCTTCAAATGTTTACATCAGAATTCTTCCAAGACTTGCTTTTAAGCTTTGTTGTGGTGGATATACTCTACAGAGGAGCCTTTCGTTAGTGCAAATTTAGTCTTTTCCTGATGGCCCATGTATTAAAGGTTCCTCTACTCTGAATAGTAGTCTGAGGCAATCACAGGCTAACCTTTGTTTCCTTCTGTCAGGATCACAGTCCTGCACTACTGTGATGACTAATGTTTAAAAACAATTTTATACATTTTATCTAGTTTTCTAGTTGTTTACGGCAGAGGATAATTCCCTTAGCAGTTAAACCTTCATGAGCTGAAGCAAAGATCACTTACATTATTTAGTTTTGAAACCTCTTGGTTCCTCAACTGTGAAATGGGGATAATACCTTCAGAGGACTAGGGTGAAGGTCACATGAAAAAAATTGTGAAAGCTCCTTGAAAAGTCATATTATAAGAAAGGAAAAATCCAACATTGGAAGAAAAGCAGCTATCAGGAGGTAAAATTGATAGGAAGAACATAGAAATGAATGTTTATCACATCTAGACAGAGCTTTGCTCGTCTCATGGTGGGGTACACTTACTCCCAGGTTCACCTCCATTGCTCACCTGGCACAATTGACTTAACTCCTCCCTCCACGTTGGGGCTGGACTTCACATTAAATATTATTCCCAGTCCAACCAGACTCTTTTGGATTCACCAGCTATAAACTGCACCTTGTAGCATCATTCCTAGAGGTATTGGTCTGTAAGCAAGTGGTACCAGGAAGCTCTCCAGTCTTAGAGTCTGTTTCTCTCAGAACCATAAACTGTAGCCCTGGCAAGGGACTGAGATAGGTGGTTCTAGCCTCTCTCTTATTACAGGTGAGGTAACAGAGGTAAGCATCAGTTCTCTAAAGGAATCTTCTCTCTACCTTCTCTCAAGTTGGTTTTATACTGTGTCTCATTGGCTGTAGGTAGAAGAGAAGCCCCAGGTCCTTTGGTGGGAGGAGTGGGGGAGGAGCGGGGAGTCAACAGAGATGCCTAAGATGTGATGATAGGGAAATTTCTGATTTCCCAATCTTGTCCTTGGGAGCAGTTCATTGACAGAACCAGAATCAGTGTACACTTAGAAGAAATTTTGTGTTCATGTCCTAGGTTGTCACATGTTTATCCATGTCCTAGGTTGTCACATGTTTATCTACTAGTGTTTTCTGACTTTCTCCCCATGTCAGGCACAGGAGGGTGGGATGGTGGGCGGAAACAAGTAAAAGCTATTAGTTCCACCCAGTGCCTTCTGAGCCCTCTGAATTGACTGAGTTTTTAATCTCATGGGTTGACAAGATAGTCTTCAAATTTTTTTCACAGAAGCTCATCCTCCTTCCTCAGCAGCAAATAAAGAATTGTGTGCTTAAAAATACATGCCTCTGAGAATATGCTTGGGTCAAGGGAAGAAGGGAATGTTTTCAAAGGGCTGTGTATTGGGGGTCCCCACCTGTGTAAGCAGGGCATGAAGGGGTTCAGAGACCTAGAAATAAAAGTAGTCAAGAAATAAACAACCAGTACCAGTTCAGAGTGCTTCTCAAGACAAAGTTAGCCTTCAGTTCCTTCCAGCAGGTCATTCTAAATGTTTGTAACTAGAGGGGCCCCTGGGGTCAGGATTACAGTTTATTGGGAGGGGCAGAGGATTAAATAGAAGAATGGAATTTCCCTTCGATAAGGAGAAGCCAAGATTTAGTAAATCAGTTGATTTTTTTGTTGTTGTAGTTCCTATGGTTTCCTTTCCTCACCAAATATAATTTTTTTACTAAGAAATTGCATAACAGGACATTAACATTCACAGAGTGTACAAATTATCATCTGGGATTATTTTTAGAACCAGTTTATCAGCTGTTTCAGATAAGAACTTTTGTTGGATCTGATTACAGATCTCTCTGACCAGAGCTACAATTCTTTGAAATAGAAAAGGCTGGCTATCTCACTATGCATTAAAAACGAAATCTGCTTCATTTTTAAGGAGGGTAGAGATTCTGGGAGAGAGAAAGGAGGATAGAGGAAACTTCAGAAAATTACATCTACAAACTTTTTTTGACCTAGTGGTATCAGAGAATATCTAAAAGAGAAATTCATTCATTCATTTGAGGCAGAGGGAACACCATGTGCAAGGTCAGGCAGAATAAAGAATCTTCTTCTGAGCCTCAGTGGCAAGTGACCACCATAGTGGTACAATCAATATTGCCATTTACCCAATGTCCTTAATAAGTGAGTTATTCCATAGCAGTGAAACCATTTTTTTCTGTTCGGTTGACCTTTTCAGTCCTGAAGAGGATCCTTTTCCCTTCATGGATACCGATTGCTGCTTATAAGTAGAACAAGTTTTTTGTAATTACTGGGGCTTTTGCTTCTCCCATCGCTATCTCTGCTGAGCCCAGGAAAATGCTGTCACGTTGGGCCTATACACTTATTCCCCTTTGCATTTTTATTTTCTCCCATTCAGCATAAAAACAATCAGGCTATCTTGATTCATGACATAACAGTGAGGGCCAGGAACTGTATAATGTTCAGGAGCTCTTTGAGCACTAGATGAAGGGGTTGACTTATGATTAGGGGCCATGATCTACACAAACAAGTACCATTAAACACTAGAATTACACACATTCAGCATGGCAAGATGTTTACAGTGTGAAAGGCATGGATGATCTCAGATGGTCTGAGGTAATGGGTCTTAAAGTGTGGTCCTTGTATCAGCAACATCAGCATCACCTGGGAATTTGTTAGAAATGAGATTTTGGGGGGATCTGCCCCAGACCTCCTGAATCAGAAACTCTGGAGGTGAAGTTTGAGAACCACCAGTATCAGGTTACAGCACAACCCTTCTGGGAATGTGCCTAGTGATTAGAACGCCAGGCGAAGCTGCCCTTGTCCTTTAATTGTTATTTTCCAATCTCTCGCTTTCTCACTCTTTCCTGAGTACTTAGAGTTAAATTCACCTAAATTAAATGTTGTTCTGGTGAAACTCAGCTGTATCCATAATTATGTGGTAATGATATCATCCACATTTTTTTTCCAGAATGCCCATGTTAAAGCTATTTAGATTAACATGTATCTTATAAGATTATGTTGATATTTTGAAAATAAATTTTAACAAAGCTGTATGAGTAACTAGAAAATTAAAGACGAATGACCCACAGTCCTGCCCTTTGGGGTTTTGTGCCTCTTCTAGGGTGGAGACAGACTTCCCTAAATAATAAAACAGGATTTGGGAAATATGGTGCTGTCCCTGCTCAAGGTGCGTGCTGCTTTTAAATCCTTTTCAGCAGCCAGGTTGATGTTAGTGCCCTATCTTGGTTGGTTAGAGAATGGCAGCTTCGAAATTCAGTTAGTTTAGCAATCACTGTTAAACTTGCAAACATAACACTAAAATCTGCAGTTTGCCAAGGGAACCAAGAACTGCTAAAATAACATATCTGAGATTACCAGAGAGAATTGTGTGAAGAGGGCACTGTGCTTCTTTACACAGACACTCTGCTCATTGTCCTGAGGGACTCGGCAAAGTCCCTTTGGTTTCTCCCTAGGAAATCTCTGTTCAAGGTAGTCATGCTATCCAAACAGATCATCCTCAAGAAACTTTTATCAACTTCTCCAAAGTTGCAGTTCCCTAATGGTGGTCTCTGATGACGCTTCACAATGAAACTATAGCAAAATAGCAAATTTTTCTTAAAGCCAGATTTCTTTAAAGAATTGTCCTTTATGATGACAATATGAATTTTCTTTTCTTTTTTTTTTTTGATGTTAAGATAATTTTTCTTTTATGAAATGATAGATTAGGCAGGTTTTTAACATCTTTACAAAATGAAAAATTGTCGTTATACCTGTCCACCACATTGTTTTCAACATTTTATTGGTCCTTGAATTTCAAACTTGAGAATTATTTCTTCTTTCAACCAGGACAGCACAGCAGGAGGCATTGTCCTTCCAAGTTATTCTAGCCATTAAGCCATTCATTTGAAAGCTAGAAATATGCTTGCTCTAAAGAAGAAAAAAAAAGTTAATTTCAAAAAATGAAAATTGAAAAAGAAAAAAAAAATGAGGGAAAAGTGAATGTTTAGAATTAGCCACACATACTTGGGTGATTAAAATGACTGCACTGATGGGAAAAATCCAAAGACTTTGCAAACAAGGATGGCTGGTAAAAACTCCAATTACTAAGAGTTTGCAAAAATCATCTAATTTATGAAAAACAAGATAGTGTCATTAAAGGAGGGACTTGATTCTTTCATTGGAACACGTGGTTTTCCAAGAAAGGTAGGGGAAAATACAAACTAGGGAGTGTTCTGTGGTCCCCACCTAAATGGGACACCCTGGGAGCAGGGCCTCATCTTTCTGACTCATTGCTACACCCTAGACCTAAAACAGAACCTGTGCTTAGCAGGTCAGCATTGAAGGACTGCCTTGCCTTCCAAGGGCCTTTATAGGGTTTATTCATTCTTTTGAATCCTTGGGGACTTCTTCTTTGGTGTTTTTATTTGTAAGAGCAAATGGGGTGTGGTGAATTTTCTAGTTCTTCACTATGGTGAGGTACTGGGCTGAAATCAGCTGTGCTCTGCT
The DNA here is from genome assembly GCA_028627145.1 of Eidolon dupreanum. Taxonomy (NCBI): domain Eukaryota; kingdom Metazoa; phylum Chordata; class Mammalia; order Chiroptera; family Pteropodidae; genus Eidolon; species Eidolon dupreanum. The sequence continues at coordinate 82,475,567 of CM053515.1, forward strand.
TGGAACTGCAACCCTACCTATCCACCCGTAAACCATAGGAACCCTTAGAGTCAGATCTTAGGAGTGTGGTTCTCAGCAAATTTACCTGTTGGTGTCCAAAACCTACAAATGTCTGCGCCTACCTCAAAACCGACTGAATCACACTCTGCAAGAGTGGGATTCAGGCACCTGTGTTTTTAATAGCATCTGGCTAAGGACCATCACCTGAGGGCAGTGGTTTTCAAAGTATCTGGCCCAACAGCAGCAGCATCACCTATGAGCTTGTTAGATATGCAGATTATCAGCCCCCAACCCCAGACCTCCTGAAGTAGTAACTTTGAGGATAAGGCTCGGGCAGCAATCTAAATTTATGAAGCCATGTAGATGATGTTTGAGCAACAGCTTTAGGACATTTCTTTGGGTGTAGCTACATAACAGAGATTATTTTTTTCTAAGCAGTAGTTTGGAGAAAGTGCCTAAATGAATGTCATTTGATAACTTCCTGGCTTGTGGCTCTGCCCTAACCTTTCCTGCTGCTCCTCTGTTGACATAGTAATTCAATGAACCTAGTAGCAGCTCTCTCTTCTACTCAAAATCGGAAGCATTTACCTTTTCCTCTCCCAGTCAAGCACTTCCAGGTAGGCATCAGGGCCCTTCTTATATTTTGTTCCCTCTTGAAAGCCCTTTTTTTTATTTTTTAAATTCTTCCAATAGAAAATAAATGCCCACTGCATTCCTTTTGGTCATTCTTGTGGCTTTTATATTCTTTTTACCTACCAATTTCTGTGTGACTTTGGGCAAGTAGCTTAACTTCTCTGTTTCCTCATCTGTAAAATGGGAATAATAATAGTGTCTACTTTGTCAATGAGTTAATATTGAAGTGCTTATAATACTCAACAAGTATCAGTTCTAAAAGTAACTGTTCATAGCATTGAAAAATGAGTATACTATATTCTATAGTGCATAGCACATAAATACTCAACAATTGTCAGCTTTTCTCACTAACAATTTTACGGCACTAAACATTTTTTAATTTTTGTAGTTGTCCTTATCTCCTATTAGTTTTTTGTCTTTTTTAAATTAAATTTATCAGGATAACATTGGTTAATAAAATTATATAGGTTTCAAGTGTACGATTTAGTAATACAACATCTGTATATTGCATTGCGTGTTCACCACCCAAAGTCAAATATTTCCCATATATTTGTCACCATATATTTGACCCCCTTTACTCTTACCTACCTCCCCCCTCCCCTTTCCCTCTGGTAGCCACTAAACTGTTGCCTGTATCTATGAGTTTTTGTCTTGTTCATTTATTGCTTTCAGTTTTATATTCCATATATGAGTAAAATCATATTGTTCTCAACTTTCCCTGTCTGACTTATTTCACTTAGCATGATTATCTCAAGATCTATCCACATTGTCACAAATAGCAGTATTTCATCTTTTTTTATAGCTGAGTAGCAGTCCATTGTATACATGTACCACATCGTCTTTATCTAATCATCTATTGAATTATAACATTATTTGTGGTATCCAAGACGTGGAAACAATGTCTCATTAGTTTTAAAGCCCTTTTCAGCAGATAATTTTTCTTTCTCAGCTCTGAATGTCTATATATCCCCAAGTACCTAATATATATTCAATAAATGCTTATGGAATTATACTGAACTCTACAGGCAATATAGGCCAAGAAGTCTCAAAGGAGTCCTTTCTAAGCATGTCCCCCATCGCTCCCTTCTTTGGGACAGTGCCTTCAGTCCCTGGTTTCTTGATGATGTCATCCTTCATCGAGGTCCTAGAGAAAGCAAGTGAGCCTGGGCACCCAGTTCTTGAGTCCAGCAGACTATACACTGTCTGGAGTATCTCTCTTTCAGATAACAGGTTCCTCTGAAAATTATCCAGAATAGCCTAGATAGTTCTTCCTGTTTTTAATTATGTTTTAAAGAGCAGATCTCCGAGCCGTGTTTCTGACTTCTTGCCAAACAAATGAAATTCCTTTTTAATGTAGTATTGTCCTCAGGCAGCAGTGGATGAGAAATATAGGGAAGTGGGAAGGATAGGGAAGGATAGTGGAAGACCTAGTGTGGTCTTCTCACTAGTAAATTATAACAGGATTAGGTTGTCAGGCATTGAAAGTAGAGATGATGATACAGTGGTTGAGGATTCAAACTCCATCGCGTTTCTCTGCTGCTTTGTAAAGATGACTGCCCTCCTGCTTGAACTTTTTGCAGAGTCTGAATTAAGAGCAGAGGTGTGTCTGCAACCGCAGATGGTAGGCAGTGGCCTCCATGGGGCACAGTCCCTTTGGAGCCTGAGCCCCCACTTTGCCTCTTGGGGTGAACTTCTTTTTGAAACAATTTGATATATAACATGAATATTTTATATTTTTAATTCCTGGATTATCGCAAGCCTATGACATGTTTTCAAATTTCATGTAAGTTTTTTCCAATTGTTACCTTAATCTTTTACATTTCTATTATATTCATGATAGTTTTCCAGAAGTCAGTAGTGTTCACTGAGTTATGAAATATCTGATTTTCAGCAAGGCATTTGATGAATTCTATCGTGACGTCCTTGTAGATAAAATTCTGTAGACAGATGGTAAAGTTAGGAGGATTCATAACTGGGGAATGACTAAACCCAAAGAGAGCTGGCAAATGAGTTGGTTAGAGCTTAGAATGGGGTGGGGGACAGAGGGGAGCAGGGAGCCAACTGTAACTTGTTGAAGGCCTTTGTCCTTCTTGCTGGCCCAGTCCACATTCTTAATAATTATTTGATTACAGCATTTATGACATGCTTGCCAATTTGAAGTTCACCCAATTTAATTTCTGTTGGATAATGAATGTGTTGTCTGAAGAATCTGGGTTCTGGGAGGTACCCATGACGCCTCCCCCAGTCAGTCCCCCAGTGCTGCCAATTTTATTCTTTCAGTGCTTCTCAAACCTATCTTCTTCCTATTCCTTCTTTCCTATAGGCCCTCGTTATTTCTCTCCTGGACTACCACAGTAGTCTTTTAAGCGAGAATAATAACAATATTCAAATGCCTAACAAGCTCATTGGGAACCTCAAAATGCAGAATTAGGCTGGTAGATCTACTAACAATGGAGTAATCTATCTTGTGATCTCCAAGTTCACTGTAGGAAGAGGTGCTGTAGAGGGGATGGATCTGAGCCCCTGAAGGAAGTTTGGACTAGATGTGCTTTTATCCTGCTCAATTTCGAGGCTTGGTGATTCAAGAGGTCACTGAGTTCATATTCACTGAATGTTGGGTAGGGATGCCAGGAGTAAATCTTCTGATAGGAATGCCTTTTGTCCCCCTAGGGGAAAAAATATGAATTACCTACATAGAAATTGCTTCTGGGCCAGAAATCTGAACCGTAATGGGCAAGTCACTTATTATATCATTTATGTGAAATCTTTTCCGGAAAGACATCTGATAGTCACACCCAGTGTATCCAGAGTCATGCATTTCCCATGTCCTTTTGTGGAACTCTGAATAAAGTGATTACCTATGTTTTTTTGCATTTTAGTTCTGGATCATCTTGGCTTCTGGGAGGAAGTCAGAAAGATCATCTCAAGATCAGAGCTGATAACGGGATTCCCCTATACCTTCACGGTGCCAGGCCTGCCCCAGTACCTCCAGAGCATCACCAAACTAGCCATTGCTGCAGTATGGGCAGTGGCCGCCCAGGCTGGAGAGCAGACAAGGGATGTTCCCATCTCATTCTCTCAACTGTTAGAGTCTCCCTTTCCTGAAGTGCGCCTGCTGACACTGGAAGCCCTATTGGAAAGGTTTTCGGCAGCAGCCTCTGGATTAGAAAAGAAGGAACTGCCATCCTTGCTATGGAATATGGGAGACACGTTCTTGATGTTGGCTATGAAGGAGAATCACCCAGAGTGCTTCTGCAAGGTGAAGTCTCTGGTGTACCGACTGTCCCCTTCCACTCCACGTGCTCCTTGGCAAGCCTATCAGAATGATAAGATTATGAAGGCAGGGTTGGATTTGGCTTCCCCAGAGCAATAGGAAGGAGATTCAGCATCCAGAGGGGCAAGGAATCTCTGTATGGTGCTTGGCATGGCTTTATGCATAGAAAGGCACTATGAAAAGTGTTTGATGATAATAGTGTCGATGACAGAAATTAACCAAAGACAGATTGAGAGTAGCCACTCAATGCTCTAGGAAACAGCATTGAAAACTGGCTATAGAAGATGTTAGAGGGTATTCTTTGCTGGCATAGCTTTTTGGGGCCACATGGCCACCTAGAAAGCATAATAAAAGAAAAGGGCACTGACCTAAGAATCTGGGCATCTAGACTCTGATCTCAGGTCACTTGGGTCCCTCAGGTGCATCACTGCTCCACCTTGTCTTAGTCTCCCAAAGGTATTAAGAGGGAAATAAGAAGTCAGTGGGAGCTTTTTGAAAGATAGACCCCCTTATCAGTACAAGTGATTATTATTTAGCTTTTGGAGACTTTTTCCTGAGTTTTTTTTTTTTTTCCTCATGGATTGGCTCCTACAGATACTGAAAATTCTCCATCTCATGGACCCCAGTGAGTGGCTTCCCCACACGGAACACTGTATTCATCTGACCCCGAAGGAGTTCTTGAACTGGACAATGGATATTGCTTCCAATGAAAGGTTTGCCCCCCCATGCTCCCTGTGCAAACTCAGTATGAAGTGTGGTCCCATCAGTCAGTCATGTAATGAACTTAAGCACAATCCTGACCTAAGGACCCAGGCCCTGTGTTTCTAAGTCTTAGCTGAAGAGCATGTTCTAAGCTCAAGCAATAGAATGTGATGTCAGAGTTTCACATTAATAAGCAAAAGGTCATTTTGTCTGGAGGTGTTTGTATAACCATGAGGTGGAGATTTCTAGCATTCACATTCTCGTGGATTACAGAATAGCTGCAAAAAAAATCTATATATATAAAATATTTTTAATTTTATTTTGGGGTGTTTTTTGGCTTACCATTTCTAGGTCTGAAATTCAAAGTGTAGCTCTGAGACTTGCCTCCAGAGTGATCGCCCACCACTTGGGGATGTGTGACCAGGTAAGGCTGCTTCTGCCCTGTTCTGAGGTCTGGGTTTTTGTGTTGTTCTTTACCTGGAAGGTGTCAGTAGGCAGAATCACTTTGTTGTGTATGTAACCTCCATGAAAATATCATTCATGTTGATTTTTCACTTTGGGCGTATGACTTTTGAAGAATTTTCTGAGTACCACATTTGACATTTCTTTTCTCTTGTTCTTGGCACATTTGATTAGAGTCCATAAAAAAACACAACTTCCTTCCCAGCAGTGCATGCATGCGTGTGCGTGCGCACACACGCACACACACGCGCGCGCGCACACACACACACGCCCAGACCTTGTTTTTCCTTCTTTTTCTGACTAGTCTCTTTATTTAAAGAGGGAGTGAACAAGTCAATTCCAAGGATTGCAAGTCACTAAGACTGCATCCTAGTCAACTAAGTATGAAAGCATGTTGCTAAAGCTTGAATATTCTCCCAGAATGTGGCCCAGATGGCTCTGTATGGAGGCCCAGATGTGCCCCACCTGTCTCACATGCCCTTTGTGGATCAGGTGGAACTAAAGTAATCAAAAGACCATCTTGGGAAGAAGCCTTAAGACAAATACATGCACACTTAGGAGCATACGAGGAAGATGTCACCACCACAAAATTATTAAGTAGAAAGTAGTCAATACTACAGTAAAATTACCTGAAGATCTTTGTTACACATCAGTGGTGGCATAACATTGCAGATTCTGATTACTTACAATAAAGCAGCTCTGAGAGAGTTTCTGAAGATGGGAAGGTGAATAGAAGCTGGTGGGACAGTCTAATGAGAGAAAAGGAATGTTTGATCATAATGTTAAATGTCTAGTTGGGAAAGGCTGCGGGAACCCAGAGGAGGAAGGAAGGAGTGTTTGGGGAGCTGAGGAAGACTTTACAGAGGAGATTGTTAAATTCAGAGAGCACAGGGTGAGAGAGTTCAGGGGCTGGGCAGAGAGAAAACCAGAGGGTGAGAATTAAGCTGATACCTAGTTTCCTTGGGTCTCTCGTTCAAAAGCAGGCCATGGGCCAAAGGCCAGGTGGTCACTAGGAACTATGAAAAGCCAACAACAGTCTGTTGTAGTTTTGTTTCGGGGGAAGGGTTTGTAGGAAGGGAGAGGATTTGCGAAAAAAAAAAAAATTACAGCATAGAGGGAAAACTAACAAGTAAAAAAGTAGGTCCCAGGGCAGCCTAAAATCACCAAAAGACATTGTTCTCATCTAATGCTGTTTTTATCTAGTTGTCATGTGCATATTAATGGTACTTCTTGGTACCTGAATAAAGTGATATTTGATAAAAATTGGGAATTTTCCAGGAAAAGAAAAATTTTCCAGGGAGAGCAAAACTGTAGAGAAACACATAAAAGAAGTTCCCAAGAAGACCTGGGTTTTTTGTACATTAAGAGTCAGTCTTCTTCAAGGTCTATGATGCTCATTAGTTTAATTTCATAGAAGATCATAATCAGAGAAGCCAGGAGTCTCATTTTGAACATTTAAAGAGGCTTAGTTGATAGGAGAAGTAAAGTACATTTAGAACAATAATTCCACTTCTAGAAAAAGTAAAAAACCAAGGTTTAAAAAATAGAAACAACCCAAATGTCCATCAACTGATGAATGAGTAAACAAACAATGGTATATCTATTCAGTGGAATGTTCAGCCATAAAAAGTAATGAAGTCTTGATACATTCTATAGCATGGATGAACCTTAAAAATTACATGCTAAGTGAAAGAAGCCAGTCACAAAAGACCACGTATTAGATGATTACATTCATGTGAAATATCCAGAAATGGCACATCCATAGAGACTGTAGATTACTGGTTCAGGGCTAGGAGAGGGGACAGATGACAGGATGGGGAATGATAACTGGAGAATGAAATGTTTCTCTTTTTGGTGATGAAAATGTTCTAAAATTGATTATGGTGATGGTTACACATATGTGTAAATATGCTAAAAACCACTGAAATATATATGTGCTTTAAACAGGTAAATTAAATGGTATGTGAATTATATCTCAGTAAAGCTGTTACTACAAAAAAAAAAAAAATAGAAACCTAAAAGCAACAAATGAACAGGACAAACAAACAGAGACTCATGGACATGGACAATGGAGTAGTGGTTACCAGAGAGTAGGGGTTGAGGGAGAAGGAGGGAGGTAAACGGGATAAAGGGGATCAAATATAGGAGGGAGAGGGAGGGTGAAGTGGGTAAAGGGGATCAAATATATGGTAGCTGAAGGAAACTGGACTTTGGGTGGTAAACACACAATAAAATATACAGATGTGAAATTATAATGTACATCTGAAAGTCATATAATTGTATTAATCAGTGTTACCCCAATAAACTTAATAAAAAAATTTCAATGACAAAAAAAATCAAAATTAAAATTTAAAAAAAAATAGAGCTTTGTTTAAACAATAATGTTAGTTAGGATGCCGCCTTAAGTGTTTTAACAGAAATTCATCAGTATAGTGGTTTAAACCAGGTAGAAGCAGTTCAAAGCAGATAGAGTGGATTGAAGATGTTGGGTCCCCAGGCCCTTCTCCTTGTAGTTCTGCTGTCCTCAACCCAGAAAGTGATGGTCACAATCTATTTCCTAAGGTATGACCTGAAAGTGTACCCATACCACTTCCAATGACATTGAATTAATCAGAACTTAATCACATGTTACTCTCAAATTCAAGGGAGTCTGGGAAATGTAGTCTTTAACTAGGTGCCCACATACCCAGCCAAAAATCCAAAGTTCTGTTTTTAGAGTATCTGGTTACTGGGGACAACAGGTATTGTTTGCTGCCACAATCTTTCCCCAAAAGTTCTGTCTATTAAAGCTATCAAATGCACCAATGTTCTAATAACCTGATTTGCATGAGAAAAGACTCAAGGAACTTGCTCCCTAGTTATAGGGACTTCTTATTACTGAAAGACAAGTCTGATTTTGTTCCCTGGTCTTGTTTATTTCTCCCTTGTTGGAAAAAAAACAAACAAAAACAGCTAAAAAGCCTTTCTTCCCACTGTGCAAAGAGCTAATTTGTAGACCCAGTTTGGTGTGTGTAGGTCATCTCTAATTTCATGTCAGCCCATGATGGTATTTTTTGAACTGCTGTACATTTTGTACTTTCAGATCAGGGACTCAGTAGCCCCTAAACTGAAGCAGTGGGTTCAGTTGGTAGTCTCAGCCTGTGGAGATCACCTTCCCACAGAGTCCAGGCTGGCTGCTGCCGAAGTCCTCACCAGCACCGCACCATTTTTCCTCACCAACCCCCATCCCATTCTTGGTAAGTGCAGTGAGCGGGGCTGGGGTGGGGCGATGTCCATTGTACAAATACGCTAAAGGATTTAAAAAGAAGAGATGAAAAATGACGGTGTGCATTATACCCTTACATTTTTCAAATATATTCCCACCCTCTTAGTTCCTACTCTAATCATTTTTTCATCAACAGCCTCTTAAGTGGCCTCTTTCTTTTCTATCTTATACCCCAAGCCATTTTCCTTATGCTTCCAAAAGGCCTCTGTGGTCTTTCTGAAATACAAATCTAATCATTTCACTCCACTGCTTAAAGCCTTCGAGTAGGTTCCCCTTGCCTCAGGATAAAATCTAAACATCCTTTAACATGGCTTATAAGGCTCTTCCTGTCCTATGTCCTGCCTACCCCTCCTTCCTCATCCGCCACCAGTCCCCAACATGGGCACTATGCACCATAAGGAGGGACCAGTTCTATACACAAACTGTTACTTGGCTAACTTCTGTTTGTCTTTCAAGACTCAACCTAACTGTCACCTCTTCCAGGAATCCTGTTGCAGTGATCTTGGTGAGAAACGAATGTGTCCGTGTGAAGCTGTGGCTTTGAGGATAAAGAAAGGATAAGCTTGAAAGGCATTTAGGAAGTTGAATCAACAGGACTTTGTGTTGAGGTTAATGTAAAAGAAAGACTGAAGCATAGCATCCCGGCTTCTGGCTTAACGGACTGGAAAAACTGCTCGTACCTTTCACTAAACTTAGTTTTAAGTTTGAAGCATCTCTGGGACATAAAGGTAGAGAAATTTTGAAATCACATGGATTTACAGAGCTTAGCTGGTTTTGAACCATGTTCTTCACCTTCATGTCTCTTTCATCACTGCCGTTCTCTGTCCTTTAAAAGTAATAATTAGGAAAGATCATCATGTCATTGATGTTTGAGAAAACCAAGCTTTAGGAAATCCTAAGGAATTGAAAAAGCTTAGCATTTTTTTATTTGTTTGTCTTAATTTTTAAAAATTTTTATAAATCGTGTTTGTTTTATTTGTTTAAGCATAGTATTTAATAAAAGGAAAACCCAGGACCTAAAGCCATGCCACAGCCCCAATCCTGTCCTCTCCTGCTGTGTCCCCCATGTGACTGTGCTCAGATTCTCTCCTACCTGCTACTGGGGTTCTGGTTCTGTTTACCTCTTCTGTGCCCAGACCTGGAGAACAAACTATATTGAAAGATTTACAAATTAAAGGGGAAAATTGCTTTCTTAGATGGCGCAATTCAAATTTCAAGCACTGTTGTTCAGACCAGTGATGTGTCTCCTATCCCTAGATCTCTCTGGGAAACAAAATTGTCTTTGATGCCCTTTCAATGCTTTATTCTAAGTGACTTCCAGGCATTTTTCTTACACTGAAAGGGGGACTGAAAGGGCATCTTCTATGATTGTGATTTAATCATTGGACCCAGAAGAATAAGAGCAACAGTTTACAAACTTTGATGAAACTTTTCCAGCAAGGGTAATATTTTGCAGCATATTTTTGGGATGACTTTGGCTACTCTGACTCTAGCTAGCTCCTATCAGGCAAAACGTGTGTAGAATAACTTGGAATTCCTGAGTGAAACTGAGGCCTGAGCAAAAGCCATTGGTTCATAATTAAGTGCTAGAGCTGGTTATAGCATTGCAGGCAATAAGGAAGGTCAGTGGTAGCTGATGGCCTACAAGAAAATGAAAAATGAGTACAGAACTGAGAGATAAAGGGCATAAAAGTGCATTGGGATAAGTCAAGGACAGAATAAAGTCATTTAAGGAAAAAGAAATATTGAAATAGGCTAGAGAGGGAAGATTGAGGATCTTAAAGGCATAAGTGACCATGATAAAGAGGAAAATTTTAAGAAAGAAAAGTATTAAACCCTAGAGAACACTAGAATGGATAGAATCTGAAAGACTGAGTAAAATTTAAAGCCCAATTTATAAGAGAAAAAAGAGACCAAAACCGCAGAGGGAGCCGTTGCTTTTCTTCGTATGACTGAAGTGTTGATGACTCTGATATCTATCAGGTTCTCTGTGGACATATGAGAGAGAAGATAGGCTAAGGAGAGCTGTTAGAACAAAGTTGGTTCCTCAATGAAGCCTAGTGTTGATGATGAGTGGTGGGGCTTCCGTGGCCCTCCACTGTGACCCTTCACACGCCTGGGCCCACTCACCTGTGCAGCAGGTGGTATCCTTTCTGTGAGGCCCAGCACACCTCTCACCTCCTCATAAATTCTGCCTTGGTTACAACAGTACACTGTGCTCTTTCTCTATGGTGAGTCACGGCCACACAGTTCCATCCTTGACTTCTCATTGTATTGTGTTCTTAACTTGATGTTCCTTTTAGGTGCTCAGGGACAGATACTGGCTTTTCCTTCTTCTATCATCCATAGCAACACCTAGCACAGGGACTAGATGGAGTCCCTGCCAGAGGTAACAGTGGTTAAGTCGTAGGCCCCACATAGACATGGCACAGGCCAGTGCCATTATTATAATTCCTTGCCCTTTTTCGATTCTTGCCCCTGAAGCATAAAACTTTGCTTTCAGAATTTATAAGCTCAAATAGGCATACCAGCACTGGGCTAGTTTTCCCAAAGCACTCTTGATGTATAACATTTCATCCCTGAGAATCGTGAGTCATTGTGGACAACTAGGCCCAGGGCCTTCATCAGCCAAAGTCCCTTCTGGGAGACATTGCCTGGGGCTGGTTGCCTCCAGAAGCCTTCACCCCTGAAAAAGAAAAAAGACATTTCCAAAACTTCCCCCTGAGGGCCCTCTCTCTTCTATTGTTTATCTGACTCTCCGATCTTCCTTTCTTGTAATACCCAGAAAAGAGGAATGGCTGCTGCTGTGAATACTGTCCTCCATCATGGATCTGAAGCTGTTTTTGTATCTGCCTATAAATTGCTTCCTAGGTAATTTGAATTCCCTTTGGTCTTCTTAGGACTACAAGATACACTTGCTCTCTGGAGGTGTGTCTTCACCCTCCTGCAGAGTGAGGAGCAAGCCATCAGAGACACAGCCACGGAAACCGTAATGACTGCCATGTCACAAGAAAACACCTGCCACTCAACAGGTACCTCGTTCTTATGCTTCTGCAGTGCCTCATTGCTCCTGGACAAGGATTGGCACACTTTTTCTATAAAGGGCCAGAGAATCTATATTTAGGTTTTGTTGGCCATCTGGTCTCTGTCTCAACTTTGCCATTTTAGTGAGAAAACAGCCATAAACAATATATAAACAAGTGGGTGCCCAGATTTGATCCACTCGCCATAAGGTCGCTGACTCTTACTCTAGGCTATCATAGAGAAAAATTGTTTTCAAAGATAGAAATCTAATAAACAATACTTTTTATTAGTCACATTGTCATCCTTTTTTAAATAAGGCCAAGTCCTGATTATCTGTGTGGTTGCATAACCTGGGAATCATCGATCCATCCATGGTCATAGTTCCTCCATGAGTTTTTACACGTGACAGAAACAGATGAGTGTAAGTCAGGTTTTCCCCTTTGTGCCTTGGCTCCTTGTTTGGTGGCAATGTTAACCCAGGAGGCAGGAGAGGAGCAGCCTAAGTGGATAGTTCTGAGCTCATAGCCAGCTCATAATATGAGTTGTCACAGCCTTGGGCTCTTGTTATCTGTACATAATGGCAAATGCTATGGAAGCAAAAGGGAACTGCTGGCTGCAGGTGGAAAATGGGCTGGTGGATGGAAGGGATGGGTGGAACAGAAGCAAGGTAACACCTCTGGACAAATGGCCATTTGGGAGGGTGACTCCTATGATGAGCTGGGTTTCTGTCTACTTAGGATTGGATGTCAGGAATGATCTCTGGGTCAGCCTTCCCAAAGAGAAACAAGAACACCATTTTGAGGCAAGGGGTCATAGGCCAAGCAAAGACGTTTGCCTTAGTGGATAGCAGAATGGGAAGGGAAATAGCCAGATGATGTTTATAACCAATTCAGGGTCCCTCATTCCCGTGGCTAGGGCTTTGGTCTCTGGAAGCTCCCCTTGGAATGTGTGAACTTCCCCATACCTCAAACCTCTGTTGCAGTGGTCTGGGAACTTTTCTCTGCATATGTGGAAGAAGCTAGTTTTTTAATAACCTCTCAGTGTTACTACGATGGAGCAGGTTTAGCCATAATCAGCTTTGTCTCTATGTGGGAAAACATTCAGATTTGTGCTGCAGGTGATGTACAGGCAGCCTTCACCTCCCCCCACCCCTGTCATCCCAACCTGTCATAGCTCTTGGATATCTAAACTTCTATCATAAGTGATTCATTGCTTTTCTTCTTTGCAATTGTGCATTTTTCCTTAGAATGACACAAAGAGCACCCAGTGAGTGCTCAGTAAATATTTGGTGGAATATAATACTCACTAGGTTTTTCTAGGACCCTCTCCACCAAAGCTGAGAAAGATCATTTCATGGTGGAATTCCTAGATGAACTTCTTCCCTCCTAATCAGTAGTAGGTCTTTGCCCTACTACTTTTATTTCTTTTAGAATTCTTCCAAATTCATTTCTAACAAAACTGTATTACCATATTATCTCTTCTTCTAGTTTGAATTTTTTCTCAAGCAATAGTAATCAATAATTACATATTGAATGCCCTTTGCATGTAAAATTCCACATGGGAAAGCCTCTGAGGGAATAATAAATGTAAAAGGCTACTTGTCTATCACTGTATTCCTCATCTTCATCTATAAAAAAGGATTTGAGGTGTGAAAAAGACAAGAACTCTATAACAACTAAATGAAGGATTGGATTTTACCCTGGACCAGATCCTGTGCTAGAGAGGTGAAAAACCATATGAGAATAACTAACAACATTGAAATATTATCTATAGGTTAAAATCAGTGTTAAATTTTCTGAATTTGATGACTGCGTTGTGGTTTTGTAAGAGAATGTTATTGTTCTTAGGAAATCCACAACTAAAATATTAAGGGGTAAAGAGGCACAGTGCCTGCAATGTACTCTCAAATGGTTTGGAAAAAATAAATCTGTATGTGCATATAAATAGGGAACATGGATAGGGAGTTGCTATAGTTGTATCTTTTCTCTGTGCATGAAATTATTTCAAAATAAATTTTTTTTTTATCCAGCTCTACAATACAATTATAAAAGACCAACACAGTATATATTGATAGACTTCTGACTGGTTTATCAACAGTTCAGCCCCCAGTGTAACTCCTATTGTTTTCCCCTAAATTACATGAAAACATTGTCCACCTCCCCTTTTTTTGGAGTGAATTTATGCATCCAAAAAAAAATCATACTCAAGCTGGATTCTTCACGTTCAAAGATCTCAGCAACATAACAGCACTGTGTGGGGACACTCGCTCAGCCCTTCCCTGGATGTTCTCCGTACTGCCTGATAGCAGTGCTTAGACGGAACTTCCATATTATGGCTTGATTTTCTTAGGCAAAGAATATACATACATCTACTTTAGACTGAAAAGTAACTGAGCACTGAGGATGACCCCCAATTTTTCACTTTAGTCAGAGTGCATGGCGGGTAAACCCAACAGGATTTGGGGACTGGTGCTTGTGGGAGGTGGGAGAAAAGGGGAAGCAGAGATGCCTTCAAGGTTGCAAACCTGTAAGGTATCCACGGGACATACCTCGCTGTGCCTCTGGCACTGATGTAGCAGTTGGGCTCTGGGGTTCCAGGAAGTGAAACTACCCACAATCGGGAAAGACAGAGGCCACAAGTCCCTGTGATCTGGGACAGAATATTCCTTAGGCCTTGGAGAGATTGGCAATGGAAATTGAGAGGGCAAAGGGAGACCTTCATCTTCTGTAGGAACAGAATGAACTGTCCTGCTCTGCCCCACTCTCACCAGCACACGGCACTGTTATCCTGGGAGCCCAGCACTCTTTAATAGGGCCAGCTATTGGTCTGAGTGGGCACTGGCTAGAAACTGTTGAAGAAGAGGCAAGCATTAAAAGAGTCATTCAGACTTCATCACCCTAGCATGTCGCCTTGCACACAGCTGGCCCAGGTGTAGATTTGCAGAGTAAGCTGATGGTTCTGGAAAGCCTGGAGAAAGTAACTCCATGGTTAGATAGCCTTATGAGGATGGGTTCGTTGTTTACCTTTTTTGCCTGCTGATTTTTCTTGCTGTTCTTCTGCTGGTCCTTCACCCCACATGGTCACCAGGAAGGTGAAACTCACAGCCTAAGAGCAATTCTCTGAGCACCCGCTGAGGCTCACTCAGCTTTGGAAGATGGACTTAAGAGAACCCCAGCAGTGAGACCCTCTCCACCCCATACCTCCCCACTCCTCTATGCCCTTCATAGGGCACACTAAGAGGAAAGAAGAAATGACATTTCTGGAACTCAAGAATAGGGGCTTGAAATTTGCAGTTAGATAAGAAAGTGTTGGGCAGGACTGCAGGGGAGGCCCCTCTTTCTCCTTCCGCTGTTCTGACTTTACATCAAGCCTTGAAATGCTCTGGAAAGAGCTCTAGTTTCAAGAACAGGAAACCAAGGCCATCAGCTCCGTGGTTCCCACCCCTCCTGGGCTCCTCCTTTTCCACCTGAGCAGCTCACACATGTCTGTCTTATATACTATATCAGTATTTCACATCAGATTTCATTTGAACAAGGGCTTCCATATGAGGAAAAACAACCTAAACAGTATTTAAATTTAAATCACTAAACTTGAGTGATTCTCAAGTTAGGTAGAGTTCTGGATGAAAGCAGCAAGGGAGGAACCTGTGAAGGTACAAACGTTAACAGTCTGCTTTTGGAGGAAGAGAGGTTGAAAAAAAATACCTTAACACACACACACACACACACACATATCACACCTAGAGAGCTTGAGGATGGCCAGAATTAAACAGTTGGGGGTTTAGTCCATGGCCTTTCCAGCAGGGGTGTTTGAGCCTTTTCTTTTTGGAGAGCCCTTTGTCTCCCATGTGGGGTCTCTGGTGGGTGTAACTTAGTATGTTGCAGAGTCAAACTGGAGGACTCAGGACAAGAGGGCAGATGGCACAGACCCGAGGGGTCCCTCAGGGATGGGTAGATCTGCCGGCACCCAGGCGAAACACCACACACACACACACACACACACACACACACACACACACACACGTGTTCACCTGGCAGAGGTGGGAGGCTCTGAACTGGCCGAGACAGGGAAGGGTAGGCAGGGGACTGGCTTTCTGAACCGCCTCCTTCAGCTCCCTGCCCTGCCCAGCATGGGGTCTCTCCCTCTTACTTCAGTTTCTGCCAAGGAGGCGTAATTGAGATGGCCTCCTCCCTTTCTTCAGTTCCATCTGTGAGATTCAGAAAAAAAATTTCTGATAACCCACAGTCAGCGTTAGCTGATTCAGGATAAGAAAGCAAAGCCTATTAACAAGGAATTTTAAGGGGCTCCAAATCTCAAACCCATTGTCAGTTTACGTTTGAGAAGGAGGACTTCTTGGTAGAAACTCTCTTTATTTTTTTAAATTGAGATATAATTAACATATAAGGTAGAAATTTTCTTATGAAAAAATTGTAAAAGACTTTTAAGAAAGAGACAAACACACAGGGAGGAAGAGAAGCAAGAGCTGAACCCACGTGCATGTGCACAACTGGTGTTTTTTTTCCTTGGAGTACTGGCTCCGAATAGCTCTGATTCCTCCCGCTTAAACAGGCCTCTTACCCACAAAAATCGTGTAAAACTTCTGATTCTGCCAACTATAAATGTGTAGTGGTGACACGTTAAATCCCACCTTCTCTACAACGCCCACTCCTCCAGGATCTCCCTTCTCTCTGAATCCCTGTGGCATTTGGTTATTATATCACCCCAAATAGCCCTTGATTTTTTACTTTTTTCATTTTATTTTCTCTATCATGTGCTTTATTTGGTTTCATTTTCCCAACTAGCCTATGGGCCTTCTGTTAGGTACACAGTATGTGGTCAATTTGTATTGATAGACTGACCTCCCACCATTGTAGGCCACCTAACAGTAATTGTCTCAGTCAGTCCCAAGTTCTCTAAAGAGGTTAGGCTGCCCTTTGAAACAAGGAAGACCCCCAAAGCTGGCAGACTGACCCTACCTGCTAGAATTAGCTTGAGGGGCAATGGTTTTCATTGCTTCCTGAAAACTCTGAGTGACTCACTCTCTGGGTCTTGCAGGCTGTTGGGAGCCCTGTAGTATTTGTCCCTTCCTTACTCTTATCTGTCAGGTCTGTGTCTCAAGGCTGCAGGGCCAGGGAGCCAGCCTAGGGCTGCAGGGGCCATGGCTCTGGGTTAAAAGGAGACACCACAAGAGCCTCTGTGCTTGGCATGTGGAGACTCTGAAATAACAGTGGAGTTTAGCAGGGCAGTAGAAAAGTGGAAATAGGAGGAGCAGGATGTAGAAAAACTGAGACTCAGAAGCTAAAGAATGGGGCAGGAGGCGAGCTACATTGTGGGGCTGAGTTGAAACAGTCATATAGCCCAGGGAAAAGTGAAGAGAAAAGCCCCAACGCCTGCTCAATTTCCCCAAAACTGTATTTCTTCTCCCCCCACACACACATACACACATGCACCATCATCATCCACACAGACCCCAAGAGCCAGCATGACAATATGAACACATGTCACATGCTCCAGCCCTTGAGCAAGCAGGCAGGAAGGCCAGGTCACTGTGACATTACACAGTGGCCCCACAGTGACTGAGTCAGCAAAGCCCCAGGCCTGGGTCTTCATGCTAAGTCACAGATGTCCTGTGCTGGAACCTCTAGAGCTCCCTACCAAGTCCTTCTGCCCACCCAGCCACATGCCCAGTGGGGGGCCCTGTGCTTTTTTCAATTCTTGCAAGTTTGTGGGGCCAGGTCCTGGAAAAAGCACTCTCTGAGTGTGGCCTCTCTCTTCCCTCTGCCTTCTAATAGGTTCTTTCCTAATCTACTCTGATACACTGTCTCCAAAGTGTCTTTTCTGTTCTGTGGTACCAGAGCCTAGCCCCAGACTCAATTTTAGAGAGCTTTTAAGCTCAGTGAGTATAATAGTATATGCATGTACCAAATACCTTTTTCTGGAGAAAGGTGACCCAAAAAAGTTAAAAATAATTACACTAGAATGTACACTCATACCTGTCTCCCACCCTGACCTAAATTCCTCTTGGGACAAGCTCAACTATTTGTCTCTCTCGTTTCTTTGTGCCTATTTTAAAATTCTATATTGTTTTTTTTCACTCCTCCTCCCATATCTACCTAGACGGTCCATAGCTTTTACTATTTAAGTATGAGGCAAAATGTGGTGACATCAAGCATATTCATTTATTCATTCATTCATTCATTGAACAAATACTTACAAATTGCCTGTCTACCAGACTTGTTTTGTGTGCTAATCTAAGACACCGTCATCTCTCACCTGACGTCTGTAAAACCCTCCAGCCTGTTCTTCCTGCCTCTGCCTTTGTCTGCCTGCAACCCGATGTTCACATGGCTATGAAAGGGCTCTTCTTAGGGAGCAGGTCAGATGATGTTGCCCTCCTGCTCAGAACTCTCCTTTGTCTTCCTTTCTTTCTTAGAATAAAACCCAACTCCTAAAGTAACATACAAAGCCCTACCCTGCCTCACCTGGCTTCTATCTCCAGCCCCATCACCTGCTATGCCCTCTCCATCTCCTTCTCTTCTCTAGCCACTCCAGCCATTTTTGGGGTTCTCAACTTGCCAAGCTCACTGCAGCCACAGGGCCTTTGCACTAGCTGCTTGATCTACCTGTCACATCAATCTTGACTTCAATGTCATCTCCACAGAGAACCTGCCTTGAGGACCCAATTTATAGTAGCCACTCAATCATTTGTTATTACTTCACCCCCAGGTTTAATTCTCTGCATAGTTCTTCCACTATCTTATCATTTTACTGTTTGTCTCCCTTGTTGTTTGTCTCTCTCTACCAGAACAAAAGTTCTAAGAGCTTACGATTTTTGTTCATTTTGCTTGTTACTATATTCTCAGAACCTGGCACATAACAGATGTTCAACAAAAATCACTGTCGGATAATCAATTAAATGAAGAAATGGAGTAACCTATCAGTCACAGTAAATAGAATAAAGAGATTAGTGTTTTTAGAATCAACCTAAGGAGGTGGAGCTGTTTGTATTCAATTATGCAATTGCGCTGAAGTGGTAGATCCTTGCTCTGGCAGATTAAATCAGTCACCTGAGGCCCCACCTCTTTCCAGAGACTTTAATTCAACAAGTTGCTGATAAAACATCTACTAAGGCTAGGCCATTGTGGCCGATCCCACACTAATCCCACCTTTCCCTCATCATTCCTTCCTGTCCTGTGCTGGATGCAATTTCTTAGGCAAGAATTTCCTCCGCCGGGGCCCAGAACCCAGCACAGGGACAACCTTTCAGTTGATCATCAGGCCGTAGTCAGGGGTCTGGGGCCAGTGCTGAGTGAATCTGTCTTGGATTCATTGAGGATGGGGCCCCTGTCTGGCAGCCTCTTCCCCTCTCTGAGTAGGCCAGTGGTGGGGTGGAGGTGAGGAGGACAGCATTACCCTCTGGTTGCTCCTGCTACATTTTACCTCTTCAGATCCTCACAGCTACTCTATAAGATGTTTTACTATTTTCTTCATTTTAAATATGAGTAACCTGAAATTCACAGAGTTCAAGTAATGGACCCAAGGTCCTGTGGAAGTGTCAAGCCAAAATTGGAGCTCAGTTCCTATGGTGACAAAGACCTTCTATGATGGGAAAAGGAATCCAAACCTAGCCTCTAGGTTTGGAACCGAGGAGCTAATAGAAAGGGGATGTTGAAGGTCTTCTAACCTCACTATTGTATTTGAAAGAAAGACACTGGAATCCTAACCCAAGAAAATGGGTTTGGAATCTGAAAGCTCAAATAAACAGAGCTTGTCCTGGGGAAGGAAACAGAAGTTGTGGTGGCCAGGGCAGTTGCAGCCAGGGATGGCAAGAGGTCCTACATCAAGGCTGATTGTGTCCCTATTTTTCAGTCCTCCTTTGTAATGGAAGGGACTCACATGACTCAAGAGTTTTAGAGCCTCTGAAGCCCAGGAAGGGTAAACGATATCCCCAGTTTCACATGATTAGTGAGAAATGAGGTCTAAAACTCAGATGTGCTTACTTGAGACACAGAACAGCACTTCTCTCTACTGCTCCCCAAGCCTTGATTTACAGAAAGGAAGTGACAGAAATATAGGGGTGTCCACTAAGAATAATCCAGACTCCAGCGTTGGAGAGAACCCATCAGAGCATGGTGCTATGGGTACTGTGGGGTAAGGGCAGAGGAAATGGAAGCTGTCCTTGATGAGAGGGCTGGTAGGAACTCCAGCATCACAGGGATGGGAAGAATGGAGTGTTCTATGAAACCAGGCATCTCCCAGCAACAGAACCACACCCTGCAGTCTGCTCTTGCTCCCTCATGGGCCTCTCTCCCAGGGCTGTCTGGGTGTTCATCTATATTGTCAGTAAAGTTCCAGGGGAGGAAACAAGAAGTTAGGAATTGCACTGCTCACTCCCAGGCTGACCTCTGGAATTGCCCAGAGAGAAGGTGAGGGGAAATGGCTGGTGAAGGAAGATAGCTGTGTAGGAACTGGTTCTCTCTTTTCTCATTTATTCCTTCAAAACAAAGATGCCCGATCAAGGCAGGAGCCAGTGTGCCGCCTCCCCATTCCCCTAGCTTTGGTGGGCTGTCTTGATAGAGACTGTTACCATGTACCAAACTGCCTTTTTCATCAGTTACTGTTCCAGGAAGCCTGGGCCCCTGATGTTCCCCTGCACCTCAGCAAGTGAGTCACTGGCAGCCAGCCCCCTGTTGCAAAAACAGGTGCAAACTAATGCTCCTGTCTTATATCTGGGAGCAGGTTGCCGCTGCCACTGAGTCCTAGGCTGGGCCTGGTTGCTAGGGTGATGGGATTGTTTCCATGGCCTCCCAGTGACTAAGCCCAAGAGAGACAACAACAGACTCCTCTCAAGGAAATGAGGGTCATTTTTGTATCATTTTGTCTCCACTGTTGCTGTCCCTGAAAGCTAAGCTCCCTGGGCCCAAGGTGACTGACCCCTGTGGGATGATAAACCCACAGTCTGGGGCTTAGGCCATCTGGCGCTGACGTGGCCGGCAGGGTTTTGTCTGCCCATAGGGCAAACTCATTGCCAGTGATCCTCAGGCTCCTGCTCGCGGCTTCAACTCTCCTCCCCTGTGCTCTCCTTTCCCGACCTCGGGAGCCCTCACTTTCCTCAGCTAGGCCATGTCAGGGTGCAGGATTTCTCTTTTCACTATTGCCAGCAGTCTTCCCTTTTTGAACCTAAGCCAGCTTCAAGAGTTAGGGTCACCTCTCTGTCAGGGATGACCGGATAGGCCCCATCCTCATTTAGTCTTGGGCTGGTTAGAATGACCAAGGAGTTCAGCTGGCCCTTCTTGAGCACCATTCATGCCTTCCATCAGCACCGACTCTTGCCTTTCCCTACCCGAGTCCATTCACCTACAGAGTTGCCGGAGGGCTGATCTTCTTCCTCTGGTGCCAACAACCAAATGATTGTCAAACCGGGACTGTTACAGTATAGCTACTACCCTACTATAGTAGCTGCTCATTCTTCAACATCCTGCCACAAAACCTCCCTCTTCTCAAGTCTCTCACAGTGATAACCTGGCTTCCTTGTTCCTGCTGCTCTTTTTCACTATAAGAATCCACAGGCAGGAGAGCTTACAGGCAGAAGACCAGAGCGAGAGGTGGCTCTGGTGGTGCCAGGACAACACAGGGAGAATTTTTATCTGTGTTCATGGTGTGTGTTTGTGCGGGCACACACGTATAGATGTGCAGGTTGTGTTGTAAACCTGTATGTCTTTCAGGGTGGATCTTTATAAAGGGGATACGGAAGCAATTTGGATGTGAATGTATGAAAAGAATGGGATTTTAGGAGATAAGCTCTGGCCAGTTTACTGATGCATCATATTTAGCAAAAGTAAGAGATGCACCCCACCCCCTCTGCCCCAATGTCTAAATGAGCAGGGAATCCTCACTGTAGTTTAGTAACTCAGCTTTTCAAAAGTGATTTCTTGTGAAGCTGGTCTGCCAGAGCCAAGGCAGGAAGCATCAGGTGAGAATCAGAGACAAAGGTTGACCTCGACAGCAACTTTACACCCGCTTCCTTCCTCTCGCTTTCCCTCGCTCCCTCTCCACCCTCCCCCCACCTCCAGATGAAGTACTCAGTTACTGGAGTACAACCAAGGATCTTGAGGCATATCTTGAAGTGGACTTTCAAAGTGTTTTCTTGGGATTTCAAGCATGAAAAAGCTGCTGTTTAGTTAGGATCAAGGTTTGACACCTGTAACAAAGAGAGCAAATTAAAGGAGGCTTGAACAAGATAGCAGCTCATTTCTCCCTCCTTACATAAAAGGCTCAGTGGTCTGCTGTGATGATCTACAATTATCAGGGTCCGACTCCTTCTTTCTTGGTACTCTGCCATTTTCAGTAGGCACCATCCCTCTTATGGTCCAAGGAGGCCACGTCCACAATCCAGTACACAGGAAGGAGGGAAGGGGAAGGCCCACCTGGAAGTTACATGCACCACTTCCAGTGGTGTCTCACCAGCCAGGACTTAGTCATTGTGTCACATGGCTCAGCAAAGGAGGCTCAGAAATATGGTTTTGAGCTAAATGGACATACACACAACTAAAAAGTCTACTTCTCCGTAAAGAGAGAAAAATCGATTTGGGGAAATAGGGCCTTCACCTGTCACTGTCTCCCATCTTGTTTTCACACAGGTACTAATTACTGAGTTCTTGGAAAGTTCTGGCTGCTTGCTAATGTCTGGGGACATAGAGATAAATAAGAGCCTCTGGCCTTAAACTGTTGGGAGTTTACCTTCTCACTGTTATTTCAACTAAAAGCAACAAGTTCCCCTTTATTTGCATCCAAGTTATTGTTTTTTAGTAACTCGCATTTTATAAGGAATTATAAGAAAGCCAATTTTATAAGAAAAAGAAATAATAACAATAATTTTAATCTAATTTTTTCACTAACTCTATGAGTTTAGTTGCTTATCCCCATTCTTAGAACCACATGCATCACCAAAAATAAAAAATAAAAATAAAAATAAATAAATCTCTATTAGGAGATAAGACTGCAAGCCTTGCAATTGCATTACCCACAGCTAGAATTTACTAGAAAGCTCTCTCTCTAATGGGGAGTTTGGGGAGACCACACTTAGAAGAGACCCAAGAATGGGGAAATGGAGGAGAGAGTCCAGAGGGCATCTCTTTACATATTCCCCACCCTTTCCATCCTCTATGCTGTTGCTCAGATCCGTCTTCTGCCCAGTGTGTCCTTGTCCACTGACATAAATGGTGCTGGTTCGACAGCCCCAGGCTTCCCTTCTCCACAAAACCTTCCAGGCCTTTGTATTCTCTTTCCATCTGTCAAGCCCACACTGTTTAGCTCTTATATCGTTTCTGGTTATAATCCCACCCATGCTATAAGCTTTTTAAGGGCAGGAGCCTCCATCACAGCAAAACTGGGCATGCTAAGTTCTTGAGTAGGTCACGTCAAGCTGCCATCCTGCTCCTCGAGCATGGTGGGGGTTTTTTGGTGATGAATGTAGATGTGTGGTTTGAAGTGGGCAGCTCTTCTTGGGTTAAGGTCCCTTGCCTAGCCTCACAGCGAGCCCAAAGGCCCCCCATGAGCCAGCACTGGGACTTCAGAGGCAGGTTAGAGACAGATGAGTTGCCAGGGGCTCCCCAAGCAATCCAGTTCCATAATACCAGAAAATGAAATTCCTCTCTTCTTTTAAAAGCCAGTCATAGAACATAGTGGTTCTGGTTCAAAGTTGCAAGTGTATGTGTTTCTCTCTGCTCCCCCCCCCACAAAAAAAAAAGTAAAAGAAAAAAAATCAGATTCTTGCCCTCTCCTCCTCCTCAGTCTGTTCCAAATGAGAGCTTTGAGGAGGGAAACTCCCAGAACCTACTCTGTTAAGCAAATTGGTTTCTGCTGTGGAGTGGGGCTGGTGTGGGGAATGGAGTTGGGAAAATATATGGAACCTGACATAAAGGATTTGGGTTATGTTTGGAAAAGGATTCGAGTTGTTTTCAGGTTTTGAGTTACCGCTTGGGCATGTTTGAAGAAGCAGCAGTGAGCGACACCTCGACCCACAGCCTTGTGGTCTTTTCATTCAGCTCCTCCTGCCTGGGCTGGTCTCTGTTAAAGATGCCTTGCTTGGCAGGCTGACCAGGAAACCTTCCTTCATAAATAACTCTCCGGGGGAGACAGGAGTGATAACAGACATTTTAAGTGGGAGCCGAGCTGCCTTAAGCACTTAGAAAAGGCTGTGCCTAAGTCTGGCTCTGGAATTTTCCTTGCCAAGGCAAGTGAGCACTCTTCAAGTTTTCAATTTGGGTACTCTAATTTTATTATTTCTCTAACCTCTCTAACCAGCAGGATGATTGAGGCTCTGATTGTGAGTCCTGTTTTTATTTTTCACATTCTATTTTTATACTTGAAGCTGTGGTTATAAAATATACACTCAAAAATGTTGGCTCTGTACCCACAAGACCCAGGAGGCTGTCCAGATGCAGCGTCAGGGCTGCTCTCAGCAGTGCTCCTGCCCCCACCCCTGGCCTTTCGAGGAGGACGGGAGGGACAGTAGCTGCTGTAAGAGACTGGTACAACCATGAGCAGAATTTTGGCCAAGTATATTGGATTCGACTCTGAGAAATTGGCAGGAATATTTTTCTGGTAGCTTCCCAGGCACACAGTGAGGGATCAGAATTCTTAGAAACAGAATTCCCAGTTTCAGATAAAAGGTTCATTCATCTCCATATGTACAATTCTCCTGGCCCCCATCTTCCCTCACCACCTATGCAGAAGGCGTGTGCAGCATGGCACTTAGGCAAAAACTATGAATGTTTCATTCACCACCATTTGCTGGAAATGGTTGTAATGTTCATGTTACTGTGATCTCAGAGAATGAGCATAAGAAATGTTCCCAAATATTGACCTTCCTATGTTCTTCTCTAGCCAATTCCAGCTCTCCACCGCACCCCCATCTCTTGCCTTCTCTTTTTCCCTTGTCTCCTCCCTTCCCTTGCTTTCCTCCAATCAGAATAGATCTAGGAATCTCCTGGTGTTTTTTTCCACCTTGGTTACAAGCAGTGCCAGGTCTTTTTGAACAGACTTGGACATAAATCTTAAGATTGTTTTTCATCTTTGAAAAAGCCGCTTCTATCAGCAAGTCATTATTCACGTGTGAGGGGCAGGGAAAAGTTCACCGAATTTCAAACTTCAGTTTCTTTTCACTCTGTCTTACAACATCCATTCCCCCAGAAACCACAGAAATTTTAAAACTTGATCCCAATAGGCGAGGTGCCCTGTGACATACCCTGCTAGGACCAAGGCCAGCTACCTGGGGGGGCGGGGGGGGGAGCAGAGGAGAGTAGGGCATGTTTGCCTAGATTGGAGCTAATTGGCTCTAATCCATGGGGGAAAATAATTTCAGAGTCTCAGAGAACTAAATACTCACTGTTCTCATTTTAGAGTGGTGGATTTTGTGGGTGGGGAGATTTGGGGAGATGGGTGATATTTATAATGAAAGCCTTAACTTAGCTGTTACTATAAATTAAAAATAAGGAATATAGTATAATATAGCTAATGAGCTAGATTATACTTCAGTTCCATGTTAAACTAGCTAGAAAAGAGATGAAGGGAGGGTGAATTTGGAGCAGATGGGAAGAGAAAGGAGAAAGGGGGTCAGGGGTGGAGCAGAGAAACAGATTCCCAGTCAAGGACCTGGCTTTCTCTGACTTTCTGTTTTGTCATCCTTGACATGTTGTCTTTTAACCTTATGCTTGTTTTCATGGTTACAAGATACCTGTTGCACTTTCAAATATCACCCCAACAATAGGTAGGAAGGAAGGAGTGATAACATACAGTTTTCTTATCACAAGATTCTCTTTATCCGGGGAGAAAGCCCCCAACAGGTATTTCTGTATGTCTCTCTGGCCAAGTCTGGGTACATGGCCATCTTAGCTACAAAGGTAGGCTGAGAGGGGAAGAATCATGCAAAGGAGAATGAGATGGGGCTAGACACATCACTGGCAGCTGGATGCATTATCTCCGGAACAAAATTGGACTTCTGTTAGCAAGGAAGGAGGAGGATGGCTGATGAGTTGGCTACTAGGCAGGGTCTTAGTGTGGACCCAGGGAGTGCCACAACATGTGTAGGGAACTATAAGTGCAGTGTGAGGAGTGGAGAATGTGAGCGGGATGGAGGAAGGATAAGAACTAACACTAGAGAGATAAGGGCCAGTTCTTCAAAAGCCAAGAATGCCTTGCTGATGACTTGGCTCTCAATGAGAACCTTCTCAAGACCTAAGGAGAAAATTGAAGAAACCATTACACATTACCCAGAAGAGGGAAGGAGACGCCAGTGCCCTCTAAAGCAGTGGTTTTCCCACTTCAGTATGTACACAGATCACCTGAGCCTCTTAAGAAAAGAGTTTCAGATTCAGTAGGTCTAGGGAGGGCATGAGATTCCACATTTCTTACAATCTGCCAGGTGACGTTGATGCAGCTGGTCAAGAGACCATACTCAGAGTCATAAGACCCTAAAAGGTATCTCTTGGGAAATAAAGACCCAAATGTGTTTGTTAAGCTTTTTAGCATAACTGTTAATATAGCTGCAATAGAAATTAAGACTCAAGTCATTAAAGAAAAAAGATAATAACGCCTTATTGTGGTGGTCACTTCATAAGTTTTATAAATGTTGAATCACTATGTTGTATACCTGTAATATAATATTGTATATCAACTATAATTTAAAAATTAAAAAAATTTAAAGGCTAATAACCCTTAGATTGAGTTTTTCTCTAAAAAAGAGGCAAAATTTATTGCATCTTTTAGGAATCCTAATGTCTACATATAACCGAAAAGCCAAACTGTGGTTAAAACACAATGGAAATTTCTCTCTCTCTCAAGTTAAAGCCGTCCATAGGAAGAGTTCACACTGATTGGCAGCTTTCAGTCATGAGGGACCCAAGCCCCAAGCTTCCCCTGTCTTTCTGCTTCACTATCCTGATACATGGTTTCCATCTTCAAGGTCACCTCTTGGTCCCAGATGGCTGCTAAAAGCATTAGCCATCCTACCCTCATTACAGATGAGAAAAAAGGGGAGAGAGGAGAGCAGTAAAGATCTTGAGCCCTCTTCCTTTTAGGAAACCCTTCCAAGGTCCCATAACACAGTGGTCCCCGACCATTTTGGCACCAAGGACTGTTGCTTCTATGAGAATTTAATGCCTGGTGATCTGAGATGGAGCTGAGGCAGTGATACTAGTGCTGGATATTGGCTGCAAATACAGATGATGCTTCACTTGCCTGCCGCTCACCTCCTGCTATGTGGCCTGGTTCCTAACAGGCCATGGACCTGGCACGAGCTTGCACCTGGGGGTTGGGGACCCCTGCCATAACATACTCCTGTGTACTTCTCATTGGCTATAACTTAATAACGTGGCAATATTTAGCTGCAAGATGCGCAAAGAAATGTGTTGGTCTGGGCACATTACCTACAGTTTTCCTACTAAGGAAGAAGGGAGCACATCTAGCTACATGTCACTTCAATATAAGAGATATACCCAAAATAACATGGAATTGTTGAAAATAAAGGGACGGACAAAACTATTCCAGGCAAATGGCAACAAAAAGAAAGCAGGGTGGCAACAGTAATATTAGGCAAACTAAAATTTCAGACAAAAGTAGGTGATAGGAAGGGAGGCATTGAATAATGATAAAAGGTATTATCCACAAACGAGGTAACAAGCATAAACCTTTAAACATCAGGTAAAATAGTGTCCAAATATACTCCTCACCTCCTCCAAGTAGAAATTTGTTAAAATTACAACCATAATAAGATACTTTAACCTACCTTTCTCACAATTTATAAAATCAGGCAGATGAAACAATGAGGTTGTAGAGGATTTGAATGCCATGTTTAATAGCTTGGATATGTATAAACCTTGTACTCTACAGACAAAATAAACATCCATTTCAAATAGCTACATAACATTTACAAAACTTGATTATATTTTGGGTCACCAAGAAGATTTCAATTCCATAAACTAGGAATCTTTCTAGGCCACATTCTGACCATATTACAAGCAAACTTGAAATTTAAAATAAAAATATAACAACAAAATACCACTTGGATATTTACACACATCTTGTAAATAAGTTATGCCAATAACAAAACAAAATTTAAAGACTCCTTTGAGGCGCAAACAGATGAAAACACCATCAAGATTTAAGTAGACACACCTCTCCTCAGAGGAAGTAATTGCAAGGTATTAGACAATTCAATTTTTAATCTTAATGTACAAATAATTATTTTAAAATCAATAAATTGAAGATAATAGGAAAGGAACTAAATATAAAAACCACTTTGTGAAAGAAAAAAAGCCATGAATAGTACACATGAAAAAAATACTCATCCTGACTAATAAATATCAACTAGAACAACAATGTGACCTGTCCGTTTTCCCCATATCTTTCTGGCAAAGAATAAAAAGATTGCTCTCACCCAGAATTGCTACAGCTATGAAGGAACAGGCATGATCATAGCTGGTGGAACTATAAATTGGTATGTTTTTAGAGGGATTTTAATGGTACTTATAGAAATTTTAAATGTATATACCAATTGATCCAGTAATTCCACTTCTAGGAATTTATCCTATAGAAATACGTGCACATGTGCAAAGATACACGTACAAAGTTATTCCTTTCAACATTGTTTATAGCAGGAAAAGGAGCAATCTAAATGTCCATCAAAGGATTAGTTAAATAAACTTTGTTACATCCACATACCATGAGGCAGTTAAAAGTAATGGAGTAACTCTAATATAAACCAACATGCAAAGAAATCCATGATATATTGTTACCTGAAAAAAGCAAGTAGTGGAACAAAATATATGGAATGATCCTATTTTAAGCTATAATAATAGTAGTTGTTGTTATATAAAAATACTTTTTGTTGTTTTTGTCGTTGTTGTTTATCTAAAAAGCCATATTATTTTCTGGTGCCTACAGGCACCTGGCAAGGAGCATAAATGCGTCAACTGGTTGGGTGTGCAAACAGAATAAAGAGTAAGGGTGATGGTGAACAGAAGAGCATGTGCTGTCTCATTGTAGCCAATTCTTGCATTTGTCACTTTGCCAGGTTCCCCCCAGAATTCATGGCTCAGGACTCAGCAGCAGCAACTCTTTCTATTTGGTTTCAGCCCCAAGATGGCCCCCTGGCCCTTTGGCTAGAGCAGCAGCGATAGCCTCTGTCAGCATTGCTTTGGGTCCACTTCCACAAGTGCTAGGTGAACCTGGAGCTTCTGGTTGAGAGTCACTCACAAA
Source organism: Eidolon dupreanum (assembly GCA_028627145.1). Taxonomy (NCBI): domain Eukaryota; kingdom Metazoa; phylum Chordata; class Mammalia; order Chiroptera; family Pteropodidae; genus Eidolon; species Eidolon dupreanum. Next base: position 82,504,186 of record CM053515.1, read on the forward strand.
GTCATGTCACTCACAAAGTTATAGTGACTAAAATTGAATTTAAGATATTTTTTAGTATCCTAGAATTTATAGACTGTATTTTGTTTTGGCTTAATTGCTCCTTAGTGTTCTGCAAGCTTACTCTTGACCTCAGAACCTCCAGCATCTTCAAGAAGCTCCATAGGGGTCAATGTAACCCTGTGTAGAGTTACTCTTTTTAGTCTTTATAACCAGGAAGAGGAGACAACACAGTCTCAGCTCTACTGGAGGAGAATAGCAGGTGATTAACAGCTCAAAGAGGAGAAAACTTGAGGACTAATATCCCTCAGTTGCTCATTTCTGTGCTGCTTAGCAAATCTCTATGCTGTTTCACTCTTCCTTTCCAAAAGTGACCTTCAACTTAATTTTCCCCTTGACCATCAGTATAAATATTGGCCTGGTCATTGAGGCTGCAGTCTAAAGAATGGTTTGTCCTCTGGTGTAGGGTTACCAGATTTAGCAAATAAAAATACAGGACACCCAGTTAAATTTGAACTTATAAACCACAAATAATTTTTTTGTATACGTATGCCCCTGTGCAGATTTGGGATATACTTATCCTAAAATGTTATTCATTCTTTATCTAAAATTCAAATTTAGCTTGGCGTCCTCTTTTTAAACCAGCAATTCTTCTCCACTGGGCTCCTATGGCTCCCTCATACCAAAAGGAGGCATCTGAAAGTTTAAGGATAAAGAATAGTGGGAGTTGTATGTGATAGTTACCCACGAACAAGCGTTGCCCTCAGAGCATTATAAGTTACCTCCTACAGAACACTCCCCTTTCATGCCCCCTCCCTCTTCCCACTTGCTTCCCTACTTCTGAGCTTGGGCCTTCCTTCCTGCTTATCAGCTGTCTTTCTTTTAGTCTATGACTTTCCCCTACCCTCACCCCTCCTCCTTTTTTCCTCATTTTGCTCTCACTGGTTCATAACATGGAATTAAAGTTTACATATTTGAGTGTTGGTTATAATTACTAAATAAGGTTTCATGTTCCTTACTGTAATTTAAATAGCAGGGGAATTTAACTTTTTGCATGTGTTTCATTTTCCTTTCATTGATAGTGGCCGTAAGTTCATTTTTAGCTATGTGACTCATTGACCTTCACCTTGAGCAGCAAGAAAGGTCTCCCTTTCCAGGATAAGCTCATATTCATGTTCCTAAGATGGATGCATCGGGGAAGGTGGGAATAGCATAGATTAAAGTGGGGAAGCAAAAGGGGATTCTACTAAGTTGACCCATTCAGGGGAGAAGGAAGCTCAGAAACTTCTTGTACTGCCCCAAAGCCTAGCCTTTGGAATTGGGCCCAGCTGCCCAGAGTGGGGCATGCCCCTCTCCTCTTTGTGACTGATCACCTGACTGCTTTGTAATTACCAGTGAGAAGCAGTCTCTAATAGACAGTAAAGGGCATGGTTTGGGACCTGATTTTATTCTCTGCCTTTCTCTATGGAAACTGACACTTGAATAACACTTCATTCTGTTGCCCTCCCCAAAACAGATGGGGTCTGGACAATTCTCTGAGCTCCTCCTACAATAGAACCTCAGGTTTCCAATTGCTATCCTGAGGGACTCTGATTTCTGTCTGATCCTCCATTCTCTCCTTGCCTTTGTTTCCCCACTCTCCACTCACCAACGGAGAGACCTCTACCTATAACTGAGATGGTGCTTCCCCATCTGGGAAGGAGATTTTTGAAAGGCAGTGCCATCTTAGAGAGAGGATAGTGATCTGGGAATCAGAGAGTTGCCTCTATCCTGAACTAGTTGTTTCTGCTCTCTCAGCCCCAGTTTCCTTGTCTGAAAAATGGGAGTGATCATACATCTCATAGAATTGCTGTATTAAAACATGAACTTAAAAATGTCAAAAAGTAAACAAAGTCCATCCCCAATCCAAATGCTAAATAATATTTTTTTAATAGTGGAAAACCAGAAATTTGTTGTTTGTTATAGAATCCTTTTCCTTCGTTTACCTTACTCCACTTTATTTTGTAGGTGTCTTTTTATTCCTTCTATCATAGATTCATGAATTTCTGGGTGTTCCTTCCTATCTCTCTTTTCAGACACAGGAGAATTAAAGAAGCTGAAGAAATAGATATGACTTCTTTGACATTTTAACAGATGTTTCAGTAGAAAGGAGTTTGGCTCTTTCAAAAGTTTGACCTAACGGTTTATGATGGAGTTGAGGTATCTCCTTCACTGTGTAGAGGAGGCAGCTACATGAGTTGAGTTCAACACATGCCAAATGGCTGTAGCTACCCAAAGAATTTTGGATCAGCTCTCTCAACTTTGATGAGAATAAAATAACAAAGCCTCACCCACCCAGAGCCTGTTGCCTTTTGCTGAGCAAAGTCATGTCAGCCATTTAGTACAGAGGCTTTACCCCAGCTGGAAACCTGATAATGAGTCAGGCTTAAGAGTCTGGGCTTCCCAGAGTGTGTGGGAAACTGAATATTAGAGGCCACAGCATTCCGACTCTGATACTTGGACAGAGCTTGTACATTCCCTTGGTTACAGCCATTTGGGGCTCCTGAAAGGCACAGTGATTTAGCCAGCGCCTTGTCTCAGCAGTTACTCTGGGGCCCAAACCCCTGGTCACCTTGAAGTTCTGTTCAATCTTTCCCTTCGAAGCAGCCCCACAGCAGTGAAAAACAATGAAAATCAGCCACACCCCTGGAAATTCGTGTTAGGAAAAGAAGGCAACAGCAGGATCAAAGCTTCTTGTAACCCAAGAATTCCTCAGCAGCTCGAGTCCCTTAATAATTATGGTTTGGAGATTTGCCAGAAAGCAAAACCACTTAGCATGCCATATTTAACAATGAACAGTTTTCTATGTTCATAATAGTCAGTGTGCAGAGCAAATAGGCACCTTGAACAAAGAGTAGGATATTTATGTGGATATAAAATAACCCACACTACCTTAAACCAAAGCATGTCTGCAGCAAAGAATGTGGCATTTCCCTCTGCACTGGTACCTGCTTTATGAGTAAGTTGGAGAAAGGCTGCATACCCTGCCCCCATCCCCACCTCCCTACATTAAAAAATTTTTTTAACTTTATTTATTTATTAGCCAACTCTATCCCCACCCCCCCATCCCCCCAATTTGGCTGGTTTTGGAGTTTGAAGTTGTTTTATATATCTACTAACATTCTAAAAAGCCAGTGTCCCAAGGAAGTGATGGCCAAGGGTGGGTAGGAAGCGGGTATATACACCAGCAGGAAGGTGGAGAAAACAAGCCCCAAGCCCTGAAGGATGGTGGACATGACTGCTGAACTCAGGTCTGTACATTAGTTTAGAGAACTACCCACCTTTGACCCTGTTTCTCTGTGTCACTGTTCAGTTAGTTGTTTTTCCAACAAACATTTGTCACTGGGGGAAACTGGAGAATGGCTGTTAGGAGGGAAGTTCATTAGAACTGAAGCTTAAAGGATGGGTATAATTTCAGTGAGGAAAGATGGGGAACATTCCAGAAAGATGGGGTGACCAAGTGTGAGGCTTGTTTAAGAAAAGGATAAATTAATAGTGTACAAGCCTCAAGCATGTGAGTAGGATGGGGTAAGATGAAGCTGGGATGCACGGGTGGACCTTGGGATCAAGCAGGACTCTTTTACATGCAAAGGATGCAAAGTCCAACTCAACCCACTTCAGCAAAGAGGGGCACACTGGGTCATATAAGAGAATTCTGAGGCTAGGGCTCACTTCAAATGTGGCATAATTCAAGGTCTCAAACAATGTGATAAGGACCTGATTTCTTGACACTTCACCCCCCTGCTCTTACTGGTTCTATCTTCAGAAAATCTCTCGTTTTCTTTGGAATTAGAAGATAGCTTTTAAATCTTGATTTATTCAAAGACTGTGTCAGTAAAGTCCCATTGCCTTTTAAATGGCTCTAGTGCAGTTCCAGGACCATCCCAGAACTAATCTCTGAGAAGGAACATGATGCCCTGGGACAGGTGTCCATGCCTGGGGTGAGGGGCAGAGACTAAAAGGTATGGAGGAGCTAGATCTCCAGGGCAAGATTGGGATACAACTATCCAAAGAAGGTGAATGGAAGCTAAGCCACAGAAACAACAGATGTCCACTAAAATCTGGATACCATTTGCACCAGAGAACCAGTAAAGATTCTTTAACAAATAAGTAACGTGATCAGAGCTATGCGTTAAGATTAATTCAGCTACAGTTTAATAGCTGCCATGTGCTTGGCACATGGTAGGGGCTCAATAAATATATATTGAATGAGAGATAAATGGATAGATTAGGGGCAGGGAGAGAAAGAAATGAAAGGTAAGGAGCATTCTCGATAGTTTGGGAGGGGAGCTACCAAAGTAAGTAAGAAGACTCATCATGAAAATCAAGAAATCCTATTGTCATGAAACTCAAATAAAGAAAATACTATGAAGAGGACAGGGTTGGTGAACTGTGTCAAACACTGTCAAAAGGTCAGGTCAAGCAAGGAGAAGGACTGAGAAAATGTCATAAGAGACTTGAGAGAGGGGGTCCAGTAATGGGAGGTGGAAAGCTAACTTTGAGGACATTAGAAGTAAGGAGGGGTAGGTAAATTAAGGGCCTGAGTGTGGATTTACTCTGTAACATCATCTGTCTTCTCATCCTCCCCATTCAAACTTGGCAAAAAAAAAAAAAAAAAAAACAATGCTTCTTCACCTCCACACATTCTTCACATAGCACCTTATGCCATCTTCATGACATTTTTCTACCGCTATGCCCTTTTCTCCCATGTGTCTTTAGGCTCTCCTTCTCCCTCTTCAGGCCTATCTCTCATGTAAATATTGACATTACTCCTTTGTCCTAAAACCACATTTCCTAGACCCTGCACTGCTTTCAAACTAATGTTTTAAAAGAATCGTTAGAGACATTTTGAAGTTGCTGGGGACAGAAGTTTGAGCTTATTTTGAATGTTCTTTGTAGAAGACAAGATTATCTCTAAGAATGAGCAGCTAAAGGAGTAGGACACAGGGACGGAGAAGGTTACAACAGTTTATTTAGAGGTTTAGTCAGGAGTCACCAAAAAAATGAATGGAAGATTTGCCAGGGGGGAGTGAGAGGCCAGCTGAGATTAAATAGCATGAATTTATAGAGCCTAATCAGCATACTGCCTCTCTTCAACTAGAATCTGTAACTGAAAATAAAAGAGTGAATTGGGTTTGGGGAAAGTTAGTTATGGAACACTGTTAAGCCTGGTCAAGTTGACAAGGGATTTGGGGGCTAAGAAGAACATCACAGACCCAGGGAGCCCAGAATCTGTAGAGAGAGGGAACAATGGCCATGAGAAAGGTCAGGGTCAAGGATGTGGCCAGGATTAAAGTGAGGGGATAGTTTCAGTGGAAGAAGTGGAAAGTTAAACAGTTGTATTAGGTTATTAGAGAGGTCATATGGTGTAGGAGCCTTATTGTACAGACTATGTGATTTAAATCCCCTGTCTTAACCTATGTTTCTGCTTACCTCATGTATAAAATGGGGCTCATAGAACCTTTAAAAGGTTGTTGTAATTAATATATATACAATTCATACACATTAAGAACTTATGATACTGCTTACATATAATAAGTGCTTAATAAATGTTACCAATGATGTTCATTTAAAAGTGATGAAAAAGCTTAGAATTTGAAATCTTGACATTGAAACAATTCTAAGTAACAACAAGTTCTCAGATGCCATCATGGTTATTGGGAATAGAGTAAAATTGGTCCTGGAGAATATTGGAATTGAAGAGGCTGAGGAACGGTGAAACCAAATACTGGGAGGGATATCTTCATGCATGTTGAAGTCACCAGTGGGGTGGCAGTGACTCCACGTCAATGAGAAAGGCCAGGTCTGTAGTTACGGTTAACAAGAATGGGGAGGTAGTAGTATGGACTTCAAAAGAAGAGAGATTGTTGAGTAAGAACGGGGAGAGGGTTGTCTAGAGGTGGCAGAAGAAGTGTGCAGATCTAAGTCAGAGACTGAGAGAAAGAAAGAACAGCCCCCACTGGACATTTAGGAGTATGGCAGCTCCTGCCAGGGGGAGAAAGAAACAGGGAAAAGAGGAGTATGGAGAATTTCCTCACAATAGAATGAATTTTGATGGAGAAGAGCTGTTTTTTGTAATAGCTTTTAAGAAAACCCATTCCCATAGCCTGGAGGCAAGTCTGAATGAGGTTTGAGGGTAGGGGGAGAAGTAGAAAGGAGGCTTTACAGTAGATTCCTAAAAAAGTCAATAGAAGGAGGCTCTGTCCCTCATTTTGATTGCAAGATATATGACATTAGACAGGCTGGCTCAGGACCATGCGCTGATGCTGGGTGTGCCCCAGCTGGACACCACTCCCTGACAACCTGCCCACATCTCCTGCTCTTTGAAGGCACACAGTTCTGCATGCATTTCCCAGGTCAGTGCCACTGGACACTCTGACAAAAGGACAAGGAGAGCTGGTGTTGAGGGCTTCTGCTTTTAGAGAACAGACAAATGGCTTTAAGGGGAAGGAAACAGGACACCAGCAAGCTTCATGGCTGTGTTCTCTTCCAAAAGCACTGCTCTGTAATATAATTGTATTCGGACATTTTTTTTGCATGACGTCAGGGAATAGCCTCCCTTAAAAGCTTTCATGAAAAAGCACAACTATAAAACAGACTCAGGCAATGAAATGGAAACCAGACGAGTGGGTCTGCATAATTTGGGTAAAGAGATTTCTCCTTGCAGCTCTGTGATCTGATTGCCACTCTTTGCATAAAACTCTATTTCACAGGCCTCACATACATGTGAGTCTTACCTTACAGGTGCTCTCAGACATAAAATGTCTTCATTACTGAATGCGATGAGGTGCAGGAAAGCAAGGGTTCCCTCCTCAGTGGCTGTTCAGGCCACCTTCCAGGCATGTGACCTTTCTAGTCCTCCAAGTCCTAAACCCCTTGTCCTTGTGTGAGCCCAGCCCCAGCAGCAGTGCAGAGGGAAGGCTAGACCCATGTACACCTTCATCTACCCCTCACATCCCTGCTCAGCGTTAGTGTTTGGGTTAATCTTTGGGAGATGTGTCCCAGGAAGCAATAATGATTGAAGAGGCACTTTCTTACCCACCCCCTTTTCTTTAAAGCCTCAGGAGCACAGAATTGAATTACCCATCATCCTCTGTTCTTGGCACACTCTGACTCCATCCTCTAGGAGATCTTTTCTTTTTTGTATTTTTATTTCTTATTGAGGTAAAACTTACATTATATAAAATTAACCATTTTTAAGTTTACCACTCAGTGGCATTTAGTACTTTCACAATACTGTGCAACCATCACCACTATCTAGTTCCAGCGCATTTTCATCAACCCCCTCCTCAAAAAAAGCCCCATGTTTATTAAGCAGTCACTCTCTATCCTCCCCTCCCCTCCCAGCTTCTGGCAACTACTAGTCTGCTTTTTGTCTCCATGAATTTTTCTATTCTAGATTTTTCGTATAAATGAATCATAATATACGATCTTTTGTGTCTGGCTTTTTTCACTAGGCATAATGTTTACAAGGTTCATCCATGTTGTAGCATGTATCAGTACTTCATTTCTTTTTATGCTTGAATGATATTCTATTGTATGGATAGATCACACTTTGTTTATTCACTCATCCACTGATGGACATTTGGGTTGTTTCCACTTTTTGGCTATTGTGAATAGTGCTGCTTGGAAGATTCATGTACAAGCTTTTGTTTTGAGTACCTGGTTTAATTTCTCCTGGGTATATTTCTAGGAGTAAAATTGCTGGATTATATGGTAATTCTATGTTTAACTCTTTGAGGAACTGGGGGTCCTTTCTTGATAGTCATTCCCCTAGGTCTGCTGTGACAAGGAAAAATAGGCATATACAACCGCATTTCCACTCTCCCTAGACGTTGACCTGGTTCTGCTAGATTTGGAAAGAAACCAAAGGAATAAGTTTGAGGAACCAGGAGTCTCTCTGGAAGTGAATGAGGTCACCAAAGAGATACTGGTAATCAGAAAAAAAGCCAGTCTGGGTGGGGGATGGGGAAGGGATAGGGTGCTGAGAGGATTTGGAGCCACTAGAAAAGACTGGACTAAGGCAGGGAAAGAAGTTAGTGAGAAGGGAACTCAGTTGCCCAGAATGAAGGGCAATGTTAACCTAAAACACCATGGCTAGTGTGGCCAACGCAGTAGTGATGGAGAAGGAGTACAAGAGAGCTGTGGGCTTCTTTTTTTCTGTAACAGTGAGGGCAGGGGAGCCAGGCAGAAAGAGCCTTTCATGCTGAGGAGTTAGGACATTGAGGCTTAGAGGAGCCACTTGAAGGCTTTTAAAAGGCAACTTTAGAAAGATCACCCTGGCCACAGGGTAGAGGATGGCTTGGAGCAAGACTGGGAGCAAGGAGGCTAGTTAGGAGGTTACCATGGTTCTTAAAGGCAGGCTCGTGTGGGTGAACCTGGGAGTGGCAGTGGGGATGGAGAGATAGGTACAGTTGTCACGACAGCTAACTGTGGATGTGGATGAGGGCCAAGGACAACATGCCACTAAGTAGAAAGGGCAGGAAGTAGCAGAGGAGATACTGTCAAAGAGACCCTGGGAGCTCCAAAGCCCTGTATACAAGGCCGAAGATTCAAGTGAGATAAGAGGTGAGAGGCTACGAGTTCAGGGACAGGAAGGTTGCGGAAGCAGGCCAGACTACCACTTCTTGAGTGAGAACTAAATTCAGAAATTCTATGTAAATACAAATATTGTAATTTGAATTATACCAACATTGATTAATTTTCATGAAGAAAGATTTTTTCCATGTAACTCCATCAAACCAATTTAATTACTTGGTCAACTTTCCACGTCGGTCGGTTAAATCATTCTAATGTTCTCTTATTTTCTTAGTATCAATTCTTTTATGTATAAATTTAATAATGAAGATTTAATTTTTGGTCAAAAATTTTAATCAATAAGAGTTTTACCATACCCAGTTTTAGACAGTTAGTTTTACTTTTTAATGTTTGTTTGCTCATTTCCTCTCTGGTGGTGATAGTGATGGTGGTGTTGATTTGCAGTTACAAACAAAATGACTTTTTTGGTCAGTTATTGTGACTTTTATCATGTGCTATTTAGCCACTGTCAATTTAGTTTTATATTGACTATTTTTACTAGTAATACTCAAGGCAAGATCAAAACATCCTCAAAGTCAAAAACAACCTGCTTCTTCTCAGAGCACCTCTTTCTCCTAATCCCTCCTCCCACTCTTCCCAGTGAAGGACTGGCACTGTTTTTGTTCTTGTTAAACCTGGGAGTGAGGAGAGGGTACCAGTAAGGGAGCTTTCTGGATTCTGGATAAGGCTGGGAGACAGTAGTGATAAAACCCTAAGGCGAGAAAAATTATCATCCTGAATTTTTCTGATTTCAAATTTCTAGTCTTTGGTTACACTTCCAAGACCATCTGCATCCACTACCTTCTATGACCCACCAATGTGTTGGGGAAGTTGGGCAGCCCCCCCATCTTGAGCTCTGTGCTGTGTATTCTGTGCCTAGACTGGACATGTCTTCAGGACAGCTCTGGCTCTTAGCTAGCACAGCGCCTTGTACTCATGACAGTTTTGCTGAAATGAATCCTTTGGTTCCTTTCTCTATCCCATCACAAGCCCTGAATAAGCTGAAAAGGGTGAGGGTGGAAGTGGAGAACTAGGGAGGATCATGGGGGTGGGTGGCATCGAGGGCTGGTGAAGCTTCAGGAAGAACTCAGAAGGAGCTGGTCAGTCATCAGAGCTCAGGCTGAAAAGCAATTTCCTGTAAGAAAAAGAAGTTCCAGTAGTGAAATGAGCTAAAGAAAACCGGAGTGACTTCAAAAAAAGGGAAAAGAGAAATTGCAAAATCCAGGATCATCACTAAAGAATGTATCTATAGAGCCTTGAACTCTGTCCAGGCAGAGGAAGAGGGAGCTGATAGAAGAAGGGGACCTCAAGTTGCCTAGGGCTCCCTCCCAAGGCGGCCTTCCAGTCTATAGCAATTCTCATTGTAACTCACCTCATCAAAGGCACTTTTGCCTGCCTTTACTGGCTCACTGGGCAAAGTAAGGGAGATGGGGAGAGCTGGTCAGATTGCCCCTTCCAGAAGGAGAGTTTTGGAGTGAGTGAACATGTTAGAGAGGAATAAAGGCACCTACCTTCCATGAAGAGGTGGAAGTGACTGAACACTTTGGGAAGCTCAGCAGAGTGAAACCACCAAGGAGCAGGCAGAGTGTAGGGGAAGTGCCGGAGAAGGCGGTTTTTATCTGGGGCCAGGGGCTTACTTTGCATCTTGCCCAGGAAAGGCCTGACATGGTTCAGGCCGAAGGAATCCTTGCTGAATGGAGACATGCCAAATGTGTCCCAGATGCTGTTGTCTAGAGCATCTCTGGTCAGGACCCAGCTCACTCCTCACCCTGTGGCCCCCTCACACACCAGGGGCCCAGGGAAAGGCCTTCGTTATTCTGGAACCACCATGGATGAAACCCACATGAACCTTACTCTTTCCCATGGGAGGTAGCCACAAGAAACAGGACATTGAGCTACACATAAAACTGGATTTAACTGCAGTACCCTGAAAGGTTCAGTGGCTGGTGGGTGCCACTTCCCACCTCCACAAGCTGACAGCCCATAGGAAAAGCGGATCTTTTTCACAGGCGGTTGTTGCCCGAGGGTGATATTTGTTTGAATCCATTCCTTTATCTTTGGTGTAGTTGGAAGTGAACAGATCCAAGTATTTTTATAAGCTTTAAGCTGAGGGTACTTATTAACCAGCTATAATTTATCAACTGCTTTTTGGTGAAGTATAGCCCTACTGAATAAGAAGTACACACTTTTAACTCTTATGAAATGCTTATTTGTTTTCTTTCATGCAGGTTGGCTGCATTCGTTTTTAAAATCAGTCAGGGAAATGTGTTTTATATATATATTTATGTATGTATACATTTATATATTTATAAATTACATACATATATTTACCCAATGATTTGAGGTTGGCTCACATTTTTTAAATTATAGGGGTTTTTTAACTAAAAATAAAGGGTTTTTAAAAATCTTTTCTTTAAAATGAAAACAGAGGACTTGCTGGAGTATTTCTGGTTTTACGAAGGTCACCATGGAGGTGTTTCCCTCAGGCATGTGACTATGTCTGCAGGAACCTGTCTCTGGGGGCTGGGTCTAAGGAACTTTTGGGAATCCTGGTCATTTGTCCCATATGAATATAGCTAGAAAATTAAGAAAAAGCAAATTACCAATATTTGAAAGTTTTTCCTCAAGTATTTTTAGAATTTCAAATGATGGTGTTTTTATCCTTTCCCTTCAGACCTGGAAAATTTTTCCACCTCCAGACAGAAAGGGCTCTGTTACAAGCTGTTCATCTCAAGTGGCTGCTTTTCACCTGTTGCCATCTCTCTGCCCAGAGTTGGTGTGAAGGGGCTGAGCTAGGGACTGCCTTCCAATAAAAAGGAAATGAGGACATGAGCTCCTTTTCTTCTGCTGGAGACCTAGTCCTCTGTTTCCTCATGAACACTGAAGAGTCCCATCCGTCCATGTCCTGGAGTGTTTACTTAAAGAGAATTCACTGAAGGGACTATTCACAGTTGTACAGGGTTGCGCGGAGGCTTCAGGCAGGGTTTCTCAACTTCAGCACTATTGACAGTTTGGGGAAGAGGCTGTAATGTGCATTATTTAGTAGCATCCCTGGCCTCTACCTACTACGTACTAATAGCACCACCGCCAATGAATTGTGATGACCAGAAATGTCTCCAGACATTTACAAATGTCCCCTGAGGGGCGACATCATCTCTGGTTGAAGTTCAGAACCACTAGGTGAAGGGAAGCAGTAAGTGATGTTGAGTCACCCAGGGACTAGCAATGGTAGGAAGCTATTACTTCCCTACCACTCTACAGCTGAGAGCAGAGGGAATGGGTTTAACAGAACCTGGTGAGAGCTGAATTGGGGGCAGGGGGTACAGCCACCACCAAAACCTTGGTGACTTACAGGGGAAGATGCAGGAGAAGTACCCAAGTTCTCTCTCTTCCTACCCTCCAAAATCTCAGCATCACTTTTCCATTAGATGAATCCAACTAGATGCCAGGTGTCAAGGAAACCTGGGTAATGCAGTCCATAGAGGTCAACCTCCTGGACACTGACGGGATAGACAAAGACAAAGAATGGATCTGGGGTGGAGAACAGAAAATAATCAGTCAATTCATCCATCCATCTGTTCATTGAATATTTATGCTTAGCAAAATGGTTAAGAATATAGGCTTTGGAGTCAGACAAGCCTGGGTTTATATCTGGCTCTACCACTTACAACCTGTATGATTAATCTTGATTGAATTACTTCTCTAAATCTTCAATAACCTTGACTGTAAAACAGCAGCATGATTCTATCTACACATGTGGTCTGATTCTTGTAATCTTGGAGTCTTCCCATTGGGGAAAAACAAGCCTAAGTTAATTGCTTAGGACAAGATTCTAATCAAGTGCCAAGTGGGCGTTATCTGCTCTGTGCCCAGCGCTATTATATGATGACCCTAGAAAAAGCAACAATGTGGGATTTGGCCACAGAATGCCCTCCCTCACCATCTGTGAACACATTGAGTGCTGTACAGATATGAGCAGAGAAAGGTCAAAGTGGGCTAGAGAATTCCAGACCACAGGACCTAGGTTGGGTCCTGAGAGACAAGTAGGCCTGTCTAGACAAGAAAGAAGATCAGACAGGAGGAATGGTGAGTAAATCAAAGCCATGAGAGTGGGTAGAAGAGGGAAGGCTCAGAGAGGGGCGAGGGAGACTGGTGAGAGGAGAGCTTTGGCCAAGGGTCTCAGTGTTCTCATCTGTAAAGGTAAGGAGCTGGCCTCGGGCCCACTGCTTTCCTCAGTACCCTAGTGTAGGGTTCACAGACTCACATGCCTACAGGGGTGAGGTGGGAGGCATGTGAGTCTGTGGTGCCAGACCAGAAGCACAGATGCCTCCTGTAGGGCGTGGCCAGTGCTCTGCTTCAAGCAGCTGTTATCACATTAAAATGCAGATCTAGAGAGGTTCTAATTTTCCGAATGTTCAAAAGATGTTAGAAATTTGGATTTTTTTTTTAGAGTAATCTCCTGATTTTTCAAAAACCATGCAAGTTGTATGGAAATTGTGTAAAGACCAAACAGTCCCTTTGCACCCCTGTGCAGATGCTTCTAATAGGTCCCTTGGGGCCTGAGATCTGTGTATTTGGTTGGGTTTTGCCTCCATGTGTACTGTCTTTTAAACAGTGGTTTCCAGGGTTTAAAAGAAAAAAGAAGTAGGAGGAAGAAAGGTCCTCTTAGGCCAGGTGAAGTTTACGTTCCCCTCTAGACTTAAGAGCATGGCCAGGTTGGGAGTGGGGGGAAGGGCTGGTTGTAGTCCAAGGACACCGACTCAGAGCAGTTAGTGTGTGGGCCGTAGGCTCAGTGCTGCAATGCGCCTGGCACTTAGCCCAGTGCATGCTGGGGTTGGGGCTGCCCTTGGGAGTACTGACCGGCACATTTGGTTCTTTTTTGATGAAATTTTTTAAATATTCAGATAAAGAGGAGAGACTAATACCACAAATACCCATATTCCCACATCCAAACTTCCTTTTGGTTCTTCAAAGCTGGAGTTGTCACTCCTCTCCATTCATTAAGACACTAACCTTCCTCTGGGCCATTTGTCCTAGGTAGGGGTCACCTGGGAGCTCCGTTTAGAGGTAAAGGCTGAGATGATGACCTACGATGGTGTAGCCATGAAGTCCTCCTCTAGATTGCCATGCCTGGAATCCCACCTCTGAGCCCTGGCTCTGATGGCCCTGAAGAGCAGAGAGCCCCGGGCTCTAGAGGTGGAGGGTTGGGAGAGGCAGGGAGCAGAGAAGCTTCCAGCACCCCCAGGATAGCTGAATGGCAAAGTCAGCAGCTGAACCAAGCTTCAGTTCCACACTTGTTTCTCATGACTAATTAAATATAGTATCTTGCCCTGCTAAGGGGAAGTGAGAAGTCTGTGGAAAAGACTAGAAATAATGGAGTTTTCTGGAAACAGCCTAGTGAAACCTTAAAATATTTTCACTCACTAAGAAGGCACAGTAATACTCACTCAATCAAACACTGCCTCTGCCACCCCAGGCCTGCTCCAGCCTATGTGAACCTCCACCTTCACCTCCAGTTCTCCTCAGAAACACCCCTCTTCTATGGTCTAATCTCTCTGCTCCTCCCTTTTCTCCCAACTGTGCTTGACTTCTGACCCTCTGCCTGCCCAAACTTCCCCTCCATGCTCTCCCTCTTCCCATTCCCCACATTTTTTTTTCTTTCTCTGTCTTTTCCTTACTGCTAGTAATGGTATAATTAGTTCACATCATACACCATCTTGGACTATTTCCTGACACTTCATAGGTGTTCATTTGCCTCTGACTAAACTATTTGCTGTCTGAAAAAAGGGGCTGGGTTTTTTCTCATGTTTCTCACAGTGCCCTGCCACATAGTAGGTGACCGAAAAATACTTGTGGCTATGTAAAAGTTTGAATTGACAGGTAAACGGATGGGTGGGTGGGTGGGTGGATAGAGAGTTGGTTGGATTGTATAGTTGAGAGATTTTCCACAGATACCTGAAATTCAAGTGAGTTATCCATTCACAAGGATGGAAGACACAGGATTAACCAGTTCTAAAAACTCACTTGTTAAGATCCTAAGCCATTTCCAATGACTGAATGTTAATCCCCCATTTTTCAGCCTTGTGCCCACACTCCCCATGCCCCCAGCCCAGATCTCATTTACATACCACAAAATATACTATATTAAAGTACAAATTTCAGTATATTCACAAGGTTATGCAACCATCACCACTATCTAATTCCAGAACATTTTCATCAACCCAAAAAGAAACATTGTACCTATCAGCAGTCCTTATTTTCCCCATTCTCCAACCCCGGGCAACCACTGATCTACCTTTTGCCCCTATGATTTGCCCATTCTGGATATTTCACATAAGTGGAATTATACATTATGTGGTCTTTTGTGTCTGGCTTCTTTCTTTCACTTAGCATAATGTTTTCACAGTTCATCCATGTGGTAGCATGTACCAGTACTTCATTCTTTTATGCCCGAATAACATTTCATTATATGGCTATACCACATCTTATTTATCCATTCATTGGTTGATGGGTGTTTTTGGTTGTTTCCGCTTATTGGCTATTGTAAACAATGTTGCTGTGGCTATTCCTGTACACGTTTTTGTGTGGACATGTTTTTTATTTCTCTTAGATGTATGCCTAAGAGTGGGAGAAACTTTGAGACCATTTTCCAAAGTAGCTGCACCATTTTACATTTCTACCAGCAGGTTATAAGAGTTCCAGTTTCTTCACATCTTCACTAAAATTTATTGTCTTTTTTATTATAGTTATCCTAGTGGATATGATGTAGTATTTCATTGCAGTTTTGATTTGCATTTTTTTGATGGTTAATGATGTTAAGCATCTTTTCATGTGCTTACTGGTCACTTGTATATCTTCTCTGCAGAAATGTCTAATGAGATCCCTTGCATATGTTTTAATTGGGTGGTGGTGGTGGTGGTGGTGGTGGTGGTTGTTATTGGGTTTTAAGAGTTCTTTATGTATTCCATATCCAAGTTTCTTGTCAAATATAAGATTTGCAGATATTTTTTGCAATTCTGTGAGTTGTCTTTTCACTTTTTTAATATGTTCTTTGAAACAAACATTTTCAATTTTGATAAAGTCTAACTTTTATTGCTTGTGCTTTTGATGTCATTTTTAAGAAACCATTGCCTAATACAAAGTAACAAAGCTTTATTCCTATGTTTTCTTCTATGAGTTTTATCGTTTTAGCTCTTAAATTTCAGTCTTTGATAAATTCTGAGTTAATTTTTTGTATATGTTGTGAAGTAGGGTCCAACTTGATTCTTTTGCATGCGGATATCCAGTTGTCTCAACTCCATTAGTTGAAAAGACTGTTCTTTCCTCCCCCTCCCCCCAATTAATTGCCTTGGCACCCTAATCAAAAATCGATTGACTAAGTATGAGGGTTTATTTCTGTACACTTGGTTCTATTGATTTTTATGTCCCTTTCCTTATGCCACTACCACACTGTCTTGATATCTGTAGCTTTGTAGTAAGTTTCAAAATCATGAAGTATGAGTCCTCCAGTTTTGATATATTTTTCCAAATTGTTTGATTGTTCTAGACACACAACAGATTCTTCAAGTGGCTTTGTCACTTGCTTTCTTGTTTCCTCGATGAACTGGTGAGCTTGTGAGAGCCTGGCTGGCCTGCAGGGTTAGGTGAAAAATTCTTCTCCCTACTCTCCTGCTTCTCCTTCACAAGGCATTTGTCCTGTAGAGATCTGGGCTTTTCAGGCTGAGCTGTCTTAGTCCAGAGCATGGTAGAAAAAGAGAATTTGGTGGGATACATCTGGCCCCTCAACTGGGAGATCTAAATCCAACTAATCCTCCCTTTCCCCCCATCCCCATCCCAACTTTCCTTCGCCTTTCTTCCTCATCTTGCAAGGTTGGTGTTTGGATAGTTATAATTCTATCTAGATCCACTTCCAGCCTACTCACCAGCTCTTTTGTGCCTCTGTCATTCCCATCACTCTCCTGCCACATCATGGCAAAATGGCGCAGGATGGAAGATATCTGTCCTGTCATGTGGGCCTTCTTGGTGGCATCTCTGGTCAGCTCCATGTATCCTTTATGGACCCAATAGGAGGGTTGCCTGAGCTACAGGCACTGATTTTGTTGGTAGATGAAACTTATTTCTTCACTGTGGTGCTTTTAGCCCTTGCCTTAAGGAGACAATAAAAACAAAGGGTGGGGAAAAGGCGGGGTGAATCAGAGGGCAGATTTTTTTGAAAGGTTGCAAGATAAGCTGACCTGCTGCTTGTGCCACAATACTAAAGACTTATAGCTTTGACATTTTTTCAAAATATATAGCCCTGAGCTGGGAGCTTTTTTAATAACTAAAAGTGATAAAGTCTAACTTGTTCATCTCCATGGGGTGATGGGTTAGGGTGCAGGTAGGGTGCAGCCCGTGCGCTGAGATAGACAACTCAGGGCCGCCACTACTGACTCCATGAACTTGGACCTGTTTACCCAACCCCTATGAGCACAGTTTCCTCATTTGTTAAATAGGGGTACCTGCCTTATGGTGGTGGGAACAATAAGGGTTCAATCGAAGGAAAATGTTTATCATCAACAATACTACTAGTTAACCATTTGATGAATGCTTTTTTTGTGGCAACACCTATGTTAGTGTTCAAATTAAATCAAATGGGGGTAAAGGAAAGATGTTATGTTCTCCAGCTCCATAAACTAGAATGTTTTGAGCATCTGATTGATATATATATATATATTTAATCCTATGCTGATCTTCATGTATATTTTCAATTCTTTCAGAGTTAAAAGTTGCCAGTTAATCTGCCAGACAGATTTTGAACCAGTTGAGAACTACAGAGAAGAGTCAGACAGAGATTATATTGTAGGTGAAGGCTAGAACAACATCTGACTCAGACCTATAGCCAAAGTGCACCTTCACACACACCCCTTTTTCTGTTTCCTAGTTTAAATTCTGGTTCCAGGCTGCAGAGTCCCAGCTTGAGGAGCAGGGACACTAGAGGCAGGTGTCGTGGGGGATTGATTTGGGGCTCTCACGGTGATAACATTGGTCCTTTGGCTGTTTCCATGAGTGAGGCTCTACTTTTGTGGGCTCTAGGTAGCCCTGGCCCTGCTGGGGAGTTACCAAACCTCCTTATCTCACCATAAAGACAGTGAGATCTCTGGAATGTTGGTACTGATTCTCCAGATCTGTGCTCTGCATACACAATGAAACTTATTGCTAATCTTAGTGTCTTTACAGCCATGTAAAGCTCTGTGACTATATGCAAGTAGGTTAACCTATCTGAGCTCTGGATTTCTTATATGTGAAGTAAGAATAGTTAACCCATAGTACTGGAGAGAAAGTACTTGGTTGGGGCCTAGCACATCATAGGCCCTCAGGGGGGCTGTCACGCTAAGCCTGGTTCAACACCATAGGGAACTTGGCCTTCCATTCTAGACTGAGCTTTCTCCCTGTGTGCTGAGTAAGTCTCTCTTGGAGCCAATTGGTCAGGGACATGTCTGTGGGCTAGAGATGGAAATGTGGATTTGGGAAGAACAGGTCTCAATAGAAGTAGGTCATTGAAGACAAGCGTTGGTGCATGGAGGTTCCTTGTCTGGGTGGTGGGATTCCAGTTCCATATTTCAGACCTCCTCCGGATTGGGGGTGGGAGAGGTGGAGTTGTTGGCGGAAGTGTCAACACCCTGAGCCTCCCTTCAAACCCATATTTAGGACTGTCTAAGGCAAAATGGTGAAATAAGCAATAGTTTCCCCAAGGGACCCACTTCCTCTTTCAGCACCCTTCCCCCAGCCAGCTAAGAAAACAAGTGTCTGAAAACGAATTCACTCCAAGAGGGCAGCAAAATATGAGCTAATTCCAGCCCACCACCTGTTGTTGTACAGCCTATGAACTATAACACAGCGGTTTTTATATTTTTAGATGGTTGGGAAAAAAATCAAAAGACTATTTTATGGTATGTCTAAATTACATGAAATTCAAATTTTATTGGGCCATAAATTTTATTGAAACACAGCCACAACCATTTGTTTACTTATTGTCTGTAGCTGCTTTCAGGAGAGTTGAGTAATTGTGACAAAGTCTAAAATATTTACTTTCTGGCCCTTTAAGAAAAAGTTTGCTGATGCCCTGCGCTAAGATGTTAGAGATTCAGTGTGTTAGGTGCCCAGTGGGATTTGCTGTCAGAGAAAGGGGCAAACCAATGGAATCCAGGCCTTGTGGCAGGCCGAAGAAGAGACACGGAGTGAGAAGCATTCCTGATATCCTTGCAATTACACTAGACGGCCTGAGGGGAGCTAAACATCTAGTCCTGCAAGTGGGGCTGCTTCTGTCCACACTGGGAGAGGGAGCATGGAAATGGTGGGGTTCAGGCCTATGACTCATTCTAGCTGTGTAAACAGCAGGACGCAAAAGTGCAATGATAACCTTTAATGAGCCTATCCCACTGGCTTCCTTGCCCAGCTGGTAGCAGTAATTTTACCTGAGGCCTTTAATGTTCCCAGAGTCCAACAGAGCCTCCCTGGAGCAACACATTCATCACTTGCCTCTCTCTTATTTCTGCAGAATTTGCCTTCTGTCACGTGGATGCCTCTATTGCCCTGGATCTGGCCCTGGCTGTGCTGTGTGACCTGCTCCAGCAATGGGACCAGCTGGCCGCTGGACTCCCAGTCCTGCTGGGATGGCTGTTGGGAGAGGGTGATGACCTCACAGTCTGTGTGGAGAGTGTGCATCAGGTAGTCCTGGGGTCTCAGGGCAGTGGAGATGAAGTTGGAGTGTCCTAAACCCCACTGGATGCAGCACTCAAAGGCATACTTAAGCCTATAGTGCCTGCTGCAAGTGTGCTTCTGGATGCTCAGAGCTGTAACAAATTAGGAAACTGTCCAAACATCCATGGAAGTCTGCTGGGGGTTCCGGGGCCGCTCTCATGCTGGCTTTTTGGGTTCTGGTCTGTGGGGACAGAGGACTTTGAAAGAGACTCCTGGGAAGCTGAGAGTTGAATTATGGAAAATTCTTATTAGTCAGTATTAGAGCTGGGGGCTCCCTATTGTGAGCTTAAGGTGAAACATTTCCAGAGAACTGAAGTCCTTCCAGGGTAGAAAGAAAACTATTAGCCTGTCCAGGTGAGAGAGCAGTCAACAGGTAGGGAAACTGAGGACCGAGACAAGCAGCAAAAGCATCTTGAGTACTGAAAATTCATATCCACCAATGTCTGACTCAGCTGGCCTTCTTGGCATCACTGGCAGGCTGAGAGTTCAAAAAGCAGCCTATTTACAGGAAATTCAGAGACAAGATAAAGTGTCTGTGATAAAATGACCTTGAAAATCCCCAGTATTATAGAAATTTGATTTCATACTCAGAGACTAATTAGTGTCTCATGTTTGGTAATTTGCTCTTTTTATGCTGCTGAGTGTTCCCTTCCTCCTTTCTCTCTCATTTCTAGATATACCCTTAGGTGTAGGGCCCACTCCCATGTTGAGGTCCCCTTTTCAGCACCAGCCCCCAAATATCTTGGTTTGGAACCATAAACACATCTTTATCAAAGGTCATGTTAAGTCTGGGAGGGGGGGAATTCCTCTCCAGCAGAGAAGTACAAGTGAAAATAGAAGGTGACCTTCAAGGCTGCAAGTGATGTGTATATGTGGGTGTTGACAGGCGAGAGTAGGCCCTTTCTCTGGTGGGGGAGGGGACACATCTCTTCTGCATCTGGTAAGACTCTGGTCTGGACTAGGGCTTGTCAACATTCCCCATAAGGTTGACTTTTGGCTTTTTCATTTGATCGAGGTGGAAGAAGACTACCTGTTTGAAAAAGTAGAAGTCAACTTTTGGGCTGAGACCCTGATCTTCGTAAAATATCTCTACAAGCACCTCTTCTGTCTCCTCTCCAAGTCCAGCTGGCATTCCCTCAGCCCTGAGAGGCTCTGTCATCTTCAAAGGACAACATCAGAGCAGTACCACCTCCTTTCCCAGCTCTTCAGAGAACTGCCACCAACTGCTGAGTTTTTGAAGACAGTGGAGTTCACAAGATTGCGTATTCAGGAGGAAAGGACTTTGGCTTGCCTGAGGCTGCTGGCCTTTCTGGAAGGAAAGGAAAGGGAAGACAGCCTTGTCCTCAGTGCTTCGGACTCTGTGGCAGAAGCAAATCTGTTAACTCTTCCAGGAACAGAAACGGCTTGTTGAAGAAAGAAGACTTTGGGGGTGGGGACAGTGGGGGTAGATTAGTCCTCCACTAAACCTGCAGGAAATGTGAACATAAATCAAGTATTTTTCCCCTTCATACTGCCCCCCACACACACACTTCTGTGAGTCTAGTCCGCCTACAGAGGAGTTTTTCTTCAGTTCACTCATTTAAGGCAGCCTGGTTTATTGCAGCTACTGTAGGAAGTGAGGCTACCATGTTGAATATTTACTCTGTTCCCAGGTGCAGGCCACCTGCAGGCCTGAATTAGCCTTTTTCATCCCCCAGGACTTCTAATGTCCAGCCATAGCTGGCCTGAATTTTCTATGAATTGACTACACAGAATTGAGTTTTAACACATGATTCCCCCGCTCCTTTTTTTTTTTTTGGCTGGATGTAGGAGCTGGATTACTTGGCAAACAGCCCACTTGGTCAGAATTCCAAATTTTATTCCAGTTTAGCTAAAGCAGAAATATGTTCCAAATGTTGGATTCTGAGATTAAGGATCAACTTCAAATAGTTTTGTTTTTATTGTCTGCATGTGTGAGTCCTGCAGTGACCTACACATGCCATCCTAATTATTAAAAGAGCTATTGAGAGTTCCTACCACCACCCCCCCACCCCCACCCCAAAGTGTTTGTGCTAATGCTAGGATACCTGATTATGCCACCCAGTGAAAGCATAGACTCTTGGCTCTTAAAAGGAACCTGGAGAAAGGAGAGCCAGAATAAATGATTTATTTGATGCCTGCACTGTTTACTATCATTTTCTTGGTGGCAATAACAAGTTTCTCGTTTAAAGATGCCAGTTATCCATTTCAGTAATTGAATCTAGAAACCTTAAGGGTTTTCTGCCTTTCCAAGCCCAGCCCTCTTCCTCAGACACCCAGCAGGTGTCACCCTTGCACACATTTTGCTGCTGGTCCTGTTTTTCATTGGCTTGACATTTTTAATTTGTAATTTCAGGATAAGTGTAACCCACAGAGAGTTATCTTGAAATTCATAGCTTGGATGGGTCGCAGCCTCATCCACATTCATTTTTCATCCTAGTTATCTGAAAAAGTCATTTCAGTAATAGTATGTAAACTTAATCTGGCTTTTAGGGTTTATAAATATGTTTAAATACATCTCAGGTGAGCTGTCACTTAGAATTTTTTTTATTGATGTTTGACGGTCTGAAGGGGCAGTTTAGAAGAGAGTTTGATATGATCATTTCCTACTGCAGAAATGCTTATATTTCAAATATAATTTGTCTCTCTCTGAAAGAAAACCACCTAACACTAAAAACACAGCCATAATGGAAGTATAGAGAAAGGGCTCTTTAGGAAGAGGCAGGGAGAAGAGTTAACTTGTGTCCAAAGTTTTGTCCTAAAGAGAACAGGAAATTCCCTGGGTAGTTTTGCAGTCAGCTCAAAATGCGTTTTGTGTGTGTGTGTGTGTTTATGTATGTGTGTGATCCTGAATTAATTACCTGGTTAGGCATCTGTGTAGCCCACACTTGATGGAAAGTTGCCAACCTAACATTTCTTTTGTTCTTAGAAGACCTGGCTGGTGAGAAGTCAGGGAATTGTTGGCATAATGTGATAACCATGGGAGAATAATTATGAAACTGGCCCCGGCAAAGCACAGTTCATTGGAAAAGGCCAGTGTTCTTTTTTCTCCATTTAAAGTGAAATAAAAGCAGTTACATAATAAAAATATTTTACACCAGCAAGTACTCGGTATCAAAGAATGTTGGTACCTTAGCACGTTTACTTATTATCTCCAGAATCCTTCTACCAAGCCTGCAAAGTGGGTATTCTCATAGTTGTTGACTAGGAATTACCCCAGGATTTGATCTTGACTGGCTATGGCCAGCCTGGGAGGGCAGAAAGGACAGATGTGTCACTGGCTTTGTATCTGAAATCTTGTTGACCTCCAGTAGCAGTGGCTAGGGAAATGGCTCACACTTTCCTGATACAGTACCAGGAAAACCGGAATACCCTCCTGTCAGGGCCCCCTTCAGAATTTTGTTTTTGGGTTCATTTCTATAAAGAATGTTAATAGTCAGGGTGCTTGAAATGTCCGCTACAGAACCCCAGCCCTGTCCAGGGACCAGGGTAGGCTGAGTAGTAAGAGTAAAGGAGTCACCTCTTCTGAGGCCACTGCCCTAGGGTCCACACTCTGTGGACCAAGATTTGGTGCCCTTAGCTCTACATTCGCTATTCTGTGGACCTGTATCCATCTGGCCATAGTCAAGAGACCTGGCTTTCTCCATTTTTATGCTTTGTCAATTTGTCTTAATAAATAAGATGGATTATACTTGTTTATCTTTTAAACACCTTCACAGATTACTGATTTGCACCTTGACAAGGTGAGAGATGAAGCAGGAATTATCTTAGTTTTACCAGAAAACCCAAGTACCAAATAGATTATATGATTGGCCTAAAATCACATGGCTTGTAAGGAGCAGGGTCTGAACTCCAAACCCTAAGTTTCTGATCTTAAAGTCCTTGCAGCCCTACCCTGACTACCTCCCTGGGCAGGTGGCAGGGATTACAGCAGTGGGCCACTGCACTCAAGCTGAACTCTAAAGAGTCTGTTCCTTAGTGACAGGTCTAGCTCATTTCCTTCCTGGTTAACAGAGAGAGAATGAGCACCTAAAAGAAACAAGGGCAAGGAATCAGCAAGAAATAATATCAGTTTGGGAAGGGGATGTGAGTCTCTCGGCTTTCTTCCCTGATGGGTACTGAACCTTCCAACTTAAGCCCAGGTGCAGTCTAGGTGGCCAGGTGTGCAAAATCATGGGCCAGGCTCCAGTTTTCTGGCAGCATACTTACTGATAGGGAGTGACAAGTGTCCTGCAACAGACTCTCTCAGCGCAAATGGGGCTGCCAGCAGCTTTAGCCTTGCTGGGCACTGGGGGCGGGGGGGGGGCATACCTGGAGGCTGCCCCTTGGCAGAGGACACCCCATCCCAGCACAGGCTTTTGGGGTATGGGGCTGACAAGGAAAGGCAACAAGTCCATCATCCAAGTCCTCGGTGCCCAGCCCTGCCTGGCCGCGGTCGGCCTCAGCCAGAGCCTGCGGCCCACAACGAGGTAAGGCAGGGCGCGTCTCACCCAAAAGCCGGAGAGGGAAGGGGCTTGCAGGGCGCGCCAGACCCAGGCTGAGGCAGGCAGGAAGCCTAGTTGACAGCTGCACCTCAACTCCCGTGAGGGCTGGAGAAGGCCGGGCTGACCAGCAGACGGATGGGGTGGCGGCAAGTCGCCTCCATGCCTGCGCGGCTCTGCCGGCCTTTCCTCCCGTCCTCCCAGCTGGCTCCCCCGCCCGGGACGCCCCGCGCCACTCCGCGCCTTTGGCCCTGGCTCAAGGTCTTGTGATGTGATTAGCAAAGCCAGCGCCTTGTCCTCAGACACTCGGCCCTGCCCGGCAGGCCCCGGCGCTCAAGCCCTGTTTACGGCAGCCTGGGCGGGGAGGGGGGCGGAGAAACCGGCCCAGGCTCCTCTGGGCGAGACTGCCTCGGCAGCCGCCCGCGTGGCCGCTCCGCCCCCACCCCCACCATGTCTCCACGTGCAATCAGATGGAGCCGCCATCCACCCGACTCAAGCCGAGCCCCCGCCTCCCCGCCCCCAACCGGAGCACCCTTTGCAAACCAGCCGTGCCGCGCGGACGGCTGCAATATTCTCGGATTTTGCAATTCCCGCGTCCAGTATAAAACCCAGGGTGGGAGATAAAAGCTCTGCAATTTCGCCTAGCAGGATCGGGCGAGGAAAGACACGTCCAGGATTGCAGAACCCCAGCCACGTAAAACGTGCTGGGGATTTCCAACAGTGCAGTCCTACAGGAGGGGAGCAGTATCTACCCGTCACCACTCAACAGCACCCATCTGGGCCGAACTCTCCGCGCCGCCCTGGGTGCTGGGCTCCGCGGCATCCAGCCCCGCCCAGAGGCCTCTGCCCCCTCCCCCAGAGGAAAAAAATTGGCGGCGGCCAATGAGAGGCCAGGAAGGCGCCTGACGTCTGCGAGCCGGCGGGCGGCGTTGCCTGGAGACCCCAGCCGGGTCAGCGTTCTGTCCCCTCCCCCGGCACGCCCGCCCAGTGGCTGCCGCGCTTCAGCGCTCTATATAGGGCGCGCGCTCGCGGCCCGCGGAGTTCCAGCAGTTCGCGAGCTGCCGTCGGCTCCGCGCGGGGGGGGCGGGCCGGGCGCCCCGGGGTGCGGAGGAGCGCAGTTTGCTTCTCTCTCCTTTTCCCCCACGCCGCACTCCCGGCACCCTCAACCCAGTCCACGCTGCCTCTCTTTCCCGCTTTTCTCGCCCCCAGCCAACTTTCGATCCCTCCCCGCCCCTCGCCCGTTATTCGTCGTGGCTCGAGCTCGGCCGCACCGCCCCGAGGGCTCCTCTGGACCTCCCTACCCGCAACTCCGACCTTTACAGGATCCAGAAACATGTCGACCACACTTATGTCCGCCTTCTACGATATCGACTTCTTGTGCAAGGTACGCGGGGGAGCAAGGAGAAAGAAAGGCGGGCAAGCAGGAAGCCCTTCGAGGTTTCAGACTTTATCTTCTGTCTTAAGCTTTTGGGGGACCCCTCCCCACCTTGACTTTTTGAGGTCGAGAAAAATCCCGAAGTTTGCAGTAGTTATGCTTGTGTTTTGTGGGCGGGGAGAAGGAGCAGGGAGGGAGGAAGGGCAGGAGGGAACGGCTGTAGCTGTTTCTCCCGAGCCGACCGCGGCCACGCTGCCCGGGGCTTCCCGGACCGAGTCTGCGCCGCCCAGGCCGGCGGCCCACAGGCTGAGGATCACATGTCGAAAACCAGCGCGGCCTGGAGTGGGAGTCCGGCTCCTCCCAACGCGAACTTGATTCTTTTAACGCTGTATGGGTGGAGGGTGGGGGGCGAATCGAAAGCTGCAAAAAGGAAAAAGAACCAGAAGGCTGGCAGTTCCTCTGCAACTTGCCCCAACTCTTCCTCCCCTTACCCTTTTTCATCCCTGCCCCGCTCCCCTCCTTTTGGCAGACGGAGAAGTCCCTGGCCAACCTCAATCTGAACAACATGCTGGACAAGAAGGCGGTGGGGACGCCCGTGGCCGCCACCCCCAACTCCGGCTTCACACCGGGCTTCCTCCGACGGCATTCAGCCAGCAACCTGCACGCGCTCGCCCACCCCGCGCCTAGCCCTGGCAGCTGCTCGCCCAAGTACCCAGGCGCGCCTAACGGCAGCAGCTGCGGCAGCGGTGCGGCCGGCAACCCGGCCTCCTACGGCACCCTCAAGGAGCCCTCTGGGGGCGGCGGCACGGCCTTGCTAAACAAGGAGAACAAATTCCGGGACCGCTCATTCAGCGAGAACGGCGAGCGCAGCCAGCATCTTCTGCACCTGCAGCAGCAGCAGAAAGGGGGTGGCGGATCCCAGATCAACTCGACTCGCTACAAAACTGAGTTATGCCGTCCCTTCGAGGAGAGCGGCACGTGCAAGTACGGCGAGAAGTGCCAGTTCGCGCATGGCTTCCATGAGCTGCGCAGCCTGACCCGCCACCCCAAGTACAAGACAGAGCTGTGCCGAACCTTCCATACCATCGGTTTCTGCCCCTACGGGCCGCGCTGCCACTTCATCCACAATGCGGATGAGCGGCGGCCCGCGCCGTCGGGGGGCCCTTCTGGCGATCTGCGTACCTTCAGCACCCGCGACGCGCTGCACCTGGGCTTCCCGCGGGAGCCCCGGCCCAAGCTGCACCACAGCCTCAGCTTCTCGGGCTTCCCGTCGGGTCACCACCAGCCCCCGGGGGGCCTGGAGTCACCACTGTTGCTCGACAGCCCCACATCGCGCACGCCGCCGCCCCCCTCCTGCTCGTCGGCCTCGTCCTGCTCTTCGTCCGCCTCTTCCTGCTCGTCGGCCTCGGCGGCCTCCACGCCCTCTGGCGCCCCGACGTGCTGTACCTCCGCGGCGGCAGCGGCAGCGGCTGCCCTGTTATACGGCACCGGGGGCGCCGAGGACCTGCTGGCGCCAGGCGCCCCTTGCGCCGCCTGCTCATCAGCTTCGTGCGCCAATAATGCCTTTGCCTTTGGCCCGGAGCTGAGCAGCCTCATCACCCCGCTCACCATCCAGACCCACAACTTCGCCGCCGTGGCCGCTGCTGCCTACTATCGCAGCCAGCAGCAACAGCAGCACGGCCTGGTGCCCCCCGCACAGCCCCCAGCGCCGCCCAGCGCGCCCCTCCCTGCCAGTGCCGCTGCACCTCCTTCGCCGCCTTTCAGCTTCCAGCTGCCTCGCCGCCTGTCCGACTCCCCTGTGTTCGATGCGCCCCCTAGTCCCCCGGACTCACTGTCGGACCGCGACAGCTATTTGAGTGGCTCACTGAGCTCTGGCAGCCTCAGCGGCTCCGAGTCCCCCAGCCTCGACCCCGGCCGTCGCCTGCCCATTTTCAGCCGTCTCTCCATCTCTGACGACTGAGGCAAGAGGGCGCCAGTGAGGAGGAGGAAGGGAAGACCTTTCTGCGGGTGTTGGAGGACGCCCCTGCCATCTTGTCCCTCCTAAGGGCAGGGGGCCGCGGGAGTAGGGGGTGACACAAGGCACAAGCAGACTGCAGGCCGGACCGAGCACTTGGACTCGAACATATGTGCCGGGAGGGGCCCCTACTCCTCCCCTTTCGGTTTCCTCTTGTTTTTTTATTATTATTTTTATTGTTATTACGAAGTTTCATTTCTGTTGAGCAAAAAAAGCCAACTAACTTTGTATTGATGAACAAAATATTCACAACAGGGCAGTTGTGATGCGAATAGAACAAAAAGCCAAACACTTAAACTTTTTTAGGTCTCATGAGTTTGGGACTAGAAAAAATCAACCCAGCACCAGCAGCTACCAAGTACCACCATTCCATATCTTCACTTGAAAAGCATTAGTTACAGTCCAGTTGTGGGAACTCTTATCTTGAGAGAAGTTTCTCATTGTCTCAGACCAGTGTAAACAAACCAGCCAAGCCACCACCTTGCTAAACCTATAAGCTTTTAGAATTTAATATTCTGCCAAGAATATGCCTTTATAGTAGTCCTCACTCATCTCCTTAGGTCGTTTTGGTTTTTGTTTTTAAACCGAGTTACATGTGTCTGGGGAAAAAAAACCTTGCATTCCAAAGTTTCATACTGGTTACTGGTTTTGTTGCCACCACTTGGTGGATGTTTAATTTAGAACCATTTTGTCTGCTCTCTGGAAACCGTGGGCAGAGATTAGTTTGTAATTGTTGGGGAATAACTGCTGAATTTTTAGCTGTTTTGAGTTGATTCGCACCACTGCACCACAACTCAATATGAAAAAACTATTTAACTTATTTATTATCTTGTGAAAAGTATACATTGAAAATTTTGTTCATACTGTATTTATCAAGTATGATGAAAAGCAATAGATATATATTCTTTTATTATGTTAAATTATGATTGCCATTATTATCGGCAAAATGTGGAGTGTATGTTCTTTTCACAGTAATATATGCCTTTTGTAACTTCACATGGTTATTTTATTGTAAATGAGTAAAAAAATCTTAATTTAAGAGATTGTATGTAATATTTATTTCATTAATTTCTTTCCTTGTTTACGTAAATTTTGAAAGATTGCGTGATTTCTTTACAGAAATCTATCTTGATGCTGTGGAAGTAGTTTAAGGAATATCTTATGAGTTTTCTTAGAATGTATAATGGTTGTAGCCCATCCAACTTTAAAGAAAATGACCACATACATTGCAATCACGCTTAAGTGTGGCATGCTTTTCTCATTCCAACTTTATAAATTAGCAAAAAATGTTTTGGTTTGCTTATTCCACCAGTTCTACTGTGACATGCTCTGCATATAAAGACATGTAGCAATAATGGGGGGTAGTGTCTCAGTGCCTTTGGAGGGGCCAGAAACTTGCCTTAAATCTTCCTCAACCAAATAAGTATTTTGTCTATTAGTGCTTGAGAGAATTTGAATGTAGGATGGGTTCAACTGCACAAAAGGAAAAGATTTTTACCACTTTTTTTTATATAGATAAAGTGAAGAGGCCAACTTAGTGATAAATGATATGTATTACATGAATATGCCTTGTTTAATTACAGAAAATTCTAAAACCTGTACTATTTTTTTTCCATGTAGAAAGGCAGGAATGCTTTCCTGGGCAGCAGATGAATGAGCAGTAGCGTTAGTTTGTATGTATGTAGGTACAGTTGGAGCACTATGTATGTATGTACTCTGGACTACTTTGACAGAAGTAGGTATTTGAATGTAACTTGAGTTGTAATATATTTTGGGGAATCAGCTCACTACAAATTGTGACTGTAAACATTGTACTGTAAATGTTTTGTAGTTTTCCCCCAATAAAATTTTTGGGAAAAAGTTATGTGTAAGATAGCTTTTTTTGTGGGGATATGTAGCTTTCTAACTCCCCACCACTTGTGTCAGGCCTCACCCAGGTCTTAGAGGGGTTGGGGGATAGGATTTATAGAGCTGACAGAGCCTGCCGTTTCGTATTTTATAGAAGTTCTTTTAGCTGAAAATATTTGACTGTCAAGGGCATTAGTTAGCTGTTACCCTTGGTAATAAGATGCATCCCAGTGTTGGCTGACTGGCTGGTGGCAGCTCCTGGCTGGGAGGCCTGAAGGGGTGTGGCCTGCCTGTGAGTCACCAAATGGATCACGTGTTTGCAGTGGCAGCTAAAGGTCCGGATTTTTTTGCTGGGATGCCCAGGGAATAGAACTGCTTGGCTAGGGAAGGGAGGATGGTCTTGCCAGGCAGTGGGCTATAGACCCTTAGAATGCTATACTGGAGGTGGGGTGTTAGGCCTGGGATTTTCCTGAACTTCGGAAAACCTGGTTGTGTCCTTGTCCAGAGAGAAGGGAAAGGGAGAAAAGATTAAACAGGTTAAACTTATATCTGAGTAATGTTTGTTTACGTGGACAGCTTCCTCTGGGAGTGAGCACACACCCTATTTATGCGAAAGGATTACTGTCTGCTTTTAGACAACTAGCCAGAAAGCAAATTCAACCCAAGGTCTCTAGAAAAAGGCAGAAAAAGAAAACCAATTTGCTGATTCTCAACACAGTTGAACAAAACCTTAGTATGGTTTTTTCCTACAAATCACTTTAAAAATTTAAATAGTTTTACAAATCCATGTTTTTCCTTCACCCTTTTCCCCTCCTCCCCCTGCCCACCACCCAGACACACTTTCCAAAGTAAGAGATTTAGCAATAATTTGTTTTCTTATCTACAGCAGCTGGGCTCTATCAACCAATACTTAACATCCCTTCTCCCTGCCTAGCTGGGGTCTCCTGTGTCAGGCAGCTGAGCTAGGCAGGGTGGGGGTTAGTCTACAGAGCCCCGCCAGGCTTCAGGCAGCTGTTTCAAGTTAAAGATGATTGTGCTGGTGTTAGCTGGAGCATTTTGGTGCTTGGTCCATGCTGCCAAAGGGAATGGGCAACAGTTTCAAAGTTCTCCCAGATGCCTGGCCCCTGGCTGAGGGCCTCAGCGGTGGGGGAGGGGAAATCCGAGGCCAAGGAGGGCTGGGCCTGGAAGACCCTGCAGGCCCTTGGCCTCTTCACCATAAAGAATGTGCAATGGGGAGGAAAAGTCTAAAACGTGTTGCTATTTAGGCCAGGCTGCATTTCAAAGACCTTGTTTCCACTTCATTCCAAAACTTATTTTTCTTAAACAAGTACTTTTTGATCAGCTGGAATGTCAGACTTCTTTTTGGGGTAAGCCACATTCATTTTTTTAAAATCGGTTTGTTTGCAAGCCCAGCTTCTAAGGGTGTTTTGTATTTTAGACCCAGTGGAGAGTGGAAAGCTGGGGGGGAGTCATTCAGAAATTTCCTTGTTGCAAATCAGTGAAGGGTATGTAGGTCATTGTCTCTGCAGCAGCTGGAATTTACAAACAAAACTCTCTGCTCTTGCTTGATCACCCTTAGCAAAGTTTTTGTTTAAATTAGGGGAACAAGAAGTAAAAAATTGCAAGTAAGGACAAGCCAGGATTCCTATCAGGGGCTGGGGAGCGGAACTAAAACTGACTCTGGTTCCAAAACTGCATTATGTTCAGGATAAAATTCTTTTGTAGTCAGTGGTGAAAATGAGTCCAAAATGTGATAGCATTTAGAATATCTTAACAGAGGCATTTCCACAGGCTGTTTGAAAACTGAAGTGTTTTTTAAGCAACCCAACTAGTGTGCACAACTTTCTAAATTATTTCAGAGAAGGGATGCATGCATGGACATATTTTCTACCACTCACTTTGTCTGAATCTACTGCTGAGTACATGGGGGGTGGGGGGAGCACAAAAAAACCATTGAGAAGGCCAAAGCTCTGCACCCACCCATGGAAATAGATGGAGGATTGTAAGCTCTGCAGCAGTTCAGGGACCCAGATGAAAGGTCCAGGCCTGGGAGAGTCCAGTGCAGTTAGGAGAAACAGGCATAGCTCTTAGCTGCAGGTCTGGCCCAGCACTAGGATGCTCAGTGTTAAGATCTGCCTGGGGTGGGGGTGGGGGGTCTCAGAAAAATCCCCAAGCTGAGTGTGTTCAGGGAAGCATGCTAGAGTGCACTTCAACCTGGAATGGGATCATCCCCATGCATTTGCTCTCCTGTTTTGCTTGTGGTGACAAGAGTGAGGGCAGATGTGACTGTGTCTTCTTGAAAGCAGAAGTTGGGTCTCTGTGCCTTCCTTGGCCTTGTGAATTAGTGGGAGTCGTGACAGCCCTTAGAGGCTAAGCCATAGCCAGGCTTACCTTCCATCATGGGCCTATATATCCACTCTCCATTGTTGTTACCTCATTTAATTGTGTTTATTTTTTCTTGTTCACACTCCAGGGGATGTGCAGACCTGTGGCCATCCAGGGCAGATCCAGTTCCATGCTGCTGGCAAGGCCAAGGACGGTGGGGCCGGGGCAGGGAAGTGGGGAGGCTGGGGGAACAGGGAGGAACCAGGCCCTGGCTGCTGCAGGAGCCCTGCAGGAAGGAGGTAGGTGGGGACCTGGGCAGCAAAAAGCCACAGTACCTCCAGGGCCCACCCCTGCCTAGGTGGGTCCTTGCAACCTCTTCTGACAGATTTTGCTAGCCCTGGAAAGCCTATGAGTATGTATATGTCTAAGGGTGTGTCTGTGTGTGTTGAAGGTCTGTGGGGGTGTGTCCATGGGGAGGGTGTATATGTGTCTGTTTTTGTCTGTCTAGGTGGGTGTGCACATGTTCATGTGTGTTATGTGTATAGGTACTCAGGTGTCAGTGTATGGTGTTTCTGTGGGGGGTACTGGTCTGTGGGGCTGTCTAAGGGTGTGTGGATCTATGTGGCTATTGATATGTGTGTGGGGTGTGCATGTACGTCTGCAGGGTGTGAGAGTCTGTGGATAAGTGTGGAAATCCATGTGTGGGTTTGGGTGTGCCTGTTGCTGCGGGTGGGTGTGTCTGTGTAGCTGATGCCGCATGGATAGGAGCATGGATCTGTGGAATGTGAGGAAAGATCTGCCAGTGTTGCTGTATGTTTGGGTCTAGATGTGTGTGTGTAGGTGGGAGTGTGTGTGTGTGGGGGGGTGTTAACAACACCTACAGAGGAAAAGCAGCCCTTTTTAGCAGGCCTCTTTCAAGTTGAAAACTGCTTTCAAAACCCGGAAATGATGGCCAGGCTGTCATCCACTTCCTGCAGGGCAGTGGGCAGAACAGGCTGAGTGGGAGGGTGGAAGACAAGCCTTCAGGCCTGCAGGGACCCTATACCCACCTTACTGTGGGGCACACCTGCCAAGGACAGGCCTCCTGGGCCTGACTGCAGGGACATATTTAGAAACAGTTAATTCTCTGGTTGGAGGAGGAAGGGGCCCATTTTTTTCATCTGTACAGAAATAGCTCTTGTCAGATAGGGTGAGGGGCAGCTCTGAAATAGAAAGATATTAATGATTTTAGGCAGACAAGAAAACTCCTAAGCTCGCTTAAACGGAGTTTAAAATATTTCTCTAAAAATAAGCTTTGTTTTCCTTGTGGATTCCTTTGGCAGTCGGGCCCTCATGTCAGGGTGCTTAGCTGGCCTGGGAAGCAAGGTGGAATTTTTAAAAAAGCCAAGTGTTTCCCAGCTGTGGCCTTGGAAAGTTCTCTGTTTTCCATTTATTAAACTCCTAGTTTCCGGCTAATTAAAATTATTTTCAAATAAAACTCCCTGGCCCAGCAATATTTGATGTAACACAGAATTCCCAGTGACCCCCTCTGCAAAAGGCCAGGCCCCTGCTGTGGGGCGGCCTGTGACCCCTCCATTGGGCCCAATGCCAATTTATCAGGAGAAGGGAACCCTTTGAAATGCAGGCCGAGGGCCTTGCGTACCAGATCCCACCACTCCTGTGGTGACAGGAGTGAGAGGCTGCTTGCAGGGCATTCTCTGAGCCCTGTGCCACTTGAGAAGGTGCCATGGGTCATTGGTAGCCTACTGTTTCTTTCCCTGCACCCCTGAGCAGAGAAGGAGTGCACTTCAAGAGCGGGGAACTTGGTTGAGGTATGTGGCAGGTGATGCTATGCTACTTGATTGTCTCCCTGGCCTGGCTACTATTGAAGCTTCATGTCCAATCAGGTCAATCTGCTGGGACTTTATTGAGCACCTACCAGATGCCCAGACCCTAAAGAAACACATTGGGAAAATGGAAATCAGTGATGCTACAGGGCAGGAGGCATGTATTACTGAGGGCCAGACTTGGTGAGATTCAGACTTGTTGGCAGGTCCCCCTCACTGCCCTGGGATTCGGTCTAGATATCAAAGTAGTGGGATGCTGGGAATGCTGGGACTACTGGCAGAACCTTTCATTCATCCCACAGATAGTTCTTGATTATCTAGTAAAACTCTGCATAGGGGTAAAAGGTGAGCTGACAGATGTCATCCATGCCTTCATGGAGTGTACATGTTTTCAAGGTTCACTCATAATGTAGCTTGAATCAGCCTTCATTCTTTTGTATGGCAGGATAATATTCCATTGTATGGACATACCACATTTTGTTTATTCATTCATCAGTTGCTGCTATGAATATCCATGTACAAGTTTTTGTGTGGAAATATATTTTTCAATTCTTTTGGTTATATACCTAGAAGTAGAATTGCCAGAGGGCATGGTAACTCTACTGCTTAACTTTTTGAGGACTGCCAATACTATTTTCCAAAGTGATACACTGGTTTTTGTAACTATTTTATTAAAGTCTGTTTCCCCTGCTCAGCTTGATGCATGCTCTATTTTGTCCACATTAAAAATATGTACAGTTGTTCATAATAGCCACAAAGTGGAAATGATCCAAATATCCATCAACAGATGAATAAATAAACAAAATGTGATATATCCATGCAATGGAATAGTATTTAGTCATAGAAAGCAATGAAGTACTGATTCACAGTACAACATGGATGAACCTTAAAAACATTATGTTACATGAAAGAAGGCAGACACAAAAGACCACATATTATATGATTCCACTTACATGAAATGTCCAGAATAGGCAAATCCATGGAAACAAAAAGTAGATTAGTGGTGACCAGGGGATAAAGGATGAATGCAAATAACTGGTGATATAGTGTTTCTTTTTGGGTTGGTGAAAATATTCTGGAATTAGATAGTGGTGGTAGTTAGAAAACCTTAAGAATATACTAAAATTTGTACATTTGTATACTTTAATCTGGTGAATTTAATTGTATGTGAATTATATCTTAATTTTTAAAAAAAAAAAAAAAAGCATACTCAAGCTGAAATCCAGGGTATGAAAGAGGACAGGGTATGAGAGAGCCCCTGTCAGAGAAACTGACCTCACTTAGGGTCCAGGAAGCTTCTAAAGAAGGGCAAAGGGTAAGTAACAGTAAGGTAAAGGGCCAGTGAATATTCCAAGTAAAAGGAGCAGCTGGGTGTTCATCTCAGCAGCACATAGACTAAAATTGGAATAATACAGAGAAGGTCAGCATGGACCCTGCACAAGGAAGACACGCAAATTCATGAAGCATTTCATATTTTTTGAAGGTTACTGGAATTGTGGTCATCACTTTGTAAGGTATATAGAGGTTGAATCAATATGTTCTACACCCGAAACTAATATAATATTATACATTAACTATACTTTAATTTTTTTAAAAGCAGCAGCTAGTGCAAAGACCCCGTGGTTAGAGAAAGCATGGTCCCAGAGAGGAAAGGAAAGATGAATACATTGCCTGGGGGTGGAGAACAGAGCCAAGAGGCACAGGATGGCTGGGGCAATGGGCTTAGCCTGCCCTCTGCCCCCGCCAATTCCTCCATTAGAGCATGATACTTTTGGTTCTGTGACTTTTATACTGCTCTCTTATGTTATCCTTTGAAATTTTCTATATTTTGGTTAAACATTTTTGATGAAAAAATAAAAACTTCCCTCAGAGTCCCCTTAAAAGCATAAATACCCCTGAGAGGGGGACTCATTTAGGCCTTACGCCACAAAGCCCAGGAGGTTATCACCAGTGGGAAAGAACTGTGACTCTGGAGTCAGAGGTGGGGAATGGGTCCCAGTGGTTGTCAATTAACACATTGTGTGACCTGGAGCACAATTCACTGTCTCTTTGAGCCTCAGTTTCTTCATTTGAAAAAATGGATTAATCTATTGTCCTTGTTTTTGTTGTAAAGACTAAGTGAGATAATATTTGCAAAATGCTTTACCCAGTGCCTAGAGGTGGTAAGTATTCAACAAGAATTAGCTGGCTGCTATTATTATTACCATTATGCTTCCTCATCTTCCACTTACCCTCCTCCCAGAGCTCATGCCCACAGGTCTGGTTGGAATGCATTAAGGATTCCAACAGCAACTATTTATGGAGGGCCTATTAGGTACTAAAGCTTTATGTATATTAATAACAGTCTTTATACCTACTCAAGACTGAGGGACTGTTACTGACCCCATTTCAAAGGCAAGGAACTGAGCTCAGAGAAGTCTATGCCCAAGGCGAAGCGGCTAGGAAAAGGCTGAAGCAGAATTCAAAGTGATCTAAGGTGTTATTCCTTCAAACCGCCCCAGGCTACCTCTCAGACTCCACTCCACCTGCCTTACGCCCACACTGTCTATACCATATTTTCACAATTGTGCTTTAAAACGCAATTAGTTCAAGTTACCCTTCACTCAAAATCCACTCATAATGAAATCTAAAATCTTAGCAAGGCCTACGAGGTCCCACATTGTCTGTAGGACCCTCCCTCCCCTCCCACCAGCCCCTTTCCTGTCTGACCTTGACAACCCTTCCCTCATCCTGCTCTAACCTACACAGGCCTCCTTGCTGTCATTAATCATGCTGGGCTTGCTGTCTGTCTCAGGGCCTTTGCACTTGTTAGTCCCTTTGTCATGCTCTTCTACATGCCTGTTTCCTTCAATTTCCTGCTAAGTGTCATCTTTTCAGGGGCCACCAGGCCACCCTCTCTAAAACAACAGCCCCACTTGGCATTCCTTCTCTCTTGTCCTGCTTTATTTTTTCTAGCACTTGTCATCCTCTGATATATTTCAAATTCCTTTGTTTATGTTTGTATATATTGTCCTTCCTTCTTAGACGCTAAGCTTCACACCTCATCAATAGGTACCTGATCTGAGGAGAGTCAAGAAAATCCCCTATTCTGTCCTCAACCAAGGGCCTTAAGATGATAATGGTAACTGCTTTCCTTTGGAAATTTTAGATAGAGCTATGCTGTCCAACATGGTAGGCACTAGCCACACATGACTATTTAAATTTAATTTAAATTAAACAAAATTTTAAACTCACTTCCTCAGTTGCGCCAGCCACATTTCAAGTGCTCAATACCCACATGAAGTTAAAGGCTGCTGCACTGAACAGCACAGAATATTTCCATCATTGCAGGAAGTTCTCTTGGACTGCAGTGCTATTCTTGAGTGTTCTATTAAAATGTAAAGAACTGTAAAGAAAGAAGCCTCTATCATCTGACCCTTGAAGTGTCGTCCTTTTCTAAAACAAGTCCTAGGACACAACCACGGTGCCCTTGATGACTCTTCCCTCACAAGCCAAGGGAGCCCAATATATTCCAAAACTACCACTCTGGCAGATTGTAAGCGCCAGCAGAGGAGGAATAAAGGGGCTGCCCTCTGTGTGGCACTTCACAGCCCTGTCCGGCAGCCTGGGACCTACCTCCTCACACCTAGACGTAGACCCTCATACAAAGCCCTCCTGTTGTCCCTCATCTCCACAGCTGTGGCGTCACATCCATCCTGTCACCCACACCAGAACATGACATCCTCCTGAAGTCTTTCTCTAGCTTCCTTCTACTCCTTCCCTCTAGGCTTCCAGAACCTAATAACTCTGCTTTCTAACAATGCCTAGATGCTGCCCCCCTCTCTGTCTTCACCACCTCAGCAACTCAGGTTCCCCCTCTTACCTGGACAGCAGATGAACCAGGAGCCCAGCTGCTCTTTCTCCCAACTACCATTCCTCAGAGGCACCTAGACAACCATGCCCCTCTTGCTTAAAGACCCCTAAGGGTGCCCTAACCCCAAGTTCAAATCCAAGCTTCCAAACATGCCCTCAGCCTTGATGCTCACCACTCTTCAACTGCCCTGGAGCTCTTCTGACAACCCCCTGCTTCCTCAGCTTCAGCTAAATACAACCTCAGATCTAGCCTGCCCACTGGCCCAGCCCCAACCCCCCAAGCCTTTGAGGGAGCACAAAGCACATTGTCCGATACCTAAGTCTTCCTCTCTACCCTGGAAATTCCTTCAAAGCAAGAGCCATCATGTTCCTCCTTGCGTACCCCACCCAACCTAGCTTGTAGAAGGCCCTCAGTAACTGTTCGTGCAACACAACCAGAACCCCTATGAGAGTGATACTGTTCTCTCCCATTTGACAGATGTGGAAAATGGAGCTCAGAGAAATGAAGGCACTTGCCCAAGGTCTCCCAGCTCATGAACGGTGGGGCCACGGAGCCACCCTACCCCATGCAAGGGCAGAGCATCCCGTCTGTTCAGAAGCAGGGAAAGAGGCACTGCTCCTTGGTAGACATGGTCTCTAGCGGAGTTTATCCTCTTATTCCAAACCTATTCAGGCTTGTTCTGAATATTCAAACCGTAGACATTGAATTTCAATATGTACAAATGAAAAAGCGCTCCCCGCAACCTTCCTCCTGTCCATTCAGTAACCACTCTGTGTAAGGAGTTCCAGAGATGTGATTGTACAGCTCTATCTATAAATATCTACACACACACACACACACACACACACACACACACACACAGTCGTATATGGTTTCAGTTCACTAAGTGGCGTCGTGCTGTACCTCCTGTCCATCGGCACTCTCTCTTCACTCAGCCTGCCAGCACCTTCTTTTAATGGCGGCGTGGTATTCCATATACGAGGGCCCTAGTGATGGCCACCAAGGCTCTGCACTATTTCACTTTTATGCACATCTTTATACACAGACCCTTGGGTGAGTGTTTCCATCAGATCAATCCCTAGAGGCAGAACTGCTGAGTTGTGGGATGGCTCCCATGTTTCTGTGGAGGTAGCTTGCATTTAAAACCTTGAAACCAGCCATTCTAGGAACCCTCCAAAAATGTTGCACTAAATATTTCCCCTCCACTTGCCCTGTGCCTCAGAGGCCATGGCCCCTCCTGTTTGTTCCTTTGATGTCTGTTCTGAGTTTCTGGAGTCCATATAACAGGGGCTGCCTCCTGGGTGCTGGTCTTTGTGTCTTCTTGTCCTGTTCCCCAGCCTTCCTGTGGCTAAGCCCTGTCTTCCCCACCTCCAGAGCAGCCCACATTTGTCCACTACCTGGGCTGTTGCCAAAGACCGAAGCTGCCCCCTGGGGCCCCAGGCAGGCCTGGGTCAGTCCCACCACGCTCAAGGGTACCTGGGTCTTGCGGGCAAGGAAGTGGAAAGATTCTCCCACTAAAATTGTGACTGTTGGTGGTGGCAGCAGAAATCCTCCTGAGACAATAGTGTTGCCAGCTGAGGGGGTGAGACTGTGTGGATGCGTCTCTGTGAGAGCATGTAGGTGAGTGTGTGTGCGTGTGTGTGCGTGTGTGTGTGTGCAGGAGTAACTGTTTGCCACTGTGCGTGTGTGTTTTAGGGGGCGGTTGTGTCAGGCGTTATGTAATGGAGGCACTCCCTGGGGCCAAAAAACCACAGTGGTGTAACCGCCACTTGGCTGGGCCACCAGAAGGAAAGGAGGGAAATGTAAACATATTCTTGGCCTTCCCCTGGCCCTTCACAGTGCAGCTCTTCTGGTCCCCAATTCCCACCACCTTAAGCCCTGTGGGCTGGCCTTGAGGTAGTTTTAATAGAGGCCCAGGAGGCTGAGGCCAGGGGTCATAAGAACTCTACAAGGAGTGAATGTCTGTAGCTCTTGATCCTGACCCAAAGGACAGGACAAAGAGAAAAGTCTAGCAGGGTCTACCTGGGCTTCTCCCTGGTGTGCCATAGGCCGTGCATCTCCCCACAGATGAGGCATGCAGCCTTTCCCACCCACAGAGCTGTCCTCTGTTTAACGCCCTGAAGTCTCTATCTACCATTGCTCTGCAGTGAACCAGTGTGGTCTCGCTGCTTACCTGCTCCCATCTTTGTGTGGCCTCAGGGAGCAAAGGCATACCTCCTCCCTGCCCCTAACACCTCATACCCAGCCCAGACTCCTGCCTACAAGCTAGCTCCCAGCTGCTCAGCCCTTTAGCACCACACCAGAGGCTATCTCTTCTAGGAAGCCTCCCCTGTCTGCTCCAGAAAATGGTCCTTTCTCTCTGCTCCAAACTTCTGAGGCATCTTTAGACATATATATAGCCTGACATCTGGCCATGTACAATCATCTTGTGTTTTCTTATTGTCCATTTCAGTAATAATGGCCAGAACTTATGCAGTACATTCTTTGCCAAACTCAGTCCCTTGAGGTGCTCTCATTATCACATGTCATCCTTGCCCAAACCCTAGAAGGTAGAATTCTTACCATTATTACATAGCCAAGAACCCAAGCAGGGAGAGTATCAATGAGTTACCCATGGCTACACAGCTACACCTAGAAGAGTCTGGTGGCAGAGCCTCGTTCATAACCTCCCATGGCTAAGCCCCGTCTCCTCACACTTCCAGGCTCTTAGAGAGCAGGAGTTGTTTCACCTCCCACCTTCCCTAATGTACAACCAGCTGGGCACCCACAAATGCTCCTAAAAAGGCTGTGACTTATTCAGTGGTCGGCATGTAGTTGGTGCCTTTTAACTGCTATTTGACTGTGTAACTGGTTGAACAGAATGGAATAGAATCTTTTGCTCAGAACAATAGAGTGATATGCTAAGAACGGGTTTTCGGAGTTACACAACCATATGATTGTAGGCAACTCATGAACCTCAGTTTCTACATCTGCAGAATTTGGGAATGGCCATTGTGTCTTCTTCACAAGATTACTGAGGATTACACATAACACGGTATGACAGGCTTGGCTCAGTGACTGGCTTGGATCCCTTTCAGTGGAATTGCTATATAAGCCGCATTCCCTATTTCACAGGTAAGGAATCTGAGGCCCAGAGAAAACACCTTTCCTGAGATCTTGCAGTGTTTGAACTACAACTGCAAATGACTGATTCCTAGCCCAGACCCTTACCAAGACAGGCCAGCATTTTTCATCCATAACAATGTGAGTAGATGTGGTAGAGTCATTGGAAGGAAGATATCTTTCTAGACTTTAAAAAAGTTTTTGATTAGCTAGAGGATAGTGTTTTCTATGAAAGGTGGGCACCTGCATTTTCCCACCCCAGTGAGGTGAGGGGTTAATCAGGGAGGATTTCTAGGAGGAGGTGAGTCCCAGTGCTACCCTGACCCTTAAAGGGCACAGGCCGCAATTACTTGGAGGTAGGTTTTCCAGGCCTCCATAGGCCTGCCTCTCACAGGGCGAGGGGCCAGTGGGATGGGTCCTTCCTCCCATCCTCACTCACTTGAGCTTTAGACCCTTTGAGTAATGCTAACCCTACCACCTCAGGGACACCTTCCTACTAAAATGTTAGCCCCAGGAATCTTTTCTTTTTGGTCTGCTTTACTGTGTCCTCAGTGCTTAGAACAGAGCTTCGCACACAGGAGGTGCTTAACGAATACTTGAAGGAATGATTGCATTATCTCCTCCCTCCTGCCAATTGTACACTCACACCAGGTGTCTTTATTCCTGCCCTGTTATGTCCCTGCCAGCAGTGTTCTCCCAAAGCCTTTCTTTGGCTATATCATGCCACCTCTTGCAGAAAGGCTTTCAGGATTACACTTGCCCATGGCACACACAGCCTCTCCTCTCTGACCTCATCACAGTGCAGATGGTGCCCTGCTAAGTTCTTCTCAGGTTGATTTCAGAGGAAGAAGGTGGATGGGCAGGCCAGCTGCCTGGGGCTGTGTAGGAAGCAGGTGTGACTAGTCCAAGGCTTGGGAGGTAGAGGCTCCTGATACCTTTTGGTTTATCCAAAGGCAGGAGATAAGGCCTATACTTTCCTCTTTTGACTGCTGGGGCCTTTTGCTCCAACTTTTTAACCAACCCAGGCCTGTGGCAGGGGAGCATGCTGATGAAGCAAGAGGCTTCTTGTAACCTGGGCGGGCTGCTCAGCCCCAGGAAATCCAGGGACCCTGCAGCCATGGTTTGCCTTAGGGGCTTCCAGTGGGCTGGGAGATTCAGGGTCCCCTTGCCCTTGGGCTCCTTCCCTGAGAGTCTTTTGCAGATGTTGTCACCAAGCAGCCTGTGTGTCATTGTGAGTGTACAAGAGGGAGGGAGAGAGAGAAAATTCTCTTCACCAAGGTGGAAATCCAAACCAGGGAGACAGCAAAATCCAGAAATCTAGAAAGCAAAGATGACTCAGGAGACAGCTGTGGTCCTGGCCAAAGTTGAAGACAGGGCAGGGCAGCAGGAAGGAAGGGGGAGCCCAGGGGAGAGGGAGAGGTGGCCTTCAGCTGGCTCTGTTGTCATCTCCCCACCCCCAGAGGAAGCATCTTGGCTGCTCACTCTGGCCTGTGAAGACCTGCAGCACTGGGCCCATGCCGTCACCCACCCTCAGGGTGAGAGGAAGGTCCAAGAACTATAATGGCTAGCCTCCCTCGGCAGTAAAAGGATCTATTATACAAGGATTAAATGACAGAAAATATACCACACCTGGTGCACAATGAGAAAAAGTCAGAGCCTCCCTCTCTCTCTACTTGGGCACCATCCCTGTAAACATTCCTGTGGTCACTCCTTCTGGTAAAGTCGCTGTCCACAAGGAGCCTGCCTGGCACTGGGACTCACAGAGGAGGAGGGATGCAGAGGAGCTTGAGACCCCCTCAGCCTGCCCTGAGTGGAGGGCAGGGTGTGAACTCTCACCCCTTGTTCAGTCTGGAAGGTCTCTTTGTCTCCTTTGGCCCCTATTCACCTGCTCCTTCTCTGCCCAGCTTCCTCCAGCCCTCCAGTCCCTGGACACTCCAGCATGGTCGTGCCTTCCCACAGCAATTGCTGGCCACCTGGTATTCCAGAGCACAGATCTGGAAACTGACTGACTGGTTCTATCTCAGTTTTCCCACTTATCAGCTGTGTGACCTCAGGTATGTTTCTCAATCTCTCTGTGCTTCTGTTTCCTCGTGTATTATTCCCCTGTTCCCTGGAGGTTCAAGGGGAAATTTTGTTTCATCAAATGGCCTCCAAGTTCCAGAAAGGTATAGGAAGCTTATTTATTAGACCACACTGTCTTTTAAAAATCTCCACCTCCACTTCAAGAAAGGGTTACCCAGTGTTACAGAGGCAGAAACAGGTTCAGAGAAAGTGCATGCCTTGCCCCAGGCCTCCAGGCCTCCCTGCCTCCAGGCCCTCCCTCTGCCAGAATGGGTTAATTGCAACTTTGCTTTCTGAGCTTGGAGGTCAGCTGGAAAAATTCTGGTCCTGTAGTGACCTGGGAGAGTGGGGAAAAGGTAAGCAAGCATTTAAAATGCTCTAACAAAAGAGACTGGACACCATGTAGAGGCAGGTTTGCAGGGGACCAGTCCCACCACAGCACACCTGTGAAATGGCAGATTCCACAGGGCCCAAGAACGGGCTGGGTCTTCACGAGCTGATCAGAGGGATGTCCAGGTTGTGAGGTTAAGTTAAATGAGCAAGGGAAGGTTGTTACAACACAACCTCTTTTCCTGCACATTCTCTTTAACAGATACACACACACATATGTGCTAGTATGGGCATAACATTTTTTTCTGGCAGGCAACACAAGAAACTGTTAACTGGTTACCTTCACACAGAAGTTGAGAAAGGGTGGAGTGGGGGAGAGTTTTACTTTTATTTTAAACCTTTCTCTTTTGTTTGACTTTCCTACCATGTGCATATATTATTATTATTTTAATGGCAGCAGCTGTTATCTGAACACTATAGGGATTATGAACCATTCTACTCTTGTAATATCAAAAAGAAAGATGT
This sequence comes from Eidolon dupreanum, assembly GCA_028627145.1. Taxonomy (NCBI): domain Eukaryota; kingdom Metazoa; phylum Chordata; class Mammalia; order Chiroptera; family Pteropodidae; genus Eidolon; species Eidolon dupreanum. The sequence goes on from CM053515.1 coordinate 82,547,297, forward strand.
AATGAAAGTTGGTGGGAGAGGGGGTGTGGTTTCATTGGGTCTTGCTGTTGATGGCAGGGCTTGACTGAGAGCGAGAGGCTAGAGGACCATGGATCCCAGAAAGAGGATGGGAAGGGGGGAGGGTCCTGACTTGCCAATCTTTCCTCCCCCTCCCCCAGCTGGCACAGGAGGCTTTTGAAGAGCCCAGGCTAGCTCTCAAGTCTTGAAGCCCTGTCTCCCAGAGCCCAGGGTTCTTTCCTATGGGGACGAGAATCAGAAACTCCTTTGGCCTGAGCTTTGCCTGCAGTTTGCATGTCTTACCACTGCCTGTTGAGCTTCCTGACCCCCTGGTCCCAGTCTTCCCTGAGAAGCTGGTGGAGCATGTTCTGTGGCCAGGTGCTCTCTGCCAAGTCCTGCCCTCCTGTCCTTTCATCTCCTACATCCCTATGGCCGATGCATGGATAGGAATCATACCCCACTGGCCAGTCCTGGAGGGCCTGGGGATCTGTGGAGGGATGCATGGTTGGGAAGGTGATGCCCTGACTCTCTCCTCAGTCATGGGCTGTGGAGCTCCCTAGTTTGCAGTCACTGCTGGGCTAGCACCAGGGTGAGGTAGCCTGTGGTCCTTGGCTTCACTCACCACTGACCACATGCCAAGCCATGACCCACATCCTAGTGGACAGAGATACCCCCACAACCCCTCAAGTGGGACAAGTGCTGTGAGCTCCATTTCACAGGCTGAGAAACTAAAGTCCATGTTGGTAAGTGACTTGCTAAGGCCAATGGCAAGTCAGAGACAAAACAGAGCTTAAAATTCAGACATATGTTCATCCTGGTTGCTTGACCCTCAACGGTAGGCTGATAAGAAATGAAGTTAATATGATCTCAGAATTACTTAAAAAAAAAAAAAAAGACCCAGCTGAACATCATATATCATTAGGAACTGTGAATTAAAAGAACAATAAGATACCACTGTACACCTATTAGAATGGCAAAAATCCAAAATACTGACACCACCAAATGCTGGAGAGGATGTAGAGAAACAGTAATTCTCATTCATTGTTGGTGGGGATGCAAAATGGTACAGCCACTTTGGAAGGCAGTTTGGAGGTTTTTTACAAAATTAAACATACTATTTATGATCTAGCAATTGTGCTCCCTGGTATAACTCATTCCAAATAACATATCTACATAAAAACTTTCACACAGATGTTTATAGCAGCTTTTTTCATGATTGCTAAAACTTGGAAGCAACCAAGATGTCCTTCAGTAGGTGAATGAATAAATAAACTGTGGTACATTCAGATAACAAAATATTTAGTGCTAAAAGGAAATGAGCTATCAAGCCTTGGAAAAACATAGGGAAAACTTAAATGCATGTTACTAAGTCAACATACTGTATGATTCCAACTATATGACATTCTAGAAAAGGTAAAACTATGGAGAGAGTAGAAAGATAATGAGTGCCGGGTGTTAAAGAGGAGAAATGGATGAATACACAGAGCATAGAGGATTCGGGGAGAAGTAAAACTGTTCTATACGATACTACTGTAGTGGGTACATCATTATACATTTTCCCAAACCCATAGAATGTACACCACCATGAGTGAACTCTAATGTGAACTATGAACTTAGGGTAATAATTGTATCAATGTAAGCTCATCAGTTGTAACCAATGTACCGCTCTGGTGAGGGATGTTGGTAACATAGGAGTTGTTTGTGGTGGGAAGCAGGGGATATAATGGGAAATATCTGTACTTTCTACTCAATTTTGCTATAAGCCTAAAACTGCTCTAAAAAAAGTAAAGTCTATGACAAAACAAAGTGACCCAGCGACAAGGGTTCCAAAGGCCTTTTCTACAATGTCTTCCATAAGAGGACACTGTTTCCCCAGAGAGGTGGGGTGGGGCTGCTCAGGGCCAGTGGTGGGCATCCAGTGCCTGTGATGCTGCAGGGTAAGCAGCCCGTTGGCCCCCCCTCTCCCCGGCTTCCTGTTTAGGTTCCAGAGAGACGTTTGGCAGTTTCTGCAGCTGAACTTGGAGCAGGTTGGGCTGGTGAAAGAGAGGACACTTGCCTTGCCCTGCAGTGGGTGCGAGGCTGGGGGAAAGCGGGCTTCCAGTTCATTGGAATCTCATTTTGTGGTCATCTGGATGCTCAAATCCAGACCTTCAGGCCCTTAAGAGGCCAGTTCATTCAGCTCTTGTCCTCATTGCTGGGCCATGAAGCAGGGGTTTCAGACATCACTCAGGCCCAATACAGCCCTTGCAAACAGATCTTACTAGCCTGTGTGCTTTGAGCTAGCCAACTTTATCCAGGTGAGCCCCAGCTTCATCACCTGTGAATACCTAGAGTAGGTATGTGTGTTCATAAGTGCAGTGCCTATTCTCATGGCAGATAATGAGATACATACTTAACACGTGTAGGAAGGAAGGAACCCTTGCCTTGTCCTTCCTCCACTTGCCCCTCACCTCAGCCACAGCCTGGCTGCCCTGCCACACTGAGAACTTGATCCCATTGCAGACCTGCCAGGGGTCGTGGAGAGCACAGCTCTCCCCACCCCACCCCCGGAAGCCCCAAGCTGATCAATCTAGAGGCATACATAGGCAAGTATTTTCTGAGGGACCAGCACTGGGAAAGGCCAGGGGGGCTACTTAAAACAACCCTGAGGTTCAGGGAAGTCTTCCTGGGGAAAGAAACTCTTATGGCAGATGTTCAAGGATGAGTAGAGTTAGCCAGGCAACAAAAGAGAGAAAGGTGTTCATTATCAGAGGTCCAGAGGCAGGCAGGTATCTGATGTGGGCAGGTCTGTTGTTAAAGAAGGTGCTGGGAGAAGCCAGAGGCAAATTAGGACAGTTCAGCCTACTCATCCCACATCCCCTCCTCTAGTCCTAGAATTGGCCCAGAACATCCATTGCCCTGGGGTCTCAGCAGGATCACAGCCCCTACAGGCCTGGCCCTGCCCGGCCTCTGCATACATGACAGTCAAGCTCTGCCAGGTGAGCCAGGCTCAGGCCTCTCTGTTGTACCTTATGGCTCCAGGATGGGGTGGGGCCTGATTCACTAGGCCCTGGGGAGGCCAGATCATACACCATCAGCACCAAGGAGGTGGAAGCAGGGAGGACAGCACCCCCCATCCCATCCAGGCCCCTGCAGAGAAGAAGGCTACAGAGACTGCAGCTGAAGGGGCATATCCACCCCACTCAGTGAGGCTATTTGCAAACTGGAAAAGCACTGCCTCAGCCCGCTCAGTAGGGTGTGCCAGTAGGAAGGCATCTCCTTAGAGATGCACAAAGAGACACTTTGGAGTTAGAGCTCTGCAGGGTGGGGACTGAGAGTAGAGGGGGTATTCAGCTTCTGCTTCTCCAGCCCTAGAAGCAGCCCACATCGCTTCCTCTCTGTTCCCAGCAAGACTCAGGACAGTGGGATTCAAAGTGTGGGCCTGCCTCCCCCTCCCCCATTCAACTTGGTGCTCTGTTCCCCTCTCCTTCCTCCCCTTTGGGACAGAACCTGAGATCCACTCAAGGCATTTGGAAACCTCACTGAGGCTTCAGGGCCCCCTGGGCCCCACAAATCCGTTACTTCTCTGTGTTCTTTGGGAAAATAGAGAGCTTCCAAAAGCTCTCTATGCAAATATATGCAAAAGAGATGCAAATAAAATATTTGAGAGTCCCATATTGCAAACACTGGTTGAGCCTTGAGTGTTGTTTCCCTCCTCCATGCTTGGCAGGATTCATCAAAATTTGTGAGTGTGTCAGTGATTGTGTATGTGTGTGTGTATGTGAGAAAGTCAGAAACAGAAATGCCGAGCTAAATGACAGGGCGGAGGGCCCAGCCAGGGACCATGGAGTGGAGGTTTGAGCCCCTGAGCCTGAGTGAAGGGATGGAGCCTGGGCTCCACTCCCCTTCCCACAGGAAGGCCTAAATCACAGGATGTGTGCATTGGGGATGGGAGATGGAAACGTTTATAGCTGAGAAGCTCATGTTTCCTGGGCTTCTAAGTGCCCTCTGGGAATCCTCAGGGGCTCTGTCAAGGAAGGGGGCTAGGCAGAATCTGGGGAGCAGAGGGCGGGGAAGTGTGCCTGGCAGAGGTGAGCAGGGTGAGGCTGTCAGGGTAAGCTTATGGGAGAGGCGGGGTTCTGCTCTGAGTCTGAGACAGGGGCTGTTACCACCAAGAACACCTCCCAGGTGTTGGCTTGGAAGCCTCCCTTGGTGCCAGCCAGAGGCCATCTGTACGCAGTGTTACCGCTGCCCAGAGAAACTCATGTGGGAACCATACCGCCAGCAAAGCACTTGACCTCCCGGGGCCTCGGTTTCCTCATCTGTAAACACAGGCAACGGTGTGAGGAAACCACTGTGCAATGCTGATTCTAAGCAGCCCAGGTCTGGTAAGATGATTTACAACCTGCAGAAAGAAGGAAGATGGTGAGTCCTTCTAGAAGTCTCTGCAAGAAGCATAGCAAAACGTCTTAAAGTGATGAGCTGTGTTATAGGAGGGACTTGGAAATCCCAGAGTGTCTGAGTCTCCATGTCACACCCCCTTGGGTCACATTCTCAGTACTGAGGAAACAAGGGTCACCTTTGCTTGTAAGAATCCCATGTGGACAAAGGGGTGGGTCCTATGGCATGAAGAGGACAAGTATCAATATATGTGAGAGAGTTAAAAGGGAAAAGGAAAGACGGTAACTGGTTCGGGGAAGAGCTGAATTGGGGGTTGAGGCAGCAGTGGGAAGAACAGCGCTAGGTTTCTTGAACATTTTGTGTGGCTTCGGGGTCAAGCAAGCTAACCTCTGCCACTTTCTGGCTGTTTGAACCTGGCCAAGTCCTTTTGCCCTACCCAGCCTTAGATTCCCCATCTGTAAAATGGGAATGATAATGGCTGTCGCCAGGGTTGTAGGGGCATGCAGTTCTGCATAATGCATAGGGAGGCAAGTACAAGCCCATGAGGGCGCTTGGCAGGCAAACCCGGGGCTTCCCCATGAGCAGAAACTGAGAGCTCTTCAGTAGAGTTGTTTCTTAAATAAGGAATTCAGTTTTTCTAGGAAGACTGAGTGAGCCCTGTGTCATTGTGTGTGGTTCCTTCAGTGGGGAGGCTGACTACTGGATACTGGAGGGCAGGCCTCGGGCTTGGGTGTGACAGAGCTGTCCCCACCCCCCAGCCTTTGGAGGGCCACAGGGGCTGCACGTTGAACTTCAAAGGACTGTTCTAACAGATGCAGTCAGTCTCCTGCAGCTGTGCAACAGCCCACGCCAGCTAGAATCACCCAGGGCTGAGGGAAGCTGGGGAGCAAGGCCCAGCAGTGCCTCTGGCCAGGATAGTCTGAGAGGCTTCCTGGAGGGGGCTCCCAGATCCTCACTGTTAGAAGGAAGAAAAGAAAAGCCTGGTTGGGAATGGTATGCTCCTCTGTGACTCTTTAGTGAAATAAATAGCTGTAGCCCAGGGTGCTGGGGCTTGGTATGTGTAGTCAGAACAGTCTTTTGGTGGAGGAAGGACTTGAGAGAGAGAAGATAAGGACACTGATAAACTAGATCACACAGAGGAATGTAACCTACTGACCCAAGCTGTCCTCCAAGCCTCAGGAACACAGAGCAGTTAGCTCCAGGCGAATCTTACTCCTCCAGAAAGCCCACCAGGAGTGTTTGCAGCAGTGTGGCTGGCAGCTGAGAGGCTATAGGGAAACTTCTTAGGTCTGTGTTGTGGCATTTGAGAGCAGAATGGGGTGGGCATGGGTGGGAAGAAAATGGGCTAGGGCCAAGGCCAGGGAGCGTCCATGGGGAGGTGGTGGCCAGAAGCAAGGGGCTTAGAGGCCCTGTGTGGAGGTGGCCCACAGCAGGTGGGAGGTATTTTTAGGAAGGCTCAGGTGCAGACAGACATTACGCACCCTGGCCCGACAGGTGGTTAATATTTAATCCCTTCCTTAATCATTAACTCTCTGACTGGCTGGAGAGAAATTGAACTGTTGTCAAATCAGTAACCACAGGCTGGGAACAATGTCCACAGATCTCATCGCCTCTCCCATAGCTGTGAATGCTGGCCAGGTGGGGTCGGCCCTGGCCTTGGGGTTCCCGGTTCATCTCCTTCCCATGGTGACCTCAGGTCATAGAGGGAGTATGAGGTCATGATCACCCTCTAACCCCTGAGGCACTTACTGGTAGGGAGCAGCAGGGGCCTGGAGGTGGTGTCCACTCAAGCGAAAGGATTCCAGGCCCTGCTTCCAGGCTATGTGACCTTCGGTAAGTCACGTAGGCTCTCTGAACCTCAGTTTCCTCATCTGTGCAATGAGGATAAGTATTATTATCTCGAAGGATTGTTATGAGATTTGAATGAGATATGGTGTACAAGGAAGTACTTTGTAAGCTGAAGACTAAGACTGCAAACAAGTTAGAGAAAGTACAGATGGAAAGATACAGAGAGTAGATTTCAAAGATGAAAGAGGAAAGCTAGAGTGCTCTGGCTTCTATTCACTTAAATGCAGTTATTTTTCAATTCAGTTGGTTTTAATTCAGGTCAGTGAGTGTGTATGGGCAAGGCCATGTCTCCAGCCCTAAACTGGGCTTTGGGCATAATTTGAAAAGGAGTCAGCCTTGCAGAGAGTAAGGGTGACCAAACTCCAGGCATGAACCAGAACAAGATGGGCAGTGTTTGTGATATAGGTCAGCAGGTCAGGGCTGCAGGGTCAGCAGGGAGGGGGAGAGGGAGGGCAGTGTGAGCTGGAGGGTCAGAGCAAGCTTCAAGGGTGAGGCGGGCAGGGGAGCATCTTGAGGGATAAGTAGGAGCTGGGTGTGTAGCAGGAGGGAGGACTCCTATTTACATGCTGGCATGTACCCAGGGCATTCAAGCACAAGAACTCATTCATATAAGCAGAATGTGTAAAGGTATACACCAGTCATACATACACACTCACACATGGATGTATACAGTCACCCATGGGTATGTGGACACACACATACAGGCACACCCTGGAGCATGTATGCACCTCCTCTCCCAGCTAGCCCTGAGACCCTCTGTGTAACTCAGCATTTCTGAGCCTGGCTGACACTCACCAGAGGACTGAAGTCTCCAGGGTGCACAAAGAAGTCATGAGGTCTGCCCCAAAGCAGAGTTACTTTTCCTCTATCCCCTTTTTTAGCAGAAATGCAGCCAGAGCCCCGGTCTCTATGTGGGTGTGAAAAGGCTGCAGGCAGAATTCAGAATCAGCATGGGGATCTGCACACCTCCTCCAGATGGGACAAGAGACGGAGAAAAGGGGGAGGAAGAGATCAGGCTGAGGCAGGCCCGGGGGCAGCAGGCCCAGCTTCTTTGAGGAGGTGGGTGTGGACCTGGCCTTTAGGAGGGAGGGGCTGGAGGGGTAGAGAGAGGTCCTGGGAGGCTACTAGAATCTCCAGGAGTGAGCTTCCAGTCCCTTGCTGGCTGTCCCACCCACATCCTATGCTCAGGCTGGGACTAGGCCCCAGAGCCAAAAAGAAGCCAGGCAGAGACTCCTCAGAAACTGGTCTGAGGGTTAATAGAAATTGAATTCTGTTCTATTCTCCTATATAGTCCTTTCCTCTAGGGCTATATAATGGCCTGAGATAATGGTCCTTCTCTGAGCTCTCTAAGCAAATACTAAGACTGTTTAGGAAGCCAGTCCTGATCCATGGTCCCTGCTCTAAGGACCTTCTATTGTAGTGTAGCCAGGACAGGATATAAAAGGCTCATATACTGCCTGGTCTGTGAGGGGCCTAACAGAGGCATAGACACCACCAGGGGCAGGCCGTTAGTGGTTTAGAGCCCAGGCTGTGGACCCAGACTGCCAGAGCCTAAATCCTGCTTCTGTCTGTTTCCAAAAATGTCACCTTGGGCCTGTTAGTTACCCTCTCTGTGCCTCAGTTTCTTGTGTATAACGTGGAGATGATAATAGTAAAGTACTTGCCACTTATGGTTGTTGCAAAGGTTAAATGAGACACAGGGCCCAGCATAGTGCTGGCACATGATAAGTGCTGGAGTTGTTTGAAGAAAGAGAACATGTTTCTGACTTGCATGTTCAGGAAAGCTTCCTGGAGGAGGAGACATGTGAGCAGGCCCTTAAAGGACCAGCAAGGTTTCTAGCCTGTGGAGGGGCCCGGGTGAGCAGAAGCAAAGAAGGACATGGCATGTTTGGGGGACATGGGATGTTTGGGGATCATGAGGAATTCCGTGTGGCCACAGCCACTATCTAGAAGAGGGGAGCAGGGGTGGTGTTTGGGGTCTAGAGTGGTCCGGGACGGTTAGGAATGTTTGGCTCTCCTAAAACAACGAGGACTCAGGAGGGCTCATGAGTGGGACTCTAACAACACTAAGACTGAGCTTTGGCAGCAAAGAGCAGGCCTCATTGGAGGGAGAAGCTCGGGCGGAAGGCCTTCAGAGGAACAGGAGCCTTTTAGGAGGCAGGCCCTGAGGCTCTGGGCTGGGGTGGTCTGGGAGGCTGGCCTGTGACCAGCAGGGAGTTAGAAGTGCTGAATCTTCATCTGTGGATCTTTCTCCCCAGCTGGACTCAAAACACTCCCTCCATGAAGCACCCTCACAGCAGCCTTTGAGCATGCTCTTTGAGGCCTCTTACAGCCCACACATTCTATGGGTCTGGCCCGGCAACCTTGGCAGGTCACACCATTTCTCCTGCCTTCGTTTTTTCATCTGTCACTGAGCCTAGGCATCCTGTCCACCTGGGATGTGTAAGCCCCAAGGGGAGGCCCTGCTGTTTTTCTGGCCAAGGTCACACCAAAGGTCGGGCAGGGAGGTTCAGAGCAGGGAAGGACCCAGGCCATAGTTTTACCTCTGTTTTCCTGGGGTGGCCCCTCAGCTTATCTTAGTCAGGGCAAGGCTGGGGTGAGCAAGGAGGAGATACTCCTTCAACGGTCAGATAGTGTGACAGGGTGATAAAGGGCGCAGGCCCAGAAATTGGCTTAGAGAGGGTGGGACAAGCAAGGCTGTCACTTTCCTGCCCCCCTCCCCCCCCCATTGCACCCTCTGGGCCAACTGGGTACAGCCCCAGCCTTGCACCATGCCTACCCCCATGGGCAGAAGGAGGGAGAAGAGGCCACAGGAACGGGTGTTTGAAGGTTGGTTGGTGGTGGCCTTTGTACATTGTCTCAGGGGGCAGAGGCCAGGCTACAGGGGAAAGAAAGGGTGACCGACTTGTCCTGGTTTGCTGGGGCCTTCTCAATTTTAACACTGAAAGTTTGTCCTAGAAAATCCCTCAGTCCTGTGCAAATCAGGATGGTTTGCCTGGGAATGTCCAGGTTTTAAACGAAAAGTCCCTTATCCCAGGAAACCCCTCGGTCCCAGGGAAACAGAGACAGTTGGTCATGCTAGGAGTAACAAAGAGTGAGTCTGGGGGTGCGAGGCGACTAGGATGGGGGGAGCAGACAGCTCCTTTCCAAGTTTGCATATCCCTGAATCTTAACCGTGTCCACTTATCCTCACTGCACACCCTGTGTGAGGGGACGGCTCGGGTTTTATCTTGAGTTGATGAATCTGGAAGTTGGGTGCTGCTTCCCCAGAGAGCTCATTTGCCAGGCTGAGGCTGGACGGCTGGAGAGCTCCTGTGAGAACGCTGCCTGCTCTCTGCCCTCTGAGAGGTTCAGAGGTAGATCTGGGCTAGGGGTGGGTTCTGTGCCTCACGACTTGCTGCTCTGGTTCCTGAGCTGCTGCAGCACCACAGATATAACCAGCAGCCAGCTTTCTGAGTTCTGGTTTTGCTGAAAATCAAAATCAGGGCACCTGCCTGGTTTGGGGGTATAGTTAGAAGGCTCCGCTCAGAGTCTCTGTCCCCCTGCCCAACCTCAGGACACCTCTTAACTTGGCTCGCCCTGTGTGGGCCTCTGATGGCCAAAGTAGGTTCTAGGGACAGGACGGGAAAGCTGTCAGGTAGGTGGGGGGTTAGTTAGGAACACCTCCCGGGAAAGGGCTCAAAATAAGATAGAGATGCCAAATGGAGACTTCCTGTAGCCTGTAGTTCAGGCTGAGGCCTCCCTGCCTCCCAACTTCAGGGCTTGATTTTATCCCATAATCACCCTGGAAAAAGAATGGACTTTCCTCACCTGGGATATGGAAATCCCAAAGACCTTTGTCCCCAGCACCCCTGTCCTCAGAGGGGCACTGGCCAGTCAATATGGGGCCAAAGCCCAGTGAGGGAGGTGAGGGTGGGGTCTGGGGGAGGGAATAGAGCCTCCATAAAGGGAAAGGCCTTGGACTTTCTATTGGAGGATGGGCCTAAAGGGATGAGAGAAGAAAACTGTATCCAAAGTTGTATAGCAGAGGTAGGTGTCTGCTTATAATTCACCTCACTTCACATTGAATCACACACCCTAATGCTTTTGCCTATTCACTTCCCCAGTCCCTCCTCACTCCCAAGTCATGGTCCCTGTCTGGTTACCTCTGAACCACCAGTGCCTCCCAGGCAATATGCTCAGAAGATATCTGGAACATTAATGTGTGGTAAGCCACGGGACCCCCAAGAATGACCATGAAGTTTCAGACTGGTGAGGGCCCTGGGAAGGGGGCTGGTAAGGGAGCTCAAGGAGCAGCCCAGGAGCCTAGTCTAGGTGGCCTGGGGAAGAGCCAGCAAGGGTGCTGCAGGTGAGCTGATTCCAGGGCCATTTGTGTCTTTAACTCAGCCTTTCCTCACTCTCACCCTAGACTCAGCCACGAGACCAAACTGTGTGAACAAATGGTGCTGATGGTCCAGGGGCTAGGACGGAATCCCCCCAGACAGGCCGACCAAAGGGTTCCATAGCCAACTTCCTAGGTCCACAGGGAGCCACAGGGAAGGGGGCCCAAGTTGCAGGCAGAGGAGAGGCTGGGGGCAGGGCTACCACTTGGGGTGTGGCCGAGGGGAGAGGTGCTGAGGGCAGGGGAGCCAGGCTTGGTTGGCCTTTGAAGGACAAGCCTTCCTGGGGAGGAAACTTTAATCGCCCCCAATTAAACCATTGCCGGAAGCTTTTAACAGCCCCATACAGCCTTTCAAGGACCACCCTTTTGTTAGGCAGCCAAGCTGTTATGCAAAAAGAGAGTGGGCTGGGGGCCCCTGACCACTCACCCCAGGCCCCAAGGCCAGCCAGCCCCAAACTCCAGTCAGCCTCCAAAGAGGCTGCTTGTTTGCGAATCAAAGGCTGGGCACCCGGCTTTGATCTGGGGAAACCCAACCCTTCCCTGCCCCCCCAGCTTCAGTCCCCCTGCTGAGGCTGTGAGGCCTTTGCTGAGGCCTTCACTCCCACAGTTTCCAGATCCAGGGGCAGCCAGGCTGATCTCTGGGGTTCTGGGAGCCTGCCCTTGCCCCTTACTTCAAGAAGCAGGTCTGGTGGGATGGCTGAAGCTTCCACTGCTCCCACTACCCCGCTCCCGGTCAGGAAATCCTGGCCCCACCTCCCAGGCTGTTCTTAATGTCTTCAAGACCCTTGTGAGAGAGTGGGGTCCTCAGGTGGGTGTCATCTGGGACCCTTTTAGAAATGCAGACTCTCAGGCCTAACCTAGACCTACTGGATCAGAATCTACTTTTTAAGAAACCCGAGGTGAAGTTTGAGAAGTACTGCTCTCATGTCTTTCTTCTCTCTTGATCTCCCCCCACCCTCCACCAAAAGCAAGAGAAAGTACAGGATGACATTAGCAATGTTAGATTATGGGCAATACAGCCCTCTGCTTTCCAAATTTTCTACAACATATAATTTCTAAAAACATCAATGACAAAGCCCTTTCTGTAAATAGGAGCTTCTGGAGGACCCCAAATGGCAGACTTCCATTTGGTCATTTGGTTAACATCGAAAACCTCCATCCTTGATTTCTACATCTGCTCCCTCATTTCATCCTCAGAACTGCCTAAGGAAGACAAGACAAGCATCCCCATTATACAGAAGAAGAAACAGAAGCCCAGGAGAGTTTGTGGACTGACCTGAGTTAGTGGCTGAGTTAGCGGGGGAATTCAGGAAACCCATTCAGGGCCTCCCTACTCTCAGGTCCAGCAGGGCTGCCACAGACAGCTGTGAAGCCTGTACACTGCACAAAGGTGCCTGGCCTGCGGGTGGGTGAGGGGAGCTGACGTACAGCTCCCACTCCACTTGCCAAGGGTGCCCTGATGTGGACGGGGCTGCATGTACTGGAGGAAGAAGAGCTTTTTTTCCTAATTTACACAAAAGCTCCATACAGACAAGCAAAAGCCAGAATCTTTCAGAATTTCCTATTTCTCACCTCTTCCTCTTCACAAAAGCTGCCAGTCAACGAGCACCTACTATGTGCCAGCCTTCAAAGCTTAGTGCTTTCTCTCATGATCCCATGCAGCCCCCCAGGACAATTTTCTGCCTCAGACTCCTGGATAAGAACCACTCCTTCTGCTTCTTTTCTTGACACTGGTTGCTGCAAAACCAAACAAGACCCAGAGCACACTCCACATGAGTCAGATCCTGTTGGGACAAAGGTCTCGCTCGGCTGACCCCAGGATGAACAGCCTGGCTCATCCAGAAGGACACCAGTAGGGGTTAGTCTAGACACATTTTCTGGGCATACTCAGGTCTTTGAACCTTTGTCCCATCTGGGGCAAGTTTCGAATACCTGGGGGGTAGTAAAAAAACCCACCTCCCTCTCCCTCCAAGGTTCCACAGCAGGCTTAGCACTAGGAGAAAAGCAGGGTGTTTAGAAACCATGGGGCTTTGGGGCAGCAAGGTGAGGAAGGTAGTTTGGTGCTCAAGCCTTTGAGAGCAATGGTCAGCAAGCTTCTGTGAAGGGTCACATAGTAAACATTTCAGGCTGGTCTCTGTCACAGCTACTCAGCTCTTCCCCCATAGTGCACAGCCAGCCAGAGACTTATCTAAATGAATGAGTGTGACTGTTTCCAATAAAACTTTATGTATGCACACTAAAATTTGAATTTTATGTGATTTCCACGTGTGTTAACATTTTATGTTTCTTTTGATTTTTTTCCAACCATGTAAAAACCATTCTAGTTCTTGGGTTGCACAAAAGCTGACTGTGGGCAGAATTTGGCCTGCAGGGCCATGGTGTGCCGGCCCCCGGTTGAGAGCGAAGGATGGTCATCCATCTAGGATTCAAGTCCTGGTTATTTCATTAACTGAGGTTGCCATTTGGGGAAAGTTGCTAAACCTGTTTCTTCTCTGTCAAATATGGGTGGTGGTGTCTGTCATCCAGGGGCAAGTGAGATTAAATACAAAAGCACTTCCTAACTTCAGTGATTGTATGCAGTAGGCACTCCCTAACCTGAGCAATGAACACTGCAGCAGGCTATTTGGAGGTCAGTAGGGGAGGGGGCTGGAGAGGCCAGGGACCCTTTCTGGAGAAGGTCTGGGGTAAGCTAGGCCTTGATCGATATGAGAGGTTTGACCACGAAAACTGGGCTCAATTCTAGGGTCTGGAATGGCCACTGAAGGTTCTGAAAAAGAGACCCTTCAAAGTGGGGCACAAGAAGGTCCATTTGCAAGGACTGCCTGGAGGGAGGGGCACTGGGGAAACACCATGGGCCTGGGAGACCTGCGAAGAAGTTACATGGGTGAGGCCAGGTGATTGGAGCTGAGGGGGCAGGGGTAGGGGTGGTTATTAAGGGAGTGTCAGGCATCAAGAGATGACAACATAGCCAGGTGTTGTGTTTTGTTAATCAATTGCAGGCACTAAATTACCCCACTTTTTAACTGCAAGCACATTTCCAGGTTAATAATTTGAAGGGGCCACGGATTTTGCTGACCTAGCAGCCCTTCTTCTCCCTCCCCCATCCCACCCAATATGGCAATGCCATGTTGTTGTAGTCACCAGTCCCTTTGCTCTCCTGTACCAAGTTGCGCGAGGGTAGGTTCCTGAACAAAGCTGAGCCATTCGGAGTTCTTTCCTGAGATTTCATTAACTTGGTATCAGAGAGACTATGAATAAGTCCCTCTCTGGTGGAGGGAACATCAAGATGTGAAATGCAGGTCCAGCCCTCAGCTGTGTTCCCTGTCATGAAGGGGAAGTCAGAGAATCAGTGAGAGAAAGATGTTGATCTCAACAGGAAGCAGAGATGAGAAGCTTAGTGTGAATCCCTTGAAGGACCAAGTTCCCGGCCTTTGTGCATGATTTGGTGGTTCAGTTTCTCCTCTGATTGTAGGAGATATCCAAAATCCTTCAAATAAATTCCTCTTTTTGTAAAAGTAGTTTGAGTTTCTTATCACTTGCAAATGAAGAACACTGCTGACAAAATGCATCATTACAGACTTTTTACCCATAATTTATTGTGCAATTGCTGTATGCTGCTAGACTCTGGGTACATGCCTTACCTCCATTACTTAATAGTATAATCCTCAGTCATGCTGTGACCTATGGGTACTATCATCTCCATTTTAGAGGTGATAAAACTGAGGTTCCAATTCCACCAGACACTTAAATGGGATGCTACTTGGGCCTTGGAACTGGTCCTCTTTGATTAGCATTAATTACTCTCTCCCAGGCAATCTTGTTCTCCATTTCTACAATTCCCCATTTTCAATCTAGACCTCCTCTCTAAACTCTAGGCTCATGTATTCAGCTGCCTACTTGATATAGATATTTCAAACATAAATCTCCAAAACTACACGCCTCCTATCCCTCCTCCCAGTGAATCTGTCCCTTCCCTGGAGCTTCATCTCTCAGTAACTAGTCTTACACTCCACCCAGTCTCCCATGTCAGAAACCTGAGAGTTATACGGAACACCACCTACTTTACCTCCATAACCACCCTATCACCAAGTCCTGTTATACTCACACCCTAAGCATGTCTCAGCTCTGCTCACTCCTCTCCAGTTCCACCTTCTCTTCCTAGTCCAACCACATCTCCTGTCTTTTGAAAGATAGCCTCCTCCATAGTCTCTTGAATCCACTCCAAGCCATGCATTCAGCTTCTGGAGATGTTTGTGAAAGAGCTCTAACCATTGCCCTCCCCCCACCCACACACACACACTCCTTAAAACATCTCAATGGTTCTAGTTGTAAGTCTTCTCCAAGGCTTTTGTGGTCGCACCCGATCTGGCCATTTCTACTCTCCAACCTCACCTTGAGTCTCTCTTTTGTTCACTCACTATGGACTCCTATCAGTACAAGTACCAATTCTTCTGACCTCAGGGCCTTTGTACATGCTGTTTCTGCTGCCTGTACAGTGTTCTCTACCTCTACTTCTTCAGCTTTTATCATTCCTAGGTATCCTTCAGGTCCTGGCAGAAACCTCAGGGATACCTTCTTTTTATCCCTCCAGGAAATATTATTATCCCACAGCACCCTTCACTCTCTGTAGCACTCGATAATCCTATGATTGGATACGCATTTAATATTTGTCTCCCTTGCTAAACTGTAACTCTCTGAGGGCAGGGGCCAGATCTATTTTATTTGTCACTGTACCTGCAGCACCCCTCAGTGTCAGGCGCAGAGCAGGCACTGAGAAGTATTTGCTGAATGAACGAGTAAAATGACAGCGGCTCAGAGAGGACCCCTGACTTGAGACCCAGGGTCACACTGCTAATGATGGAGGAGGCTGGGTGCCAACCCCGACCTCTCAGGTTCTGAAGTGCGTTCTGTTAACTTCCGTGCAATACTGGCACCTTTGGGGGATCCAGGAAGGAAGAGGCTGAGAAGCTGGCCTCAGATCCTCATACTCATGAGAAAGGATGCAAGAAGCAAGGGGGGCCTGGGGGTGGGAATCAAACTCTTGCCAAATGGAATCAGGCTGAAGGTCAAGAGAGTCCAGCACCCAGGAACCCCTGTAAGTGCTTTGCCTGTGTTGCCTCATTTAATCCCCCACTAGCCATGCAAAGCGGGCTTATTATCTTTTGTTACAGACAAGGAAATGGAGCTTCAGAGAGAGAAAGTAACTTGCCCAGAGTTTGCCAGCTAGCAAGTATCAGAACAAGGATCTGAATCTGGAACTTGAGACTAAGAAATCAGCAATTTGGGAAAATCAGTGCAGAAAAAATGGCAGGACAGGCCCTGTAGCTGGACTTCAGGGAGAGCCTGCATCGCTGCCACCCTCCCTCCATCACCCTGCCCCTGGGGGCTGTCCTTCAGGGCATCTTTTTGAAATTCCAAACCTCTTGCAGGAAACCAAAAAGCCTTTCCATGCAATCCATCAGGTCGCCAGACCCTCCCAGGCTGGCGCCTACCTCCCGGGAGGATTTCCCTACACAACTTCCATTTGAAAAGGAGCTTGGGGCCTTGGTGCGCCTATCCTGCTGGGGCCCATCAATGCCCTCGGTTCAGGGATGCAGAGTGAAGGAGCCTTGCCTGCTGGGGGAGGGGGTGAGGAAATGGGGAACTGGGAAATATCCTCAGCCTGGCCTTGGGCAGTGGGTTTATTTTATTTAACATTGATTATAGTGACTCCCTCACCCCTTAACACCACTTATATATCTTTCTTTTAAAAAAGTTAACATTGTTTATATAGCCCTTTGTAAATATGAGTAATAATCGATGCTCAGAACAACTCTATGAGGTAAGTGCTCTGGTCCCCGTGTGTTGCAGGTAAGGAGGTTGAAGCAGACTCACCCAAGGTCACCAGCAGTAAGTGGCAGGGCTGGAATTTGCACCTGGGCACCAGCCTCTGGATGCTGTGCTCTGAAATCCCTCCTCTCCGCTAGTGAAGACTCTGGAGGCGGAGGGGCCCTGAACATCCTGCTCCATCCATCCGCACATGGTCCCAGGCCTCTGTGGGCCTCAGGAGATAACTGATAATGGGGTTCCTTCTTTTCTCACATGCCCAGAGTTTGTTTACCTCGAGTGAGGCGAGTTGCCGCCCCAAACAAAGGGGATGCTGGCAGAGATAACCCAATCGTTCTGGGCCTGGCTAGGCCCGTTGGGAGGCCAGGATTGAACCCAGCCTGTTCTGAGGCTGAGTTCAAGAAACTGCCAGGGCCTGGCCACCACTGTTTGTTGCAAAACAATGAGTCAGCCTGGCAGGGAAGGCAGTGGGAGGGTGAGGAATGGGGTAGAGGGCCTCCCCCTCCAGCCCTGCCTCCAGCCTTTCCTATGGTGGGTTCTGCTCGCCCCCACCCTCCCAGCCCTTAGGAGGCTCACCTATTTCCTTTTTTGTTGTTTGGCTGCAATAGGAAAAATATTGAAAAATAGAAAGTGCCCTAGACAGGAAAACACTCTGAAAGCTGAAACTTGAAACCCTCCTGCCTGAGCCAACACCCCAGTGGGGGGTGGTCAGCCAGCCAAAAGATCCATCCCTGGGTTCTTTCCCTGGCAGCAACCCATGATGGTACCTTAAGCCCTGGCCAGGAGGAAAGAAAACTTGGAGGTCCAGAGATGAGTGGTGATCTGCTCAAGGTCACGACTGGTACGGATGGCCAGGAGGGTAGGGCAGGTGCCGTGAGAAGATCTCGGGAACCAGGTTACTGGTCAGGAAAAGTCTGGAATTATACACATCCTTTTTTTAATTGGCCTTGCCCAGAGACCAAGCCCTCCATCCCATGTGGGACAGCCCACCACCAGAGACACATTAGGGGATGCGGCAATTGTCTACCATGAATGAGCCAATGTAGTGACCCCTGATGGATCCTATCTAGCCATAGTGGGTGTTACAAACCACTCCACTCCTCTCCTGGCCCGGCCCCCTCCACCTTAAGGAACTTTTCTTACTCTGTAGAAGAAAGGTAGTGCTTCCCCTTTGTTAGAACAAGTCAGAGGGAATTTGTTCAAGGTCACAGAGCAAATTCATTAATTCATTCGTTAAAACTTGTTGGGCTATTGCTGAGCAGACCCCACAGAGGAATGAGGTTGGACACAGTCTCCTCAGACCCAGCTGCTTAAATTACTCTGTAGTATTACACTTATCAAGATTTATCTGCCGTAAGTGCAGTGGGGACACGAAGGGGCCTGACCTAAGTGGCAGGGAAGGCTTCCTGGAAGAGGCAGACAGAGTAGAGTCTTAAAGACTGAGTAGAAGTGTGCCAGGGCTGGGGAGTGGCAGGGGAGGGTGTTCCGGGCTGGGGAGAAATCAAATTCACCAGCTCTGGGCCCCCTTTCTAGGCTCTAACCTCTGGTCTGCAGGCATTACTGAGCTCCTGCCATGCACGACACGGAGCTGGGACCTGGGAGAGAAAGCAAGGCAGCCGACACATGGTGCTTGCCCTCAAGAAGCTTCCTGTGTCAATGGGAAGGTAAAAGTATTGTCTGAGGAGAAAGGTTGCCCTGAAGAAAGCCAACAAGTTTGAGGGTCTCTACTGTGAGTCTCTATGCAAGATGTACCTTATTTAATCTTCGCCAAACCTCTATGAGTGGATATTCTTAGCATTCCCATTTTACAGAGAGAAACAGAGGCCAGGAAGTATTAGTAACTGGAGCCAGAATCTAAACCAAGTGGCCTGACTGTGGAGCATGGGCCCCCAATCACCATTCTTACTCCAGTTGTGCGGAAGGAGGCAGCTGGCCTAGACTTTATTTAGTGGGCAATAGGGTCAGCAAAGGGTGTTGATGCACAATCTGACTTGTGTTTTGGCACAATAACTCCAGAGGCCACTTGGAGGATATATTAAGGGCACAAAGCAAAGGGGGTGACTGCCTTAGTGTTCAGATGAGAAAGGGTGAAGTGGGGCACTGGGGGTGCTGAGTAAAAGGCATTGATCAGAGAGGTAGAAGACCCAGCCTCAGCCCTGCCCTGGCCTCATCTTCAGGAGACTAGTCCTTGCTTGACCTCCTCTGACCATTTGCTGCCAGTGAAGCCCAAACGGTGGTCATTTGTCCAACAGGCACCATTTGAGTGCCTACTAAGCACAGGAGCTGTCAGCCCTGGGATAAAAGAGGGCCAGACAGTCGCCGTCCTCAGGGTGCTCGGAGTCCTGTGATGCAGTCATCCTCAATCCTCAAGCCCATGCGCTTCCTCTGTCTAACCTCCATAGCTCCAAGAGAAGTTTCCATTTACATGCTCTTCTCTAATTGTTTAGGTGTCCTCCTCTGCCTGCCACCATCTCTCTCAGGTCCCTGGGAGACTGAGACTCCTCTGTCTTACATTTCCCATAGGACCAGGTACAGTTCTGATTACATAACTAAGTACTCATTTAGTATCTGCTGAGACTAAAGTCTTGAACCCAGACCACAAATTCTTTAATCCATCCAGGCAGTTTTTAAAAAGTGCTGCTGTCAAAATGAAGGTTCAGAGTGAAGCTGACTGATGAGCCAGTTTTGTGAGATCCTTTCCTGCTACTACAGGCTCTGTGAGGATAACACTGCTGAGCCTTTAAGGCCTCCAGCCTATAAGCAAAGGGCAGCTCTCTGAAGCTGTCTGTCTCCCCAGATGAGCACAAAACAGCTGGAACTACAAGCTGATCTAGGTGATGAAGGGAAGGTCCTGGCCAACGTTGGGGTGGCTGTTCTGCATTACCAGGAGCCCAAAGCTACACCAGACTTTGACTGTTATGGTTGCTAAGCTGCAGACATGCCTGACTCTAGGAAGAAAGGGACCCTTTGAAGATCTTCCTGCCTTCTGGGGGCTTCAGTGCAGGTGGCTCAGGAGTGAGAAATGGGGCAGGGCCTGGGAGTCCTGAACTAGCCATGGGAGGTCAATAATGCTGGTGTGCATTTTGGGGGCTATTATTATTTCTGGAACTTGCATGTTTTTATTTCCTCTTTGTCCTTCCTTGAAATTTACTAAAGCCCTCTGGGAACTTTCAGCTGCATCAGCTGTGAATGTGTGGGATCATGGGAGGTGAGGTAATGGATGAGGAGAAGGCTGCTAGGGGTGAGGCCAAGCTCAGGTCAGGACCAGGAGGTGGAGGACGCTGACACTTTAGTTTTCACCAGGGGTGTTCTCTCTTCCCCTCCCAGACCCTGTCCTAGCAGTGGGGTGGCCCACGTCATGACTGGGACTATTTCCTCCTTTTAGTTCTGGCAAAGCTACAGCAGGGGAGTTCCCCTTCTCTGTTTGTTTTGATTCTGTTGTTTTCTTAAAGAGAGGAAGGAAAACCATCATCACTTTTTCGGTTTTATGAACAAAGGCAGGCAGAGAGGATGTTCGCTTGGGCTGGGGCTGTGGGTGCTGGGCCTCACCTCCCTCTTCCCCTCAGCCTTCCCTCCAGCAAGTTGGAGCCCCCAGAAAATGGATAAGGCCCAGTGGTATAGGGTCAAGTTTAGGTGATGGCTCGGCCTTTTAATGGTTTTTAACCTCTGTAAGATGCATCTGTAAAATTGGGAGTTGTCAGATCAGCTTTATAGGATTGTTGGGATTAAAAACAAAAGAAAAATACTAACCTGTAAAAACACAGTGTTGGGTACACAGTAAATGCTCCAGAAATGTCTTCCCTTTACTTCCTTCCATTGTGTGTGTGTGTGTGTGTGCGTGTGTGTGTGTGTGTGTGCGTGTGTGTGTGTGTGTGTGTGTGTGTGTGTGTGTTCCTTTGGCCCAATTGTATGGAGTAGGGGGAACATCTCCACTGAAAGAGGCCTCCCCACCCATCTTCCTGCCTGTGCATACATAGCTGGCTTCTTCCCCAGCAAGACCTGCAAATACCGGCCTTAGGAAAGGCTTCGAGAAGTAAATGACAGGTAAGGCTGGGGGTCTTTCTTGGTTTCTGGAATTGTCTCAACCCTGCTAGGAAGCAAGTGGGGCCCCTGAATTTCTCCTAGCCTTGGTCCCTCAAGCCCCATGCCTCACCGGTTTGTATCCCCAGGGCCCACCCTTGCAGCCTTGGGGCAGACGCCCTTTGATGAGATGTTGTGGGCGGGGAGGCTCCCTGACCAGACAGAAAGGGAACCCCATCTTGCTCTTAGTACCTCCCTGGGCCCCAGCTTGCTTTGAGACTTGACCATGATGTGCTGCTTTTCAGGGCATCGGTGTCTTAGTCTGTGAAGTGGTTCCTGAACTTTTTGCATGCAAACACTCTTATAGAAACAAAACATTTTGCATACCAGCTCTCTGCTCCCTGTGATCACAGTTAACCTTTAAAATACTTTGATTGAGAAAAAATATACAAACAACCATATGCATTCAGTAGTGCTTTTAAATGAGTGTATGTTTTATTCAACAGCTTCTACAAGCCAATGAAAATGTGTTCCCTTCCATGGGAGACATCAGCTTGCAGATGACACTGACACCTACAGAGGCTCGAGGTTGCCAGGGTATCTGAGTCTCTGAGGGCACGGACAGCTCTGGGATTGAGTGATTCCTCCTTGTCCCTCCTGGGGCTGACCCAGAAGACCCAGGCACCTACTGGGCAGCCACAGGCCCCGATATAAAAGCCCAACAGTGACTGACAAGAATGCACGTAGTGTAGTGGCTTTTCCTTAATATGTGGACACTGCCTGGATTTTAATCCTTGCTCTGCCACTAACCAGTTCTGTGATCTGGGCACATGTGACTTAACCTCTCTGTGCCACAGTTTTGTCATCTGTAAGATGGGGGTGATGGTAATAGTGAGTTTTTGTGAGGATTAAATGAGATAACGAATTCATGGGACTTAGTGCAAGTCACAACTGGTGCTTAATAAGTGTTCCATTTAAAGATGAAAAATAAAAACAAGCCCATAAGTACCCCTGCTTGCCTTCTTGCAGCTGTTGCTTGCCATCACGTGGGCTCGTGCTACTCCTTCGAGAATGGTCTCCTTTTCCTCTCCCAGGACCCCTCCTGGCTCCCACTGCCATCCTGGCCTCCCTTCATCTGTCCTCCTTCAGGACAGAGCTCATCCTGCTGAGCGTGCCCCTCCTGCATTGGCTCTGGCTGGGCCTTGTCTCTCTGACACCAGGACTCCCATCCCCTCACTCCCTCACCCCCTCACGTTGCTTAGCCAGGCCCAGCCCCCACACCCAGCCCCAGCCTCCTCCACCCCAGGCCCAGGCTCTGCTCATGTGGATTCCCAACCACATGAAGGAAGGCACAGGGAAAAGCCATCAGCCTAAAGGCTGAGAGGGATGTTTGTCAAAGCAGGACAGATCTGCGGCCCGGGATCTGAAGAGAGTGCGCTGGGACTTGAGCGGAAGCAGGCTTTTCAGGGGAGCAGGGATGAGCTCCGAGGAGCTGGCATGGGCAGGGCAGGAAGGAGGCCCATTAACACTTCAGCCCTGACTGCGCTTCATCCGGCACCTCGGCCGGGGTGCACACAGGAGCGTTTGTCCTGCTTTCACTGTGGCGCTGTGTTCGAAGCAGCCCCTGCCCTCCCAGCCCCAGGTGGGCGGTGTTGCCTGGGCACAAATGCCCCTTATGAATGGGCAGTCCTGGAGGAAGGCAGCACCTTTTCGAACTGGGACCACCCCCCACACTTCAGTATTGACCCTGGAGCCTCCTCCCTCTTGGCAATGTAGGCACTGCAGGGAGCCTGGTCACATGGGGTGGAGGGGCATGACCTTGCCTGAAAGGGCCCCACAATCATGGGGCGACATCCCAGGAGAGGGCGGCCAGGTTTGGAAGAGTTCTTCAAATGACCCTTCCCTCTAGGGCTCATGCTGGAGGATGGTCCCCTCGCCTTGTCTGCTGCTATCTCCTGGAGCTGAAGTAGATTTTTAACTCCTGGAGGGGCTCTAGGGTGAGGGTGTTGCCTTGGTGAGGCCTGCAGAGGAGAGGGAAAGCAGGCAGACCCCAATTATCTTGTATCGTTCTTTTTCCATCACCCCAGCAGGAGCAGGGTCTTAAGAATCCAGGGACAACCTGACCATCCCCTTCATGGAGCCCAGTCCATGTGAGCATGGGATCGAATTCTCAGAGGGGCCCCTGGTGCTCTTCCGAGGGCTGCTGGTGACAGAAGTCACACATCTCACAGACAAACCCTCCAGTCAGGCCCCACTGAACTTCCGCTCCCCATTCACACAGATCCTCAAGCTCCTCTCCCTCTCCCCCAGGCCTGCCTAGTCTTTTGCCCATTTAATCCATTGACAGGTGCAAACACGGTGCTCGCTGCCTGTCTGCGCCCCCTAGAGATGGCCCAAGGACATGCATTCCCCTCCCCCGAAGGGAAAATCAGACTGAATTGTTTCTCCCCAGAGAGGAGGTGAGGAGGAAGGGGAGCATGGATGCTGAGCCCTACTCACTGTGTCCACGACTCCAGGCTTACCCCGGGTGCAGGTAACCGCTTTCTGTAGATATCATTGTCCTCCTTTTATACGTGGAGAGACCAAAGAGACAGGGGTCCTGCCTTCTGGGGTTTGCAGCCTCGCTGGAAGGGCTTATAAGTAAGGGACAAACCCACATGCTGGGTGGAGGGGCATCCTCTCCGGGGTGACTGAGTCTTGCCTGATGGTAGCCTGCGGACCCTACCTGGTGCCCCTTCTCTCTGCTGGGTTCTGTGTGGTGGGCAGACATGGGGAAGGGAGGGTGGGAGGGAGTGAGAGAACAAGGCCCTGCCTCCACTTCTTTCCTAGGCCAGGTGCTCCGTCTCATGAGCTTCCCTACCTCCTGGAGACCCCTGTGAATATGACATCACTCCTGCCCACAGCCACCAATGTTGACTTGGGTTCATCTCCTACCTGCCGGCCAGGCTGAAGGAAATGTACTGGAGGGTGCAACAGTGGCTTCAGTGACAAACCCAACACCTTTCACAGACTGCAGAGCCAGAGGCAAGGCTGGCTGTCCAGGCGCAGACACCTCCCGCAGTCCCAACACCACACAATTACAGACAGAAGCACTTCCGCCACGCCCAGCACCCACCTCCCCCACAACACGGATATCCACTCGGACACGCCTCTGGCACAAATACATTCTCGCCACCCCCGCCCAGTCCCCGGTGGTACAGCTGGGCAACGCAGACATCTGTGCCCACCCCACAGCCGAGAAATGCACAGTAGCCTCCACCCCACATGTATGCCACAGCTTGCTTCACAGATACCCACTCCTGACCTCAACCACACAGGTGAGCTCACAAATTCAGAGACATGCATCCAGTCAGAGACTCTACAACACCTGTGTGCTCACACGCGCAGGCCACAGTGCACAGATATGCACTGGCCCCAGAACTCTGAGCCAAGCCCCTCATCTCCCTTAGTGCTGGATCGAGGTGTGTACACCAAGAGACCACTCATTTATAATTCATGGATTTTGAAGGTGTGTGTGTGTATCTGTGTGTGTGTGTGTGTGTGTGAGAGAGAGAGAGAGAGAGAGAGAGAGAGAGAGAGATGATGAGATTATGCAGACAAGCTAAGTGGAGAGGAAGAGAAGGAAGGAAAAGCTCTGTGACCCACTTCCAGCTTAACAAGGCCACATTTCAGCTCCCCAGCCAGAGGAAGGGCCCACTTGTCTACATAGCTAGAAGGTTGAGGGGTGGGCTGGCTGTGGGATGGTAAATGAGGTTCTGTCCCCAGATCTATTGGACGAAGGAGGTGGGGATCCCCTCCAGAGACAGTTGCCCTTCCCCTGTCTATACCTTGGGGGTGTGAACTCGGCTTCCCACCTTTCCCACACCTGTCTCCAAGACCTATCTAGGTGCTTTGGCTGTACTCCCCATTCTTGACCAAAGCCCCAGAGCCTTTCTCTTTATCCTCCCTGTAATCCTGGGGTCACACATCCCCACTGCTCTGGTTTCTAGGAATCCATATTTTCCAGCTGACTGCTCCCCACGTGCCCCTCCAGGCCTTTCTTCTAGCTGTGCTCACTGCCTGCAGTGCCCTCCGCTCCCCGGTACTTGTCCTCTCCATTCTCCAGGCTCCGGCTTCTTCCCGGACTCTGCCTCCTGGTCCTGCGCTCTTCCTGCCCCAACCACGGTTTCTATTTCTAACTTTCTGGGTTATGAGCCCACCCACTCCTCCCAGTTAAACTATGAGCTCCTAAAGGGCAGGCTCTGGAATTTCTTCTTCTGCATCCAGAATACCCCCTTCCCTACTCCGATCCCCGCTGCCAGCAGGGCCCTGGACACCAACAAGTGCTCAGCAAGGTCTTTAGTGATGGACAGACAGTAAGGGACAAGAAGACAGTAAGAGAAAAGGCAACGGGAGCTCTTCCTGGGCCTGAGCCCTCTACGTAACTGGTTTCCCTCTAGACTTCAATCTCTGGGATAGGGCCCTTCCCCATTCTGCAGCTCATACAGGCTGAGATGGTGAGGGAGGTTTTCTCACCAGGCCCCACCGCACACAAGGGCCCAGAAGGCAGGGCAGGGCCTTGTCTACTGCACGTCTACTCAGGGCCAGGCCTGTGCTGGCTTTTCTCATGAAGTCACTTACCATACAATAGCCCTATGATGTGGGGGCTTTCAGCCTCAGTTTACACTTGAGGACACTGAGGTCTTGAGAAGCTGGGGAATTGCCCAGTTCACCCAGCTGGTAAATGGCAAAGCCCCAGAGTCTGTGCCTCCTCCACGGTACCATCCTGCCCCTATGGCCCCTGACCCTCAGCAGCCCCTGCCTCTGTTCCCAGTTTGCCCTCTGAATCTCACTGGTCTCTTGACCTTAAACTTTTGCTCTGCTCTGTCTCCCTGAAACTCTTACCTGTTTTCTGCCCCTTTTCTCCCCTCAAGTCCCCACGCCTTTGTTTGACTGCGTCTCCTTTAACTCTCTCCTGGAGCAAAGTGAGATTTGCCTGTGGTCAAGGATGTTTCTGTTTCTCATAGAGAGCCAGGCTTAGCATACACTTTTGCATGTGGAAGGCTTTTCTTGAAGCAGGGATTGGAAGCTAGACAGAGACCTGTCCTTCCCTCTCCAAGGCACCAGCAGGGACTGCGCCCTCAAAAGATGCTCTTTGTCTGCTTGTAGCTCTCCCTCTGGCTCACTGTCTCACACACTCATGCAAACATACACACACATACCGCAGCGTACTTGCCTTCAGAGCCTACACAATCCCCATTGCAAATGGTGATGGAAAAAACAGGCGATGGGCTCAGGGAGATGCATGGGGCAGACTCTTCTTGTGGCACAAACTCAAGTGAGTGATCCCTGCCTGCAGATAGCATGTAATTATTTAGTAATAAATCGCATTCCAACCCCAAGCCAGCTTTTTTCCCTCTCGTTCTCCTTGCCAGACCTGCGGTGTCTCGGCTTTAGATGTGAAATGTGGTTGTGATTTTCCTGCCTAACCAAAGTCAAGGCTGATTCTTGGGTGAGTTCAGTTTTGCTGGAAGACAAAGACTGACCCAGATTCTTGCGTTTTGATGTTATGGAGGGTTTCCAGGGGAGGAGGGAGATGGATAGTCTTTGGATAGGGGATAGGGAGTCAACTCTTTGCCAAAAGGGGGCTTGGGGTGGCCCACTTGGAAGTGGCTATTAGCACAGCTGGGGATGGACCTGACCTGCCTTGTGTGGCCTTCATGACACGATTGGAAACACAGGCTTGGCAGGACTGTGCCTCACTTGAAGTGAGTGTGATCGAGTGACTTGCTTTGGTCAATGAAATTTGATTAGAATTGATAAATGCCACTTCCAGGTAGCAACAATAAGAGCTAATGTGTGAGCTTTCATATTTCTTCTCACTGCCATGGTAATGGTGTTCATAGGAGCTTTCTTCTGCCTGGGTCCCTGAGCGAGGACAACGTATTTCAGAACCCTCCAGATGACTTGCAGTGCTCATTTGGCATGAGAGAGAAGTAACTCTTTACTGTTTTAACTACTGAAATGTTGGGATGTTTGTTAACGCAGAAAAAACTATCCTATCCTGCCCGAAACACCTACCTTATAAGGTAGGTGAGAGGATTCATAAAATAACGCACATGAAGAGCTTAGCAGAGTACCTCCAAATATGCTGCTTCCTCTTCTTCCTTCTCCTACTTCTCTTCTAATGTTTTATTTTCAGTTTTTTATGCAGCTTCAAGCCAAGCCACAAAAATTTACCACCCACTAAGTGTCTGGTACAGGAGCACAGATATGGTCATGGTGACAGATATACATGGAAGTAACTGTCACATAATGTGCTAAGTACATTACTGGTGAGTTCAGAGCTAGGTAAGCCCAGGGGAGTGAGTAGTAAGTCTATTGGAGTCCTTGAAAGTGAGGTCTGAACTAGGTTATTGAGGGGTTGGTTTGATTTCTTTGGTCAGAGCAAAAAGAAGGTGTGTTCTAACAGTGAGAGAAGCTGCCATTTACAGAGCATCTGCTATGCGCCAGATACTGAATCAGACACTTCAGCCAATGCTCCCCTACTGTCAGAGCAACAACAATATCCATGACGTGTGTACTGTCGTTATGCCATTTTATGGATGAGAAAAACCAAGGCCAGGGAGATTGCCCAAGGTTGGGCAGCTGGTAAATGGCAGTGTGTGAAGGTACAGAGGTGTGGCAACACCTACCTGGCCTTCAGCCTAGTGCCTCTGGAAGGGCCACATTATGCTGCAGGGACACCAGTCTAAGAATGTGTCCATGCTCTACAAAGTGGCCTGAGGTCCTTTTCCCAAACACAGCTCTGGTGAAGTCACACTCCTGCTCATGAACCTGCCGCAGCTCCCCGCAGCATTCTGGACAAGCTCTGGGAGTCTTGCTGGCTGTTTTGGGCCCCTCCCGACCTTTCCAGCATTGTCTCTGGCTCCATTCATTCACATTCTCAGGGTTCTTGTCTGGGCCTGAACACTTCCTCCTATTTTCTGCCTCAGGTTTTGCTCAAGCGTTTGTTCGGAATGCCCTTTCCCAGTGTAGTCACCTTTCTCCCAGAGTTTAGCCCAATTCCCACTTTCTCTCTCTGCCCCAGGTGTCCCTGCTGGAATCCAGCTTTGAGGAGTGTCTGTTGAGTTGATTTGATCTGGTCTGAATGATAGGAGGTGCAGATATTTGATAATATTTAATATAGAGATTTTCAGTCACACATGTATATGATTTATGGATTTGTATAAATAGATCAAAGGTGTGTGCTAAGAGTTTTCTTTGCTGATAGCAGCACACAGTCAAACAAGCCTGGAGACTGCTGCCATATAGACTATGGGAAATTATTGAGGTTTGCCATTTACTGGCTGTGCAACTTAGGCAAGTTACTGGACCTCTCTGAACCCAAGTTTTCCTCTTTATGAAATGGGAATAATATTGGTTCCTACTCCATGGGGTTAGTGAGGGCACAATGAAATAAAACCCGAGAAGGAAACAACACCTCCTGGGGAGGGCCCTTGCTGGGTTCATCCATGCTGCCAGTGGGTCCTGACAGGAGAGGCAGAGGAAGCAGGGGGAGAGGGGCAGCCCCTGTTGATGGGGACTCTGTGGCTTAGACAGACTGGGCTGAGACAATTCCAGTGGTGTTTGATAAAAGGCAGGGGCTCTTCTCTGGTCAAGTAAATATTACTATAAGAAAAGACCGTCTCTAGGGAACGGCTCCCTCCCTCTCCCTGCTTGAGGGCCAAAGTCCCCAGGGGCCAGTCTGGAGGCTCCTTTTATGTGACTGTAAAATAATCCAGGGCCTGGCCGGGTCGAGCCTGGGCGGGCGCTGACGCGCAGGGCGGCATTGATGTGGTCAATGATTACCTTTTATGCCTGGCCATAAAGGCAACTGCCCAGCCCCCAGACAATGCCCCCTGCAGACAATGCCCTGGGAGGGTGGGTGGACACACACACACCTGCCAGGCAGGGACCTGTCCCTGCCTGAGGTCTCTGAGCATATCCTTGCCAGGTCCTTCCATCTCCCCCAGGAGGTTTCTGGAGACTTGGCCCAGGAGCTAAGGGGGTTAGGGTGGCTGTAAGCAGGGCCCAGTGAGGTGTGAGACACAAAAGACCTACATCCAAGGCCCTGGATCCCGTTCCAGGTGGGTCTGTGCAGAGGGGGAGGGGTGGTCACCCAGGCTCAGGTACTAAGTCTCAGCGGGAAAGAGCATTTTCTCTAGGACAGAGCAAAGTCCAGTCCCATTTTACAGGTGATACAGTTGAGGTCTGGATGCACAGTGACTTGCCAAGGGTCCTGAGGAAGGAGAAGCAGCTCGCTGAGCTGGGAGTAGGACCCAGGTCCTCTCTGACATCACTGGACCAAGAGGGTCCAGGTGAGAATGTCAGGGATCAGGAATGGCTTGGATCACTTCTCAGAGAAGGTGTTTTTCCCTGAGAGGAGCTAGAAAGGAACTGAGGGCTTGGCTCAGAGGCTAATGTTGCCAAAAGACCTAGAATGAGCCCCTTAGGTGGCCGTAAGGGCCACATGCAGGGCCCACTGTGCTCACACTGGCCTCTCCCACGGCCCCATCTCTCCCTGTCCTAATGGGGAGTGGGGAGGCCAGCTGTGGCGGGGCAGGGCTGGGGCATAGATAGCCAGATTTATGTCCCACCTTTTGGGCTGATGAGGCCCATGAACCTTTGTCTGGCTGGAGGAGCAGGGGCTGAGGCCCTGGTAGGGGTTCTGCAGGGTCAGGTACCTGGGGCATCACTGTGGTGTGCCCAAGGCTGGAGGTCAGGAGGCCTGGACATCACTTCTCTGGCTGAGGGGAGAATTCTGCGTTCTTTTCTTGGTGGGGATTGAACCCAAGACTCCATGGGCAGTTCTCAGACAAGTCAGGCTGCTCTCCTGAGGAGAGAGGGCTGTTATTCACAGTGGTCATAAACGCTCTGTGGAATCTGAGTGCAGTTGCTTTGAGCCTGGGCCAGAATGCTCCAATCAACCTTTGGCTCTGATAAAGATAAGTGGACCCAAGGTGATAACACACAAACCAGAAACTGTCAACACGCACTAATTAGGGTACTGGGTGCTTAGCCACACCCACTATACTTGACATGGGGAGAAATCTCTGGTGGGGAGCTGGGGTTTGATTTGGGTGGGAGAGGATACGGGCTCACTGCTTGTACTTCAGCCTTATGGCCTTTTTGTCACCTTCTCCTTTCAACAGTTTCCCCACCTCCACCCTCACCCTTACCCAGTCTACATGACATTACATAACACAACAGAAGGAACAAAATATATTCAAACATTGTGCAACATAACTTGATTAGCATGATGTAACACAGTGGAAAGTGTCCTGAGCTGGGAGCCAACACACCTGATTCTAGCCTTGCTGGGCATGACCTCGAGCCAGTCATTTCTTTTAGAATGTCAGTCCCCTGCTCTGTAAGCTGGGGGCTGGAAATGGGGCAGTAACACAGTAATCTCCCACTGGGGTCTTGCTAGGTCTAAAGTTCACTCTTTTCTGCTACAAAACACTGCAATCTGTGAAGCACACAAAACATGTCGCCGGTGCCACCCAGCAACACTGGGGTGTGTGTGACACTTGACAGAATCACAACTTTGTCCCCAGGAGAGTGAGGCCGTGCGAAGGGCCCCAGGGTGAGGACAGTTCTCAGGACCCCTGGGAACACTCCCCCTGTCTGAGCCTGCTGCCTGCTCTTGGACACTTGGGGTCTATTTTGAAATCAGTGTCCCTTAAATAAATGTGGCATCAGCTTGATGGTTCATTCCCCTCCCCTTCCTGCACTCCCACCCCTCCAAGTGGAGATACCACCGACGTGGCTGCCCAGAGGTGATGAAAGTGCTGTGCTCTGCTGGGGGTTCCCAGTGTTCAGGCCCAGGCTGGGCCCCCCTCGAGCTGGGGAAGTTGCTGGGGGACCCAGCCCCACACTTGTCTCAGATTCAGCCCAGCACACTTCCACTTACCTTTTAGCAAGGCCCAACCTGGAACTGGTAGTAAAAGCATGGACAGAGTTGACCTAGGATAGATGCCAGGGTGAGGAAAGGGGAAGAAAGTAGCTGGGGAATGGGTCAGAGGGAGGTGAGAAAGGAGGAGGGCTCTGACCATCCTTCCAGTGGTCCACTTCTCTAGGTAGCAAAGAGTCACCTACACTGCAGGTTTGCTAGGTTCAGTGCTAGGCAGTGAGGTGGGGTGGTGACTCAGACCCAGCCCAGCCAGCAGCTCTCACAGAGCTCAGATGGTGGAGAAGGGCACACGTCAATGCCTGGGGACTGAAACAACAGCCTCAACAGAAGTCACTGCAAGGGGCAGTGGCTCCAGGCCGGGAGCACTGGACAGGGGTGTGGTGAGGAAGAGAAAGGAGAATTCTAGAAGGCCGGTAGAAATACATCATTCCTTAACCCCTCTCAGCTTCAGCTTCCTTAACTGGACAATGGGTACAATTAATAGTCCTTTCTTCATAAGCTTCGTATAAGGGTCAAATGAATGAAGCTACATAAAGCTCGTAGTACAAGGCCTGGCCAGGAGCAAGTGCTCCTGTTGCCGTATTGACTGCTGACTTTGTGGTTAGGAAGGTAAGGAGAGAGGGCATTCTGGGCAAAGCCACCAACAGCATGTACATGGGTGCAAAAAGAAGCCCCAGAGAAAACAAAATACTCTGACCCTAAGCAGTCCAGTAGGTTCTGGGAAGAAGTATGGAGCCCCCGTGAGTGCCGGAGCAGGAGTATGTAAGGTGAAGATGTGGGGAGGGCCATTCAGCAATCATTAGGTCCAGCCTAGTGAAAGTGGGGTCCAACAGAGCAGACCCAATTGGGAAAGTCCCTAAAACTGGGTCAGCAGGGCTGACCTCAGCACCCAGAGGTTGAGTCAGGGACCCAAGGCTTTGTGTAACTTTGATATTATTTCTATGGGGCTAGAGTGGAGGTAGGGAGGAGACCTTGAGGAGTTGCAGAGGAGTCTAAGTGTGTGTGTGTGTGTGTGTGTGTGTGTGTGTGTGTGAGAAAGAGAGAGAGAGAGAGGTTGAGATTAGGGACATATGACAATGAGCAGGGCCCCTAAGTAACCAGAATTTGTGCCCATTCTGGAGTTGAGAACAAGAAGCACAGGCCTCTTTTCCAGGCTGGGCTGGCTCTGCTTTCCAGTACCAGGAGGTGCTGGGGCCCCCATAGGAGAAGCCAGGAGGCCACACCCTGTACCGGCCCAGCCCAGCACTCCTCCCTGGCCTGCCTCAGCCCCACACCTAGACGGTTTCATCTCTGATCAGAACGTGGCTGGGTGTGAATGGGAGTATTTGTGTATACATGTGGCAATTCTAGATCAAAGAATGCTCAGAAGGTCCAGCTACAGGTCAGTGAGGAGTGAACACCTGGCCCATCTGCCCAGGCTCTGCCACCCAGACAGCTCCTTTCCACCTAAAACTGCTGGGCTTTGAAGGCAGTGGGAGCTGACAGGCCTCTGACTCAGGCTGGATAAGGAGGAGGGGCTAGAAGTGCCCAGGCAAGGGAGGAGCCCACTTAGTCATCTGTTGAGTGGCAGGCCCCACACTTAGCCCTGGGCAGGGGGCAGAGTTGTTGGGGCTTTCCTGCCACCACCTAGGTTCGAGTTAACTGGGAGCTGATGCCAGGGTCAGCAGGCTAGGACATGCTCTTGGGCCAACCTCAGCAGCAGGCAGAGGTCCCTGAAGTAAATCCAAGGCAGATGGTTGAGCACGGGCCCAGAAGGTCTTCGGGGATCTGCTGCAGCACAGTGTTGCTGACAGCTCCTGGGAAGCCTGCATGGCTCATCCTGCATGGTGAGCTGTCAGAGGCAGGCCCTGCAGCACCCTGAACAGGGCTGGACACACAGTGACGCAGTCTCTAGTAATGGGATGGTACGGAGTAAAGCTGGTGAAAAAAACAGCTGGAGGCCTAAACGCCTCTGAGTATGCAGAACCAACCCCAGGAGACACACTGGATTGGGGAGGGGCACTCTTTGGGTCTCCCACCTGCCAAGGCCCCTGTCACAGAGAAGAGAATCGGCCCTGTTGTCACAAGCCCACTCCAAGCTTGGTAGCCCCAAGATGTAGCTTCTATAGGACTGTGCGTGGGGCCCTCCTCAGTTTTACCCCATGAAGGCCACAGAAGCCCAGTGGAAAAATCTCCCTTGGAAGAAGCTGCCTTTGAGCTTTCCAGGAACTCTAGCCGGGGGGTAACCAGGGTGGCAGGGGACAGGATGGGTGTGGGGATGGTATACTCCAGAACAGACTTGCAACCAAACACGGGAGTCCTGTTCCTATGGGCCTGATGCTTGGCCATGGAAGGACCAGAGGGGGAGAGAGAGAATAGGTGGGGCTGGGGTTGACCTGGAATGTTGCATGTCTACACTCTTAATGCCAAAGGCAGCCTGGACCAAGTAATTTCACTTTTTCTTGTTTAAAAAGAAACACGGTATAGTGGTTTAAAGTGCAGGCTCCGGAGCCAGACAGCCTGGGAATGAATCCTGACTACTCTACCCACTCCTGGCTGCTGTGACTTCAGAGAAGTTGCTTCATCCATTTCCCTGTCTCAGTTGCCACAACTGTAAAACGGGCATCAGAGTAGTGTTGACTGCACAGGGTTACTGTCAGAATTAAATGAAGTGCTCAGAAATGGGCTTTACACAGATGGAACACTTTACAGGTGTGACCGGTCCTTGCTGAGGGAATGAACTTCATGTCAATCAATCAGTCAATGCCAGGCCCAGGCCCAGGCCAGTGCTGAGCCCACATGGGGTGTGGCAAGGCTGCCAGCATCAGCACATCCAAAGTTCCTGGACCTGCTGAGCTGGCAGAGGGCCTGCCCTGGCACTCCCCAGCCCTGAAGAAAGCTCTAGAATAGTGCCTGGGCTTTCCAAAGTGTCAGTGGGTGTAGAAAACAGGATTGGGAGACCCTTGCCTTGGCTGTAGTTTCCTTCCACGGCCTGATGACCTCCCCTGCCCACGCCATGAGCTGAGATTGGCTGACTGGTCAGTTGTGCATCTTTTCCATGGAGAGTGGAGGGTATAAGGGTACAGGATTCACTCCATGGGAGCTGTAGTGATGAATGTGTGCTTATAGGGGTCCAACGTCCTCCAGGCCATGGGCTCTCCCCTGCTCTGACTAGAACCCTATAGCAGCTAGTCCATATCAGTCTATCTGGCACTAATTCTTAGCTGACTTATATTTTTAATGATTTCATCCAGCTAGCTAAGTTGCTTAGTCAGGCAACAAACACTAATTAGGCCTTATTGTGTTAAAGTAGGTATACAGAGGTCTCTGTCTGGAATGATGCTGGACCCCAGTCCATGGGGTCCAGGACTGAAGTGAGAAAGGGGTTCCTGACTGTGAGAACAGTGTGGACCAATGTGTATTGGAAGGGAAAAGCCCACCCAAGGCATGAGACATGGCGGGAGAGAGGGCAAATGCAGGGCAGGAGACACGGTTGGAAAGTGACATCAGGAAGGTCCCTGTGAGTCAGGCTCAGGATTTCTCTGGAGGGAGCCATTGAAGGTGAGACTTCGAATAGCCGGAGGGTGAGGAAGTGTTCCTGATACCTCAGCAGGCTGGAACCAGTAGCTGTTCGGTGCACCAAGTAATGACACTGTTGTGTCCAGGTGTATCTGAGGGTCCAGGATGCCCTACGTTGTAGATCACACAGTTGGAGTTGTGCAACTCAGTGGCCCTGTGGCATGTGGGGATGTGATGCACAAGTGTCAGTGAGTGTGGGGTTTTAATTCAGGCAATGGGTACGTATGTGCGTGTGTCTGCCATCACTGGGGCACTCCCCAGCTACCTTTGGAGCTGGGTGTTAGAGGTATTAGACTATAGATATGGCCCTTACTCTCACGCTATCTTATTCAAGTGAGAACACCTTGAGATGACTCCACATCTGGGCTTGTACTTGGCAGGAAGTTGTGTCTCTGGGCATCAAGTCCAGAAAGTGTTGGCCTCCCTGGGAGCCTGGTTTGGGGAGAAGATGGGGGGAAGGTCCAGGGGTGAGTAGCTGGATCTTCAGACCCTTATGGGGATTTAGAGAGTGACTGAGGGGCAGCTGTTCAGTGGTCATCCACCCATTTCTGTCTTTCCATTTGCTCATCTATCCTCCTGTGTCTTTCAGTCCAGCTGCCAGTCTACCCATTTATTCATCTGTCTGTCTCTGGTCTTCTCCTCCATCAGCCTGCCCCTCTCAGGCAGTTCATTCTTGAGTTCTCTGATTCAGGCTGTGGTCACCAGCCTAGCTCTGACCATCACTAGCTCTTGGGTCACAGTACATTCTCCTCGTTACTGGTGCTCAGGCTTAGTTGGCCTCCACTTCACCCTGTGGTGTCATGAAGTCCTAGGATAGTCATGGTACTCCTTTACTGGTCCTAGAATCAAAGATGTTCAGATGCCCATTCCAGCTCTCTTGCTAGAAGGTTCTCCCATCTCTCTCCATACAAAGCTCCTCTCCTCCAGGCAGTCCTCCCTGACCACCAACCCAGGGCTGCCAGCCCCACCCTGTTCTGCTCCAGCCTCCTTAGGCTTCACTCTTCCGCAGCCTTCTGCAAGCTGTGGGAGGCCCATCTCAAGCCCTGTGGGAGCAGAGCCTAGTGCTCCTAGATGGAGAGGGGCGACCTAAAACAGGGAGCTTCCTCAGAGCAGGGGTCCCTCAACAGGGCATTTCCCAGGACACAGCCCAGCTAGACCTTCCTCTAGTCGGCACTTCAGTATGGGGCTATGGTTCCCCCAGCAAGGTTTTCCTATGGAAAACTGGGATTCCCACTCCCTCCCAAGCAGCCTCGATGCTGCTGCTTCCCTGGGGAACCCCCTCCCCCACCCACGCTTGGACTCTGGGTGTTGGGGGGGCAGGCCAGAGAAGGCCAGGCCTCTTGGTTCTACCCTCTCCAGGGCCTAGTAGAACTGAACACCGAGGTGGGGATGGGGGTGAGAATAGGGGGTAATTAAATATAGAATTTATGTATGTGTGCATGTATGTATTCGTTTATGGAGCAAACATTTCCTGAGCACCAGCTCTGTGCTGGGCACTGTTACAGGCATTGAAGCAAGAGCAAAAGAGGACAAAACCAGCAGGGGAGCTGCCCTCAGGAAATTGGTGTTGCTAGAGGTGGGAGACCCTCTAGCAACTGCTGGGTCTGTGTCAGTGAGTGTTGGGTGAGTGTGAGTGTGGTGAGAGAGTGTGTGCGGAACAGGGGCCCAGACCAGAGTCGGGCCTAAGCAAAAATGTGTGCATCCTTGAGCGTGTGTCTTTGAGGGTGTTTGTGGATTCCCTGGGGTCTGTGCTAGGCAGTTGGAATGTGTCCATGCAGGCCCAGAACTGGCATGCTCATGCCTATCAGCCAGTTTGAGAGGCTGTGTGGCAGCCACACCTGGATGACTTCCAGGCTGTGGGGCTCTATTTTTAGAAGTGACAGCATGTAGATCCCTCAACACACCTGTTCAGGTGCCCAGCTACTGAGGAGGGCGCAGATGGCCTGCCGGAGCAGTGACACTGTCTCAGCCAGTGCCACCCGCTCTCTGCTACACAGGCGAGCACTTCAGACAGAGAAACCTCTGGCCTCTAGTTAAGCAGGGTGGGCTGTGCCTGAAGCTCTTGTGATGGAATCGATGGGGAATCCCAGCTCCCATGCCCCGCACCTGCAGTCATACCTCCTCTCCCCCTGGGATGCCCTGCCCTACCCCCCTTTGCAGGAGTCCATTTCTGGAATGGTCCAAGATACTGCTGGCCCACTAGGCCCAGCCCCATCACCCTGAGAGGTGGCCCAGGTTGGGCTGGAGATGGCAGCAGAGGCGGGAAGTAGATCAGAGATGACCTCTCTTACCCAATGGCTGGGCCCCTCCACAAGCTCCTGCTTCCTAGGGTTTCTTTCTTGGCTGCAGATGGACTGGGGCAGAAGCTGTCTCAGAGAGGCAGAAGCTGGGCTGCCTATATGTTGCCCTCCTCTGCTTTTGATCCCTCCTCCTCTCTCCCCTTTTTTGTCCTATCAGTCTCGTCCTCTCTCTCCCTTTGTCATCTTTCTAAAAGTTAATGATAATGTGCACTAGGCTCCAACTATGCTGCAGGCACAGTGCTAAGTGCTTTACATATATCATCTCATTTAACCCTCACAATGACCCTGTGAGATCACTGCTATTATCCCACTTTACAGAAAGAAAGCTGCAGTTCAGAGGGATCCAAATCACCCAGTGGAGAGGACACAAGTAGGAGTTCAAGCCCAGGCTCAGGCAAGCCCTTAGTTACACTTTATCCTTGGCTCACTCTCTGCTGTTTTCTTCCTAGACATGGTCTTGGTGGGAGCTGAACTGTGGCCCAGGAGCCCCTCCCTGGGCTGTGGAAGGGGTATGCAGAAGGAGGAGTGAATCCAGATAGTGGCCATGGAAGAGGTGCAGGGGGATCCCAGCCACCTCCCATGCTCTGGCCTCTGCCCTGCTATAGAACCTTCAATGGCTCTCTGTTGGCATTTACCAGGGCAAGCTCAAAGTCCCCTCTGGCTGGCCTGCAGCACTACCACCATCTCCTCCTCCCCGACAACACCTTCTTAACCAGGCAAACGCTTGCTCCTGCCTTGCCATGGGCCTTTGCATATGCTGCTCTCCTTCCAGTGCAGCTAAAGGGTGAGAATAAAAAAGGCGATACTCGGAGCTAAGCACCTACCAGCTTCATTTCATTTAATCTGCATAATGTCCCTACAAGCTAGGTTCTCTTGTGCAATTTGTACAAATGAAGAAACTGCTCAGAGGAGGGCAGCAACTCGCCCATGTGGCTAGAAAGCGCACAAGTAAGATTCAACACTACTTGTTTGACTTCACTGTGCCATTCGATTTCATTGTATTGAGTGTGACAGTGCCAAATCCTATGCCAGTGATTGGGGATAGAGACAGTATTAGGGGAGGGGGCTTACACACACACATGCACACACACACACACACACACACCCTTGCCTGCATGCATGCACACATGTGCACACATACATGCCCGAACACCCACTCAGGGTCCTAGTACCACTTTCTGTAGATCCCCTCTGCCCTTTCCCCTCTCAGTTTCAGATGGGGAGGGAAGGCAGACAGGGAGGAGGAGGAGGAAGTGCTGAATTACTCACCTCTCAGTCTTAAAACCTTCACGGTTGTGACTTAGACTCCCAGATGGTCCCTTTCAAGGAATGAGCTCTATTTCCCTTTAAAAGAAGGCAAGAGTAGGAAAGAGAAAAAACACATTTTGTTCTGATGTCTCACGATGTCATTTGGGGACAATTTGTCCCTTTTCCTCCCTATCTCTGTACCCTTCACTCCCACCCCCATCCCAAGCTGGTCCTGAGACCATGGACAGCATCACCTCCACCCTATCATTCCCTGTATGGGCCCATCACCCCACTTGCTTTCCAAACTCCCAATGTCTAGAGCTGAGCCACTAGGATGGGGCTGGAGGTGACACAGAGAGAGTTTCTTCTAAATGACAGTCAAGAGGTTAGAAGAGAAGCCAGAGGTCCTTGCTTAGACCAAAATTAAGATCTGATCTTTTTCATCACCTCCAACTTTTGCTGGGGTCAGCTTTTTCTTGGACCAGAAGCTCCATGAGGCCAGAGAACTTGTCTGTCTGGTTCAGAGGTTTAGAGGGTTTTAAAATAAAAACCACCATTGGCTTTTGACACGCTTATTTTGGAGGTCCCACCCAAATCACATGAAACATATTAAAACATACTCTGATTCCACATGAATGTCATTTTATAGTAAATTTTTTAAAAGGGTTTTCAAATTCTTATGATTATGAAATTATCCAATATGGGTAATGCATTTAACTATAATTTTTGACTCTAATCTTTTGAAAGGCATCATACATATTTGGAAATTCTTTGAAATGAGACCATCTAAACCAACAAATTACTTTCAAACATAATAAAATGTTCGTGAGTTCCAAGTTTTCTAGTTAATGAATTTGCCACAAGATTATGTTTGGTTGACGTTAAATTACATTTAGTTTCAATTCTTTTCTAGTCTTTTAAAAATATTTTAAAGCCAATACATTTTACACCCCAGGTCTCAAATGTATCTGTAGGAACTCGAAAATTTCATAGGTCCCAGATGCTTTGTCTCTGTGACTGAAAGAATAAAGAACCGGGAGCATTGTGGCTCCTAAACACTTGTTAAATAGAGGTAAGAGAAAGAGAAATACAATGGGTAAGTTGGAAACATGGAAAAAAAAAGTTAACAGTACCTCATAATAAAAACTGCATATTAAAATGAGATAACTGTTTTCGTCTTTCAGATGGGCAAAGACCAAAAAATGGTTTTGGTACAATTTGGAGCAACTTTTTGGAGCACTATTGACATCTATCAGACTGCAAAGTGCACATACCCTTTACCCCAGCAATTATACCGAAAATACAGAAAGCCTAACAGTCTATTCAACTGCGAGAAGAGGGGAGGGCTGGAATCTGGAGGCTTTCTCCAGGAGGGCCTGAAGGATGGAGAAGGCTGGAAAAAGGGGAAAGAGAGGTCAGGGAAGTTTGTGGTTTTTGTCCTGGGAGGGCTACCTCCCCTCCCCCTACCCCAACCCTTCCCTAGGGGGTAGGACTATTTCAAGCCTGGAAAGTCCCCATCCAAAAATGATGCCTCGTATATAATATGTGGCGATAAATTGTGGCTGACCGAATGGATGGAATCAGTCAGAGGTCAAGTCAGGCCACAGTGTTAGTCATTCCTGTCCCTTCCCTGAACACCACACAACGACAACAAATGACTTTCTCAGGGCTGCCCTATACAGCTGCACAGGCTGTCCACTGCACAACCCCATGTGATCCTAGACTGCATGTGAGTGATGCTTCCTGAAGTGGTAGAATATGGTGCACCTGCAATACACTGTCTCTTCTTTCAGGCTCAGGAGCACTGAAGCCACGTTGAGAGTGAGAAGGATAAGAGAAGGGGGATCTCCCAGTCTGGACATTGCCCTCTCTTGCCCTCCAATTCCTAAGGCCCCTCCCTTCCTTTGTTCCTCTCTAACTTGGCTTTAAGGTGACTTGGCCAAATATGGCCTGGAACTTGTAGTATGATCTTGGTGAGTCCCAGAACCGTTCTGGGTCTCAGTTTCTCCACCTAAGAAATAAATAGATGTATAGGGAGCAATTCTTGATGATTCTTCTTGGCTTAAAGGGACTTTATGGTGACAAAGTTTGAAGAAATGAATCCTGATTGGATGTGGCATTCTCAGAGGGGACAATCCCACTCAGTTCTGCTCGGCCCTCTGTGCCCTCAGACCCCAACTCAGTTTAGGGAGCAGCATCCTTGAATGCAAGGAACCTGTGCAGGGAGCAGGAGCCCTTCTCAAGTCCTGACTCTGATGATACCCACTATGTGTGACTGAGCAAGCCACGGTGCCCGCCTGGGCCTCGGATCTCTCCTCTGCAGAATGGACACTTAGTCCAGATTGGCAAGTGTCAAATGCTAGACTGAGTCCATGATGGCCTTTTTTTTCCTCTTTAATTTCTACAATTTTTGTTTTATTATTTCTGATTACAAATATCACATATGTTCATAAAAATTCAAATAATACTAAAATAGGTAATGTACTAAGTGAAATCCAGTTCTTGAGAATCACTGCTAACTCACTGCTAATTATTTTTATAACTTTAAATTCTGATATAATTTCAAATTTACAAAAAATGTTGTAAGAATAGTACCAAGACTCTGGTATACTTTATACTCAGATTTATCACCTATTTACGTTTTCCCTTTTGCTTTATATCTTTTTCTGTGTATACATGTGTATGTGTGTGTGTGTATGTGTGTGTATAATTTCTTCCTAAACTATTTGAAAATAAATTTCAGACATAGACCCTTTTTACCTCTAAATGCTTCAGGCTGTATTTCCTAAGAACAAGGACATTCTCTTACAATGTAAGACTTACATAACCCCTGCAGTTAACAAAATCAGGAAACTTGGCATTGATAAAATACTATTATCTAGTCCACAGTCCATGTTCAAAGTGAGTTGTGTCTTGACCTTTTCATAGATTTCCAGCAAAAGTAGAAAAATACAAACAACATAGTTTTTCTTGAAGCCAACATGTATGTAGCTTTAAGAATTGTGCTTAATTCTAAATCATGCTCTCCCCCTGTCCTTTTATTTTAATTGGTGTTTAAGATGTCCTCTTTTTTATGAAATGATGATGATGGTAGAAAGTGGTTTATTTGTCATTTGCTTTTGATATTTTCTTACTTAGCAAAATAAAAAAGTGGGTGGTCCTTTGTTAGTCCTTAAACTTCTTTGGCAAAGATCCCAAGGTGAGGTCACCCCAGTGCCAATGTTCTCCTATTCCAGGCGAGTCAGATCACCAAAGACCTCTTCTCTTCCCTTCCCTTCCCTTCCCTTCCCTTCCCTTCCCTTCCCTTCCCTTCCCTTCTCTCCTCTTCTCTCCTCTTCTCTCTCTCCTTTCTTTTTCTTTCTTTTCTTTTTTCTTTTATGTCTGTCTGTCTGTCTCTCTCTCTCTCTCTCCTTTTTTACAAAAGACTTTTCTGAAACCTTTTTGAGAGCACAACTATTCCTGATGCTAGGATTAGGAGATGGGAAGGTCTTGCCCCTCAGGCACAAATGGTCTCACCCCCAGCAGAGTGCATCTTTATCTTTTCAGTAGCTCTCCAGCATCTATATGGAGTGTCTCCTACTTTGTGAGTCTTAGGAGGAGGCAGAGCCCTCCTCTCACCCTAGAAGCCAGACTTAATTTTCCCAGGTTCTTTTGCAGCTACAGTACAGGCATGTGACCTGGCTTAGCCAATCAGACACTCCCTCCGGAACTCTGAATCTTAAACAGGTGATACAGAGAAGCAGAGGTGGGATGTATCTGCCAGAACCAGCTTCAGGAACAGTAGCAGGAAGTTTTCAGGGGCAGTGGCACCTCAGGGCCAGTTGTACTATTGTTCTCTCTGGTCTGACCCTAAGGTGTGATTTTGGGTTGGGATGCTGGCTGTAGTCCAGTCCTCCTTGGTTCTTGAACTTGGCTCTCCAGCTAGCCCAAGGAGTCTGTGAGCTTTTTGTTGCTTGCAGCCAAGAACCTGAGCAATAAATACAGACAAGCCAGTATCATGGGAATGGAGAAGAGCTGGGGCCTGGAGTGAGGACACATCGGGATTTGGTGAACAATGTTTCTGTGGGATGGGCAGCCACAGAAGAGTCTAGTTTTCTTATCTGGATAGGACAATCTGTCTAGATGCTAGATAGGGTAGCCTAGACAGGAAGCGCCGTGGGTGAGAGGTAGGAGGGATATGAGAGTAGAGAGTCTGGAGCCTGAGGAAGGGGCTGAGAAGAGGGAGATGAGCTCAAAAAAGGTGTATGTGTGTCTGTGTAGGGGTGGGGTGGCTTTGTAGGAAGAGACAGTCAAGCTGGGTCACACAGTTACATATGCCCAAAATATATTTTTGACCCTTTTCTATCTGCCAGGCAGTGTATTAGTTAATAAAACAGTCTGGGGGTGTTATCCTCACTTTATACAAAAAGAAAGGGTGATACAGAGAGATAAAATAACATGTACGAGATCAGAAAAGCAGAAAGGGACAGGGCCAGAATTTATACCTGGGTCTATCTAACTCGAACATTGATGCTCTTAAAAACCAAAACAGATGCTCATATGAGGGACCAATGTCTCTGCCTCAATCCTTGAGTTTTTATATACTTCCCATGAGCTCTTTAATCAAAATACACCCTCTCCCCTGTCCCCGTAAGTACCTTTTGATGCAATTTAGTTGAGTAATAGAATCTGGGGCCTGGCTCACTTCGGAAATACCAATCCTCCCCTCCTCTTTCCCAACCTGCAAAAAAGTCAGGTCCAAACAAATGAGCTGTAGCACCCACAGTTGGTTGCCTACTCAATGGCCTTTCTCCCTCCCACTACCCTCCCCTCAGCATCCACTGAGCCTGGTTTTGTTCCAGGTGTTTGTTCTTCTCCTTATGGGCTCAGGGTTTGTAGTGTGGCAGTAATTGTGGCAGTATTGCCCTTGCTTGGGAAAGATTGCATGGGATGTGGCTCAATTCTGGCCAATGAACAATGAGGGATAGTCTGTTCTGGGGACTTGTGGGAAAATTTTTGCTTGACCTTAAAATGGGACACAAGCATGAGATGTTTCCTGTTTTTGTTTGTTTGTTTGTTTGTTTAGTTTTATTTCTTATTTTGCGGCTATGGACATTGTTGTGTGACAATGTGACATCTGGGGTGGTAGCAGCCGTCTTGTGACCATGAAGCAAGTTAGCCAAGGACAAGGCAACATGCTGAGAATGGCAGAAGGGAAGAAAAAGAGGAAATAACCTGGGTCCTTGATGATGACATGGAGCTGCAGGATTAACCTTTGCTGAAGCTACCCTTCCCCTGGACTTCTAATTCTGTGAGATAACACATTTTCCTTTTTGTCTAAGCCATTTAAATAGAGATTCTCTGTTTCTGGCCACTGGGAACATTTTTCACTAATGCATGAACCATGGGATCAAAAGAATAAACACCTAATGTGCTAGTTTGATATGTTAATAGCTGACAGCAGGAACAATGGCCATTGGTTAAATGAGTGAAATCTAATTCCTTGACCAAGGGAGGCCCTAAAAATTCCTTTCTCTGCTGATTCAGAGGGGAAAGAGCACAGCAGCCTGAGGCCCTGTGCTCTGCATCTTGTCTGGACATGTGGGAGGGCTCCTATCAGGAGAGAGGTCCACTCCTGGTCAGCTGAACTTCTGACTCCCATTTCCTGTAGGATCAGCAGAGGAAAGCAGCTTTATTTACTGAATCGGGATGGAAAACAGATGTCCAAGCACCCTGCTGGGCCTCGACTCACCCTGGACAGAGGCTGGGCCTGTTCTCAGCCCTAACCCACCCACCAACCCCTCCCCGCCCCCCGCCGTTCCCCACATTGAATCCAGATGTGGCTCCTTCCAAGCTCTCATAATAATTTTGATTTGTTGTAACCTTTGCCCCCCAGCTCAACCCTAAACTCACCAACTCTCCAAAGAGAAGAATAGGAGTTATACTACAAAATATTTGTCAGGAAGCCCAGGAAGGGTAGAGAGGAATGTGGACTTGAGAAGCAGGCCAATGTGGGTTCAACCATAGCCTGGCCTCATGCTAGCCTTGTGATCTCAACCATTTTATCAGTCAGCAACTGCTGTGTAACAAGCTACCACAAAACTCAGTAGCTCCAAGCAGCAACTATTTATTTGCTCACGGTTCTAAAAGTTGAGCAGAGTTTTGTGGGACAGCTTATTCATTCTCCACATGGTGTTGTATGTTGTGAGGCCCATAGGATAATGGGGCCTGAGTAGGAGCAGGGAAGATGTGTGTGTGCCCACTCTGTGCCTTGCTTCCCTAGCCCTATATAGATCCTTTTTCTTTTAGTCCTTCCTTACTCATCAGCAAGCCAAAGATAGTGTTGGTAGAATGTGCACATATCAAGAAGAAAAGTTCTTCCTCTAAGTGGCCTGAGGTGATTTTTAAAAATGGTGTGCTATTCACTTGACCCATAAAATCCTGAGAAATCATTGCAAATCAAGGTTCAAATCTTCCCGTTCACTTTAAGAACAACCATGAAACTGCTCAGGTTGTCAAGGATATGAATATCTGAAAAGCCACCAAGTATCTGAAGGGTGTCACTTTATGGAAGCAATGGGTGCCGTTTTGTCATTGCAAGGGTGTGCCCCAGACAAACAGCGGGGCTGGACACAGGTCTGGTGACCCAAAAACAATGTTGAAATTTTCCTGCACAGGCTTAAACATGAAGAGAGTATTGCTGACCTGAAGGGTGTAGATGGAGATTCTCTGGTCACTGAGCACATCCAGGTAAATCAAATCCCCAAGATATGGTGCAGAACTTGTAGAGCTCCTAGGTGGGAGAACCCATGCATGAACACCCCTGCCACATCGAGGTGATCCTTACTGAAGCAGAGCAGATTGTTCCTAAAATCAGAAGAGGGGGTTGCACAGAAGAAAAAGATATCCTAGAAGAAATAAAAACTATGGCCTAAAATAAATTCAGCATAAAATAAATGCAAATAAAAGTACAAGCAGAAAAAAAAAAAAAAACCCAGAGGAGAAATAAAAAGCTAAGCCAGTTTCGTGCAGTATTTTGTGCAGTGTTTCCACTGTTCTAATAAGAATGAAATACATATGTCTATATGAGCCAAGCAATATGAATTGCATGATTTTGATAATTCC
The DNA here is from genome assembly GCA_028627145.1 of Eidolon dupreanum. Taxonomy (NCBI): domain Eukaryota; kingdom Metazoa; phylum Chordata; class Mammalia; order Chiroptera; family Pteropodidae; genus Eidolon; species Eidolon dupreanum. The sequence goes on from CM053515.1 coordinate 82,591,893, forward strand.
ATATATGAGTTAAGTGCTCTTATATTTGCATTTAAAATTGACATTGCGGAATATAAAGTTGTGCATTAAAATTTATGCTATTTAAAAATTAAATTTGTTTCTTTACTCTGAACATTAAGTAGCAAATAAAAAACATCCTTTGTATAAAATATAAAGGAAAGCTTTATATTTTAGTATCTCTAATAATGTTTTTTTCTTGCTTTTTGAACAAGGGAACTCCCATTTTCATTTCTTTGAACCCTGCAAATTATGTAGCTGGCCTAAGGTCCAGGTCTCTTAAGGCCTAGGCCAAAACTGCAATAACGTCACTTTTGCCATATTCTACTGGTCATGAGACCAGCCCAGAGTCAAAGGGGTGGGAGGAGGAAAGGAGACTCCAAGTCTTGAATGGGGAGCAGCCTTCAATACAGAGATGGGAGGAATTGTTGGTGGCTGTCTTTGAGGATAATATACAGCAACCATTGGTCATGACTTGTTTGATCCTCAGGCTTCTCATCTGAAAAAATGGAACTAATTCTACTTACCTACCATGGTTGTTTGAGAATGAAGGAATATTGTAGTTGCAATTCCTGGAACATGGTGAAGGCTCACTCAGAGTTGGTCCCTTCCTTTCTTTAGTCTTGCTTTATAAATGCTTACCTATTTGCTATTTCATTTCATTCATTTTTAATTCATTCAGCATTTGTTGAGTCCTATGACCCAAGTACCACTCTAGGAGCTGGGATTCATAGTGGAGAATAAAATAGACAAATGCCCCTTATTTGCATGGAGTTTATATTTTCATAAAAGAGACAGACAAAAAGATGAGGTAAATAAATATGTAGTATGTTTGTGATGACATGAAAAGAAGGGAAAAGTGGGGGCGAGAGAATAGGGAGTACACAGGTAGGGCTTCAGTGTTAGCCAGTGTGCCCAGGAAGACTTCACTAAGGATGTCGTTTGAGTAAATCCTGAAGGCAAAGCCATGAGGATATTCCAGGCAGAGGAAATGGCCAGTGCTCTGAGAAGGGTTGTCAGGGGTGTTTACGAAATGGTGAGAAGCCCAGGTGACTGGAGTTGAGACCGAGAAGGGAGAGAAGGAAGCTGGGGAGGGCAATGCCCCGTGGGCCGTGGTCAGGACTTTGCCTTTTACTGTGGATGATATGAAAACATACTGCAGGTTTGGAGAAGTGGGCAGTGGCTTCAGGGTGGGCCATGGACTGGAGTAGGGAGCAGGGGATGGGGCAGGGATGCCAGTAGGATGGTGGACTGGCCAGAGTGTTCGTTCATGGTGGAGGTGGAAGATGTGGCTGGATTCCGAACAGCTTTTTGGAGATAGAGCAGAAAGGATTTACCTGTCACCTCACAGTAAATCAATTTGGCAGGAATTTCTCCTTTTATAGAGAGAAAATGCAACCTTACAAAGGCTGAGTTTTGTGCACAATGCAACATGATTGCTAAGCAGTGTTCCTCAGTAGGCAGGAGGGCAATGGGGTCTGGCTGAGGCTGACTAGTAACAGGTGTGTGTGGTCTGCGTGTGGGTGTGTCTATGATGGGTCTTTCTCGGAGTCTCCTTATTTGTCACCCCATCTTCATCTGTCCCCACCACCACCTCCCATCCTCTTTGTGTTTTGCAGACACATCTCCATTTTATCCTGGGACCATTTCCAAGGGGCCTATGTGCATCTGGTACCCAGGAGAAACAACCCATGTCTACGAGGGTGTGCGTGATGTGTGTGCATTGTGCACAAATGTGAGTGCACAAAGGTGTCCTCTTTTCTCCCTACCCATCAAGTCCCCCTCCTCCCTTTTCTAGTTCCTGACTTCCCACTGCAGGTCTGTCAGAAACACAATGGGATAGCCCCCATCCTTTGATGGCCTGGTTGGTTTAGAGGGGATCTATTTCCTAGAACGCTAGCTCCCTGCAGGCACACTCCTGCCCTCTGGTCAACCATCTGTTAAATCGCCTGAAGTTAACAGCCTCCTCCTTCCTCCTCCCCATTTAGTAGGGGGAGGGACACAGACCTTAGAAGAGTCTGGTGGCCTCTAGCAGGCAGAGGCAGGTGGGGCAGAGTTGGTGGCACCCCCAGGCTCCCTTCCAACCTGTGGGAGGCCATCTGATCCTCCAGGCAGCAAGATGGAATTCCACACGACACTCTCTCAGTGAGCTCCTGGGAGCCAGCTTGTTGGGGTCCTGGGACCCCAGAGACTTGCCTTAACTTAGAGAGGCCTGTGGGCCTTAAGGGAGCCTGGCTCCATCCTTTGCTTCTTCCTCTCCATGCCCCCTAAGGGTCCCCAGGCTTAAGACTCCCTCCCTGAGCTCAGGCCCCAGACTAGTCATAGGCTCCCTCAGCTCTAAGCCCCTTTTCACTCTCTGTCCCCTTCTTAACATGACATTGGTTCTTCTGAGAGCCCTTTGGCTTCTCCTATGGGTACTGGAGAGTCCTTTTTCTTAATTTGTTGGAAATCAGGCCCTTGCTTTTAGCAAGGTGAGCAGATGTCAGGAGATGTGGGGCCACTTCAGTCCATCCCTCAGGCCAGCCTGCCTTTCCCTCAGTCCTGGCCAGGCATGCCTCTGCCTCCGGGCCTTTGTTCTAGCTGTTTCCTGTCTGGAATGTTCTCCTTCAGACCCTGCTTGTCTCCTCCCTCTCCAAATGTTTATCGAATGCCACCTCAATGGGGCCTACCTGGGTCACCAAATTCAATACATAGCGTGACTTGTATACACACACACACACACACACACACACACACACAAGCTCACCTAGCACCCTTCACCTCCCAGCCCTGCTCTGTCTGCTGTTTTCCCATAGCACCCATCACCTACTTACACACTACGGACTTACTTTACTTATTCCATCTGTGTGTCTCCCCAGTAACAATGCTGGCCCCATGAGGGCAGGCATCTTAGTTTTGTTCACTGCTATTTCCCAAATGCCTGGAACTGTGTGGAGCCATTTAGATGCTCTGCAGGCATGTGTTTTGGTTGTCGATTGGGACTGTTGCTGAGAGGAGACAGACTCCGTGGGAGGAGTGGCTGATTCCCTGGTCAGAGGGTCCGGACACTGCGCCCTGCTGCCCCGGGGGAGGTCCAGCTCCCTTCTATGCCACTTGCCTCCTTCCCTGGCACGATGTGGGTGGTGGCGGCTGGGGAGGAAACTGCACCCCCACGCGGGCCCTGGCGTGCATGCTGGCGCACACCTGCACACCCTGCCTCCGCGGCCCCACCTCCCAGCCCCTGAGCACATGCCACTGACGTGGCTGTGGTTTCCAGGCCCCAAAGGTGCAGATTAGTGTCAGGGCATCCTGTTCTCTGCGGCTACAGAAGCAGGGGGAGTGGGTGGGGAACAGCCTCCTGTGCAAACGTGTACACACAGAGGCCCCTTCTCCTCTCCTTCCATATATAAACACACATATGTGCACACAGATGGGTGGACACCGGCCTGGCTACTCTTAGGCCACAGGCACGGGAGCTGTGCACCCATCTGTACCAGGCCCCGCTGTGGGCAGAGAGAGAAGGCAAAGGAAGTGGCTGTGGGCTTTCTTCTCCATACCTGAGCTTCCACCTTTAGTGCTTCACCCCTGGTGCGTGGTCACCCAGCCTCATTTCGCGTTGCCCCCTTGATTTCTCAAAACCACGTCCCTATTGGGAGGGGTCTGGCATTCAGCCCTAGGTTGAGTGGTGCTCCTCTGCCCCCGCCAGGTCTACCCAAACTCCAGGCCCAGCACCTTCCCTGTTCCAGGAATACCCACTTTGCAGAGTGGCAAGTGTGGCCTCCAGAACCAGGCATCCTGGGTTGAATGTCTGTTCTGCATGACCTTAGGTAAATCACTTAACTCTCTGTGCCCCAGTGGTCTGGGGATTAAGTACGTTCATATATGCAAAGTGCTTAGCACAGCATCTGCTATACAGGAAAGTTGTCAATAAATGTTAGCTGTACTCAATAATAAAAAGTAGTCAATAAATGTCACTATTATTGTTTCCTGCCTCAGAGCCAGGGGAGGACTGAGAAATGGCCTTGATCAGGGCTTGCAGCCCAGCTCTGACCTCCCAGACTGAGCCGGCTGCTTCCAGGCCACCTGGAAGCTTGTTGGAGACTCAGAATGCCAGGCCTCCTGGGGGACTCTAAGGCAGCAAGTGGTGGCAGGACAGGGGATTCACACCTTGGCCTAGAGGCATCTGCAACTAAGTGCCCCCTCCCAGCCTCACTGACCTGCACCCTGCCTCTTCTCCCTGCCTCTCCAAGTCTCCTCTGTCTTGCAAGTCTCCTTTCAAGCCATCTCCTACAGGAAGAATGCCTGTCAACCCTGCTGCCTGAGCTCCCACAGATCCTACTTCCTGGAGCCTCAGTTTCCTCACAAATGAAAGATGATCAAAACTCCCACATCATGGGATTCACACCAAATGAGGTCATGCATCCATGAATGCATGGCCATAGCAGCCAATCAGAGCTAACTATTGCTATTGTCTGCACCCCCACCTGGTGGGTCCTATTTGCTGTTCTGGGGCTCCCAGCAGGACTTAGGAGCCCAGACTCATAGCAGACCGCAGGAAAGACTTGCTAACCAGGGTGGGCTGGAGTGAACTTTGCACCTCCCTGAGTTGGGCTCTGAGTTGAGAATGAATGAGCACAACGACTGGAATTTGAGAGTGGAGGGTGCTTACCAAAAACAGCCTGAACGAAGGAGGAAGGAAGAGAGGACAAGTTGAGCACACCCGGGGCCCCAGAGGAAGTTGAAAGCTGGGCCATGGTGTGACAGTTCAAGGACCCACAGGGCAGGCCCTACCCCACCCTCACCTGCTTACGTCAGTGGAGAGTGCCTGACCCTTGTACAGCCAACCCTTCTCTCGGGCCCTGGATCTGTAGAGGTGCTAGCCTGGGGGCTTCCCTGGCTATTCACCTCACATCTGGGCAGCTAGCAGAGCTTTGTGTCTTTAGGTCAGCATTGCCCTCTCTAGGCTCTTTTTATGAAAGTCAACCAGTTAATAGCACCTCTTTGCTGTACCCCCATCTCCTTACCTCTCCCAGGTGTGGCCCTTGATGATATCTATTAAGCGCCTCCTATCTACCTGGTGGCTTCATATCCACAAGCTCATTTAATCCTTCATAATACCCTGAGGAGCAGGCATTTTATAGATAAGGAAACCAGCTCAGAGAGGCTAAGTAAGCTGCCTGAGGTCACACAGCTTGTAGAAGTCTGGCCTTCCAACCCAGGCTCCTGTCAAGAAGTTCCTCATGCCTGAGTGAGTGGCTTCTTGCTGGAAGAGCTTTCAGGGAGCCAGTGCAACTAGGCCTCTTGTTTGTCGAGAAGGAAATGGATACCCAGTGCTGGGAAGGGAGTGCCTCAGGCCATGTCACAGGCTCCTGGCAGAACCAGGCAGGTGTAGAGAACTTTCTTTTGGCATTGAAGGCCTGGTAGGGGGGGCTCTGCCCTGAAGGCAACTTTCTTTGCTGCCTCCAGGTCTGCAATCAGGCCACTTTCTCAGAGAGACTTTCTGGACAGTCCTAGCTGAATAGGGCCCTGTTACCCTACACCTCCTGCCCTGGCTTTATTTTTCTTCATGGCACTTACTGTCACTTGCAATTTTACAAATCAAATTATTTATTTATTTGCCCCACCCCCAACTAGAATGTAAGCTCCATGAACTCAGGGAGGGTCTATTTGGTTCCTTGCCTAGAATAATACCTAGCACAAATGCAGCAATGTTTTTTGTGGAATGAACGAATGAATGAATGAATGAATGAAAGGAGTCAGGTAGTAAAAGAAGAAACTTATGCTTACAGGGGAAAGGTTGGTGTAAAGACAAACTTATTAAGGGCAAGCTTAACAGATACTTCTAGGTGGAGGAGGGGAAGAGAAGTAATTTAGAATAGGAAGAGGCAGGGCCACCATGCACAGCCATGCAGTCTGACACAGACTGTAAAACGTGGTGTGCCCTCCAGTTGTACAGTTATCAACTTGGGCAACAGTACATGGAGCACCTGGGGATGGGGAAGAACACAGCACTTTTGGCCTCCTCAGCAGGGCCTGCCCGAGGGAGCGAGGGAGTGATGAGTGAATGCAGCTCTGCAGATGCCTGCAGCAGGAGGAACAGGCTGTACCCTCCACGAGGACACCGCATGGTCACGGGTAGCAGTTTGCCATCTGGTGGCTTGTCTCCACAGACGGTTGTCTAATCGGGGGCAACAACTCTTCTGCTGTTAGCGATCTCTAGTACCTGGAGCAGTCAGTGGGACGCGGATGGGGAAATCACCCCAACACACCCCACAGACACACACCGAATGCTGTGGACAAAGATAATCACAGCAGTGGGAGGGAGGGCTGCTTCCTGAGCCACGGCGAGCTCTGAAGGTGGAGGACACTATGTTCTGAGACCTCTCCACTGAGCAGACGACTCGTGAGGAATCCGGCCCGGCCCCCTCCTCCTCCCCAGCCCCACAGGCTGGGCATAACAACCACCACCCAGTGATCGTGGGGTTCGTCTTTGATGAGTCACCTTGCCCACAGTGAGCCTTGCTGGGCGATATTATCAGTGTCTCTGCTCACTTAATTCCTTGGTTGACATCACCACCGCCTCCGGTTCTCGGCACTGCTACCTGCAGCCTGGCATATCCTGGAAAAGAAGGCGGTGGAGATTTCTTGCCAGAAGCTACCAGGGCAGGAAAATTGGGACCCTCAGTAATTTGGCCTTTAGCCTCAAGATGCTTGGCTGAGTTTCTTACTTTGCTAGGGGGCCTCGGTTTACCTCCTAGGACATGCTGTCTGGAGTCAGGTCCCGAGAGAGACTTTTCCATCCTGCTGCATACTTACTCCCCTCTCCTTCTTTGGATGTGGGTCAAGCTGCTCGTCCTTTAGTGTGTCCAGCTGTATCCTTGGGGTGCAGTCCCCAAGTCCAGCCCTCTGTTTGCTCAGGCTTTTGTTCCTAAGTTCTGTCTCACGCAGGCCTAGCTGCCTCTGAGCCTCTGTGATGGGCTCATACTACGTTGCCTTGCTGGCCTTCGGCCTGTCTCTCTGTCCAGCCACTGAGACCCAAGGCCCAGCTCCCTCAAAGGTCTCCCAACTCATTCTTTTGCCCCCATTTCCGTGGGCAACCTCCTGTGAGCCTAAGGCAATCCTTCTCCTTTATAACCTAGCATTCCCCTCTCAGAGCTCACTTCCCCTTGTCACCCTTCTCAATGCTGACTTGTGGCCAGTGGCACATGGAAGATGCCATGGGGTCAGCAGCAGAGCAGTGACAGTGGTGATTAGAGACATGGATGAGAAGGGAGGGGTTCAGGTCCTCTCCCCCACAACCTCCTACTCTGCCCACTTCCCACCCTTCCGAAGGACAGCAAAGCAGATGAGACTGAGAGGACGCAGGAAGAGGCTCAGCTCAGGCCTGGGGGCTGGACCTCAGTCTGAGATGGGAGGCTGCCCAAGCTTGGAGGTGGTGAGGGGAAGTGGGTGGGGCTGGGCAGAGAGAAGAGCCAGTCCTCTGAACTGCCCAAACTGCATCCTCTGTGGCCCCAGGAGACTGCTCTCAAAGGTTACTGCCCAGGCCCAGGATGGGCGGGGGGTGGGGGGTGGGGGGAGGTTTCTCAACACCGAGTCACTTTTACTCCAGTTATTTGACCAAAATGAATTGTTCTTAGAAGGAAAAGAAACAAAACAAAACAAAACAAAAAACAAAACCCACCACTGAGGTCACTCCTGTTTCCCCAGCAGCTGACGAGCAGATCCTGAGAGTAGATAGCACACCTGGGCCGGGGCTAGTTCTTATTCACCACTCTCCCCACAAGAAAGCCAGCAGGGTTCTGCTCGCCACTCTGCACCCAAACACTGCTGCCACCTCGGCATCCTGGAACACTGTAGAATGCTGTAGCAAGTAAGGATGGGGGCACCCGCAGAGAGGCCTAGGGGAGCCGGCCTGGGTTTAGCCCCACACACCGCAGTCTCACTGGGTCACATAGCAAATGAGGGAAACCATTGAGGAGCCAATGAGATAAAAATATGAAAATGCTTTGCAGTGTTCGCTGGCCAGCCAGGGGCTGGGGTCCTGTTGGGGAGGGAAAGGCGAGTTAGGGAGGGTTTCAGAGAAGAGGCCGCAGCTCAGTGGTTTGAGCACATTATATTAGTTGACTACATCTGCTCTTGTATCTTTTAGCTTCCCTTTAAGCCCTGATCAAGTTCTTATTAATGCGTCCGGGGAGATGCACAGGTGCACACCTTCAGAATGATGAGCACCATTGCTGAGCTCAGCTCGTGGTCTCTTTAGAACCCTGGATCTTTTTCAAGTTTGAGAACATGGGGTCCTTAGTTTAATCTAATGCGTATTCTGCTGTAGTACTTTCCTCCTTGGCTGCAGACTAAGCTCAAATGCTAGTCAACCTTGACTGCTTTCTTCAGTTTGGAGAGTGTAACCTGATTCTGGTTGTAGTGTGAGCCCTTATGTCCCTTTAACCCTGAGCCTAGAGTTCACCTCCACTTACATAGCTCACACACACCACAAACTCTTATTCCAGCCTGAACTTGTTATCTTTCTCTCACTAGCCTCTTCCTCCACTTGGGTGCTAGATCTTAGCTCATGGTAAGACTCCCTATCACCCAAGCCAGAGGCTGAGTCATTCTTGACCACTGCCTTCTGTCCACCACATCTGATTAAGTTTCTCATCTAGTGGATTCTAACACTTCGGTATTTTGAGACTTCATCTCTTCTTCCCCCTTCCCTCGATCCCTATCCCCTAGTTTTTGTAATAGTTTAGATCCCCATCTCTTTCCTTAAGAACGACCAGTGGAACCGGTCAGACCTCCACACAGCTGCCAGTGGGCTCTCTGCTGATGTGGTGGCGCCCTTCCTCTCTGGTGGCTCCTGCCTGCTTCTCTGCCTCATGTCCACCACCGAAGGACACAGACACACCATGTGCGTGCTAGAAATGCCTGGGCTGAAACTGTCTTGCTCAGACTGTTGGGAGTGCCCTTCTCCTCCTTGTCAACCTAGAGAGTATCTTCCCTGTCCTCCAGGAGATCTCCCAGACTGAATATACACGGGAGCCACTCCTTCCTACGTGTCTCGCTCTACTCTGTCCGTCCCATGGCGGGGGTGCCTCTCCAGCTATAGACTCAGTACCGACCTCTGCCACAGATGGGGCCTTTGTCCTTTCTCCACTTAGACCCTGAGCCTTCCAGGAGCATGGTGGGTCAGCACCAGGCAGACCTGGGGGGCATCCAGTTCGGAGCCTTTCCCTCTGATGAACTCAGACAAATTACTTTATCTCTCTGAGCTTTCCTTCCCTCATCTATCAAATGGGTTTACTGCTTCCCAGGATGCGTGATTGAGCGAATCAAGTGCTTGACACAAAGCCTGGCTCACCATGACAGTGCAGCAAATGGCACCCAGTTTTCACTGCTGCTAGTAATTACTAGGACCTGGGAGAAAGTGCAGACAACTCAGGGTGCTGGCACTTTGGCCCTCTCTTCCACTCCCCAATGTTCTTCAGCATAGCCCCTTTGTCCCATCTACAACTTATTCAGACCCCTTATTGGTCCCCTTTCTGGCTGTATGCTCTCTCCACCTAGAAGAAGCCTGGGGCAAGGCTGCCTCCTCCCTTTTTGCCAGCCCTTCCTTCCAGGACCCAGTGATGACCACGCAGAGTTGCAGTGATGCCCAGTGTCAGAACCGTTCTCAGCCTGGGCTGCCACACTCCTCTCTCTTACTGCAAAGAAGTGGCTTGCTCAACAAGGCTCCAGAGTTTGCCCCCAACCACAAGGGAGTGAGATGATGAAATGGCAGGCTAGTAAACTCAGGTCTTCTGGCTTTTCAGCCAAGACTCTCTTCATTCTGCCCTGTTGCTGTCCCTTTTTGCATCTGTAGGACTTAGTCTCTCATCTGCAAAATGGGCATGATTCCTTCCAGAGGAGGGGAGAAGGAAGGGGTTAGGCAGGGAAGTAATGAGGAGGTGGAGACCCTGCTGTTTATAAGGCAAGTAAGCCTGGCTGAGGTTGGGGATATAACAGGAGGCCAAGCAGGCCTCATAATCAGTTTCGTCTCCTCCCTTCCAGCTGCCTGTGCCTGAGTCCACAGCGCACCCTGCTGGTGAGTTAGCCTAGAAGCTCCCTGTGGGCAGCTCCAGCCCCACACTTTGCATTTCCTTAGGATGACCACTGGGAAGGTGTCCCCCCAACCTCAGGGAGCCCAGTCTGAGGGTTGGCATGCTCTCATGGCTCGGGAAACCCAGATTGTGTGTGGGGAGCCAGTGCTGTCTGAGAAGAAAGCTTTCGAGGCCAAAGAGTTCACCATTCTCTTTCAATGAACCCGCCGAAATCTTTTCGGAGAGAAAGGTCTGTAGCTAGACGGGAAACTGGGTGATCTTTTCCAAGCCCAGAAGCTACCACTCGGTTAGGCTCCCTTCCACCCCACACCTCCACCCTACAATGACGGTGAGGTAAGACATCAAGTGAGGCCAGGCCCTGAGAAATCAGGGTGAGGGGCGATCGGGTCTCTTACTGCCTAGGTTGGCCTCCCTCATCAACACCCTCACCAGTGACTGCCCTCCAGAGCACGGGCCTGCCTTCCTGCTCATCAGAACTTTTCTCCACATCATCAGCAGCTTCATCATCAAAGCAAATTTCCTTAGCTTCATTCCCTGTTGGATGCTGGGGATTCGAGGAGAAGCCAGCCCCTAACTGGCCCTCCAGGGGCTTGCACAACACACTGTCCTCCCCACCTTCCCCCTCCCCATTCATCCCCAACATCTTCCCCACTCTGGGCTCCAGGACCCTCTTTGGAAGAAGGCAGCCATAATATCCCCGAGACTAAAATCCAGGCCGCTGTGGCCACCCTCCTGCCCCTTCCCTGGAAAGTCTCCACTCATCCCCCACTTTGGGCTCTGCTCACTGTGTCTGAGACTTTTTCCTCAAACTGCATTCTTCCCGGACTGCATACATAAGGCCCATATCACATTCCTCTTCTTCCGGGAAGCCTTCCTGGGTGGATTCTAGCCACGATGATTTACTTGACTTCAGCCTTTTGCAGGATCCCCTGCTTTGTTCTGGGTTCATTTATTATCCTATCTGCCCCATAGAAGCTCCACATATCAGGAGGGGATATCTATGTCACCTCCTTCTGTGTATCCCTGGCAAGACACGGAACAGTTCACACATGCTCCTTTAAGCCCATTTATACCAGTGGTTCTCAACGGGGCACAGTTTTGCACCCAGGGGACATTTGGTAATATGTGGAGATAATCTTGGTTGTCGCACTAGAAGATGGTGCTACTGGCATCTAGTGGGTAGACTCCAGGGATGCTGCTAACCATCCTACAATGTACAGAACAGCCTCCACAACAAAGAAATATCCGGTCCCAAATGTCACTAGTGTTGAGGTTCAGAAACCCTGATTTAAACGATTCCACAGACTAGGTATTAATATAGTGGCCAAGAAGGGGGCCGTGACTCATGCAGTAGAAGGCGATGGATCAGGCAACTTAAAACAGACACTAGCTTCCCCTCCATGTGGCCTTCACACTCCTATGTGCCTCCCACCCCCTTTTCTTGGGCTGGTCATATCTCGTGTAAGTGGAGGCTGACCTGAGCCAGAGGAGGAGCCAGGGACTATGTGGAGAGTCCTTGGTGAGGCGGGCTCTGTATGAGGAACCCTTTGTGAGCAGGGAGTGTCTTGGCCTCAGTTTAGTCATCTGTGAAATGGGGGTGAGTGGCCTCATCCAGTCCTAACGGTCAAAGGTTTTAAACTGTGCCTTCCGGATGTGCACAGTCATTTTCCCCTTTGGCGAGGGCCAGGAGCCCTCCTGTAGGGCTGAGGGTGGAGTACCAGCCTCTGGGCCCTCAACAGATGTGAGGGGCCATTGTGGCTCCAATTGCCCTCCCAGGAAACAGCTGTAGCTACAAGAATGCTTTGATAGGCTTCATCAAAGCTGCCTCCACATCCCCTGGGGACTGCCTGGGTGAGCAGCGTAAAGAGCCTCAAGCTGGGAACAGCTGTTAGCCAGGCACCAATGCAGAGGTGGAGGCTGCGAAGGGTGTCTTCCCTTTGGTTGGGGTTAAGAATGTCCTAGAGGCTGTGTCACCCTGACACAGCCCTCTCTAGGGACAATTCAGAGTCCTTTCCTGCACCCTCCCTGCATGAGCTTAAGTGACTGGGGCTCTCTCTGAGCAGAGACTGCTCTCTCTCTTATGAAGAGCTCTTTGATTGTGATAGGCCTGGCTCCCATCCTCTGGGACAGGGGCCCACGAGGAGGGCAGGGAAGAGTCAGTCTTCCCAGGCCCCTTAACCTAGCGGGTCTCTGGGTCTCTGGTTAGCAAGGCAACCCTGAGTAAGCCTCTCCCCAGAGGTCATAGACCTGTCTCACCCAGGGCCCAGACCTGTTTGGGAATAGGGTTGGTCTCTGAGGAGAACTCACAGGAGGTAGAACTAGTTTGAAACCTCTCTGCTGGTCAGCACCCCTTCAGCACTGTCCGTGGTGGAAACGTTCCCAAAAGGTCCTCCTGCAGGGCAGGACGTGCGTGTGCGTGTGCGTGTGCGTGTGCGTGTGTGTGTGTGTTCATGGTGCATGGAGACTGAGCTGGAATGTCTGAGGGTCTTCCATTGTGGCCTTGGGAGTAAGGGTGTGTTTTGGAGTTCGATAGCCTTGGAGCCAGGTGCTGGAATATCTACCAAGACATTCATTTAACTCCTCTGAGCCTCAGTTTCCTTATCTGTTATGGTAATGGTTCCTCCCTTACAGGTTGTCATGAGGGTTGAAGGAGGTAATGCACATAAAGCACTGCATAGTCCCTGGAGTGCGGCTAGCGCTCAGCAAATGCTGGCGATTAGGGTTGTCATTGTTCTTATCATCACATCACCATTTGGGGTAACGTCTTTGGAGAACCCAGGTTTTAGCCCATTGATTGCTATAGCCTGTTGTGAAAAACAGAGGTCTTTGGGAGCACTTTCAGGTGTTTGTTTGTTTGTTTGTTTGTTTGTTTTTAGCAGCTTGAGGAGGCATAGTTGGGAGAAACTTTAGACCCCGAACTGCCTTGGATATGTGGGATTCAGGATGACAACCCTGGTATGGGATGGCCAGGTATGTGTCTCCACTGTCTTCAGCAAATGTGTGTGATTTGTGCTCATTTTGGGTGTGAGTATGACATGTTGTGTGTACTCTGGGTGAGGGTGGGGATGCTGGGTGTGTGCAAAGTGGAACTTTGCCCCGTCCTGAGCACGTAAGGTTTTCTCTGTGTCCATTCCTTCTGGACGAATCTGTGTCACTGTGTCTTAAGTTAGTGTGTCTCTGTGACTGTGTTTTTGCTTCTGCTACTATGTGTTTTTGTGGGTACCTACCTAGTCATTGGGTCCTTTCTAATGGTGTCCTTGTAGGTTTGATTTGTGGGGGCCACAGTGAAGTGAGAGGCTCTAGGGCCGAAGTGAATGGAGGAGGAGCAAGCTGCTGCCTAAGGAGGGCTGAGTTTGGAAGCATCCTTTCATGTAAGCAGAAGTTAAAGATTCTTCTAAATCTGAGCAAGGAGGGAGTTTAGAGTTCAACCATGGACCAGTGCCCTTATTTTACAAATGGGAGGAGGTGGGTGGGTCTAAGACCAAACCAGTGACAGGGAATGGCTCCAGGTATGAAATGTCAGGCTGTGGGCTACTGGCAGGAGTCTCTCTGGCCCCACTCTCCACCCCGAATGGTCCCTTTCCGGGGCCAGAGTTCAGTAGCCATAGGAGTGTCAGCAGAGAATCTGCTCTCAGGCACAGCTTTCAACTGCTTTCCTTAACTTCAAATTTAACTGGGCACCGTGTATTTGTACTTGGTAATTCTGGCACTTCTACCCGAGAGCCATTGGGCTGGGGGCAGGTGCAGGAGTGGAAAGTCTCCAGCCATGTTCCACCCAAGCACAGCCAATTCAGGTCAACCCAAGTCAGCCTGTGCCTGTTGCGCGTTTCCTGGGGGCAGCCTTGTGCCAGGAGCGGTGGAGGTGACATGCTCTGAGACTCCTGCCCTCTGCCTTGCAGAGCCACATGCTCTAACTCAGTGAATCTGACTGTGGGTCAGGGATACTGCAGAGAGTCTGGAAACCAGACTGGTCAATGAGATCTCTCCTACAGATGTGGCCACTGTTTTTCAGAAGTCCAGAGATACTACTGTGATGAATAAAATGCATATTTGTTTAAAGGCAAGCATTACATAATGACTTTTGGCTATTAATCTTTTTCTCCACCCAGAGAATATCGAAGTGTAAGAAGCAGAGGAGAGGGACACTTTTGGGGATTTACTACTGGAAAAAGTCTGAGGATTTCTAGGACTCAGGACCTTTCATGTATCATGGACTCAGTGGGCATCTGGTGAAGTCTATGGACACCTTTTTTGGAATAATGTTTTCAAAGGTGTAAAATTAAATCCACAGGATTGCAAAAAACCCCCCCCCCAAAACAACAAAAAAACTAATAGTATGAAAATACAGATACCAAAACATCAAGGAAACAGCTTTATGATATAGTAATACATGTACTTCTTTATTGACACTTTGGTGGTGATCGTTTTAAAGGCAGTGATGAGTATAAATGATATTTCAAAATTATGCAATAACTCTAATGTGATCCGAAAGTGTCTATGATTTCTACTGGTGACAAAGTCAGTCTCTGCAAATACTACTGTAGATTGTTCCCTAAATCTACAATGAAAGGAAGTGCTAAATTTCAGTTAGAGGCTAATGAAAATAAAGATACTTTTTTTTTTTCCTATGTGAAATCATGGACCCCTGAATTCTATTCACAGACCTCTGGGTTGGGGAATGTCTGGGACTCCAGGTTAAGGACACCTGTTCTAGAGGGAAATCCCACAAAGGGACTTAGAATGAAGTATGAGCAACACTCACCCATACTTAGAAATGGGAAGAAATTAGGTGAAAAGGTGATGGGCCACTGAGAGCATGGGTCAGGGTGTAGGCGTTCCATGCTTTCCCACAGACCCCTGGGAAGAGCCCAAGTATGCTCCCACCCACAATGCCTAAGCCAGCGCTGTAGCCCTTGGGTTAATCTTACCCTCTGATGTCCTTCTCCACAGGTGTGGAATGTGTGGTCAGACACCGGCAGAGGGGCCTGGGATGTTTTGGAGAGAAATCCCTCAGGAGAGAGCTGATAACCCAGTGGGATGGGGCCCTGATTCTTTTTTTTTTTTCCTTCTTTAAAGAAGGGGATGAACTCACACAAATGCAAATGTGAAAGTACATAAGCATAGTAACTTGGTAATAATAGTGTCACAGGAATTAGGACATTATAATGAGAACATTTCGGACTTCATAAATAATAATGCCCTGTTGTAGGACATCAACTTTAACTCCAGTCTGACTGATAGTTAAGGCATCAGGTTGAGCTAATCCTGAATACCTGCATTCCAAATAGTTGACACTGGAATTAATCTTGAACTTGCTGTGGATCAATACCTCTTATTTTTAAAAATTTCTCCGGATTTATTAGGATATAATTGACATATAATACTGTGTAAGGTATAACATTCAATGTATACAGAATGATGTGATATATGTATATATTGTGAAATAATCCCACAATAAGTTTAGTTAACATTCATCGCCTCACATATTTACAATTTTTTCTCTTGGGATGAGAACTTTTGAGATCTATTCCCATAACAACTTGCAAATATACAGTACAGTATTGTTAACTATAGTCACTATAGCTGTGCATTACATCCCTAGAATTTATTAATCTTATAACTGGAAGTTTGTACTTTTGACCAACTTCACTCATTTCCACCCCCCTCACCCCCCACCTCTGGTAATCAACAATCTGCTCTCTGTTTCTAGGTGTTCTATTTTTTTACGATTCTACATATAAGTGAGATCAGACAGTATTTGTCTTTCTCTAGCTGACTTATTTCACTGGACCCTGGTTCTGAGAGGAGTGGTGGGCAGCTTCGGAGTGAGGGGCAGGGCGGCAGGGCGGCAGGGAAGAAGGGAGGGTGTCCAAGCGAGAGCTGGGTTTTTTCTTAGCAAGATGGGCATGCTCAGGACAAAATTCAGGGGAGAAGAAAGTATTAGGAAGTTTCCGCAAAGTTGTGCTTTTTGCCTCCTTTCTGAACTTTCCTTCCCCTCCCCTCACTCCTCCTCCCACCCAGAACGAGGATCCAATTTCCTCTTTTTTTCAAAATATAACTCGAAACAGATTTAGTTTCTGGGGATTGTTCTGTGAAGGAAACCTGTAGAGGCAAGTTATCTCTGAAGTTGTAAGGGAATTTTATATAATAAAAAGTCCATTTGGGATGTGATGCAACTTGAATCTCCGGCTGCTAGCCACCTGTGTCCTGCCTGCAGTAGACATCAGTTAGGGCCACATTTCAAGGTTGGTGATCCTCTCCTGCTCCCACCCTATAGAAGTTTTTCAGCAATAACCACATGGAAACCCTAAATCCGAGGAGGGACTAACACCCTGTGACGCATGGCAGAGGCTAAGAATGCAGATTCCTTGGCCTCCTTCCAAACTAATGTATTAGACTCTCCTAGTGGCCTCTGGGGATTCTGGGCTTTGAGATGGAACTTCGAACCCTGAAGAGCTGCCACCTGATGTTTTAGTCATTATGAAGTGGGGTGGAATGGGTGTTGTTTAGTGTGTGTAACGCATGACACCCTCTGCTAGGTGAAGAGAGGGCGCAGGATGACACAATATGATTATGCTGAGTGACCTGACATGTGTTGTCCCAGTGCCTACTTGAGTGGTATAGGAATAATGCTTTCTGACCTCCCATCACTCATGGCCATGGAGACAAAACAGTCCCACAGAAAACCCAGCTGTCCAGCCCTCTTGAACAAGCGTCTTCAGTCAAGAGGGGACTACCAACATCTCATAGTTCTAGAAGCCAAAGGTTTTTTCCATCAAGCTTTAAATTTCTATTCTGAGTCATCAGGCCAGCATTTCCAAAATTGTCTTCTGAGTAACATTAGCATGCCATGGAATGTAATGAAGATTTTTCTCCCAAATATCCAAAATTGACAATATTTTTTTCTTTAAAATATATTTAGAAAATATGTGTATAAAAAGTGATAAACATGTGCATACATCTATTATATGATAATCCATCTTTACAAAATGAATGCTCTATCTGAAGAATCAGGAACTTACATTGGGACTTGCTCATCATAGGAATGATGTTGAAAGGCTGTGACTCATAGTATATTTGGAAATACTATGCTGAACTGTGAGTCCTTGAAGGCAAGAGTCAGGACTGGGATCCTCTCATTTTTTGGCAGACTGTTACACTGGGGACTTCCAAGGAACTACACATTCTAATGTTCATGCCCTTGGAGGGTCTTCCCTCTACATGCGGGCTTAGACGTGTGACTTGCTTTGGACAATGTGCCTTTAGGAGCATGAAGCAAGTGTAGATCTGACAAGCACCTGATTCTCCTTTTGGGGGTTGTCCTCTTGGGGAAGCCAAGCCACCAAGCTATGAAGAAGCATGGATAAATATAAGCATAAGTGAATGATAAGACAGCACCTGGAGAGAGGCCACATGGAAAAATTGAGGCACCAGACATTTTAGGCCTTCTTGGATTCCAGCTTAGCCCAGCTGAATGAATGACAAGAGCTGATGCCACCTAGAGCAGAACAACCACCTAGCTGAGCCTTGTCCAAATTCCTTACCCACAAAATCATGAGAAAGAATAAATTATTGCTATTTTAAGTTATTCAGTTTTGTGGGTGTTTGTTACAGAACAATAGACAACTGAGACACTTGTAGTAGGTGTGTAATAAATGTATATGGAACAATCCAGCTCTGATGTTAATTCCTTATGCTGCCCCTACGTACTCATTAAAGCTTGATCACATCTATTTCCCAATATGATTCCTGTGATGGTTAATTTTATGTGTCAACTTGACTGGGCCACATGGAGTACCCAGATAGTTGGTCAAACATTAGTCTGGGTGTCTCTGTGAAGGTATATTTAAATGAGGGTAACATTAAAATTGGTAGACCAAGTAGATTGCCTCCCATAATGGGTGGGCCTCATCCAATCAGTTGAAGGCCTGAATGGAAAAAGGCTGACCCTCCCCTGAGTAAGAGAGAATTCTCCTGCCCGATGGCTTTCAAATAGGACCTCAGCTTTTCTTGCTTTTACAGCAGCCTTCCAGCCTTCAGACTCTAACTGGAACTTCAACTCTGCAGATTTTGAACTTTCTAGCCTCCATAATTGCATAAGCCAATTCCTTATATTAATTTTTTTCTATAGACAAAGATATATAGATATAGCCTATTAGTTTTGTTTCTTTGGAGAACCTTGAATAATACAGATTTAGTACGAGAATAGGGTGCTAAAACTGTGGAAGTAGTGTTGGAAGTGGGTAACGGGGAGGGGCTAGAGGAGTTTTTAGGTTCATGCTAGGAAAATTCTACATTGCTTTGGAGAGATTATTGGTAGAAATACGAATCTGACAGACAATTCTAGTAAAGACAGAAAAAAAAGGGGAGAGCTATAGAGAACACATATGTCATCATGATATGATATTGGTAGAATATGAATAGTGGAGGTACTTCTGGTGAGTACTCAGACAGAAATGAGGAACATGTTATTGGAAGCTGGAGGAAAGGCAATTCTTATTATAAAGCAGGACAGAATTTGATTCAATTGGTTTCTAGTGTTTTGTGGAAGGTAGAACTTTTATGTGACAACTTTGGATATTTGGCAGGGGAAATTTTTAAGCAAAGTGTTGGAGTGTGGCCTGGCCTCTCCTTATTGCTTACAGTAAAATGTGAGAAAGAAAAGATCAATTGAAGGAGTTATTAAGTAGAAAGGAATCAGAGCGTGAAGATGTAGAAAATTCTTAGCGTATCCACATTGCAAAAAATGAGAAAGCGTGTTCTGGATAAAACAGCAAGGGTGTGGCAGGACGATCATTCCATAAAGAGATTACTTACAAATTTAATCAGCCATCTCCGCTGAAGCCAGGCATAGAGATGAGATTACACCAGCAGTAGCACTGCCAGCTGGGATGAAAGGGGATAGAGAAAACGGAATGAAGGCAGGCTGTCAGATTTCTGGGATCTACAGGATAGGACAATAGAGCTATCTAGCTTCAAACATGGTTATCCTTCAAGAAAAGGCAAAAAAAAAGACCCTGAAGTGAAAAAAAAAATGACCCTAAAGGTGATTCAGAGATCACCATGGGCCATCACTATAGGCTCAGGGGACATGGCTGTTTCCTCCTTCTTTCAGAGAGCCAGGATGCCACCACCTGGTGCCTCAGGTGCAAGGTCACCCAGCAGGGCTGAGAGGGCAGGGCCACCGCCTTGGGCAGGTGATGCTGCTGCCTCAGTGGGCAGAACATTAAGCTAAAGAAGATTAATTTGGAGCTCTAAGATCAAATAGAATTTGCCTTGCTAAATTTTGGACTGGCTTGGGACCTGTTACCCTTCTCTTCTTTCCAGTTTCTCTCTTTGGTTGGGGATGTCTATTCCATGCCTGTCCCACCACTGTGTTTGGAAGCACAGAACTTGTGTGGTTTCACAGGTCCACAGCCAAAGATGAATTTTGCTTCAGCATGAATCGTATCTCTAGTCTTACCTGTACCCTGATTTAGATGACACTTAGCAAGACTTTGGATTTGGAATTGATGCTGGAATAAGTTAAGACTTTGGGGACTGTTGGTGTGAAGTGAACATATTTTGCATGTGAGAAGGACGTGAATTTGAGGGGCTAGAGGGCAGAATGTTATGGATTGAATTGTGTCCCTCCAAATTCGTATGTTGAAGCCCTAACTTCTGTGACTGTATTTGAGATGAAGCCTTTAAGGAGGTAATTATGGTCATACAAAGCCATAAAGGTGGGACCGTAATCTGATAGTACTGGTGTATTTATAAGAAGAAGAAATACCAGATTTCTGTCCTCATGTGCACAGAGAAAAGGCCAAGAAGGTGCATCAGCAAGGAGAGGAGATAGGTCTCACCAGAAACCAAATCGGCAGGCATGTTGATCTTGGGCTTCTAGCCTCCAGAACTGTGAGAAAATAAATTTCTTTTGTTTAAGCCATCCAGTGTATGACATTTTGTTATGGCAGCCTGAGCTGACAATACAATTCCTCACAGCAATTGGTGTGTGAGGAGTCACGCAGGCTTGGATTTCAATTCTAGCTTTCACTGATTCAATCATTCAGCCGATATTGAAGTTCTACTATGTGTCAGACACTGCTAGGCTTTGGGTGTCAATGGTGAGCAAAATGGTCATAGTCCCTGTCCTTGTGGAGCTTAAAGTCGTGTAAGGGGGATGCACCTTCATGAAATAATTACTCATAGACATAAAATAATAACAGCGATGAGTTCTATAGGGGGATTGTCACCTGATCAAGGAGGTCAGGGAAATGTTTTCGAGGAAGTGACACCAGACCTGAGATATAAAGGGTGGCCAGGAGTAAACCAGCGAAGAGGGGAAGGAAGGGTGTTCTATGAAGAAGAAGCAGCATGTGCAAAAGATGCTTCCACCAAAGAGGGAGGTAGTGGGCATTCAGGGGACTGGAAGAAGGCTTCCCGGACTGGAGAGGAGAAGTAAGGACGGGGGATGGAGGTCAAGAAGAGGCCGATCTCTCCAGCTGAGCAGACCATGGCCACGCTCTTGTCATAAGAGCAATAGGAAGCCACTGAGTTGTCTTAACCTGGAAGTTGGCATGGGAAATGCAGTTACGGGAGGGGATATAGGAGTGTTGGAGTGAGGACAGGCCCAGTGTCCTTAGAGAGGTAGGAAGTTAAACATCAAGTTCATATAGTAGCCAATTTTTTACTCACATAAAGTCCAAGATGGGTGCTCTGATGCGCAGACAACCTTCCTCGGAGCGGAAATTCAGGCACTTGGGCTTCCTCCATCTTGTGGCTCTGCCATCTCCTAGACCATGGGGTCATGGAAGAATGATAAAGAGCAGTGGATGAGGTACATCTGCTTCTTGATGTTCTCAGCCCAGAAGGGGGACACATTACTTCTGCTCATGCTCCATTGGCCACCCTTGATGGCAAAGGGGCTGGAAATGGGTACCCAGGAAGAGGAGAAAATGAGTTTGGTGACCAGCTACCCAGCCCTGCTGCAACAGGTCAGAACTACAACTTAGTCAAGAAGGTGGTGTGTGGGGAGAGGAGGGAAGGCTGCCAAGACTCTGCTGGAATTCCTCCAGGATGGGAGAGGACCAGCCCTGGGCTCAGCAAGCTGAAGGAGCTGGGCTTGATCCCAGTACACTGGCTGCTGGTTGGCAGGGAGGGCCACCTCTGGGTGCACTCTCAGGGGCCATGGAAATACTCTGGGCAGGGCCAATGGGAACCTGGTCTGGGTTCCTTAAGGGAGCAGGCTGTGAGGAGTTAGTGAGCAAAGCTCCCCTGTGTTGCACCTACTGAGACACCTGTGGACTGCCAGAGAGAGGGAGGTTGTTGTGAATGTTAATTGAATGGCTTCAATGAAGGGAAAGCCTCATTGAGAAGGGCTATTTGAGCAAAGACGTGAAGATGCTGAATCATGAGGATTATTTGTGGAAGGGCAAAGGGAAGAGCAAGTGCAAAGGTCCTATGGTAGGAGCAGGCCAGCTGTGTTCAGGACCCTATTGCAATAATCTAAGCCAGAGATGATGGTGGTAACAGTGAGAAGGGGTGAGGGGAGAAGTGGTTAGAGTCTGGATCTATTTTATAGATATGTCTTTCCTTCCCCTACATTCTTCTTTTCTCTGTTTTCTAGAAGGAACTTATAAAGACACACTGAGGTGTTTTCACCTCTCTGCCTTTTTCTAGATTATAAACCCTGTGAGCGCAAGAACTGGGCCCGACTCCTCTCCTCACCATCACACCTGGCACAGGGAGGGCGCATTGCCAGTGCCTGGTAAACACATCTGAACACACGTCCTCCTGAGTCATCAGATTTCATGGGGCTGAGCTGAGGCTCTGCTTGTCAGCATATTGCTCACTGATGTGAAAAGCTTTCCTGTGGTCTAGACACTCCTGTCCCCATTCTAAAGAGACTTTCTAAAGAAGGTCAGTGTATCCAGTCGTAGGAGAGGGGGCTTTGGTGTCATGAGCTATGAGAGAGTTACAGGGATACCTGCTGGAAAGACAACTTCACAGGTTCTGTTTTGTCCTGGATGTGCCCACCTGCTGGCTTCCCAGGAAGCGACAGGATGCACATATGGTTGTGCCCAGCAGGGATCCCTGGCCCAAACCAGCTTGGCCCTGCACTCAAGAGAGGATTGTGGGGCTCTGCATTGCTCCCTCATTGACATGCAGAGGGATCCCCAGCAGCTTCTGAGGGGCATCTTGAGCTTGGCAGTGGGGCGTCCTTTATCTACTGCTCTGCAGCCTTTGTTTAAGCTGGGCTCTTCCCAGCAACACCCCCTATTTTTACAGAAACTTGGGTACGACTGGTGTTTACGACCCAGCAGGCTCTGGATGCTTAAGAAGGCTTTGAGAAGCCCCACGGTCTTAAATTCAAAACGTTGCTGCAGGCTTCCGGCTTTCTCCCAGATCACATTCTGAGAGTCATGTGTTTCCTGTGCTCTCATGCCGCAAATTAACTGCCTTTTCACTTTTCCCACAGATTTTATCTCTCATTCTATGTGGTGGGCTATCATGGTATAGCGGTTAAAAGTGTGTGAACTTTGGAATTGGACAGATTTGAGTAGGCATTGTAGCTTCTGCTCTGACTAGCTGTATTACATTGGCAAAGCCCCTGAGCCTCAGTTTATTCATCTGTCAAATAAGAAAAATCATAGTATCTACTTAAGATCTTGACTGTGAAGATTAATTGAGGTAGAGGAAGTAGAACTTAAACCCACAATAAATGAGTTATTTTTTATCCTTAATAATAACTCAAAGTGAGGTGGGGCTCTCAGTGATGGCCAGCGTCCCCACCAGCTCCTAGCACTGGCTTTTATGTCACCAGCCTCTCAGTCTAGTTACACTTCAGCCACAGCAAAATGAGAAAGTCCTGCATGTTCTGGGCCTGTAGGGGAGTCTGTGAATAGCTGAATCTATGAATGATGTCTCTGCAGGTGCCAGGGACCCACAGCCCCACCCCGCACCAGAGTGCTGACTGCCAGACCCTTGTCAGCGGTTACAACCTCCAACTGCCTCCCGCTGCCCAAGTTTTATCAAAAGCGCAGTTGAGAGAAATAAAGTTCATGGGGGTTATTTAAAGGCCATGCATTCCAGCCATTCTTCCAGATGAGACTTATCCCTGAACCGAGTCAGGCTCTCATGAAGCTGAGCTGCCCTTGGACCACATTATTTAGCCATCACAAGATCTTTATTATGTCCCTTCCATATGGTGGGGCTTTATGGAAAATGGCTGGAGGAGTCCTTTTGCTTTGGGATCCTGCTGTCGCCAGTACTCACTGCCTCAACACAGGTCTCTATAAGACCTATGAGCTGAATATATTTTAGGCTCCAGTTCCTGGCAAAGCTCTGCATCCTCAGAGGAATTGGTGGGCTTCTGATTATGAGCAATGTGACTCATGAAGCTGACCCCAATTCTCATTTTGCTTGGGCTGCTGGAAAACTCAGAGTCAGCTTTAAGACTCCTAGAAGGTATCTTGCCAGGGTGAGTGGGAGAACCAGGAGGAGGAATTGAAGGGGAAGAGATGGTATGAGGCATCATGACTGTGGGACGTGTTCCTTTCTAGGCCCCTGTAAAGGTGCTGAAGGGTCTGGCTTCACAGAACCAGAGGGCATGAAAAGAGAATTTTCCATGAATTTGAGAAGGGAACCACAGCCATTGCTTAATTTGAACTTCTCCTTGGGCCCCAACCCCCACACTGGCTTTCTGGGTATTTTTGTCATGTTGTGAAACATTGAAACTTGCAGTGTCGCCTTTCTCTTCCTCTTTGTTCCTCATGCATCTTTCCCTTTTTCCTTCTTTGTCCCTCTATGATCACTGCTTCCCTCCATCCCACTGCCGGGGCACAGGAATGAGAGCTGGGCTGCTCACTGAGACTGCTCACCCACCTCTGGGCGACACAGGAGTCCCTCTGGCTTGAGGCTCACAGCTTTTCTGCTGAAGCAGAGAAGGGCCAAGGAGTTCAGACCCCTCAAGAAAGAGTAACAATAGAGCAGCAAACACTAACTGAACACTTTGTGGTGTGCCAAACATTTAGGAACAATTCTTAACGCCATTTTATTTGATTTATTTTAATGAATTCCATGTTTCAGCACCTCACGGCACATTTTTTGTCATTGTCCTAGCAAGGCCCCTTCATCTATTTATCCATCTATCTAGTCCACGGTTTTTCACCTGCAGTACTATTGACATTTTGAGCCAGATACTTCTTTGTCGTGGGGGCCTGCCCTGTGCACTGTAGGATGTTTTGCAGCATTTCTGGCTTCTGCTTGTTAAATGCCAATAGCACCCTCACTGGCTCCTCCAGCCAGAAAAGTCTTCAGACATTGCCAATGTCCCCTGGTGGTAGCTGGAAAGGGGAGCAAAACTGCCCTCAGGTTGGGAACCACCATCCCTTTTGTCCCATTCTTCACTTGTATCTTCTTCCCTTATAGAAACCTCTCCGACACATTAACTGGGTATTCAGTTTGTGTGTATTCTTGTAGCTCTGTTAGTTGCCTGTTCATATCCTTTGTTCAGTTTTCTATAGGGGTATCGTTTTTGATTTGCAAAGGGTGGTCTGTCTGTATTCTAGATTTCAGTCCCATGTTGATTTGGACTTGTGTTGTTTTCTCCTTTTCTGTCATCAGTGAACTCCCACCTTACAGGTGAGGACGCAGGCACAGAGCTTACACAGCTAGTAAGTGGCAGAGCCAGCACTTGAACACAGGCCTCTGCCTCTGGAGTCCAGGCTCTTGACCCCCGGGCTACTGAAACATCTCTTCCCACATATGCCTTCTCACAAAGGCAGACAAGCTCAGGCACTGAGGCCCAGGGAGGGAGGAGCTTGCTCAAGGTCATACAGATCACCGGGATCACCCTGATGTGATGCCAAGTGTTTTGGGGGTTGGATAGCCTTTACAGTGGTGGAGGAACGGGCAAGTGATTTCGCTTAAATGTCTGACAGGAGCCCCTGACTCTGGTAAGCAGAGGAGGTGGGCGATCTAAGAGCATCATGCAGGGAAGGCTCTTTGCTAGATCTGCCTGGAGAGAGGAGGTATAGCACTCACAGCCTCAGAACTGGCCAACATCTGGATGTAGATTTTCTGTACTGGGCCTCTATGGGCAGCAACTCTCTTCATGCCTTGGGCCCTGATGGGCGAGTGCTTCTTACCAGGCCCAGGGGATGATCGATGAAAGGGGAGCTGGGGGCACAGTGGAAGGGTCTTTGTTCCCTAAATGCCATTCACATGACTCTCTGACCTCAGAGTCCTTCCCCTTTCTCTTGTCTTTTTCTCCTTCATTGCATTTGGCTCTGCTTCAGTTTCCCTTCTCTATTTTTCTTTTTCTCAGTCCACACAAAGCCCTCAGAAGGCTGGCTGACCCATGGCCTCCTGCATCTTGTGAGATTGGTGTCCAGCTCCAGGATTGAAGGTGCCCTGGAGATGCGTGGAAAGGCCTTGGGGGCCTGCTAGGCAGCAGGCAGGCTCCTCTGGCTTGGTGCTTCATTTTTAGTTTCTAGAAGCTTTTCCACATGGTTCTGAGCCCAGAGTGCTCAGTCAGAATCACTTGGGCAACTTCCAAATAGATCAATGCCCAGGTTCTACCCTGCGATTCCGATTTCGTTGGTCTGAAGCGCAGCCTGGGAGTATGCAGGTGATTCTGATCAGGACCCATGATGAGAGCCATTGTTTTACTGAGGATTGAGTGTCACAGAGTGAAAATAGGATGCAGATTAGGAGATGTGGGTTTGAGTCTAGACAGCTGTCAACTGGCCATGGGTCCCTGGGAAAGCCCATTCTCTCTCTAGTCACTGGGCAGAAGCATCTTAAAGAGAAATCATGGATTTGTGGAATTTTAGACTTGGAAAGGGGCAGGAAAATGAACCAATCTATCCCCTCATTCTACAAATTAGAGGGCTGTGTCCAAGGAAAGTAAATGGATTGCCCAGGGTGGCACAAGGGTCAGCAGAGCCAGGAAACCAAGCCAGCCTTTGGGTGTCTCTTCTCATTGACTAGACTCTGGGGCCCCTCAGGGAGTACTCTCTAGATTAGATTGTTGGGGAGATTGTGCCTCTGAGGGTCTTCCCACTGTTTACTGGAGGGGACTGGCCTTCCAGAACCTGGGAAGGGGAAGCAATGGCCAGAGCTGGAAAGCGTTCTCAGCCAGACTCCACAAGAGGACCTCTGCAGAGCTGCTGACTCTTTGCAGCTGTTTTACGGGGCCTGCGAACTGAAAGGAGAAGTTTGGCTGCATTTAGCAAGTTGTCCACAAAGAGGAATGCCAGGGGTGGAGGTGAGGAGAGTGGCCGGGTTGTGGAGCTGGAGGAGGAAGGTGGGCGATCTGGAAGAGATGCCAGCAGAGGCCTGAGGACAAGGGTTTGATTTGGGCCCACGTGTTGTCACTTTGAAGCTCTCAGGGTTGGGTGGTGGGGGTTGGGAAAAGCGAAGGGAGGAAAAAAGAAAAGAATGAGTTCCCAGCAAAAGGGAGCCTAGCTTTTTCTTGGATTGGAAGCAAACAAAAAGCGTTCTGGGAGCATGCCCAGTCCTGCCCCAAAGGCCCAGTGAGTGGTTCTTTAAAGGGGGTGCAGGGAGATGATGTGAGAGGTGCCAAGAGAGAAGGAGAAGCTTTGTTGGGATGGCCCAGGCCCATGATGGGAGATGTTAAACTCTCCTGCTCCCAAGGTGTACAGAGATTGCTCTGGGCAGCCTGAAATGTCCCGTCCCTAAGGCCACGAATGTATCCAAACTGTCCCTGGACTGACCCAGGGATTAAGCTCTGTGGTAACTACAGAAAGAACAGTGTGTGAAGCTCTTAGCCTGGGGCTGGGCAGCCTGAAAGGCTTCTGAGGGCCCGACTGAAGAGCCCCATGCCTCAGTGTCCCGTTCCTGCTAGCAACTGGGAGGAGCAATCCCATTGCCCTATAACAAGTGCCTTGGCCCCAAGCACCAGGGAGGAAATGGAACTCTCGATGACCGTTCTGGTCATCCTCTCCCTGCCCCACCAAGTCCACTGTTCTCTTTCAGTCTCTGGCACCTGCAGTGTACGCCACTCTTCTTACCCCATGCTGAGCCTTGTCCGTATTTCTGTATGTGGGGACGGAGTGAGGGGGTAGGAGTGGGGAGACCATAACTTGGACCTGGAACTCTCTTATAGAAAGTCCTGCCCCCAGCAGAAATGTGCTGAGCTTCTTGTCATGAGAAGACTTGAGAGGCCACTTTTCTCAGGGACATGGTAAAATTGGCAGTGAGAGGGACATGCTCTGAGGATGAGCAAGGAATGGAAACCTGAACTGGTTCTGTCTCCACAGCTGAGCACCTGAGGCCTCAAGAGCCTGCTCACCTCAGCTCAAGATTCCCACTCACTCCGTTATTCTATGAGTTTTTACTGAGCACCAGAGAGGTGCCAACCACTGTGCTAAGTGCCGGAGAAGCAGAAGAGAGCAAACCAGCCATAGTCCCTGGTGGAGGGACTTGATAGCTCATCGTGTGTCTATGTCTCTACCAAGCCCATGAGGGTGGCCATGGTGGGGAGTGGGAGGAAGCAAGGCCCTTACCCATGTGGTCTCATTGGGGAGACAACATTCACACACATGAAGCATTCAGAGAACCAGCAACACTTAAATAGATAGTTGGCTCTGGTGACCACATGTTGAAGTGAATGTGGTCAGGTTCAGGTTCTATGTGTCTGTTAGTGCTCTGGGTAGATTCTATGAGACAGCCCTGCTGGGGCTGAATTACTTTCTAAGCTTTGTGGAAGAATGGAAGGGTCTGATTAAGTGGGCCTGATACTAACCTTGAAAATAATAATGAGTTCTGACATGAATGTCTTGGCCTGAAAAACCTATATGAACTCTGCCATCTTTCTTGGTTCCTTTTTTCCACTGTCCAGCAGCCCCCTTCTCTTCTTCCTTCTTCCATCTGACTCAGAGCTGGAAATCTTACATGGCAAAGAGTTGGATGCTAGGTTTGGTTGAATGTCTACCTGTTTACAAAGCACAGCACTAGGATGGAATATACAGAGAAACAACACAGGCCTTAACTTATGGACCTTCAAACTAACTTAGGTTCATAAACTGCTATAATAGATAATAGCGAAAGCCAATTGTGAGTATGTATGTGTGAGCATGGGGACAACAGGAGAGTTGAGTCCCATCCCTGGATATAGGATGTAGAATATCGATGTTGTGTTGTTGTTTGCTTGTGTGTGTTTGTGTTTCCTACTCTTTGTTTTTTTAATCTCAAACTTCAGAAAAATTATAAGGTATTAACAAGTAATTTCTATAAGCCCTTTTCCAAGATTCGCCAATCATTTACATTTTGTGGAATCATTTGAGAAGAAATTAGAGACATTTTGCCCCCTTTCTCTTAAACACTTCAGAGTCTATTTCAGGGACAGTGTTCTGTATAAGTCTGGTTTCCTTATAGTGAACTTTCTTCTTCTCGTTTCTTGATAACATAGGATCATTCAAGTTTATGTAATGGGAGCTAGCCAGCTTGTTTTTCCGCTTGATAACATACTGGTGGCCTGGCTGTTGTGGGCTGTCTAGGTCACAGGGTCCCCCTGGGAAACTTGGCTGGCTTCAATGGCTGTGCCTGAGTTGGCTTGCTACTGGACAACTAACTGATCTGCCCCCTGAGAGGCCTGGCCAGGCCTTGGCTGAACTCTACTCTCTTTCTCTCCACCTTGTTCTTGAGTTTTCTGTATATTCTCCCACCTGCGGATATGATTTGGCTTTCCAGTGTCCAGCATGACCTGTTGGAAGCAGTGAGCTTAGTTGGGCATCCTCTGTAAGCCTTGGAGGCCAGCCTGGGCTCCTCTGAAAGGAGGCTTCCTTTCCCTGACTCACAGGAGGAGTGAAGCTCTATGGTGCTGTCTGGCTCCAGGGACTGTGGTCCTGCTCAAGTCTGGCATTCTTAGGTTGAGGGAACATTTTCCAGAGTACAGTTGAGGTACAGAATGTCTCTGCAAGATGGGCTGGGATGGGCAAGGTTTTGGAAAGTCCCTTGCTTGTTCTGGGAGGTGTTCAGGACGCTGAGGTTTTGGAAATTCATGGTGGCTGTTCATGACCGCTCCCAGCTTTTGGGAGGAGGAATGAATGGGTGCCCATTTCCTTGGGTTCAGTGGCAAAGGTGAAACCCTGCACTCCTGATCTGGGACCAGGCCCTCTGCTGGGTCCAGGCAGAGCACTGGGCTTGAAGGGGAGTGAAGCCTAGCAGACTGGACCCTGGAGACATGAGATGCTCTTCATATCCAGTGAGCCCTGGCTGGAGCTCTACCTGCACTGGCCAGGACACAAAACCAATGTGATCTCAGGGCGTGCACGCAAGGGTGCCTCTGATGGAATGGTAGTAGAAACCCAGGTAAATCCAA
Organism: Eidolon dupreanum; assembly: GCA_028627145.1. Classification (NCBI taxonomy): domain Eukaryota; kingdom Metazoa; phylum Chordata; class Mammalia; order Chiroptera; family Pteropodidae; genus Eidolon; species Eidolon dupreanum. The sequence goes on from CM053515.1 coordinate 82,621,293, forward strand.
GAGACAGAACATCCTGGAGGCATTTAACCGGCAGATCAGTCTCATGCAGGGAGAGGTGAGGGAGCAGAGAGCTCTGTGCTGGCCTGAGCAGTCAAGAAATATTCCGAGGCAGAGGGGAAGCCTCCTTTTTCAGCAGCCTCCCCCTTCTTCTGTTCTGCTCTTGCACACAGCCAGCATACCCAGGGTCTAGTTCCAGCTCTGTTCTGTCACGCTGGAAAAGTCGGTTTACCTCCTTGGGCCTGTTTCCTCCTCTGCCAACCAGGAAGCGGAGCACTTGAGCCATCTCCCTGGGCAGCGATGACAGGTAATCCAACCTGGGTGGGCTTCAGGGGTACTTGGAGAGTTTATGCGAGCCTCGTTCTCTGAAGGTGAGGCCCAGCCTGTATAGGTATTGCTATGCACAAGCTCCCTAGGAAGGCCTTAGAGCAGAAGCCAGGTGACTATGGGGTCTTCACAGTCCCAGCCCTTGATTTCATTGCAGCCTCCACGAACCCAGACTCAGGCCTTTATGCCTTGACTCACTTTTGCTGGAGTCTGGGAGGGCCTGGTACAGGTGGGGGCCCCTGGCCTTCCCACCCAGCCATGCATCGGCGCCTCCCACCCGGGAGCAGTGCCACGCTCGGCTGGCCTGAATGCATCCCCTTCTCCTTTCCTAAGAACCAGCCTCAATGCCCCCATTACCATTTCCATAGCGCTCTTCTCCAGGGCCCCATGGAAATCACGAGGCTTTCTGAGGAGTCGGGCAGCCTTCAGAAAAAAGACCCGGGCCCCCTGCCCACCCCGGGCTCCCGGCCGTCCTAATCCCGCCCGCTCCTCGGAGCGCAGAGACAGAGCTCCCTGTCTCCTCGGCGGCCCGCCGCTCCTTCTCCCACAGAGCTGACGTTTCTCTGCGGCCCAGCTGGCTGCAGTTTTCAGGAATAACAATATCCCCGGGGGGAGGAGCGGCGGGGTGAATGGGCGCCTTTGTCCGGGGCCCTGTGAAGCCTGATTAATTATGCGCCGCGGAGCGCGGGGAGCGGCGGCGCGGCCCCAGCGGCTGAAAGGCCGGGGCTGGGGAGCGCGGCCGCCGGCTCTGCGCCGCCGCACAAAGGGCCGCGAATTAGAAAACCGCCAATTACCCGGCATTTTGTATTGGCCCTTGTCTCGCTGACACTGTGGACGGACCCTCCCCAGGAGGCCGCACTTGGAGGGTTTTCAAGCCCTTTCTTGGTTACCAGGGGCGACTGGGCACAGCGCTGGGGGCTTGGGAAGAGCCCAGTGCCGGTGGGATCGTGTGCAGTGCGGGGCGCGGCGGGGAGAGGCGTGCGTGGTCTCGCCCCCGGGGACCTGGCTCTCGAATCTAATGCCTCGCCAAAGCTGGAGCACGTTCCGAATGCGGATTTCCTGGCCCCACTCCAGAGGGCTCTTTGACTTAGTAGGTCTGGGGTGCCCAGGAAGCTGAATTTTAACAGGCAGTCTAGATGACTTAAACAAATAATAATAAATTAAAGCATAACAGTGAAATTCACAGATCTTACGTGTATAGTTCCATGCGTTTGACACATGTATAGATTTGCGGTTACCTACATTCCAGCAGCTATAGAACAATTCTATCACTGTAGAAAGTTCCGTGGGTCCTCTTTCCAGTCTCCTCCCACCCCTCTCATCCCCACACTCCAGAAAACCGCTGTTCTGACTTCTATCTTCATCTGTTAAGTTTCATCTGTTTTTGGACTTCATGATAAATGGAGTTATACAGTACACACTCTCTTGTTTCTGAATTCTCTCATTCAGCATGTGTTTGAGATCCATCCATATGGTGGGTATGAGTAGTTGTTTCTTTTGATTAAACAGTTTATCTGTTCACCTGTTGATGGACACCTGGACTATTTCCAATTTTTCGGCTGTTATAAATAAAGCTGCTATGATAGTTTTGTACAGTCTTTTTTTTTTTGTAGACATACGTTTTTATGTCTCTGAGGTAAATATCTAGAAGAGGAATTGCTGGGTCATAGAGAAGGTGTTTAGCATTAGTGAATACTGCCAAGCTGTTTTCTAAAGTGGGTATTTACTTTTGCATCCCCATCAGCAAAGTATGAGAGTTCCAGTTGCTCTGCATCCTTGTCAGCATTTGGTATTATCAGTCTTTTTTATTTTAGCCATTCCAGTGGGTGTGAGATGGTAGTTCACTGTAGTTTTCAGGTCAGGTGACTTTAATTCCTGAGCTTCAATGACTAACTTGAAGAAAACTCCTGTCTAGTGTAATACTTGCATGTGTCTGCAAGGTCCAGCAGGATAAATGACCTCCCTAAGGCCCACAGCTGGTTGCGCAGAGACACACTGAAAGCTCAGGACTCCTGATTATCAGAAAAGTGCTTTCTCCTTCATATGATGCTGCCCCTTGTGGGCCTGTGTGTGTGTGTGTGTGTGTGTGTGTGTGTGTGTGAGTGAAATGTGGGTTTTGCTCTGCCCAGGACCATTCAGAACAGACCTGAAAGGGCACTTCTGAAGAGTCCCTACCCACCACCCAAGTAGCAGCATTTAAGGCTCTGTGGGGTAGAGAGACTGGGCTTGGCCATGTACGTGTGGATACATGTACACACAGGGACAAAGGGAGGGCGCTGGTGGCTGTGTACCCTTGACTTTTACTCCAAGAACACAGACCAACCCTGAAAGTCCCTGTGCTTCAGCCACCCATAGAAGGCCTGAGATATTTTCTGATCAAGCACAGAGGAGTACTGGGAATGAGGGGGCAGCAGAACATGGCCTGACCTATCTTTGTAGCCTTGTATCTGGCTGCCTCCATCTTATATATCGGACTCCACAATAGTGGACACCTGTTCATACAGTATTGTCCCTCCACTCTATGAATACATACATACTATGGAGATTGTATTCTCCAGAGATGGCCACACCGAAATATATATCCCATCCCACATGCTCTTCTTGCAATGTGACTGACACTCCTGCCTCTGAGAGGTGAGGTCTGTGTTTCCTCTCACTGAATCTGGGCTGGGGCTTGTGACTGCTTTGTCAATAGAGTATGGCAGAAGTGATAAGGTGGATGCTCTCATATAAAGGATATAACTTCCACCTGACTTTCTCTCTTTTGGGGGGTACTCACCCTAGGAACCCAGCTGCCATGCTTTGAAGAAGCCCAGACTAGCCTCCATGGAGAGACCAATGTAAACACCCAGGTATAAGCCCTCAACCTACAGCCAGCACCAACCTTCAGATTTGTGAGTGAACAAGCCTTCAGATGATTCCAAAGTCTAGTCTTCAATGCTTCCAGCTGAGGCCTCAGACAATACAGAGCAGAGACAAATCCTTTTTACAGACCCAAAGAATCTGCAAACATAATAAATGGTTGTTTGATGCCAATATTAAGATAATATCTTATGCAGCCATAATAACTAGAATGCATACAATACTGATATTTTTTGTATCATGTCAATCTTATTTCATAATCCCCTCATGTACTCCTGATTTTAAATTTAGCTCTTGTCCTATCTGGACAGATATTCTGATCAAGTTCCCATGTTCAGCTTGGATGTCATCTCTGCTGGGAGTCCCCTAGCCTCCCTCTGCATGGAGCTGGAATTTACTCCTCTGTACCCCACATATATGCTCAAGTCTTTGTTTTCTCCATGTTGTCTTACAACTTCATATTTGGATGTTTGTATGCCCACTAAAAGGGCTCTCCAAGAGCAGGAACAGTGTATATTTCCCCTCTGGATTTCTAAGAACCTGGCATATAAATGTTCATTGAAAGATGGCATGCCCCTAAACCAGAGGGAACAGGACCTGAATTAAGCAAAATCACTATTCAACGTCCCACTCCCTGCCTTCTTTTCCTCTGGTCCAGGCCTTGAGCAAGAGAGACAAAAAGGACAACAGATTTTTTTTCCTTCAAGAAGATTTCAATCTGATTAGGGAGAGAGTAACAGAAAGACTGGAATGGACTAGTATATGATTAAATGAGAGGCGCAGTCCCCAAAAGCAGAGAGACCTACATGGAATGGAGTGATCAGGACAGGCTTCCTGGAGGAGGCAAGGACTTGGATTTAAAAGTAACAGAGCTCTAGGATAGGTCTTCCTTTGAAGAACTCCCAGCTTGCTTTCCTCCACCTCCACTTACTGGGGCCCCAGCTGAAGGGTTGTATTTGTGTGTGTGTGTGTGTGTGTGTGTGTGCGTGCGTGCATGGGAGGTCTGGTAGGGGACATTGGCACATCTCTCTCCTGGGACAGAGTCTGAAGAATAGACCTATTCCTAACTATCTCCTCAGTTTGCCCCTCTCTCCTCCACCTCACTGGGGGTATGGGATAAGAAGAGATGAGTCCAGTGGGGTAGCTACACAACCAACTAGATGTATACTAAAACTAGATGGAACTTAAAAACATAGTACTGTCTGAAGAAGGCAAGAAACAGAGTAAAGTCTACAGCACAATATCATTTACATAAACTAAAAGTACATGTTCACAGAAAGACAATGTATATTTTATACGTATGCAAATATGAGATGTCACTCACATTGATATGGTTGTTTGTATGGTTAGGGGTTCTCGGGTAGTGAATGAGGATCAAATGAATAAAGAAATAAAACAAGACAGTGCCTTTGAGTGGAAAAAACAGTGATGAGAGTGTGCCATTGAGAATGATTGACTCGATTCTGAACCTGAGGTCCACACAAAAAGAAAAGTCAAAACCCAAATCACTCTTGGAAATGATACTGCCAACTTTGGGATGGCACTCATATCTGTGTGGGCAGGAGGGAAGAGGGATATAGGGCAGGGACTTACTTGTAGCTGTAGTGTTTTGTCTTTAAAAAAGATAAGGAACTCTGAAGCAAAATGGCAAACTATTAACATCTGTTGAATATGGTGGATGACTATATGGGTTTCTGTTAGGTTATTTTTAAACGTATTATATTTTGAAAAAAATATTTTAAGAGGATACAAATCAAGACACTGCAACATAATTTTGCAACTTTCTCCAGAATTCATTCCTGATCACAGGCTGGCCTCCGAATAGCCCTACAGAGCTGAATGACTGCTCTAGGCTATCATAAGTGACATAAGTCCCAATAAGGAGAAGAAAACGAAGAGTCGACTTTCCATTGGTGCTAAAAGAGCTCATAAACACGATCTTTGGTGAATGGAAAAATGCCATTACCTGCTGCGTGTAGAGCGAAACCAAATAGTAGAACAGCCACAGGAATCTTTTCTTTTTGACTGGCTGAATCAGATTAGCCTCTCAGGACTTTGTGGGAAGATCATCGATTAGCTGTTGGCCTTCCAGGGGATGGCAGATCCTTGACAATAGGGAACTGTTGTAGGCAGCTCTGGGAGGGCTGCACAGCTCACAGTTAGGGCCTGGACTATGGAAACCACCCTGGTACTCACAATGGGGGGCTCAGCGGTTGACTCTGTGGCATAGATTCTATACTAGATAACTCTTCTTTCCCCTCCCCCTTCCACCATAGCTGATGGGTATGGAGGGAAGAGCTGAATCAAGCTGAGTTGAGCAGATGCTTTCTCTTAAAATTTTGGAATTTTGAACTGAGAGGTAGAAATCAGGCACTGTTGGGTTGGGGCTGCTTTAATGGAAGTATTCTAAGTGGCTCCACATGCTTAGGTCCTTGGAGCTGCTCTGGGTTGGGACTTTCCTGAAGCTCAGTTGTTTAACTCTTTCTTGAAATTTAATAAATTTATTTTTATTATTTTCCAGGGTTGATTTCAGTTACCTGTCTTATGGAGTAGGTAAATATAATATTTTATTATATCTCCCAGCCTTCCTCTAGTACTGCTGCTAGTACATGTAGTATCATTGTTGAGTTTGGGGGGAAAAAAAAAAGGAAAAAAGGTGCCCTTTTGGGCAGGCAAATTAGAAAAATACGTTCTTTCCTCCAGGCAGACACAGCCCCTCTCTAGGGCAAAAGATTTGGCCAGTGGATGTGGGGCTGGGTTTCAGGTCCCATTCCACTCATTTCCTTGGCCTAGTCCCTTTGTGCAATACACAGACTACATAACCATTCTTGGCGGCCCTGCCTGCCCACCATTTGTTTTCTGGCTGATTTGTCCACTGCATCAAGGTGTCTCTTAGAATATGAAGCATTATTCCAGACAAGATTTACTGGAAATGGTAGTCTATCTTATAAGTCTTATTCAGGAATTTAATGTTGATGACCAAGATGTGATTTTTAATCTTTGTGTGTTGAAATCTGTTGAAAATATTCCTTAAAGAAATTTTAGGAAAACTCCATGGTCTGATAAAATCAACAGAAGCCTCATCTTATTCTGATGAATAATCTTCATACTTCGGAGGAAGTTTTCCACCAAATAGTCTGGCAGACATTCTTGAAATGTCAAGGACACTCCTTCCCCCATGTGAACATACCTAGTGAGAAGGTGAGAGCAAGTAGTGCACAGGAATGAGTCTCAGATCATGGGGAGAGTGACTTGGAAACCTCAACCAATGCACTGATGGCCATGGGGAAGAAAATGCCCTCAGGCAGGAGAAAATGCCTTGAGAGGAGGCTGCTCCTCTGATTTATTAATTAATTTTATATCAAGAAGCCCCTTGAAACTAATGTGAGTCCCACTATCTGAGAGAAAGCTGAGTATAGGACAGCAAGTCAGGAGCTTTCTCAAGACAGAAGACCCACCCACTTCTGCATCATGTACCATCTATCACCATGTCTACAAATACAGGAGGCAATGTAGACTAACAGTTAAGGATGTGAGTCCAGAGTCAGAACGTTTCAGTTCAAACCTCAACTCTGTCACTTTCCACCTGTTTGACCTTGGACATGTTCCTTAACCTCTTATGATGGTTTTAAAACATGCCCATCATCCTTGACTCTCCTCCCATCAATAAATGGCATCTATGTCTCTGCCTCAAGAAACTGGGTTGGGATTTGGGAGTGCTTAGACACAAAGAATGCAGCAGAAGTGGCACTGTGTAATTTCCAAGGATTGGTTAAAGATCACGCAGCTTCTGGTGGTTTCTTTTGGGGCACTCATGCTGGGAGCTTCAGCTACCTTAAAAAACATCCAGCCACCTTGAGGCTGCTTTGTAGAGAGACCAACCACATTCAAGAGATATGCCTGAGGAGCCCCAGTCATCCAGCCCCAAGCTGTTTGAATCATTTTAGCTTAGGCCCTAGGCATGCAAATAAAAAAGCATTTGAGCCAACCTCAGCCCCAGCTACCAATTGTCTGCAAACTCATGAGAGAGATTCTAAGTGAGAACTGTCTGGCTTATTCACAGTCAACATCCAAATTTGTGAGCAAAATAAAGATTGTTGTTTTAAGACCTTTGTTTTGAGATAGTTTGTTATAATGCAAAAGGTAGCCGCGACAGACTTTTTGTTACCTAGAAGTGGAGAGCTGCCATAACAAAACCTTAAACTGTGGCTTAGGACCAGAGGCCGGCAGAAATTGTGAGAGTTTTGAAGATATTGTTAGTGGAAGCCTGATGGCCCTGAAGGAGGCTGCTGATGAAGGTTTTAAGGAAAGCGAGAAAAATTTCTTGGAAAAAGAGGAAAGTGGACCCATTTTATATAGTGGAGAAAAATTTAGCAACATTCTCACTTGAAAAGATGTGGACAGCAAAAAATGTACTTAATGGCCTCACGGTTTGGGTTGAGGAGATTTTTAAGCAGAATGTTGAAAGTGCCAGTTGGATTATTTTAGCTACATATGATAAAGATAGAAAAAGATGAGTAAAAAGAAACTTTAATTTTCAAGTCAAATTTATAGAAAATGTTAAAAAGCCAGAGATTTGCTGGGTTTGAAAGTAAATCTTGTTTCTCATTCTCAGCATCCTCAGATGGCAAAAGAGTCTCAGTCTGAGAGGGCTTCAGAACAAAGATATAATCCAGAGTGGGACTATAAAAGCCTCTGTTAAAACCTCAGAAAAATCTAATGCTTCATAAAGTCTTTCAGATAGACAAAGACTCTGTAAGTATTTCAAGCGTGTGCCTCACAGATCTCTTTATCAAATAATAAGCCTTCTAAAATATTAAGGGATTGTCCCTCAACAGCCTCACAAAAAGTTCAAGGTAGAGAAGAGTTGATCTTGATGAAATTTGTAGTATAGCTTTTGACTAACAGAATGAAGCTCACTAGGATCCATAGGAAACCCGTGAATTTTAAAATAGAATTATATTGTCAGAAGCACCACCAGCTTGAACTAAAAGAGACAGCATAGAACAAAATGAAAAAAGATCCCCAATTTTTTTGGACTTTGGGTCCCTAAGAAGGAACCAAGCTGAGAAAACTACTCAGTTGCAAACATCAACTATTTTTTATAGTAAAGGAAGGAAGATTCAGAAGTGAAAACAGAAGTCCAGACGACAGAGCTCAAAGCCATGAGAAACATTCCCAGGCAGTAGGACTTGGCTCTAATCAAGAAACTGGCAATATGGGCCTGTCAGAATTTCAAAACTGCTGTGGACCAGTGACTGCTCTATGCCTCCCTCTCCTCTACTTTTGAATGAAAGTAACTATAGTAGTTATCTTATTCCTGTCTCATCATTATGTATTGGGTGTGCATAGAGCAGATAACTTTTCTCTTTAATTCACAAGTCTTCAGCGATAGAAGAATAGTACTCCAGGAGATGTGACTGAGGAATTGAAACTGAGGAACCTCCTCTACACCTGAATGTTTAAGATAATGGGATCCCAGACCTCTAGCTTAAACCCAATCCTATAATAGATGAGACTTTTGGGGATTGTTGGAAGGGAGTGAGTATATTTTGCAAATGAGAGGAATGTAAATGATTTATGTTTAGAGGGTAGACTGTGCTGGTTTTAAACATGGCTGAAACTTATTGACACATTTCCTATCAAGAAATGAAGTTGATGTCTCCTCTCCTGTACCTGCATAAGCTTTTGTAACTGCCACTGCAGGACTAAGCTTTAATAAGGCATGGGGGCTTCCACTTTTGCACTTTTGGGAGCCCTTAGCTATCATGAAAGAAGCCTGAATACTCTGCTGAGAAATCCACATGGAGCAGAGTCCTGGAAAGGCCATATGGAGAGGGAGAGAACATGAGAGTACATGGAGAGAGGGGGAATTCAGCAATCCTAGAATCCCTGCTGAGCCCAGCCTTCCAGGGTCCTTGTCCAGGTGCCAGACATGAGAATCTGTTATCTTGACTCAGCCAGCCCAGTCAAGCTCCCAGATGACTGCAGTCTCAGCTGCCATCTGGCTGTGGCAGCACGCTAAACCCTCAATGAGATCAGTAGAAGAACTGTCCAGTCAACTTATAAAATCGCGAGAGATATAAGTGTTTGTTGTTAATTTTTTTTAATTGCATTTTATATATTTATTTTATTAATTTATTTTATTTTATTTATTTATTTTTTTTAGGCGAGGCAACCCTTGGTTGACCTCACAGATTGCAAGGACCTTGTCAGTTTATAATCCCTTATTTTTTTATTTTTTTATGCCTACAGCACCTGGTCTTCCTAGGTGGTCTCCCATTCAAGTACTAACCTGGCCCAACCCTGCTTAGCTTCCGAGATCAGATGGGATTGGGCTTGTTCAAGGTGTCAAGTGTTTGTTGTTAATTTTAAGCCACTAAGTTTTAGAGTGGTTTGTTATACAGTGGTAGAAAACCAAAAATAAAATAACCAGGATAGTGCCTGGCATAGAATAGGTACTCGATAAATATTGGCTAACTAAATGAGTGAAACTCTTCACTCTTTCTCCCAAAACTTTTCTTGATCCTGGTGCTCCGAGATACCCCCTATCCACTGCTTACCCCTCTGCATCTGCCTTACCTACACCCCCATGGACTAAAAGGGCTAATGTACAATGGGGCTCCCACTGGGCTCTTGGGTGTGCAAAAGGCTGAAGTGAGTTTCCTTTGTGAGGAAATCCCCAGGCTACGGATCTCTAAGACAATGTTTTCCCACTTCCTGGTGTAATGAATGCAAGTCTCCTTATATTTGTAAAGAGGAACGAGAAGAGAGAATCAGCTCTGGAGTTGATTTATCTAGGGTTTGAATTCCAGCTCCTCCATGTCCTTACTGTGTGGCAATGAACTGCTGATTTAACTGGCTTCCTTCCTCAAGAACAAGGTTTCAGTGCAGAAAGTCAGCATGCTGTCCTCTGTACAGCACCTGGAAGATGGCAGGTGCCACGAAGCTGTCAGTGACTTTCATAGACATGATGGGAGCAAAATATGCTGGTGGCAAGAGCACGTACTATTTGTGATTCCATTTAAATGAAGTCCAAAACTGGGCAAAATTTTCTGATAGTGAGAGAAATTTCTAAGTGTAGTTATCTTTGAGGGGGATAGATATTGACTGGGAAGGGATGCCAGGGAACCTTTTGGAATATTTGAAATGTTTTACATTTTGATTCAGGTGTTGTATACATATATAAAATTCATCAAGCTGTACCATTAAGATCAGTGCACTTTGCTGCCTGTATATTACATCTCAATAAAGAAGTTGAAAAAAAAAAAAGTTAGTGTGTCCTCTCTCCTGCAGGAGTAATCTTTAGGAACTCTCTCACTCCCAGGGCTTTTGTTCCCCATGGGACCATCTGTGTTCCCCCCATGTCCACCCTGACAGCAGCCTTGAGTGATGCTGTCCTGGTGCTGAGCATGAGCTAGGTGGCACTGGGGCTGATTCCAGGATGGGAACAGCTCTGGAGGATGTGCTAACCTGCTCCTCAGAGGGCAGAGTGTCTGGGCTATCGGGTCCTAGATGCCCTTGGGGGCTGGTGAGTGGGAAGGGTGTCTTACCACCCCTCATGAAGAGCCTGGAACTTCTGGGGGGCTGTGGGGTGTTGGAAGCACGTCTTTGGTACAACAGGCCTGGTTCCTGGAAGGACAGCAGGGAGGGGTGGGCACTGAGGACGTCCGGGCTGGGTCAACATAATGAGCTTGTTCTGCTCACAACCCTGCTATTTGAGGACCTAGAGCCATGACGTCCCTCAGAGTTTCCATTCTCTGTGCTGCAGCTGTTGGTTACGTGTTTCATTCAAAATGCTTTGCAGGAAGCAGCAGGCTCCACATTCCAGGGCTTTTAGTCATTTTTTTTTTTTTCTCTCAGAGCTTTGGGGCTGGGATTAGAACGTTCTTCAAACCACACTGTCCTCGGCTGGATTCCCAAGAGGAAGTAGGTGGGTCCTTGGAGGATGAGAACACAGGCCCAAACTCAGGGATGAAATGAAAAGAGATTAAGGCTGGCACAAATAAACTCCTAGAGAGATCACTGAGCCAAGGCCCAGGTTTGGAAAGGGGTGGAAACCTGTGGGTGGTGACTCTTGTCCTTTCCAGCCATGGGCCAAGAGGGATAAAGAGTCTCTGCTGTGTGTGTGTGTGTGTGTGTGTGTGTGTGTGTGTGTGTGTGCGTGTGTGCGCGTGCGCGCGCGTGCGCGCAAGAGAGAGAACAATTAGTGATAGCATTTTATCCTGAGGGACTCACATACTCGGCCCCTCACTTTGGTCTCTGCTCTCAGACTGAGCAGTAATCTGACATGCAGCTTCATTTGCTGCTGCAGAGGTGGGTAGTGACATATGTTTGGGTTTAGGGCAGAGAGAAAAGCACTTTAGCAAATGGACCCCATAGATACAGGAACCCAGAGGAACCACAACAATGTTTGCTGAGTGTCTGCTAAGCCTCCTAGCATTAGACTAGGTGTTGGGAATATAATAGTGTACAACACAGAATCCATTGCTGCCTTCACAGTGAGGCCTAGGAAATACGGCCTGGAAGGATAATGGGGAGAGAGCAGATTAAGGGGATGGGAGCCAGTAGAGACCAGATCCCAGTGTGCAGAGCGTAAGTGAGTGTAGATGGCCTAGATCAAGTAGGTGGTACAGTGCTGAGAGAGTGTGAAAGGAAGGACCCTGGGTGGGGTGAGGTGGCTGGAGCTCTGGAAGGGAGAAGATGATGGATAGCAGCAAAGTCCCAGAGGTCCTGAAGTAGGACTCTCTCCTCGGCTCTTGAGAAACCCCAGAGGTTGGTCCAAGAAGAGCAAAGAAGGGCCAGGCATTCCCCAGCAGCCGCTGAGTCCAGTGCCACCCTTTCCTGTGAGCACCTGGGGCAGAGGAAGGAAATCCTATGATAAGAGTCTAGTCTAGCACGTAGACAAGAATGCCAAAGTGCTTTTCCTCCCTGTGGCAGGCAGAATTCTAAATATGCCCTACCCCCAAAGCTTTTCTACCCTAATCCCTGTATATGATATCAAGCCCCTGATTCTGTAACATCGAATGGCAAAGGAATTTAAAAAACCTAATTAAGATTATGAATCAGTTGACTTTGAGTTAATCAAAAGGGAGATTATCTCGTAGGTGTGCTTAATCTGATCACATGAACCCCTTAAAAGCGATGTGTTTTCTCTGGCTGGTGGCAAGAAAAGAAGGATTTAAAGCATAGAGGAAGGGGTAGGGAAGTTCCATGTACCTTTCATGACTTGAAGACGGAGGGGGCCAACTGGAAGGGACCCGAGAAAGAGCCGTTACTAGGAATTGAGACAATCAGTAAGGAAATAGCAACTCAGTCCTACAACCACAGAAGCAGAGTTCTGCCATAACCCAGATGAACTTGGGAGAAGATTCTATTCCAAGGCTTCTAGACATGAGCCCAGCTAGCTCATACCTTGCTTTTTGGTTTTGTGAAACCCCAGGCAGAGAATCCAGATGAGCCCACCTGGACTTCTGACCTACAGAATAAAACGGGCGGACATTGTTTTAAGCTGCTAACTTTGTGGTAATTTGTTACACAGGAACAGAGAATGAATAACTCCCACTTTCTCTCCCACTTTTTTGTTTCCTCTCTGAGAAGTTCTGTGAAGAGGGTCTGATGATTCTCTCTTTGCAGATGGGGAAGATTAAGTGAGGTGCTCAGTTTGCACAAGTCTAGGCTGGAGCTCAAGCTTAGGCCCAGCTTGATAGCCACAAATGAATCAAGGGCACTCGGCCTTGGCTCAGAGTGTCTTGTCTCCCCACTCAAGGGAGAGGGAGAGAGCTGCATTCTACACTCCCTTTGTAAGAACCCCCCCGCGGTCCCTCCAGCAGCTCCTTGCAGGATATAGCCTGCAGGCTGCAAAGCTGTCCCAGGCCTGCATTCCCCACAGAAGAGCAGATCTCTTGGCAGAAACAAGAGAAGGGCAGTGACCTCGCTCTCCCCCATCTTCTCAGATGACAAGTCTGGGCTCTATCAAGGCAAGAGACAGGAGCAGGGATACAGGCAGCAATCAAGTTTGGTTGTACCATTCCCTATCCCAGTAAAAATCATTCTCTGACTAGCTGGGATGGGGATTTTTAAATTTTATACTTGCTTCCTTAATATTTGTTGAACACATAGTCGAATATCCCTGGGGGATCCAGAATTGTTTGCAAGGAAGAGGTTATGTTACTGCTTTATTCATTAAAAAGCTCTAATGAAGGTTTTCTCATTCTCAAATGAGACCTTTTCTAAAAATCTTCTCTGATTCTTCCCAGATGGTGTCCAGCTTTCTCCCCCCGGCTTCTGGCAGGGAAGGACTTCAGAAAGTAGGAGGATTTTGTGTCTGACACACCTGGGATCTCGGCTCTGTGACTTCCCGACTGAGTAGAGGGTGGGGGATGGGCAATCTCAGAGCCTCGGTTTCTTCAGTTTCTGAGATGTAGTGAGCCACAAATACTCATGAGGTGCCTGGTAGGCAAGAAGGAAGGAATAAATATTGCTTTCCTTATCTGCCTGCCTTACCACAATACAATAGCTACCTTGAAAATATGTTTTCGACAACCAGAAAATAATTTTTGTTCTGATGACAGGCAGGCCCGGTCAGTCAGCAACAAAAGACTTCAGTCAGCAAAGTTTGCCTTTGTGCTCCACCTTCCCCAAGCCGCTTCCTCTATCTGTATCCTGTTTCCTTCTTTCAGGCCGTGTCTGGCCACATCCCAGGGCCCTGGGGAGGGCGGGGGCAGACACTCTGGGAAACCTCTGAAAGACTCTCCCAGTATTTGTGAGGGGAGCAGTACCGTACCTTGGGGGTTGAATGGTGGAATCCCAGGCATGGGGCAGGCAGGCCAGTGCGGGGGAACGTTTTGGGGCAGAGGGGAGGGTGTTTTGAGGTCCCTCCAGGTGTCTGTCTGGTGGCAACTATGAGAAATGGCTATACAGTCTCCCTCCTACTTGGTTTCTCTAGGCTGCATGTTTGGAGGTTTGAACTAAATCCTCTTAGATATAGTTTTCACTGTCAAGAAATGTCTGGGGGAAATCTGCTCAATTTAAACTTTTCAAGGTTTCCATGGTGAAGGCTGAGTGAGCAGGTCCTGAGCACAAGAGCATGGCATTGTCATGTGTCTGAGCCTAGAGAGGTGAGGGGAGCTTCCTCTCTGGACCCTGGGCAGCCCCACAGCAGAGCAGGATGAAGGAATGGAGGAGTGGAGTGACTGCGTTTGCTCTTCTCTGCCGAGGAGGTGGAGATCCTGGGGGTGTTCTGGAAGGAGGGTATATCAGGGCCCGTGCAAGTTCCTGGGTTTGGGAGCAAAGCTGGTTCCTTGCAGAGGGTGAAGGAGGTGCCAGGTGGGCATTGGAGAATTGGGGCCTGCTGCCTGGGCCGGGACATCGAAGCTGGGGCCAGGCACTGCCCTCAGCTTTCTTTACCCTCCTCCCCCAGGCTGTGGGTGCAAAGCTGAGCCAAACATAAAACAGACAGCCTCTCTCTGCCTCTCTGTTCCCACCCCCGTTCTGACAGAGTCTGGTTTTCATCACCCATTAATCACTGAAGCTTCCCCCAGCCTGTGTCTGTCTGTCCACACTCACTAGCACCTTCTGGGCCCTGGGGGGATGGATAGACAGACAGACAGGCAAGCAAGCAGGCAGATGGTCTCTGACTTAGGGAAATTTGGGGTCACATTGGGGGCTGCTCCCTATTCCAGACACGGGAGAAGCGTGCTTCCTGAGCTCGTTAGGTCACCCCCACCCCCAGACCAGCCTGAAGCTGCCAGCCCAGACCACCTCACCCTGGCAGCAGGCGACAGGGGCCATTAGCTGTCCTGTTCACCAGGAAGGAAATGGGTTGGAGGGCTGAGGAATTCTAATTAAGCTTCCCCAGCTGGCAGGCTGGCTGGCGGGTGAGAGCTGGCACCACCAACCCCACTAGAGTTGGTGCCAGCCCTGCTTGGCCTGGCCTGATGGATGCCCACCTGCCGCGGTGGGAACCCCGGCTTTGGGCTGCCCTGCAAACCCCTTGAAGATTCCCAGGCCCTGGGGCTCTTGGCCCTGCTGGCCCAGCCTGTTTCTCTTCATGCTACCTCTCTAGCCCTATTCTCACTCCCTCCTTACCATGATTTTCCTAAAGGAGAAGTAACCTCCAGGGTTGGGCTCCCATGTGGGACCCCACTCATTTAAACTGAGTTTGTATCCCCCTCCCCAACTCTGGAGACCTGGGTATTGATCTGGTTCTGCCCCGACCCACTGTGTGGCTTAGAAACACTCAAAATCTCTCTGAGTCTCAGTTTCCTGAATGACAGTCACAATCACAATGCTTGCCCCTAAAGGGTGCCCATCAGTGTTGGGAAGCCCCTAGATCCCCCAGTCACCACAGCATATCCAGCCACTTGGGGTTCAAGTGGCTGAGGGTCGGTAGGCAGCATAGCACAGGGCTGGGGGTGGTAGTGGCAAATGGCAAGCAGCCAGGGGCTCTCCAGTTGTGATCAAGCACAGAGCTGGGACACAGTCTGAAAACCTGGAAATGACCCCAAGTGTAGTCTTTCCTTCCTGGTTCAGTACTTTGTGCTCCCTCAGAGCTGTGTCCCCAGAACCCTGGCATCCCCTGCTCTGGCTACACTCCCAGCCCTTCCCCAGGGCAGGCCTCCCATTGGCCAGGCTGCTCTTGTGGCTGCGTGCACCTCCTTACGTGGTTTCCACCAGGACTGGAGAGCCGTGCAGGGTCTCGCTCCCAGCTCTGCAGCAAAAGATCCTCCAGCAGACAAAGAGCCCCTCAGAGGCCAGAGCCGGCCAGAACCAGCATTCTGAAGCCATGGGACTCCTTCCCACAACCCTGGATACACATCTGCATATCACTGCACAGTGACCTGTGTTCATTTGCATCCACTCACCCTATACTGTTCCTTTTCCCACCTCTGGGAACACTAAATATTTAACCAGCAACTCCTCCTTGTAGTATCTAAACCCCCAACATAATTCCACCCATTTCAGGGGTGTTTTGAGGACCTGGTGTCTGCACCAGCCTGTGTCTGAGCTGTCAAGGAGATAGAGGATGAGAAAAATAGAGGCCTTGCTCTTGGAGTGTTCACAGTCTAGCTGGGGGAGCAAAACATAGGGAAAAGTATTAGACAGAGTACACTCCAGTGTTCACTTAGATGAAGATGGTGGGGGTGCTGGGGTCAGGGGTGGAGCTAGGAGTGAGCCAAGGCCCCCCACACAAGGCTTTGTACATGTTGGTCACTGCGTTGAACAGGGGTCTGTGACATCTAGAAGGCTGGGTTTTCTCATTCAGCCCTGGGTCCCATGGCCCTTCTAGGAACAGGCCCTAAAATCATTACCTTGCATTGTACCATTGACCTGCTCTCAGCCTGGACAGATTGGACCAACTGCAGGGCCTGAGCCAAAGAAAGCATTCAGAGAAGTGACTGAATATGAGAGCTCTGAGTGCTTCACCCAATCTGATAGGGGTAAGGGAAATGAGGCACAGAGGGGCTAGATAACCTGCTCCAGAGTCTATCTAGGAAGAAGAGGACCTAGGACATGAACTGGATAGCTTGGCTCCTAGACCTGTGTCCTTGACCTGTGAAGGGGCAAGCTGGACTGGACTCTGGGAAGGAGTTAAAAGTCAGGGGTTGTTAGTAAGGCTGGGCTCCGGTCCAACTGCCAGAACTCAAATCCTGGCTTCATCAATAATCAGCTGTGTGACTTCAGAGCTAGCATTCAATTTCTCAACTGAGGTTTCCTCACCTGTGGAGTGAGCATGACAACAACACCTACCTCGCAGGTACCTGACTCACTTTGCACAGTGCCCGTCAGGCTCCGTAGTAAATGTGAAATACATGTCTGGCACTGGTGGGGGACTGAGAGAGAAGGAATGAGGACATCTGCTCCGGGTAATGGGAGGAGATCAGCCTGACGAGCAAGAACAGCCCAGTGAAGGAGAAGACGCCAGGCCTGGAGGAAGGGAGCCCCAGTGCTGGGGCCATTGGCCCCTGCTGATCTCCATCATTCTGGAGAGGCAGATGTGTCCAGAGCTGTCCAAAGCTTGGCAGCCTCTCTTCACTGTACTCACCTGGTGCTGGGGCTCCAGGGATGGGGGAGTGTCCTGTCCTTCCACAGCTCCTGTGTAGATTTGTTTGAAATGCCCAGGGAGAGGGGGTGCTGAACAGGGGAGAAAATGGGAATGAGGAAGGTTTGGAGTGTGTGAAGATAAAATCAGAGGACCTCATTATAAGGAAACACAATATGCAGAGGCAGGCACACCCCTAGACATGCATTCCGGGTGGTGGACCAGCACACAGGTTTCTGGAATGCTCTTTCTTATGAGAGATTTTATTCAGGGGTTTAGTTTAAGATAAGCAAGGCAGAATGAGTTTGCTCTTTCCTTTACACCTTTTCTTTAAGTTTGTTTCAGGCAGGTTGAGTTTATCTATTAACTGGGGCTAAAGAGAGGCTTGGGGGCTCAGTCTCTTCTTTGCCTCAAAGCTGTGGCAAAGAGAGGAGACAGATGATCAGCCTCCACCTTGGGTTCCAGCTCTAAGGCACCAGCTCAGTGCAGGAGACCCACAGAAAGGTAACCCGACCTGGGCTGGCACATGTAGGGTCATGTTTCTACCCCTTCCTTCACAGCTACTCATTCTTGGTCAAGTCACACAGCTTCGTGGGGGAGAATGCTCTGGGCCTTCTCTTTTCCATTACTACATTGCTTCACTTTTTTCCTCTTCCCTGTCCCTCCACTCCCAAACCCTGTGAGTTCCCTTCAGAATTCCTCTGTTCCACCCTGGTTAAACCCTTTGTGACTTGGGTCGCTCTCCTAGTATAATTTACATACAACATAGTTAACAGAGCTTAAGTGTACAGCTGAGTGGATTGCCACCTATATATATATATATGCCATGAACCACCAGATCAATACACAGAACATTTTAGCCCCAAGGAAGGTCTCTGTGCCCCTCTCCAGTAAATATTACCCCTAGAGGTGACCAGTAGTCTAACTTCTATTACCATAGATTCATTTAGCCAGTTCTTGACCTTCCACACATGGTTATCATATAATCTCTTTGTGTCTGGCTTGCTTTACTCAACATCATGCCTGGGAGATTCAGCCATGCTATTGTGTGTAGCTGAAGCTCTTTTGTTATTGTGTTTTATCACTGTGTCAGTGTTCCATTAATAAGTACACCACAATTTGTTTAACCATTCTCCTATTGATGGATATTTAGGTTGTTCCAGTTTGAGATACTAGGATGAAAGTATTCGTGTGCACATGCACTTGCTTCTCTTGGATGTATAACTAGTTGTGGAATTTCTCAGTGACTTGGAGTATTAGGAGGTTACAATCCTTTCTTCTCACTGGTTAGGCCTTGAGACATGACAGTGTTAGTGAAACAAGGTGTCCCCTTCTCGCAGTGCTCTTTTACCTCCTGGGTATGGCTTCTTGGGAAGGTCAGGCAGCTCTAATACACTGCTAGGTGCGAGGAACTGGATGACCCTCCTCAGAGGGCTTCTCGTTTAGAGTCACTTGATGAAGACTGATGCTGCAGAGGGAGTTGTGGGCTCTCCTTTGGGAGCAGGAAGGGAGGTCAGGAGAGGGTGGGACGTAGGGCAGTGAGGCAGGAAAAATGCAATTGCCCAGGATGCTGGCAAAAATTAAGCTCCAGGATTAATTGAGCTGATCAAAGTCACATGGCTGGTATGTGGTCGGCAAGGTTGTCAACTCAGGTGAGCCTCACTCCAGCCCAGAGCTCTTTCAACCTCAGTGAGCTGCACTTTCTCTATGAGGGAGATATTTAGGGACAGTTAGGAGACAGGGTCATGGTCCTGCTGAGTGTTCCACCTTAAGATCAGACTCAAGGCAACCTTTCTCAGGCTCTCTACCCCTGCCTACCCACTGGCCCTCCCTCTGACCCAGTCCCCTGCCAGGGATGCAGTCACAGGCCTTGGAAAGCCTGAGTCATGCTCATTGGCTAGAGAAGAGAGACACAGAGCCTGGGGGTGGCATTGCCCAAGACCCTATGCTGGGACCTGCTGCTGAGCCAGCTGTGGGTGAGTGAGGGCAGCCTCCAGAGAACATTCTTGGCAAATGGTTTGCCCGGCATGATTACCTCAGTCTTTCTTGGCCAGACCATCATATTAGGTCTCAGGTTGGCGAGGCTGGTGGGATGGCTTTGAGCATTTAATGAGGCCTTAGCAGGTCAAAGAGAGTGCTGCATGTGCCTCCTGGGAACTGGTGATGAAAAGCTCCACTGGAAGGTTCTGGAAGGTACATTCTTGACTAATACTAGGTGTGTTCATGGTATGAAGCTGTCAGGCTGTGGAATTAGGGATTCTCTGACTTTGCTGTTCTCCAAGAAGGGAGTGTGCATGCATGTATGTGTGTGTGTCTGAGTAATGTGTGTGTGCATCTATGACTTAGCTATTCATTCTGCAAATATTTACTGATTGCCTATTTTGTGCCACTAGGGATTCTGCAGTGAATAAAAGAGACAAGATTTCTGCCCTCAAAGGAGCTTCTTAGACCCAGAACATATGTCTCCCCGTGATTGTGTGTACCTGAAGGGATGTCTGTGCTAGAACATGTGGCTGCCTGCCTGTGTGTGTGTGAATGCGTGCACATGCATGTGTAAATGAAGGGGAGAGAATTACTCATCACTCAGAAGACTGTTCAAGAAAGACCTCTCCCAAAGTAGTTACATTTTCATAAATAAAAATAATCAGATAATGAGTTCATTTCCGATCTCAAGTTTGATGCCAACATTCCAGAGAAACAAGACCCGCTGGCAGGCTGACTGCTCTCTGTGTGGCTTGGATTAGCTGGGGAAAGTGCAGGGGCAAGACCTGCCACTTGCAGGCTGCAGGCAGTGGGAGGAGTGGGGACGACTTACCCCCAAAGGAGCAGCTTCATGTGCCCAGGGCTGAGAAGCCCCTCACCCTTACGTGGGCAGCAGCAGAACCTCTTGTAGCCTGCACAAGGACTGAACTTCCTTCATTCATTCCTTTAGGAGCAGGGATGGGCAGAGTCGGTGTAGCTTTGTAAATGTAGATGGCCCCAGAAGGGGTGGCCCACCAGGGTGCCATGAATCACTGAAGGTACCCAGGTCAGAGCTCACAGGTGCTTGCTGAGAGGGAACTAGTCGGGCACAGAAAGAGGCCGTGGTTGGAGCCCTGAAGGGAGAGGGAGAGGGACCACACCCAGACCACAGCTGCTGCTTCTGCCTGGATTCATAAGAGGGGCGTCAAGTGCACGTCTCAGCTTGGCACTCATGCCCTTGCACATGCCTTCCCCAATCCAAGCTTATAGCTGCTGTTCTTGTCTACCTCCCCCTCACCTATGCTCTTGCCAGAGAGAACCATCCCCACTCTGCCCTCTCTGGCCTTTGTGTAGGCTGTTCTCTATTCTTGGAACAGTTTCCCTGAACTCTGCAGGTCCAAGTGTATCCATCCTTTATGATCCAAATGTTACCCCCTTCGTGAAGTCTTTCCTAATTTTGCTGGCTGGGAGCTCGTTCTCATGCGCAGCAGTTACCACCTTCTAATTGTCTCCCATTTTTTCTCCTTGAGTCCAAGTTCCAGGAGGGCAGGATTTGTGCTTCATGCAGCCAATTTTCCTCTTCGGGTCCCAGCCAGCATGAAGATTGGCTGTTCCTGAAGACTGGCCAGAAAGATGAGCTGAGCTGGATTCGGTAGCCTGTTACTGTCCTATATCGGGGACCCTGAGAAAGGTTGTGCCCTGAGATTTGCCCCTGTGTGCAAATTGAGACCCAGTGTCAGACAGGAATGCCTTGGCAGTTGGACAGGGAGAAGGGCCCTTGCAGGGAGGGGGACAAGGAAAGTAGAGGTGCTTTTCCTAGCAGGCATGACTTGGATCCCAAATCAAGATATCTGTGAGATGTCAGGGAATTACACTGGGGTGGGGAAACTATGGATAATCAGTTCAGAAGCAGAGGCTGATTGTCTGCAGGTAAGAAAGAAAAATTCACAGAGGCCATCTGTCTGTCCATCCACCCATCTGCCATCCATCCACCCATCCACCCACCTACTTATCCATCCATCCATCCATCCATCCATCCATCCATCCATCCATTCACTATTTATTTACTTATTCACACATTCCACAAGCGACACTGAACGCTTACTGTGTACCAAAGCCTCAGGAGAGCTTTACATATGTATAATAATATTCGTTATTCATCTACTCCTCGGAACAGCTGGGTGAGGAAATGTGTCATTATCTTACAGGGGAAATCTGAGCCTCAGAGAAGTTGAAGTCAATGTTCAGGGTCACACAGCTGCTAAGGGTCTGAGCGGGATTTACACTCAGGTCAGGCTGCTTCTCCAAAGCTTGAGTGCTTCCCACGCCAGGGAAGAACAAGTGGCTTATTTCTCAGTCTCTCCGCGGCTTCAGGCCGAGCTGGATCGTGGCCCTGCAGCAGCATGATTAAGCCTTGTTCTTTGTCTGGTTTAGCTTGTGTCCCCACCCAGAGCCCGCATCACAATTTTGCACTAAGCCAGCTGTCTTTATCTTTTAAAATCTTCACTGCCTAGGCCTTTAGTAGGGGCAGGGTTCTAATCTAAAAGAGCAAAGCTCCCCTAGGGGAATTTCTAGTGTAGAGGGAAGTCTTGCTGGGCAGAGGGTGGTCTTTTTACTTTGCTAGGAGGGCCCTCTGAACAAAGGGGCCCATCGTGGGCTAAAGAGGGAGGTAAAGCTGAAAATGAACTAAAAAATCACCTGAGAGTAATAGAAAATGCATATTTTGGGTCCCCAATCTTATAGAGCCTGATTCATAATCTGAGGTAGGCCCAGAAATCTGAGTTTTTAACAAGCCCCAAAGGTTATTGATGTGAATTGTCAGTGGACAGACAAGAAATCCTTCAAAAGGATTTACAGGACAAATAAATCCTGTAAAACAAGACTTTTCTTAATGTACCTGAAGATTATACCAGTTTTGTTCAGATGCATCATCATACACACAGCTGATTTGGCACTAAGCTGAACACTTCAAATCCTTCAGTTTCTTACATGTACTGAGGCAGCTGATTTCTTAGACCCAATAAGCAGATCCAGATCCTGACACTGAACTCTCTTAAGACTCAACCTCTTAAATATGGCCTGTCTACCTATATGACCAAACATTTTGGATTTTATAATTCAGTATATTTCCTACTTTCCTCAGCCTTGATGGGCTGCAAATTTGAGAATTTTACTCCCCATATCTTCATCGAAGTTCCTAATAAGCACGTTGAAAGGGCCAGGGTCAAGCTGTGTAGAAAGCTCTTTGTGTGCTGTCACAGGTCTTAAGACTTGTGCTCTAAGGACATGGACCACTCCCCACTCCATGTCTCCATCATGAAGGATGCTATAAATCGTGCCATGGATGTTACACATTCTTGTGTTCTTCCTTATCCTATCAGCAGAACATGAAAGCCATCTGGATCAGGTCCTGAGCTCATGCTTATTGTACTTTGAATGCACAAACCTATCTTTCCATGGTGCATGTCTAGAACTGTGATGTTAAGTTCACTGATGGGTAGATAGGTTTCTCTCTGTACCCCCTTCTGAGACCCAGGCCCGCCTTGGCATTCACCCATCACGGCCTAAAACACCTCAACATGTCCATGTTTGTGACCCAGAATATGAATTGGGGTGGGGTGGAGAGCTGGGGGAGAGGAGATACTTGTGGGAATTTGGTTTTCCTTAGGACAGAGGCTTGAGTAAGTGGTCAATGTAATTAGCTGTAAGCCTTGGAATGAAATTCCTGCTTTCCCACTGGTAGAAGGGGCCGAGCTGCTGTCTTGTACTTCCTGTGAGAAAACTTGAGCTCCTGAGCTGGTGACGTGCAAAGCAAGCAAAGAGGCACAGAGAGGGGCTCTGTGACTTAAATATTCTGGGCCTGGCTGGGAATGCACAGCTCGGAAATTCAATGAGGAACTGTAACAGCTCCAGACATTTCTCATATTTCTCGTACGGCTTTCTCACCAGAATTTGAGTTTCTTTTGAGTAATCCTTCTCCCTCAGCATGTCCCCTACTCTAATGGAGTGAGGGGTGGGGGCAGGAAGCAAGTATGCACCAAGCCTTAGGTATTCTGGCCTGGTTGTCTCTGAAACCACCATCAGCTGCTAGAAGAGAAAAGTGGGCACTCTACCAAACTGGTGAAGTCCAATGATTGGGTATTTCTGCAAAAGGAGAAAGTTCTTTCTGTGTCTTTACTTCTGAAGCCCCATCACTGGGTTTAAGCTGTCCTTCACCCCGTGGAACTGACGCATGATCCCCAAGGGCTGCTGCCCTAGAGCTAAGCACTCCCTTCCTCTGGCTACCCACCCCTGTGGCTTCCAGCTCACTGATCCATGCTATTTTGGGGGCCAGGAGAGAGAGTTGCCTGACCCTTGGCTCCCACCATTACCTGTTAGTCATTGCCCAGGGCATAAGGCCCTCCTTGTGCCTCAGCCCATGCTGGGGACTGGGAGTGCTTTGCCATACAGACTTACCCCTCTCAGGATCTAGAGGCAGCAGCTGCTGTAGCAGATGCTTTGGTCCATCAAAGAAAGAACTCAGAGGTAACCAAGGAATGAGAAAAAATGCAGACTGCATCCTGGCTTTACAGGTGTTGGAATGCGCAGTAGAGCAAGTGTCCCCTCAGGTACTCGGCTCTGAGCCAGGGCTGTGCCTGCGCCCTGAAAACGAGAGAGGTCCTTCCTCTCCAGTTTTCCATGAGATAGAAATGGGGAACTGAAGAGAGATAGGAAAAGCCACCAAACCTCTTTTATGCCTATCATGCCCCCTGAGAAAGTTGGGGCCCTGGGTTCAGGTCTGCTTTATCATGAGCAGATTTGGGGGAGGGCTGGTTCCCTAGCCTGGGCTTCTGTCTCTTGTGAATGTGGACTGCTGTACTTCCCAATGAAGTGCCAGGGGTTCAAGATGCTCCAGGATAGATGTGGCTCATCTTCCCAAGGTCAGGTTTACCAGATTATGGGAGACAAACTACCATTATTTTTATATATAAAAAAAACCACATATATGTTATGAAGTAAGAAGTAAAATTCACATCAATTTTTAAGAAAACACATTTCAAACAAATCTCAAACATGGAGCCCCTTCAAGGTATGTCCCCAGATGCTCACGGTCTAGTCCCTTCAGACAAATACTCTGGCCCTCTGTGCCTTAGTTTCTTCATCTGAGAAGTGGGATAACAGTAATCCTACAATTGAGGAGAAGTTTGTGAGGGTGGATGGAGGTGGGTGTGAGGAACAGCTGGGCGGAAGCAGACATTTCCTCCTCCTATGCCAGCAGCTTTCATATTCCCATGCTGCTATCCCAGGAGAAGACTCTCATTTAATAGTTGATGGGGTTTCCCCTAGCTGAGCTGGGTGTGACAACCTTTGTCTCCTGGCCATGTGCCTGAGCCTTCTCTATCATGGGGCCAGCCTAGTGCAGGGGACGGGGTTCTGGGCGGGGACTGCCATCTTCCAATATCCATCACTAACCCCTTCTCCACTCTCTGACACTGGAGAAGCTGGAGGGAGAGGGGCCGGGGAAAGGGATGGAATGTTCTTTTTTCCTGAAGGCTCAGAGTACCAGCAGCGTTTCCAATGCTACACCTAGGAAGGAGGTTGTAAACTGCCAATCTGAGGGCTGAGTCTGGGCCCTACCTACGTTAGTGTGGCCCACAGCATGCTTTAAAACTTGGAAATCCCACCTAAAAGGCTGAATTTCTTATTTCTCTTGAAAAGCTTCAGTTTGTCCAGTTTGGCCCATGAGGCATGAATGGCAGAGTGAGCAGTCACTGCCACCTTTATAACAGACTTGGCCACAGTCCCACACCAGGCTCACCTGTCCACCCCTTCCATTCTCATCACCTGCTTGTTGCTGTGGGCAGGAGAGAATGCTTTCTGACTGGCTACATCTCCTGAGAGGAGAGTTTTGGTCAGCTGGGGCATGACACCGGCAGCCCAGAGAATGATCTTTATTTTAAATTGGAGCATCTTTGACCCTCTGGGGTGGCTAGTGAGAGCTGGATGGCAGGGAAGTTCCCAGGTCCTTCCCTTCCTGCCCCCATGGGTCATCATCAGCCCTTCATATGGCCCTGTGCACTGTAGGGGTCCAGGGCCTACCAGAGAAGAGCCCTGAGGAAGGTAAAGTCATCTGGGGCTCCTGGAATGGAAACCAAATGATCACATTTCTCACCCCTTAGACCTGAGTGACCGGAGTCCCCTACACTCCTGGGATGGGAGGAAGTGTCAGTACCAATGCATCCCTTCATGGATCTCCCAGAACAGCTTTATTATTATTATTATTATTATTATTATTATTATTATTAATTATTTATACCTACAGCACCTGGTTTTTCTAGGTGGTCTCCCATCCAAGTACTAACCGGGCTGACCCTGCTTAGCTTCCGAGATCAGACATGGTGCTTGTTCAGAGCGTCATGGCCGTAGACCATGGACTGAGGCTCCACTGGGGCATGAACCCAGGACCTTCTGTGTGTAAAGCAGACGTGCTGCCTGCTACACTATGGAACCACGTCAAGAACAGCTTTCTTGAAGGGAGTTGACTTCCTGACATCGGTGTCAGGCTGGGAGCCCCCATTCTCCAAAGTCTCAGGGTATGGGTGGCCACAAGGGTGAGGTCAGAGCCAACCTTGTCATTCATTCATTTAACACATAATTGTTGTGTGCCTATGCTGGGCCAGCGAATGTGTGAGGCACCACTTCCTACTGTGGACCTTGGGCAAGTCACAATTTCTGCATCCACCTCTCTTATCTGTAAAATCGAGACATTACAGAATCCACATCAGAAGGTTGTTATGAGGATTGAATGAGATGATGCATGCCTCACCGTGGAGCTGGTACACGGTAAGCATGCAGTAAGTGTTATCCATGTCACCAATATATCATTACTAGTCAGACTATTCAGACCCCTGCTCTCTGTGGTGTATCTTTGTCCCTGGCCTCCCTTTTCTGCCTCTGACCTCTCTCCTCTTCCTCCGTGCTCTCCTCCTGCTCCCCCAAGTCCGGACCCCAAAGATGGCCCTGCCAGGTGCACAGAGGCCCCATTCTCTTGACGTAAGTCCCCTCGCTTGCTCCTGGGGGACCCTGCCCAGTGACCTCAGGACCCCGCGTTTGCACAGGCAAAGAGGGGCCTTTTGTTTCTTGGCCACGTCCACCAGGCCCTCGGCTCCCGCCCTAATCCGGCTAATTACCGTCCACACGGCGGTTGGGCTTACTCGCCCACCACTTTCCCACGGCCCCAAAGAAAGCCCCTCAGTGCAGCAAGAGAACAGAGCGGCGATTCAGCCACCCGCCCCTCTGAGGCCTCGTGAACCCCGCTGCCACCTCTTTTTGAGTCGTCTTCTGCTCTCTTGTCCTCTGTCTCTCTGCTTGAGGGTCTCTGGGTCTGTCTCCCCAATATCTATCTATGATCCTTTTTCTCTCTGTCTTCCTCTGTTTCTGACTCTCCTTGTCTTCTCTCTGCCTCTGTTCTCCTCTCTGCCTGTCCACTCTGAGGCTTTCTGTCTCTGTCTCTCTGTACTCTGTATCTCTCATGGCCAAGATTCAACTTTCCCATTCACTGTGGGTCTTTTGGGGGAGCAGAGTGCCTCAGGCCCTCTCTTCTGTTTTTCCTGGGGACCCCTGGGTCTTGATCCCTTCTGAGTGTGAGGAAACCAAGGACCCTCCGGACCTGAGCCATGTCTCTTGCATGGCTTAGGGGTGAAGCTCTGGGCTCTGTCTGGTGGGGTCAAAGTGCTCTCACAGCTCCAAGAGAGCGAGAAGCTCCTGAGATGTCCAATACCAGTGGGGCTCTACCGCAGTGTGTGAACACGGGGAGCCAAGTAGATCCTGGGTGTTTCGCTCATGGCTTCCCGTGGCCAGGCCAGAAAGGGGAGCAACTCTGAAGCAATCCCAGCCTTGGGGGCAGCCTCCAGTCCCAAAGGGGGCTCTTCTAGAATTCATTGGGAGTACATGTCTAAAGGGTTCTGGGCAGGCCATGGAATGGGTTCTTGTGGCTACTTTAAAGCCCCAGAAATTAATTTATTCACTCATTCACTCATTCATTCATTCAACAAATATTTATAGTGTTTACTATATGCCAGAAACTGTTCCAGGCCACAAGGGAAAAAGCCCTTGGAACAAAACAAAGATCCTGTGCTACATTCTACTGGGAGAGACTATAGGTAAATAAATAAGAAAAATAGGTAAGAAGGGCTATAGAAAAATGCAAAACCAGGAGAGGTCTCCCCTCAGGTAAGGAAGGGTTGGAGGAGGCTTCTCCGAGTTGGTGGTACTTGAGCAGAGACCTGCAGGGAGGTCAAGGCGCTCTCACTCCAGAAGGGTGACGGCGCTTGCTGGTAAGTTCCCACCACAGCTGCCAGGTGACTCTTCAGGTGCCCTCAGTCCCCAGTCACTGAGAGATACGGAGACCCACTGTGGCCTGGGGGAGGTACTCGCCTCACCAATGGGCAGTGGCCAGGAAGGGGCTGGGTGGAAGATGTGTGTTGCAGGAAAGTTATTCCTGCCCCTCATTTTTCTTGCTTTTTCCTTACCACTGTGAGAGATTTTGCGATCGTGGTAACCTCTGAATGAACGATCACAATAAACCACACAGCTCTGTGGGAGGGGTCCTGGCCAGGGCTTGCTGGTCACGTCCATGGGGGAAGTAGGGCCCTCCTGTCCGCAGAGAAACTGAGGGTTTCTTGACATCGAGGTAATTGAGGAAAAGAATTATTGAGTTTTGTGAGATCATAAATCACAAGAAAACACAGTGTTGTTGTGGGTATTTGGATGAGGGAAACAAAAAGGAAAAAAAAGGGGCAAATTATGCCCCCCAGTGGGCTCATGTTGGTCTCAGGCAAAGCAAGAGAAGCTGGGGAATAGAGACAGGACGCATGGATGCACTGTAGGACACCCGGCCTACTCAGGGCTGGGATGCGCGGTGCTAGGGGAGTCTGGAACCCTGGTCAGAGCGTGCTTTCATGAGTGTGTTTGCTAAGTGCGGTACGTGTGACGTGTGTGGCATCTGGATGGAGGGAAGAAGCCCATGTGACCTTTCTCAGCCTCTCTCATCAGCACACACCCCCACCCTAGCTGCCCACCCTGACAAAGACTGGTCCTGGCTGAATTTCCACAGAGTCCATTTCTAGGGGGACAATGTTGAGCAGACAGTGAATGACCCCTCCGCCAAGTGGGGCTGGCCGGGTTTAGGGGTCTGGAAACCCTCTAGCCTGGACCTCCTTCCCATGGGCTGCGCTGCTCAGGACTTTGTGAAGTAGACAAGTATCATAGTTCTGTCTGGGGCCAAATGCAGGAAACCCCGGCTGGGTCTGGGAGCCAGGAGGTTTCTTCATAACCTTCCCCTCACTAAATGGGAAACCTCGAGTAAACCACTGGGTCTCTCTGAGTCTCAGTTTCTTCACTTGGAAAATAAGGATAATAATAATAATCTGAATATACTGGTCTATCTTATTTTATTTCATTCTACTTTTTAAAAATTGCAGGTCATGACAGGTCATGACAGGCAGGGCACTGGGTCTCTAGCTACACATCGAAGAATGCTGCCATAAGCCATGGGATGGCATATAAAGACCTTTGTGGTTTTGCCACTTGGAGACTTTGCTGTGAGGGAGAGCAGAGTGGTCTTGGGAGCTGCCATCCTGGGGCACACCCACCCTGACCCCAGCATGGCCCACCACTGTTCTCCTTCTCTGTGGTTGACTTGAGCCTTACTTCTCAGTCATCTCCCTGGGCCACCCCCAAAACCTTCCTGCTGACTGGGGTCAACCTCATGCCCAATGTCAGACATAGCCTCCTAGACCTGCATAGAATTTAGGGGGCATCTCTTCCCTCACTTTACACAAGAGAAAACTGAGGCCCAGCCAAGGAAAGAGATTTGATCAAGGCCACCAGGGAATAAGTGGCAGAACCAGGACTAGAACCCAGGACCAAGCCCACAGCTTGTTTTCACTTATGGCCCAGTCTTCTGCCTGCCTGAAACCCAGCCCCCCTGCCTCCACCTCTGGGGTCTGGGTTCCACCCTTGGCCTAAGTAGAGTAGGAATAAAGCAGCAGGGTCATCTCTAGTCTGTATACGCTAGTCACGTGGCCAAAGGCAAGCTGTCAATGCTTCTGAATCTCTGTCTCCTCCTCCATAAAGTAGGACTGTGGCTTCTGCTCTACCCACCCCACAGCATTGCTTTACAGATTAAATGAGTTAATGTGCATAAAAAGAACTTTGAAAAACATTTAAATATACTTTAGCATTGAAGTCTTCTTGAGGGTGTGGGCAAGGTTGAATGGGTGAAGCACAAGGGTTTTTTTAGGAAGGTAAAATTGTCCTGTGTGATATTTCAGTGGTGGATACATGAAACTATGCATTTGTCAAAATTCATAGAACTTTATAGCACAGAGTGAACTTAAAAGTATGCAAATTAAAAAAAAATCATTTAAGAGGGTGGGGGATTCCAGGATGGAATACAGACTTTGACAAACTTGTCTGTATTACCAATGTATGAAACAACCTCACTGAAGTGGGTGGGAGGAAAAGGTTTTGATTTAAGTAACTTTGGAAATGAATACCGTCTGTAAGACTAACGGCAAAAGAAACTATAGAAGCACTGTATTCTGGTTGATGAAGCTGTTTTCCATGGAGTATGGAGTAACAATTCAAAACCACTGTCCACGAATGTTGGAATTGAACAATTAAGTCAATGGATAGTGGATGGTGGGAGCTAGGTTCCCGCTGTGGGAGTGGAAAGTGGGAGGTTACAGACAAGCAACGGTAGGAGACTAGAATGATCCTTGTGATAACAAAAGTTGTGGACATTCGTATGAATTCAGATTAACCTTAATACAGACACAGATGGTTACAGATAGAAATGTTTATAGGTTTGTGTATGTCTAGGTTGTTTGATAGACACACAGGTTAGTTTAGACACATATTGGTCTGTCAGCCGAGAGAGCCTAGAAGCAATGATACCAGTAGCAACAAGCACCCTTAGTGCCCAGATCTTGGTTTCTAATACCATTCTCTGAAAAAAAGGAATGAGGGCTCCTTAGAGAAATGGCTGATTCTAGTAGCAGGGCATGGAAAATACAGGATAAGCCTGGAGCATCTTGTAATGCCAGAAAGTAAGGAAGTGCTAAAATAAAATCGATAGCAGTATGTCAAAGGGACACAGGAACCAACTGAGAGAGCTCCAGCAACCAAAGCTGGAATAATTTGAACAGCAAAGTAAATGTAGTAGTGTTGAATTATTACTCAAAGTATAAAATATTCATGAGTCCATACTTAAATAAATAATTTAAGAATTATTAAATAAAATAAAATAAATGGGAAAGAAGAGACAAAACTGTGCAGAAGAATCCAAAGGATTTTTATAGGCTTCATCCTCAAGATGGAGCTTTGCTCCCCACCCTTGAATGTGGGCTGTACATAGAGACTTCCTTCCAAACAGTGAAGAAAAGGAGATAAAAGAGTAACTTGATAGTGAAGAAACCTGACAAACACTACCTTTGCCAGGTCAAGGTCAACATCGACAGTGGTAAGTCATGTCGGTAGTATGTACCTCTGATATCATTGTGATGAAAATGGTACTTTACCTCCATAGTTTTCCTCCCAAACCCATAACTTCAGTCAACCATGAGAAAAACAAGTCCCAACTGAGGGGCATTCTACAAAACACCTGACTTGCACTCCTTAAAACTGTAAAGATGATCAAAACCAAGGAAAGTCTGAGAAACTGTCATAGCCAAGAGGAGCCTAAGGAGATATGATGGCTCAAAGTAATGTGGTATCGCAGAAGAGGAAAAGGACATTAAGTAAAAAACTAAGAAAATATGAAGAAAGTATGGACTTACACTTTAATAATAATGTTTAAAATATTGCAAGGCTAATGATAATGTATCAATATTGGTGTATTCATTGTGACAAATGTACCATACCAATGCGAGATGTAATAATAGTGGAAATTGGATGTGGAGAATATGCTTACTCGCTGTACCATCGTCACAATTTTTTTATACATCTAAAACTATTTTAAAATAAAAATTTTATTAAAAATATTGAAGGCCTTATGCTAGCAATTGTTCACAGCTTATGGCTGAGACAGGGGGAATTGGGAGAATGCCTCAGGGAAGGTTTCAAGGAAGTACAGAGAATTTCAGGAACTTCTCAAGATTGAGAAAGACAGTTTGGGAAGCAGGGCGCAGGAGGAAGATCTGTATATGCCCCAGCCTGAAAATGGGTGCCCGAAGGAAAGGATGCCTTGGGACAGGGTTTTTTGGAGCCCTTGCTAATCTGGGAGGGCTTCTGGAGGATGTGAGCAGGTAGGGAGTGATAGTCTGGCTCCTTGCCCTCCTGCCTCTTCCGGCCGACTTCATCATAACCCTGGGGCCAGCCCTGCTCTGCATCTGGGAGCAGCTCACTAGAGGAGTTAAGGGTTCAGCTCTGGAATCAAAAAAGCTCTGCCACTTACCAGCTGTGTGCCCTTCGATGAGACTTATGCCCTCTATGAGCCTTAGAGTGCTCATCTGCAAAGAGTGGTGAGAAAACCTATATCCGAGGATTGTTGCAAAGGTAAATTGAGATAATGCTCATGAGGGCCAAGATCTGGCACACACTGGAGACCTTCTTGGTCAATGTTGCATGGTCCATTTGCCTTCCCTCTGCTCTGGCTTGAGCAAGAGCTGGCAGTCAACTGCTTCTCTCTCACTCCTGAGATCCTGTCCTTCCTCTGGATCCCAGGCCCAAAGTAGCAGTTTTAAAACACAGTCTCCAAATCCTGACACTCCTTGTTTGAAAGTGAGGTTTATATCCCCTCCCCTTGAACTTGGGATATATGACAACTTCAATCAGTAGAGTATGGCAAAAGTGACTCTGTGCCAGTTTCTGGGCCTAGTCTTTAAGAAACTGTCAGTTTCCACTTCCTGTCTCTTGGGATTCTCACTCTTGGAACCCAGCCACCATGCTGTGGGGAAGCCTGAGCAGCCCGTGGAGGGGAACAAGGACTGGCTCCCAGTGCTGGCTGAGCTCCCAGCCAGCAGCCAGTTCTCATTTGCTAACCATGTCAGTGAGTCACCTTGTAGTTTGTCCTTCTGTCCTCAGATGAGCTGCCCTGGCTACCATCTTATAGAGCAGAACCTAATCTTTCTGACCATGTCCTGTCCAGACTGTAGATTTATGAACTAAAGAGATGATCAATGATGTTTTAAGCCACCGAGTTTTAGGGTTGTGCAGCTATAGTGACCTGAATGCTCAATAACTGGCTCTTCTTCCCTGTGTGTGAGTTGTGGTGTGGTAGTTTAGTGCACAGACTCTGGAGCCAGACTGCCTTGGTTCAAATCCTGACTGTGTGGCATACCAATTATATGGCTCTGGGCAAGTTATCTACTCTCTCTGTGCCTCAGTTACTTCATCTGTAAAATGGGGATAATAACAGTAGATACAATAGAATTATAATTAAATAAGCTAATAAAGTACATAGAGAAGCACCTGGCATGTGCATGATTATTATGTCAACGTGGCAATCTTCTTGGGTTCTGGGGTGCTAGCCAGCTGGGCCCACCTTGGAAGGCTCATTATCTAAGATTATCCTTGCCTGGCCACTTGGATCCCCAACCAGACTTTTCAGGTACCACCAACCTGCTTCTCTGAACTATGAATTATCACCCTTCCTGTGCCTTGCTCACTCTCGTGGCATTTGTGACCTGGTTTTCCTGGCCCCCTGGTCCCTTCCTATACCTCTCTGATTCTGACTGCTTGTCTTACATTCTTTTAGCTAAGCTGTTCAGGGAATAAGAAAAAGCTGTCAGGTGGATGTGGAGTCCCCACTGTGGAGGGTAGCTCACTGATAGGGAACATCTTCAGTTCACAAATGTCACTGGGAAGAAGAAGCTTATCATCCACACGTCTTGTGGGAAGACATTGATTTGTTGCTGGAACAAGGGTCTGGAGAGAATGGGACACAGTATGGGTGAGTCTTGCCATAGGAAGCTGGAGAGTTTTTACAAAGTCTTTCTCAAGAACTGCCCAATGGCATGCGGCAGACTTCTGAGGAAGCTAAGGTTTCATCTTAATTAGATTGAGCTGAGAAAAATGAACATGCTGTAAGAGACTTTCCCATATGTCTCTACGTGCAGGTTCTAAGAACTCAGACATACTTTATGTCCAGGCTGCACCCCTGAGCCTTCCCTGGTGCCTTCAATTCCACCATGACGCCTGGAAGAACGACACACTTCTTAATGTAGGGAAAGCCATGCTGATGATGTCCCTATGCAGGAACAAAATTTGCAAATGTTACCCTCCCTTCCTGCCCTCAGGGGAGACAGAGAGCAGGGAGGATTGAGGGTGTGCACCAGACTGAGAGGATCTGAGCAGATGGGGGCTCTGAACTCTCCCCCCGGGGGAACAGGTTCTGCCAGCTCTGCTCTATGAGGGGGTGGACAGGAAGCCCAAAAGTTCCTTCCCCCAGGGGCACTGGGGCCTGACTACAGGGAAACATGGGAATCCAGCTGGGAGAGGGAGCTGCGGTGAAGCGGTCTGCCACGGCCCTTCCTGGAACCATCTGACTCCCAGGAGGAGTTCTGGAGGGTCCTGTTTCTGGAGGTGTTCAGGGTATGTTGAGTGGGTATGACGTGTAAAGTGGAGAGAATCCTGAGTCTGCATCAGCACTCTGCCACTGGCCATGGTGACAACATCAGGCAAATTCTTTAACCTCTTGAAGTCCCATTTAGAAAATAGGGACAATATTGCACACACACACACACACACACACACACACACACACACACACACCATCGCTACCAAGAACAACAACAGTTCCCAGAGGAAGGTTATTTTTGCTTGGGCAGGTCTTTCATATGTCCATGTGTCCTGCCAATTACCAAGAAGAGCTAGAATAGAAGGTATTCCCAAATCTAACTGATCTGAGCCCTTTCTGGAGAGAGGCACCTCTCTTGGAGCTAATGATCAATTTAGTTCTCTACTTTGGCTGGCTGCACAGAAGAATACCCTAGAGCCTAAAAATAAATGAATAAATGATGCGTCACCCTACTCCAGAGTGGTAAAATCCTGGTGGGACCCAGAAGCTGTATTGCTTTAAGGCCCAGGTGATTGTAAGGAGCTAGCAGGATTGAGGGCTTGAGGTCTGTGAAACTGACTTGATGGAGGACTCCTCTACTGGCACCTCTCCCAGTCCACACAGGCAGCTTGTTGCTGGGGAGAGGAAACAAGATGCTCACTCCCTCAGATGCACATCCAGGTGCCACCAGCTCCTGGCAGGGCACAGGGGATGTAACTGTGCATTGAATGGAGGCTCAAACCCTCTGCCTCATGTCCTTCAGCCCCTGCTGCCTTTGGGGCATCTCCATGGCGATGGTGGCTGGGGAACCGCTGTGTGTTCCCTGGCCCTGACTTCAGTAGCCCCACAAGCCTGGCACAGCTCAAGTACCCCTCACAGGTCTTGTGTGCAGCTGGCTCGAGGCCCAGAACCGTCAGCAACTTCATTGGGATGCTGCCTCAGCTCTGTCCTAGTTCAAGATTTCAAAGCCCTAAGCATACACCCCAGCCCTTTTCTGCTCCCTTTCTCACCCTAGAAACAGGTCTGAGTTTCTCAGGGCCCAGGGAGGATGATGGGCTTGTCCCCTAGTGCAAACGGTTGAGATGGGGAGAGACCCTGCAGAACCAAGGGTGGGGAGATTGGGGGAAGCCATGCGGAGGGCCTGGGCAGGCCTGCCCTGCAGAAGAAACCCTTTCTGAAGTTCACTGGCTGAGGGACTGTTTTTTGAGACTTGTCTCTCCTCAGGAGGGTGACTTTTTTCTAACTTGCAAAGAGGTGTAGTATGTATAAATGGTGGCCTGGTCTGGGTACTGCCTTCTGGCAGTTTGTGAAGTTTGACTAGTCCAGCCCCACCAGAAGACAAAAAAAGGAAACACGTCCTCCTAGACACAGGCCAAGTGAAGAGGTCAGAATAAACGGCTGTGTGGAACCTATCTTGAGTTCTCTAGGTATTTCTTGACCCAGAATCTCTGTCACCTGGTCAATGACATATCTGTGGAAAAATAACCAGGTGAAGACTGATCTCACTTAGTTTCCTTGCCTTTAAGACTCCATGATACTTGTGTATTTTCTCTCCCAAAATATCCGCTTATACACGTACCAGGGGCAGAGTGCAATTCCAGGGGAGGTGAAGTCATGACCCCCAGCTAGAGGTCCTTGTTCTAGAAGTCAGGGCACTTGGCCTGGGGTCCAGCCCTGGCTCTGCTGTTCTTTCATCGCCTGTTCCCAGGACCACCATATGCTCATCTGGAGATAGGGCTCTTGCACTTTCCAGATAGGACTGCAGGAGAATTGGCTGGGGTGAGTCCATGGGCTGGAGCAGACTAGCTAGCTGCCTGGGGACTCCCCGCTCGCAGTGCTATGAGTATCCCACCCAGACCCCTTTACCAGCTGCTGGGAGACCTGGCTGTTAAGGCTCGCCATTCCCACTTCTTTGGATAACTGTCCTGGCCTAATGGTCTGACAGATTATCCCTCCTAGGCACCCACCCTCCCAATCTCAGCTTGCAGCCAATGCTGGACCCAGGATGTCACAGGCCTGACCAATGCCATGGTCCAAGTTGTCTCCAGAGCTCCATAGGGTCAGCCTAGAGCCAGAGGCCACCTCCTTTGGTTCTTCCCGCCCCATCCTGCTTCCCTCACTGCCTGGCTCTCCAGAGCACTCCCCCAGGTAACCATTTTAACAGGGATGGCCATTTCAGTCTCTGCTTCTGAGATCCTAACCCTACAAGATCTCTGAGTGCCCCTGGCTTCACGAGCCTGTGGCTATACGATGGGGCCAAAGCTGGTCAAAGTACGAGCTATTTTGACTGCAAGAGCTCAGAGCAGACTGAGGGAAGGGGGACACTTGGGAGTCTGAGCTGGGTGTTCCAGTCTAGGCAAAGGAGGAAGGTCGGGGTAAGGACTGCTCAGCCTGTCTCCTTCCTTTCCTCAGCCCCCACCCTGAGCCTGGCCTCTGGGAGTCACATATTGTCAGTTCTGTCTGAGAGCTGGCAGAGGCCAAGCCCCTGGCAGGAAAGATCTTGGGGGAAATTGAGTACTGAGTCTTCTCCCAGCGTGGAGAAAGGGCTTGACTGTGTTGAAATGGCTGGAACAGCTGGCCCGACCACTGCAGCTGGCAGCTGACTTGTGAAGTTGGGGAAACTGCTTCCTGTGACCTTCCTTCCCCTTTCCTGCTAGGAGGAAGGGGTCTCATAACTTCCCTCCCTTGTGCTGACTCTGTCGCTCCCTGGGTGGATGGGCAGGTGGTGCAGTCTCGAACACAAAGGCAGTGGTACAATGGGGGTGTTTGAAGTTCTCTCATTGTCTTACTTGGGAACTTCTTGGGGGTCTTCACATCACATCAGCTAGAGGAAGCCGGTTGACACTTGGGCCATTTGACCACCCCCCTCCCCGCCCCATGCCCTGCACACACCACTGCCTGCATGAACATCGGGACACCCTCTGGGCATCTGAGAAAGGGAAAGCTGACAGAGGCTCAGTAAGAGGCACAGTGCCCAGCTGAAGGGCTGAGGAGGAGAAAGGACTACACACTGACATTCCCTTCTTGGTCTGGCTTGCATCCTAGGCCAGTGCAGCTGGTCAGTTATGTGCTGAAGCCACCGCTTCCTGTGTTCAGCCTCTGGGAGGCCACCAACACCAGTGGACACTCTGGCCCCAGAGGCTTCTCTGATAAGCCCAAGCTCAGCAGGCAGAAGGCGGGTGCTGGCCCTGTGACCCCAGCAGCCTGGCCCTGAGAACTGTGTCCATTGTGCTATCCAGCATGTTTACCCCAAACCTTCCTTCCTTTCATGGCCAGGAGCCAGGAAAGCCAAGGCTCTCTGGGCTCCGGGGAGGGGGTGGGGCTTGTTTAAACAGGGAATGACCTCTGGGTTTGTGGAAGCATGGCAATCACAGGCCCATGTGACCAATGGGAGGGGAACCGATGCAACCCTTCTAGGGACAACTTAGCTATGTGGATCTTAGACCCTAAAGATGTACATACGTTCTGACTTAGCAATCCACTTCTAGGAATGGCTCTAAGGGAATAACAGTAAGTTCCTATAAGGCTTGTATATAAGGATGCTTACCTCAGCCTTGCTTGGGACAGATACAGGTCAAAGGAAGACTGGGACATTCGCACAACAGGGAACTTGGCAGCCGTTACACAGTGATGGAACTACCGACGAACCTGCCATAAACATTCTGGAACATGTCTTTTGGCAGACAGAAGCACGTCTTCTGCTGAATATATACCCAAGATGGAATTGCTGGATCAAAGGATATGGGGACAATTGAGTTGGTGCTGCTAAACAGTGATTGTCTCAACAAACACTGCCACCGGCAGTTTATGGGAGTTCCATCTGCTCTCCGACCATCTTCTCTAATGCTTAGTAGTCAGCCTGCTTCATTCTGGCTTTTTTAATGAATGTGGTTTTAATCTGCATTTCTAAATATATGTCAACAGAAAAATAGATCAACAAATTGTGCTATACTTACAACATGGAAATTTACACAGCAGTTAAAAAGAATGAACTCCCGATTCCTGCAACTACATGGATAAACCTCAAAAAAACATTATGTTGAGTGAAAGAAGCCAATCATAAAAGAGTGCATAATATATGATTCTGTTTAGATGAAATACCAAAACAGGCAAAACTAATGTAAGGTAATAGAGGTCAGAACAGTTGCTTAAGGGGATGGGGAGGCATTAAGAAGAAGGAGATGAGGGAAACTTCTGGAATGTTGGAAATGTTCAATATCCTGATCTGGATAGTGGTTAAATAAGCGTATGTATAGGTAAAATTTTTCAAACTTAGTATCCCAGCATTTTTATTGTATCATATTGTAACATATATTGAAAAAAAATTTAAATATTTACCAAAAAGAAGGAAAATTACGCAGATTTACATTGATTAACCTGGAATTATGTTCAAAATATATTAAATGTAAAAAGCAGGTTGCAAAATTCTGTGGGCCTTTATTCTATGGGCTTCCTTCATAAGCTCTTCCTTGGTGACAGTCCAGTGACTCATTTTAATCTAACATAAAATGTAGGGTTATACTAAATAATAGTCTCTGAAAAGGATACAAAGTGTGTAGAAACCATTGCATAAAAATAAGAAATAACCCAATTGTACATTGGTGAGGAAACCAAATATTATAGCTCTCACTGCTATACTTTGAAGGACGGAAAAAACATCCTGTGTGCAGAGGGCCATGATAAGACAGGAACGTCTGTAAATTATATAACATGGAAATAGATAAAAAAAAATTTGAAGTATTTTCCCCCTCCCTTCCTTCCTTCCTCTCCTCTTTTCCTCTTCTTCCTCTTCCTGTGTTCAGGGTATGAGAGGAAGTCAAAATGGCCCAAGTGTCAACAGCCTTTCTGGCAGGGAAGCTTGCTTCATGCTCTCCTTTCTGTGGATGAGAATCTTGGCAGAGAGAAGAAATATGTGATTTACACTCAGGCTGGGGTACTAGTCCTGATGCTGCCACTTCCTGGAAGGTTGACCTTGGGATAATCACTTGTCCTCTCTGAGTCTCAGTTTCATCAACTGCAAAATGGGCATCATAATCCCATTGTGAGAGATTGCTGGCCAAATCAAGGAAGCAAACGATGGGAGACATGCTAATAAATGGCCAAAGAACCCCAACACCTCAAAAGCAGAATTTCCATTGCCTGGGTACAGAATAGACTCTCATGGCAGGTGGCCCTGGAATCTAGTCCCGAGTGCATCAGTTACCGTGTAGTCACAGGCACGGTGCTTAACCTTTCTGAGCCCTGGTGAGGTTATCTTTAAAGCAGTGATGAAGACAGAGTTGCTATGAAGATAAAAGGAGATCATGCTTGTAAATAAGTAGTATAGCAATTGCCCAGATAGAAGAAATGCTCAAAAAAAAAAAAAAAAAAAAAGAAGAAGAAGAAGAAAAAAGAAAGCAACAGAAGCTCTTGAGTTGCTCCTAGATCATTATTATCATGTTATCATTTTTCACACTACAGCATCGAGTCCCTCAGGGTAGACACTCTGAGCAGACTGGACCCTCCCTGAGGGTGGGAGCTCACCTCTCCTTCTAGGGTGGGAATGGTGCCCACCCTTGCCACTCTGTCTTCCTCCACACTGGTCCTGGCTCTGCAATAAGTCCACTGGAGTCACCGAGCCTCATTCACATGAGAGGGAGGACAGTGCCCATCAAGTATTTCATTGGAGCCGAGGCTCCTGTAGGGACAGAGATGCCAGGAGGGTTGCTGGAAGCCAAGCACAGAGAGCCCGAACCAGGGCTCAGGGCTCTAGGAAAACTGGTCCGGGAAAGGGGGTCTGAAGTGGTCCCATCTTCCCTGACTTGCCCATGGGAAGCACAACAGGGATCAGTGAGCAGTAATGTCAGGGTAAGGGGCGAACCCCAGGTGGGGAGCGGAGAAGGGGCTTGGGAAGGAAGAAGCCCAGCAGCATGGAGACCTCCCTCAGAACCCTTCTACCAGCTCAGCTCTGGGCTGGCACCCAACAGGAAGTTCAGTCTGTCACCTACTCTGTGCCCAGCACTGTGGTATTTAGGGTAGAGCCGTGGACAAAACAGATGTCATCCTCACTTCAGGAAATTCTCAACTTTGTGTGGGGACAGATAAGTCATTGGAAATGCAAGAGAGACGTGCGATTTTAGGTGTAAGGACAACGATGATTGCCGACATCATCATGCCAGGTGCACGTTTAAGCCCTTTTCACATATCATCTCACTGAATCATCTACATAAGACTCAGAGTCTGGTTCTCAGACAGGGGCAAGCCTGCTGGAAGCACTGATGGGGTGGCACACCCAGGCTGGACTTGTGAGGGTGGGGGTAGGAAAGGCTTGCCACAGGAAGTGGCCTATTAGTCCAATGGAGGGAGGGCCTGGCCTCCTGACCTCCCTTCCAGGCTTGTTCTCTGAGGCCATGCTGTGCCTCCTTCTCCCTGGCTCCATTCCACCTGTCCTTTTCTCTCTCTAGGAGGGTTTCAAGGTGCTGTTTATGACCTTCTCTGTAATTCCCAGACTTGACAGTCAGAGGGTCTCCCTCCCTAAGCTCTCATTCTCCACTGCCCCCTCTTTTCACCTTGCCCCATCCCTTTTACATAATTTCAAAGCTGGAGCTGCCTTTTACACAGAGACGTTCAAGGTTGCCTAGTTAGTGCTGGCTGAGCTTAGAGATCCCAGACCTCCTAAGTCTCAATCCAACATTTTTCCTACCACGTGCCTCTCAGGGGTCCTGGTGAGGCTGACTACACTGAACTCTGGGCTTTGGGTTCTGGGGTTCAGAGAAGATAAAAACAGTCCTTAAAGTTCCTGGTTTTAGCTGGGCTGGAAGCAGTTGAATCTGAGGCTTTTCCCACTGGTAAAGGCACGGTTTTTCCTGTTCTTCCTTTGGTTGCTGTATTTTCTTTCTCCATTGTCTGGAACCATTTCAGTCTCTCTCAGTACTGGTTTTGTCCAAACTCCTTGTAGAGGTGGCCGTATGTGAGGTACCATTGTGTGGTTTCTAATTCTATGGGGGTATCTGTGAGTATCTGATGAGCACCCGTGATGGCACATCTGTCTGTCTGTGTAAGCATCTGTCTGTCTGGGAGTGATGTGACCCAAATGCTGAGGCTCATGTTCCCTCAGCCTGCCTTCCCTCCCACATCGCCCTACAGCTCTCACAGCAGCTGTTTCCCACCCCAGGGGAAAAAAAATGTCCCTGGCAGCAGCAGTGTCCACCCTAGGCTGCAAGCAACAGCACAGGTGTCCAACTGGCTCTGTGACAGGGCCGCCCAGGAGGAGCCTCCTCTCCATTGTCCCCCATTGGTGCTGCCTGCTGCAGCTGTTGCCCTGAGAAACTGAAATGCCTTGAGAGGGAGGTACCTGGAGGGCAGGCAACCAGTCCACAGGAGCCTTCCTGTGTCCTGCCTCAGGCCCAATCCAGGGGAGCGGGATTGGCCAGGAACCCCTGGAGGCTAAGGCTCTGTCACCTGTACATCCCTTGAAGCCCCATCTACAGATGTCCTCAGAATCTGCAGCGTTCCAGGAGCT
Source organism: Eidolon dupreanum (assembly GCA_028627145.1). Classification (NCBI taxonomy): domain Eukaryota; kingdom Metazoa; phylum Chordata; class Mammalia; order Chiroptera; family Pteropodidae; genus Eidolon; species Eidolon dupreanum. Next base: position 82,662,525 of record CM053515.1, read on the forward strand.
GGGGCCTGGCCAAGGAGCTTTCGGTGTGGGCAAGCACAGTTCCCACACTAGATCTGAGTTGTCTGGAGGTGGGAGAGGCTTCTTCTGGAGAAGGGCATTGTGGTTATTACAAGTCCACAAACCACTGCATTGAGGGGACAAAACCCAGACACCATTTACTCTCATGACAATAGCGAGCAGCATCTGATCAGTGTGGTGAGAAAAGCCCAGCTTGGTGATTCAGAGTGAAGCACATGTGTGCTTTGGGGAAGGCGGGGTGACATCTGCGAGGAGTGGGAGGCAGTGAGGAGGGAGGAAAGAGCAGTCTGGCAGAGGCACAGCAATGGCAAAGGCATGGCATCAGAAGGGAGTACTTCCAGCTTGGTTGCAGGACCAAATCTTAGTTGCAGGGCTCAGTTATGAGGCTGGTAGGTGCCAGCATATGGATAAACATCCATTTGTGAGGTGAGGCAATTCAGGGGAGAGCAACTTCGTGAGAACTTGTGGGACCAGGAAGGCTTCAGGAGGTCTGAGACAGGGGAGAAGAGGAAAGAACACTGCGGGGGGGATGCCATTCATGAACCCTGGAAGGCCCTCCACGCCCCGCCTTGACCCTGAAGGCCAGAGGCTCAGGGTTAGAGGGCCAGGAGTACTGTATCTGAAAGAGGGGGACCCTCAGCTTGTCCCAGCAAGGGTGGGTAGGGCTTAGACCAGGGGAGCAGGGGCTCAGTATGCCTAGGGATACCCAGTATTTAGGACAAGTCTTATGTGTGGTCCCCTAGGGCCAAGTATCTGAAGGGAATGTATATGTCCCTGAGCATCTACCAGCTGGCCTTGAATAGACAAAGACATAGCCACAGTTTCATAAAGAAAAGGAATGGGTAAACATCCCCAAATCTGAGTTCTTGTTCCACTTGTTTTTCTAGTATTTTGAGAAATTCGTGCCCAGCTGCATTTATTTATAGGTAATAGGAAGAAAATATTTTTGTCGTTGTTGCTTTGTTTTTTTTGCTGAAAGAAGAAAAATTCATAAGAATTGTGAAGAAAGAAAAGAACGGACCAAGGGAAGTTGATGAATTACATAATTGGGTTTAAATGGAAACTAAAATCTTAAGAAGTTTAATTAGAAAATAGAGTATGTTTATGAAATGTTTATATTTGTGCATATGCTGATGTGTGTGTGTTTGTGAATGTATAGTATTTATGTATGGTATATGTTGTGTAGTAGAAATGTGGCATGACCATGTGTGTGTATTTAGTGGGTGTGTGTGAGGGTATGCAGTAGGTACATTTATAGAGCACAGAGGTATGTGTTTGTGCTCTATATGTCAGTGGTGTGTGGGGTATATGCAGAGTGCATATTGCATATAGTATAGAATAAGTAGGTGTGTATGTGTATAGGATGTGTGTATGATATATGTGTGCCTGACCTGTAATGTGTGCATTCTGGGTAACATGTAGCATCCTTGCTCCCTGACACACTGACCTTGAGCCTGGCCTGGTGATGATGTGAAGTAATAACAGAATTTGAGAAGGAAGATCCCTAAGGCTGGTGGGGGGCTTGCTCTTTCTAGAAGAAATCAGAAATTTCTGGGGTTTGCTTTATACATCCTGTGAAGTCCAGACAAGCAGAAAAGTGACCGGAGTCCAGCAGAAACCCAGCTACCAGTTCACGAAGAAAACTTGCAGCTTGCAGTGTCCAAGAAAAATTGCTCATTAAACTTTTCAGATCTTTTCTCTACTTCAGCAAAGATGGAAAAGGTTCCCAATGGCCTTTTACTGGGCAATCGAGCCATTTCCATAATAAATTTGCAGCATGTCCCCTTCCTATTAAAAAAAAAAGTTCATCTGTGTTAGAGAAGAGGAAGGTGGACAGAGAGCTAGAGCTTCTTTCACAACTGTTCACAGGAAAGGTTGTTTCCCCCACACAGTGGAGACCATCAGGTGTGGCAAATCCATCTCTTTTAGCTGAGTTTTCATGCAAAATGTCCAGAGAATTTCATTCCCCAGGCCAGGGGGCAAGAGGGGGAGTGAAGATTTGCTCTGTCGTGTGCCCTTGTAGAACTCATGGCACCTTTTTTTTTTTTTCTTCTTATTTATTATTATTTATGCCTATAGCTCCTGGTCTTCCTAGGTGGTCTCCCATCCAAGTACTAACCAGGCCCAATCCTGCTTAGCTTCCGAGATCAGACATCAGAATTATTCAGGGTGGCAGAGAACCGTGGCTCCCTTGGGGCATGAACCCAGGACCTTCTGCACGTAAAGCAGATGTGCTAACCGCTGCACTATGGAATCACATCCACATGGCACCTTCTTGAGCCTCTGCTTTCTCAAGAAAGGTTGTCAATTCAAGCTTTTCCTGCTTTACAGGACTGTGATGTGAGCCCAGAAGTAATAGTCATGAATATTTTTGTGCAGTTGAAGGGACAGTCCCAAAGGGCAGAGTCATTCCTGGCACAGGGCTTGCTACCTAGTAGGTGTCCAGTAAATAGCTGTTGAGTGAATGAGTGGCCCGGGAGGGATCATCCAAGAGAAACAGTGTGATTTCCACCCACCGCCAAGCAGGGCGTCCAGGGCAGGGCTGGGGGCAGACATGTCTGCCTGTTCAGTGGCTGGCCTTCCTCCTCCCTTTTCCGGCCCCTCTCCCCATCACCTCGGCTGGTTCCCACGCCCTGACTCGGGGGCTTCTGCTGTCATTGTTCAGCTGTTATCAGGGCCTGGCCTCTGCCAGCCTAGATCCTGCACTGGACCAGGAAAAGGGGAAGGAGAGGCAGGTTGTGGGGAGGGGAGGCTTCAGGGACTGATGAGGAAAAAAATCAAATTTCAAATGCAGCCAATTAGTGCAGCCTCAGGTGAGGAAACCAAGGTTTAAAGAGAGATAAGGATATTCCCAGGGTGACAAGGAAAGGTGGTAGAATAAGAATGATCACTGTAATTATAGTAATAGTAGTATCTACTATATATGGTGAAATGTGGGGTAATTTTTAAAAATATTAACTAGTCTTTTCTCCCCATGTTTTCATGTACCCCTTAGCTCTGCACACTTCCTGTAGCTGGTCTTCTTTGAGACATACTGGCGGGAACCTAGTGAGGGTCGTAAGGGCTGATGTGTCAGGCCAGGATGCTATTTGGGAAGCTTAGGCTTGACCACTCCAGGATTTGTTGCCTCAAAGAATAGGCGAGAATTCTTGGATTTTGAGTTTCAAAAGCCAGACTGTAGAACTTCTAAAGTAAAAAAAATGATCATTGAAATTTAAAACTCGAGGGGATAAACAGAGCTGGAAAAAAAGATCTGAGAATTCATTCAAAAGGCAGCACAAAGGGGTACATGAGTTGCAAATAGGGAAGAGTGAGAGGTACAGAGAATAGAATGAGATGGTCCAAACTATGCCAAGGAGAATTCCAGGAGGAGAGATTGGAGAGAATGAGAGGCAATATTCGGAGAGACAATAGCTAAGAAATCTCTAGAATTGAAGACAGACGTCAGTTTCCATAAAGCAGAACCATGCCAGGCTCTGAGCTATATCATGGTGCAATTCCAGATCTCAAAGAGAAGCCTTCCTCATCTCCTTGCTCCTGAAATCTCTCTTCTTTGCCCTCTGACAGCCCTAATGATCACACCTTTGCCTCTGCATTGGATCTTAGACTATCTCCATTGCCATTCTTTAGTGAACAAGTTTTGCCTCCTCCATGAAACTGGAGGCTTCCTAGGGGTAGGAGCCCTTCACCCAGCCCCAGACACTAGGATGAGATGGCATGATACCTGGTCAGAGCACTCCGAGGTTTACACGCTGGGTGAGTTCCACAGACACTATATTCTCGTTCTGTTTAATATATTGCTTTTTAAATTTCACTCTTTTTTATTTCTAGATCCCCCCCACTTCTGCCTATTTTTCCCCTTTTCTTCATATATTTATGAAGAACCATGAAGCAATGACTCTCGAAATTAGTTTTAGCAGCAGAACCCTCTCGTCAAATAAAAATGTACTGTCGGCAACTCGGTTCAAGTGGAATGGAGGACCTGCTGCTTGAATTGGGATGGGAAGGAGACCCGTGTCCAGCTGGCACATCGCCCCCTTTTCTCTTTGACCACCCCTGGGACACCTTGGCTGGAACAAAGTTAGAAAACCACCCATTCAGAACTTTGATGCAGCTTTCCCCAAAACACACATGGTATCCCATGAAAAAGGGGTTCTGTGGTCAAACAAGTTTGAGAAACACTGGATTAACCACAGTGAATTGCATCTCTTTGGGATTTCTTTGTGACTTTAATATTTACATTGTTCATGGGTTTGTCTTTAAGAAGGTGACTGATATACTGAGTCTGCAAAACTATCTGGTTTATCAAAGATTACCCCTGTAGGCTGGTGCTATGCAGAACACACTAAGGAAGTGCTATATTAGAGAATAATAATAATTATTATTTTTTTCCTATCTCTCCCTATAAAGAGCAAATGCAGGGTTAGACACCGAAATGGGTTAGGAGAGGCAATACTACTCTTGACTGAATATAAACTTTAGTTTTTTCCCCACCCCAGAATTAAATAAGTCCTGTGGGAAGCCCTGTGATTTCTAGGCCTTCTTTTTTCCTGTTTCTGTTTTGCAGCCACAAACATAGCCTGACAGGACACGGACATGATGACGCCCAGTTCCATTGGTCTGTTCTTCTGACACCTCTGTCCCAGGGCTGAGCTGGCCCCTGGTCCCAGGCGGGAGGCCCCAGAGCTCTAGCCGGGCCCGTGAGAGCTCTGAGAAACCTGGTTCCCACTTGGCCATCCGCTTCCCGGCAGCCCAAGAGGCTGCCCGGGCTTTTCTTTTTTCTTCTTACTGGTGGGAAGAATTTCTGGAAATGCAGCATGACCAGTGACAATGAGCCAGGATGCCCTTCCCCTCTAGCAGACCAGCCCTGCCTGCAGACCCACTGCCTCTCAGGGGCTGGGGTGCACAGAGGTAACCCTCTCCCGCCAGGCAGTGTCTCCACAGAGGCAGGGGAGGGCCAGCCCAGACCTCAGACTCCAGGAAAGGACAGGAACCTGTGGCAGGGCCCGAAAGAAGGGGCAAGTGCCCTGGAGCCTCTCCCCAGAGGCCAGATGCCACGGTGGATCTGTCCATCTCCTCTGGCCCACAGTGTTTCCCTCCTTCCTTCATACCTTGAACAGAGGAGGGAGAGCACCCTCTCACCCCAGGCTTTGCGGTGCAATGGTAGACAAGGTTGGGGGTCCAGGGTGGGGTGGGATAGCCCAACACACAACTCAAGAAAGTCAATATATGAATACCAACTGTAATTGAAAAATTAAAAATTTTTCTTAATTAAAAAACTCTCCCACTTATTAATAAAGTGCTTTCACACAGTCAAAAAAACAAACAAAAAAAGAATGTCAAGATAATGTTTTAGGGCTTCGACAGACATGCATGCCGAGGAGATACTTAGACCACACTGGGGATAAGGAATGCCTTCCCCAGGGAACACCTGTTTATTAAGCAGCTCTTCCGCCTTCTGGGCTGATGCTGCACAAGGGACTGGGACCCAGTCCTTGCTTTCAAGGAATTTTCTCTGTGCCACTCTGCCTCTCTCCCTTCCTGTCTTTCCCTCTTTTCCTTTCTGTTTGTCTGACTAGCTCTGTCTCTGCTTTTTTCTGTCTCCAACTCCACCTCTCCTGACTCCCTGCCGTGCCCTGAAGAACTGCTAGTCTCAGGAAAGGTGAATAAATGCTAGAAACTCAGCAGCACCCCACTCCTACAGCTCCCAGGTTTGGACGGCTCCGCCATCCGACCCACCCCTTGGGTCAGCGAGCTTACTTTGTTTCTCTCCTTGGTGACACTGTTACTATGGCCACAGTCACATCATCCAGCCATCCTTCCTGGGGGGAAGTTGGAGAGGAATTTTTGTACTTTAGAAAGTTGTTATCTGAGGGGAAGCAGCCAAACAAAACAAAACAAAACAAAACAAAAAAAGAAAGAGGTGTTTTATCTAAAGCCTAGACTTGGAAACTAACAAACTAATGGAGTTTCCAATGAAGGAGGTACCAGGGTCCAGAGGAGGGCGCTAGAGCCTGGGACGTCTGTCTTTCCCATAGATTGGGGGCTGCCTGATGCCATGTTCCTTCGTTCCTGCCCTCAAGGAGCCTTGCCTCTGAGACCTGACTGGAGCGTGATGATGCAGAGGCCCCACCCCCCCAGTTCTGAGAAGACTCTGGGAGCGCATGGAAGCCCCGGAGTGTTGCACGGGCTTAGGGCTCGCTGGTCAAGATTCATTTCTTCCCAGACTCGTCTCCTCAACCACCTCTGGGCTATCCCCACCCCTCTCCTGTGCTTTCAAGCTCAGTCTTGGAGGCCTTTGCTTTGGAGAGCCGCTGCAAATTCCATGGCCGGGCCCTGGCCCTGGCCTCCCACCTCATCAGCTCAGGCTCTCCTGCCCAGCAACCCCTTCGGCCTGGTTACTCTCCAATGCCCTCCCCGCCACACTACATACCAGGCTCCTTCCCACCTCCTTGCCTTTGCTCAAGCCGTTCCCTGGGCCTGGAGCACGCTTTCCACCTCTCCACTTACTAGTTTCATCACCCCTCCTGGCCCAGGACAAGTCCCACCTCCCAACAGCCTACCCTAGCTGCCCCACCCCAGCCAGCCTCTCCTTCTTCCTCCCTCCCCTGTGAGCTCTCCATGGTCATGTACCTGTCCCTTTATGAGGACTGACACCTCCATGCTCAGCCCCTCACAAACACAAGAGCTGGGGGAGAGGGCCAGGGGGCAAGATGATGGATAAGGCTGCAGCGGTTCCTTTCCTTGCTGAGGCTGTGGTTAGGAAGTCTCCCCTCCAAGAAGCCCGATATTTTCCAGGAATTTCCTGAGGGGAGGGAACCAAGCATTCTGGAATGAGAGCCAGCTGTGGGGTTGAGGCCTGTGGGTAAGGAGGGGGGCTCTGGGCTTCCTGGCTGAGTCAGCGACCATCCCCAGGTAATTTATGGTCTGAGTCAGGGCCCGGGGCAGCAGGGGTGGGGGTGGGGATGGGGAAGGTGGTGCCTTCTAGGCAGTCTGTCAAGGGGAGGGCGGCCTGCCTGACTGGAACTGAGACTGGCTAAGTCCAGCACAGACCTCGCTCTCTCTGCCAGCCTTTGCTCCCCTGTCTGGAGACTGCAAAAGCAGCAGCCAAGAGAGGACAGGACTGCAAAGGGGGAGATAGAAGAGCAAGAAGGAAGAAACCTCCGGAGGGCCCTGGGGGCTCATGAAGACGAAAGGGGAACAGCTGGCAGGGAGTGGGCTCGGACAGGCCTTGGGTTCAGTTAGGCTGAGAAGAGCTGCTGGTTCTAGAACCCTAGAACCGGCAGCCTGAGAGCATTCCTTCTTCCTTCCTTCTTCCTTCCTTCCCTTTCCTTCCCTACCTCTTTCTCAGCAGGCCTGGCTGGCACTGAAAAGCAGATCTGGTTTCTGATTCGTGTTCTGCTGAGGGCCTGCTGGGCGACACAGGCTTGATGCCCCTTCCTTTCTGAGCCTTAAGTCTTCACTTGGACAAGATGGACTGGCTCCTCCAAGCCCTAATGTGGGGCATCCAATCCAATGGCAGTGGAAACAAGACTAAGTAGACACAAGCCTGGAAGAGCTGCCTAAGAGCTGCCTTCTGAGGTCCACTTCAGGGCTTGGCCTTGAGGGTAGGCGGGGCCGGGGTAGCAGGGTGGGATGGTGACTATCCCCTACAGGTTGGAGGACTGTGGGAGAAACAGGGCAGGGTGTATAATCTCACATACACGTATATACCCACACACCAGAGTCCCAGGAAAAACCCATTCCTTCCCAATCATCCAACACTGAGCATGACATCTCACAGAAAGATGGGCCCTGGTTTAAGCTCCTAGGAGGAGCCCTCTCCTATTGACAGAACATGGTGCAAGTGTCCCTCAGGGGCTGGGACCCAGCTTTCCCATGTCATTCATGCACATCTGTTGCATCATCACATTTGTTGCAGAATCACTCCACAGTGTATTCTAAAAGGGCGTTGCAGTGTTGGGCTCCATTGGCCCTGGTCTCACTCGGGCTCACAGCTCAAAGTCCCTATGCTGGAGAGGAGTTCCTGTGAGGATGGCAGATTTTACAAACCCCTACGTAGTACATGAGCTCTGAAGAAGAATTTTTGGGTTTCGTGATACCCTGTGATGGTCTATAAAAAGAATCTAATTTTCTAGATGACCAATGAACTTCTCTTCTTGGTAAGAATAGCCAGGATGAAATCCAACCTAGATAGAAGGATCCTAGACACCCATGGAGTCAGTGGCATAGCGTAACCCAGGACCAGCCCCTCTATTCCCATCAGCCCCTGCTGTCAGGCCCCTGGCTGCTCCATGGAGTAGGGACACTAGGTAGAAGAAGGCTGTCAGAATTCTCCAGGCAAGAGATGACGGAGCAGAAATGGTGAGAAGTGGCTGGGTTCTCAGAAACTGACAGGGTTCTCTGATAGATGAGACATGGGGTCTAAGAGAAGAGACTCAAGGACGACTCCAAGGTTCTGACCAGAGCAACTGAAGAGATGGAGTTGCTGTTAACTGAGATAGAGAAAGAGTTTTATTGTATATTTAGTAATTGCTTTTGTTGTCAAAAGTCCAGAAATCAGGAATGGCTGGAACCAAGCAGGGCATTTGTGGAGTCCCTGCCCATCATACCATCCATCATAGTCCTAGGAATTCCCAAGAGCCATAGTGGAGAAAGAAGGAGGCTCGCTTTCCTGCCTCTGGTGTGGGGGAAGGTGGCAGCATGACGGGGTTTGACCCACTGAGTCTCCTGGGCTGACACAGGAGACGTAGGACCTGGGCAGGGGATGGCACTAGAACAGGACGAGTGGTATGTGGACCTCTGCCTGCATAGACCCACCTCAGGTCCACAGAGGCCCTTTCTCCTCAGACCCAGTGTGCTGTTTCCAGGGCTTTCTAGAGGAAGTGTTCACAGGAGCTGAGGACGGCTGCTTTGATTTTCCTGGCCACAAACTCTTGCAGGCCAGGCTGGCCAGAGGTGTGCCTGTGCATCCTGGTCAAGCAAGCGCCCGGGAACTTTCGGCCAGAGAGGTTGTGAGGATGGCTTTGTGTGGCAGCTCAAGTCTGTCTGCCAGGAGAGGCCAGTTTGTCTGCCAAAGCTCCTGAACTTAGGTTACCTGTGGAAGCAGCCTTATAGCCATCTGTTTCTCATTACTTCACAAGCCTTGGGCCTGTTTGAGCCAGGGGCCAAATGCCCTGTACCCTGCCATCAACCGAGATGAGGGACAAGAAGACAGCTCTAGTTCTGGAATAAGTTGGAATCCAGCTGTGAAATCCAGACAAAACAAATCAAAACCCCAAGCTCGGAGATAGAAAGAACAGATTGGTGGTTGTAAAAGGTGGGGGGTGGAGGTGGGAGAAATGTTTTTTTTTTTTTGCTTTTTTTTTTTAATGTAAATAAATTGAAAAGGAGGAAGAGAAGGCAGCTTTATGGGAAGAGCCAGAAGGACCACCCTTTGTGAAAACGCAGGTTCCTGGGTCTCTCTCCAGACCTGCAGAATCTGGATCTCTGGGAGAGAGGCTGTGGAACCTGCATATTTACAAAGCTCCCCTGAAGACATGACTGGAGTTGGGAGCCTAGAGGACACACTCTCTTCACGCTATCTGGAGAGACACCACCCTTGAAAAGAGTCAAAGATGTGACACATAGGACAGGTAGCGAATGTGTTCAGGTGGTCTGAACACGAGACCCCTCCATCTTTGAGGGATCTCCAGGGGGCCTTTGTAGAATTTGAGCCTAAAACAAGGATAGAGCCCCAGAGAGGGGATCGCTGTGTGAGCTCAGGCAAACTGGAGGCCTGAACAGGACTGTAAGAGCCGGTACCAGAGAGGCCTTGTGGAGGTAGCCAGAGTCTGAAATGATGGTCAGGGAGATTCCACCTTCCAGGGGAGAAGCGATCTGGACTCATAAGTTGGCACCCAGTTCCTTCTCTGAGGAGCAGACCCCTCACTGCCAACCTCAGCTGTGTGATGAGGAGCAACTCTTAAAGTTCCCTGTGCCCAAGGCTGGGAGGCAGGACTCGGGAGGTTGGAACTGGAGCTGGCGTGGGCCTGAGGTAGGAAAGTGAGGCCCTCTCTGGCCTGCATGGGGTAAGCTCTGGAGCTGGTTGCTCTGCACCCCTGACCTGCTCCACCCCCTTGTAAACTCTTAATCCCTATCTGGAGAAGGTGATCCCCAAGGGCTAGGGCTTGCCCACCCAGATATACATTAAATAGATATGCTCTGCCCAGATTTTATCTCATCAGGATTCCAGAGCAGAAGACAAATGGCCTACTGTCGGCTGAGAGGTGTAATTCATTCTCTGGGGTGAGCCGCAGCCTGGGGGTGGAGCAAGGAGAGGAGAGGTTGGAGCATGTGGAACATGCAGACCTCGGGGTCAGGTAGGTCCTGGAGCTCCTCATGCAAGGCTTGGAGCTCCTCATGCAAGGCTCAACGGCCATGACCTCCAGAAATACCCAGCCTTCCCCAGGGCCTGCTCAGGGATGGAAAGAAAACCTGGCTTGCTTTAATTCAGGGAGTTTATTTCTGAGACTTCTTCTAGGGGAATACACATAGGAGGTGTAAAGATTTAGCTACAGAGTTGCTCTTCACTGTGTTATTTATGAGCCTGAAAAACTGGAAGTAACCTAAATGTTCAACAAAAGGGGATTGGTTAAATAAATTTTGAACCATCTAGAAAATAAAACACAATGCAGCCTTAAAAGTAAAGTAGATGATGTAGAAGAACAATTAGTGACATGGAAATAAACTTAGAGCATGGTAAGCAGAAAAATAAAAAGCTGATAATTATATAAAATAATCTGATTTCAAAAAGATATCAATTCATTAAAACTGCTGGAAAGATATACACCAGAACTTCCAAGATTTAGCTCAGGAAGAAGAATTTCCAGGTGGGAAAAACAGCTGGATCAAATAGGCCTAACTCTGTTCCTTCTGCTCGCTCTCCTCCATGGGTCACTTTTCTTCATTTCCACTGCCTTTCCCTGGCCATCCCCCCAGAATGCCACTGTCTCTCCAATTCTCTGGACCACCCATAGACAGTAATCCAGCCTTTGGCTTCTTTTAGCCAAACACAACTAGGAAATCTGACATGATCATACTAGATAGTGCTAAAAAACCCTAAGGAAAGACACTAGGAATAGAAACATGGTGTCTAGAAGAACTATAAAACCAACCCGACTTCCTTAGGCAAAAGTGTACAGTTCCACCTCAGCCAGTCTTCCTCCAAGGGTGCCCAGGTACTGTCCATCCTTTGTGGAGGTCCACGAGGTGGCAGAGGCTGCACACCTAGAGTCCTGTGTCTCATCTTAATCTTTAGCGTCTTTTTCCCAGGTCCACTTTCCACTTTGAAAGACCTTCCTCAAGGCGTCCCAGGGGAGTACACAGGGTAGGGACCACCCTTTCCATCCTCAGACAGGGTTCCAAGGCCCAGAGAGGTAAAGAGGCTTGCTCAAGGCCAGCAGGGTGTGAGAGATCGGGCAGGACCTGGGATGTGGTGACATGGCCCTAGGTTTCTCTCCACCACCCAGTGTTGCCAAACCACAGAGGGTGCATCTCATGGCAAAGTGGCCCAGTGTGACCCGAGGCAGAGGCCCTGTGAGGAGTCTGGGCTCATGCCCAGAATAATTGTCAACAAATATTTATTGAGCACCTGCTGTGTGCCAGTCACTGAGGAAACAATAGTTAACCAAAGAGGCAAAGCTCCTGCCCTCAAGAAACGACATTCTAGTTAGGGAAACAGATAATTAACTAAAACACATGTCCAATGGTGTTAAAAGCTGTGGAGAAAACAAAGCAGGATAAAGTGGATAGAAGGTGACATGAAGGAGTGGGTAACTTTTCAGTGGAGTAATCCACGAAGTTCTCTCTAGGTTAATAGAGGAGCGAGCCCTGTGTGTATCTAGAGGAAGCCCACTGAGGCAGAGGGAACAGCAAGTGCAAAGGGTCTGAGGGAGGAGCAAGACCGGCCTGTTTGAGTAGAACTCAGGGAGCCAGTATGGCTGGAACAGAGTAAACAAGGGAAGAGTATAGGGAATGAGGTCACAGAGCTAGCAGCATCCCACCAGACGATGGAGAGAGGCTACCATTTGTGAATGCCCACTGGGGCACGGGCACCATGCAGGACTCTTGACATCTGCTGTCATGAACCTTTAAGGTTAGGGGACCCGGCTGAGGCCGGCTGCCCTAGGCCAGAAGACAAGAGAAGAGCGGAGAAGCTGAGGTAGGGTTCTGTCTCCTGGTCAGGTGTTACGTTAAGTCCATGTAAAAAGATGGTATGTTCTAGAGCTCCATCCACCCCAGTGTGCTGGGTGCTGAGTGTTCAAGGTTGACCAGGCTGTGACTCTGCTTCTCAGGGGCTCACAGTCCCGTGTGGCCAACAGATGGGCGCAGTTAACAAGCACAGGACAAAGAAATCCCATCATTTTCTACAACATGGGCAAAAGTGGGCATTATGTTAATGGAAATAAGCCAGACACTGAAAGACAAATATTGCATGATTTCACCCAATGTGGAATATAAAAAAGTCCAACTCATAGAAGCAGAGCATAGAATGGTGATTACCAAGGTTTGGGGGTTGGGGGGTAGGAGAAGTGGGGAAATGTTGATCAAAGAGTACAAAGTTTGAAATATGCAGTTTCTAGAGACCTAATGTATAGCACAATGATTAAAGTTAATAATATATTGTATAATTAAAATTGCAAAGAGAGTAGGTCTTAAGCATTTTCACAAGAAAAGGGTAACTATGTGAAGTAAAGAATATGTTAATTAGCTTGACTGTGGTAATCATTTCACAATGTATGCATATATCAAAACATCAGGTTTTATACCTTAAATATATACAATTTTTATTTGTCAATTATACCTCAATAAAGCTGGACAAAAAGAAAACCCATCCCTACCTCACAGAGTTGTTGAGTAGAATAAATAAGATAATGTAAAAACCGGCCACACAGTAGCTTACGAAAAATAAATGCTGCAGGGAACTCTATACTTTCCACTCAGTTTTGCTGTGAATATAAAACTGTTTTAAAAAAAGAAGTTTATAAATTAAATTAAAAAAAAAAACAAAAAAAACATATGGCATGACAGGGAAGACTTCCTGGAAGAAGTGACATTTGAGCTGGACCTTGAGGAATGAACAGGTGAACCAGATTTTAACAGGCAGGGAAGGTGAGAAATGTACCTCAGATAGAAATACTGGTTTGCTGAGGAGGGGGCAGGGGGACAATCCAGCAGTTGGATATTAGGGTACAAAACACATGGCCTTGATTTGAAATTGTGGTTGGCATGTGACCACTTCTAGGAAGTAGAGAGGAGAGTGAGAAGAGGAGTGAGAAAAGAACACTGGACACAGGCCTTGTTGGAGGTAGGGTAGGAGAATGCTGGGAAGGGGCTGACGGGGAGAATCCAAGAGGCAGGAGGGCCACCAGGGCAGTGGGCTGTCACAAGATTTAAGAAAGAGCTTCTAGGAGCACTAGTCACTGGTGCCAAAAAGGTTGGGGACTGCTGTCTTAAGGGACCCTTGTGCTTATATTAGGTCCACCTGAACAACCTGAGATACTCTCCCATTCATAAGATTCCTAATTTAATCATACATGCAAAGTCCTATAGAAGGTGACATTAACAGGTTCTGGGGATTAGGATGTACACATCTTAAGGGGGTGTCATTATTCAGCCTTCTATGAGTCAGGTGGCAAGGGAATGACAGTAGAAAGGAGAAGAGAAAGAAATAAAGAAGGTGAGTGGAAACAATTCACTCAGGAAACTTGAGTGAGAAAGGAAGGATGAGACAGATTCATTCAGAGGAAAACTCGGACTGGCTACAGAGAAGTGTCTTTTAGGATTTTTTTCCAGTCTCATTGTGTCTTCTTCCCTTCCTTTTTCCACTAGTCTAGCTGACAAATTAAAAACATAACCCACGTTGTTGATTCCTTAAGGTATTTCTTCTCCTCGCCCTAGGCCCACTCAGGGGTCTGCCAAGCTATGTGAGTTGAAATCTACATTTTAAAAAGACTAGTTCTCATTTTATTTCCCATGACAGGTTCTGCTTTAATTACAACACAAAGCTTATTTTATTATTAATTTTTCAAGTTCAGATATTGACACCAGTTTAAAAAGGTAAAGATTTAAAACAAAAAATGGAAAGAAAAAAAAAAGAAAAAGATAAAGGTTGAATTCACATTTCTCACCTCCACTTCCACTCAGTCCCTTCTGAAAACTTGTCCTGTTGTACAACTGATTTTAACTCTTCTACTGCTTTTACTGGTGACTTAATTTCCCCCCAGTTTTACTGAGATATAATTGACAAAGGATCTCTATTTTTAAACCACAAGGGAAAGAAACCCAGAGCTGTCATGAATAATCTTTTATTGACTTGGATTGAGTTTTGGAATCTGTATTTTTAACCAACTACCCAGGTGATTTTGATGATTAGACAGTTTGAGGTGGTTTTTCCCCCCTTTCCTCTCTCTCTTCCCTTCAGTAAACTGTTTTTCAAACTTTGTTTGTCAGTGAAAACCATTTCCTCCTCACCGTGGACTTGATCCAGAGGCTGCGCCCATCTCTCCCACGTCAACAGTACTGTGTCCTTGGCGGAGGACAGTGCTCTCATTCTGGGCCTTTCCCTCCTTCCTCAGCCAAACCCCTGCTTCTGTACCTTCCTGCAACTAATAAAAAGGCTGAGTTCCCTGACTCAGGGAGAGCCCCCACCCGCCGTCATTTGCAGAGATGAGTGAAATGTGCAGAGGCCACACTTGTCCTAATCTATAGCTTTCCTTGCCTCCTCTGCTCACATTTTCCCAGAGACCTAGCTCTGTCCCAGGCCTCAGAGTGTCCCTGGGCTGAGGTGGACTCCAACCACGACCACCTTCCAAAGCCAACAGTCATGGTGAACCTGCAGCAAAGCAAGAGCTGGGCGGTTCCTGATGCAGGGTAAAGAAAGTCTCCCCATGAGAAGGCATGAATTGACTTGGGACAAAAAAGCTCTTGTTGGCCCAGGAAGACAGATATTTGGGGGAACGCTGCGCTGAGCGGAGGTGAGTGGGGATATTTCCTTGGCTTGTAGAGCCTCTTGTCCGGTGGGATCAGCTGCTTCAGCTAGTAGCCCCACCTGGCCCAGCTTTGGGAGATGTGAAGAATGAATTTCACAGTGATTTTCACTGAGCCATGGCACCGAGACAGCTGCAGGAGGGGACACAGCTGGTGCTGCCCCCACCCCTTCCAGCAGAGCTGCTCTGGAGGAATGCCACCCTCCCCATGGGAACTGAGAGGATCCTGGTTGCTGTGGTTCCAGGGGCCATGGGAAGGTAACTCTAAGCTAACCCCCCCTTTTTGAGGGTACAAGTTGATTTTTATTAAAATAAAAATCTCATTATCACTTATTCTAGTGGCTCCTCAACCTGGTTAAACATCAGAATCACCCAGGTGTTTATTTAAAAAATAAAGATTAATAAAAACAATAATTTGGGGAACCCATCCCAGACCTAAGGAATCGAAATCTCTTCAGGTGGGACTAATGCTGGAATCAGTGTAAATCCGTTTAATCGGAGCGCTTTCCTGATTCCAGAAGTTTGAGCCCATAGAATGAGAGTGTGAAGAGGGAATAGTGGGGGCTCAGATGACAGAGAATAATACGGATAGAGTCGCCAGTCAGAGGCACATCTGTGTGGCAGCCTGAGAATCACAGACTTCTCATCCATCATCTTATTTAGTTGTCGAAACAAACCTATGAGGCATATCCAGTTATTATCCCCATTTTGCTGATGAGGAAATGGGAGCTCAAAAAGGTCACACTGCTAGGAAAAGGCAGAGCCAGAATTCAGACCCAGATCTTTCTCTTCACATCTCTGCCATGGCAGGGATGATGGGAAACCAGGTCGTCACCTCGGGCGTCAGGCCAGTAGCCAAATTGTGACGTTGACAAAATGTGCTTTTCGAACACTTGTCTCTGGTGAGCTCAGTTCCTCTGTGGACACTCCCCTCATGTCGGGTCATCAAGCACTTGTAGACCTGGAGGTGGTCAAAACAAGGCCACCGTCAAGACAGGATGGTTCACGGCAAGAGCACTGGGCTGAAATCAGGAAACAGGGCTTCTGATCCCAGTACCACCAACCAAAGCTGTGGAAGGGGACTTGGTGCTTTCTGTGCAGAGAGGGGTGGGTGAACTAGGTCATCCGTAGACGTCCATCAGTTCTTAACAAGTAGGCTCCGCGGAGCCTGGCACCATCTCACCAGACATAGCCCCTCTTCCACTCTAGGCCCCTCTCTCATCTGCAGGATAAAATCAGTTCCTCATCTGGATGTGCCGAGCCTTTCCTTGGGATGCTGGGAGCCTCAAGGAGGAAATTTTGCCTACCAAGACTTTAGGGAAGACTTCCTGGAAGAGGTGGCATCCAAGTCAGAGTTATTTAGGAGAGCAGAGTGGGAAAATATCAAGCAGTGGGAATAACATGAGCCAAAGCATGGCTGCCTCTCCTCACATG
>CM053515.1:82679105-82710161 GCA_028627145.1 Eidolon dupreanum
AGGATGTAGAAGGGTCAGAATTAGAGAAGGCGATGTGTCAACAGAAGCAGAAACTAGAGTGATGTTCTCTGAAGATGGAGGAAGGGACCACAAGCCAAGGATTACAAGGGGCCACCAGAACCTAAAAAAGACAAGGGAATGGATTCTCCCCTGGAGTCTCCAGGAAGAACCATCCCTGCCAACACCTTGACTTTAGCACAGTGAGTGATTTTGGACTCTGACCTCCAGAATTATAAGAGAATAATTTTGTGCTGTTTTAAGTCACTCAGTTTGTGATTTGTTATAGCCACAACAGAAAACTTATACACTTACCTAGAGACACAGAACTAACAAGTGGCTGAGCCTATTCTCTGATCCCATGGGCCCAGCTCCATTGAACCCCCAGCCCACACTGAATGGGGCTGGGCAAGAAGAGCAGGTGAGGCCCTGAAGGGCCCAAACAACAAAACAACATGGTTGGTGAGACCTCAAGCCTCTGAGAGAGTGTAAGTGTGTGTGTGCATGTGTGTGTTAGAGAAAAGAGAAGAGCATGCCTTCTTTGTGCATCAGGGGATTTTCTGGGCAGACTAATTTCCAAAGGCATGTCAACATTTTTTTCTCCAGGAAAAAATAACTCAATCCCTATCAAAAAAAAAAAAAAAAAAAAAAAAAAAAAGTCATCATTTCACATGCACGCACGGAGAGACTTGTGGGTCTTAGCAAGACACCAGACTACCCCATCTACTACAGACGTCTTTAATTTTCATGGGGCAGGGAGAATTGCTGAGGGGGCCAGGGGAACCATCAGCCAAAGCACTGTGGGCATTGTGACATCTGGATTTCCCCAAAGTTCTTGGGTCCTGTGCCGTGAGCACTCCCACCCCCACACCGCTTCCCACTTCCACAGAATCTCTGGAAAGTTCTGACACACTTCTTAGCAGAGGAGAGCAATTGGAATTTCCAGCTTAATTCCAGATGTGGGGCTGACGGTGCTGGGGAGCTTGACTTGTTAAGCATCTGGGAGGTCAGTTGTCCCATCGGACTCCCCAGTGCTGGTCTGCATGGTCCTGTGTGACCCCGTCCTCGACTCTGGGTCTTGTGGTTGGGTTTTCTGTGGGGAGCTGGAGAGAGTCCATGTGTGTGGTTTTCACACAAGTGGAGAAGGCTGGAGAGTGGGGCTGAGCAGCCAGGCTGGAGTCCCAAAGTCAGTCTAGATGCAGCAGACTGCCTCTGGGACTGGGAGTAGGGGATGTGACAGCAAAGGAACCACGTCAGTGAGGAGCACACTGGGGGTGTGGACAAGGCCAGAGACCAAGGCCAGAGGCTAAACGTGGAGCAGGCTGGGGCAGGGAGAGGGAGACTCAGGTAACCAAGGGGTCGGTGTGAACGGAGGTCATAGCTGATGCCTGTCCAGGGGCTGCTGAGAAGGCTGGCAGAGGGGAAGGCCCTTTACTCAGCCAGCACGCTCTGGCTCCTGGTGCTCAGTCCCCCAGACAGGATGCTAGGATTGATGGCTCCTCAGCAGGAGGGAGGGTCCCTCTGGGTGTCTTGGTGAAACTGCAGGAGAATTCAACATGTTAGCTCCTTTTGCCAGCTTGTCTGTGATTGTCAGCTCTTTAGCAGAAAGAATAATGGTCCCCCAGAGATGTCCACATCCAAATCCCCAGAACCTGTGAATACCTTACAGGCAAAAGCACTTAGTAGATGTGATCATGTTAAGGATATTGAAATGGGCAGATCGTCGTGGATCATCTGGGAGGGCCTAAGGTAACACAAAGGTCTCTTCTCTGATGTGACGGCAAGATGGAGGAAGGGGCCTTACATAAGCCAAGGAATGCCAGTGGCCTCTGGAATATGGAAAAGACAAAAAATCAGATTTTCCCCTAGAGCCTCCATAAGGAACACAGCCCTGCAGGCACCTTGGCTTTAGCCCAGTAAGACTGATTTTGGACTTCTGAGCTCCAGAACTATAAAATAATAAATGTGCATTGTTTTAAGTCTCTAAGTTTGTGGTTATTTGTTATAGCAGCCATAGAAAACTCATACACCCTCCCATTGTGTGGTGGGTGCCAGACTCTGCCCCACACCCTGTTGCGTCTTTTCAACTACTGGATAAGAGGGATTTCCCATATGGCCTCTCCCAATGGCCCTGGCTGAGCACCAGCCCAGATCACTGTGAGGAGGCCAGAAGGGGCTGCTTCCCACCAACCAGGGCCTCTGGCTTGTGGCTGAGCTGGGCCCTCTCCAGGTTCCTATACTCCTGGGCCAGGACCTTGCCCGATGGCTACTGCCTTCCTACTCTTTCTTACCATCTTACCAGTGAACCAGCCATGGGTCTGTTGTTCTTCCACTTCAGCTCCTTACTTGACCCCCGTGCCCTGGGGGTCTACTCCACGTCTCATAAAAGAGAATAGCATTCTTAAGCTGCAAATGAGGGAACCAGAACACAGAGAGAAAGAGACATGCACAAGACTCTGGAACGCCTTGCTTTCTGGGAACTGGAGGTCAGCAACACCTGTGGTAAATGGCAGGAGGCGGCCAGGCGGTCAGTGAGCAACCTATGCACCAATCATCCAGGCACCTACGTGCACAGAATACACACAGGGCTACGAGCTGTGCTAGCACATGCAAAAAGGAAATGGGCAAACACATGCACAGTCTCTACCCAACACACAGACAAGCAGTCATGCACACATAGCACAGACATTTACATGCACACAAACGCAGATATACCCACTTACACACTTGCACACACCCACACAGTGCACACAAATACAGAAACATCTATGCGCGACTAAAGACCGCCCATGCATATGGAAACTGGACACCTGTGAACAGAACAGATGCCCAGTGCTTCCTGCCCCTCCCTTCAGGGCGGGAGGCCGAAATTTTCTTCCCCACCCAGCCCTCCCGAGCTCCGCTCTGGAGCCCTCTTCTGGGGAGGTAGGGAACAGGCTGCCCGGTCTTCCTTGGCCCTGGAGCTGAGCCAGTGGCCCTGGGGGTTTAGAAGGAAGGGAGATGGGGAGAGAAGGGGGTCCAACCAGGGTCAGTTCCAGGGTGCTCAGCATCCTGTCTCTACCAGCTCAGAATGACTTTGCACAGCCTCCAATCTAGGGCTGAAGGTGAGGTTTCTCCTGCAAAGATTCCCCCTCGGGCTCCCCTTTTTTTCAACAGATGCCAGGCCCACCCTGTTCTATCAGTGGGCACTGCTAGTGTGCCTGTGTGCGGCTGGAGGGGCCCTGGCCTGGCTGCTTCACATGGCCCCAGCCCTGCCACACCTCAGCACAAGGCTTCTTCACCCTCCCCCACAGCAGGAGCCCAAGCTGGCTCCCCCTGCTCCCCCCATCCCAACTGGGCTGCCTTGCTGCTGGGTGCCCAGTCTCATTGCCACCCACTGGATCTCTGACTTGGCTGGTTGTAGCTCCCTGTTCAAATTTCACCTCCTGTAAACCTCCATATGTCCCACTCTCCTGCTCTTAACAGAGTTTCTTTTCATTTTCTCCTGGGGGAGGAGGAGAAAGTGAAGAAGATCTGGGTTTTAGAATAAGACAGATGAACATGAATTTAGATCTCATCTCAAAGGTGAGATTTATTCATCAGCTCTGGGCCGTTTGGGCAGCTAACCTAATTACTCTCAGCCTTAGTTTCACCAGGTAGAATGAAGATTATAGTACTCGTATAGCACAGTGATTACATGAGATAACATACTCAGTGTCCAGCATCAGTGCTGGTTTAAGGGGTGAGCCAACCAGGCAGCTGCCTAGGGTGGCATCTTTACGAGGCACCCAAACCTCACTGAAAATAGAAGGAGATGAAGAAAACCATGTCTGGAACTCTTCTAAGGGACAATTGGATGTTCTTTCTGCTTTAAAGAGCTACTTGTAATGAGGTGGTAGGGGATACCAAAAGATCGGGCTAGAATAATAACAGGTATTAAGAACTGTCTCTAAGCTGGATCTCTACCGAGTTTTTGTTTGTCTAATTCAGGGCTGCAAGTTTAGGGTCAGAATTAAACTGCTCAGTGGAGCTGGAGTGTTTGTTGTCCACTCTCCCTTCCTCAACCAGAGACCAGTTGCCACTGCATTAAAGTCGAACTGAGAGTAAACACATATCAGCTTGATGGGACGTAACATCATCGGCTTGCCTGGGTGCCCACAGGTTTCTCCACTGAGCCCTTCTGGGCCTGTGTGGGGTGCTTAATAAATGTTAGAGGGGTCTGTCTCTCCAGTCCTCAACCCTAAGACTTCTCTCCAGTCCCCTCCACTCAGCTCAGCCCTTCTCATATCTTCTCTATCTGGTCTTTGTGTCCACAGCATCATTTACTTCTTCATTCCATACCCTATACCTCCAAATTTAGCCCACTAGTCCAGCACATTCAGGAAGCCTCAAGGCTTCTAACAGGCTCATGGTTCCCATTCCTTGGGAAATCAGATAGTTTTCGTAGATTAGCCTGTTTAAAACAACAGCAAACAGCCACCATCTTGTCCAAGAAAGTATACCATTATCTTAAATGTCTGCAATCAGGCAGTCCAGCTTACCAATGAGTTATACTTCAAAACTTCGTTTCCGTGAACTGAATTGGCATTCCAGACAACGAGCCAATAGAAAATCAAGGACTCGGTTATGAATGGAGCTAAGTTTTCCAGGTTGAGCCGCAAATGCCATTTAACCCATCGTAAGGCTAAGCAGCCACACACCTACATAGGGAAAAAGAAAACCCCACTGTTGCCAAACCTGTAGGAAGAAATGGGAAAATAATACTGATCTAGAAAAAGCTTGTTTATTTTTTCTTAAAAGCTGGTGCTTGAGGGAAAGCAGGTTTCTTAGCAGGAGTACGAGGAGAGGGTGAGATGTTCCGAAGGAAGCTTCAACGAGTCTTTCCAAGGGCTTTAGAGGCTGAAAGCCTTTGTTCTTCATCATTCTAATTAATCTTTCTGACACAGGGTGGGCCTGGCTCCATCCTGACACTTAGACATTGTTTGGGTAGTCTAAATGGTGGGGAAAGGACCTCCTGAGATAATTAAGGGTAGAGTCGTTAGAAAGGAGCTGGAAGACGTATTTTCAAGGGCATGTGGTTGGGTTTTAAAGATGGTCTTAGGAAGAATGAGCTGAACTAAACTGATCAAGGTAAAAAACAAAGTATAAAAACAGAGAAAAGAAGATTACAATATATATGTGACCCCGTCCTTCAAAACTCCAGAAGGAAATAAAAGGAGATGGAAGAGAGGTTGGGAGCCAGACAGTTCCAAGCCTAACCAGTAGGTGACACCACAGGCTCAGGACAGCTTGGTTGTTGTCTGTGGCAGGTTGAGGGGTCTAGGAGGCCCCAAGGAAGTGAGGGAGTCATTGGTTCTGAAGTGCAGGACATCCTCAGATTCAGTCCTCTTTCTCAGTGAGTTAGAGAGAGTACGCTCATGCACATGCCATCGCTTTTCCAGCCACAAGCCAGTCCCCCCCAAGGGGTTTATGCTGGTGTATAAGGTGGGGTGAAGATGGGATGGTACTCAGAGAGATGGAGGTCAGGGAGAAGGGGCGAGTGAAGAAAATTAGAAGAGGGGGTTCAGGAAGGCTTTGGACAAAACCTTGATAGCGTGAGGGGACAGAAAACAATAAACCTTTATTGAGAGTCCGCCCCCCGCCCCTCACGGGTCCTGACACAGGGAGGCCCAGGGGCAATCAAGCAGCTCCACCAACAGGGCTGCCCACGACGCAGGTGATTCAGAGCTTAGGTTTGGCTGATAACAGCCTGGAGCAGCTGAGAATGGGCCCTTTGTGAGGGTTGCCCCCCCCCCTCAGGCCCTCTCCTCACAGATGGGCCAGCTAGAGCAGGCCTGAGAGGATGGCTGTCTTGAAGGAAACAGGACTGACTGGAAAAATGTAAAGACATCCAGCAGCCTCTACTGTGAGATGCTGTGTGGGAACTGAAGATGCCTTAGAGCAAATGTGCAGGAGAAAGATACAGCTTGGCTGGAGTCTACATTCTTTTCTTCCAGGTTTCCAATCTGGGCTATGTCTCCCTCCACCCCCATCCCACTGATTCCCCCAGGGAGAAAAAAACATCACTTTCACTATGGTGTAAGCCAGGACACTGGGTTGCAAATGGCTAAAACCCAATTTGGATCAGCTTGGAAAAAAAGGGCTATTGACTAACTGGCTCAGTCAGGGCAAGGATGGAGCAGGTCTCAGGAGGCCTGGAATGAGGCCTACTCACTTTGCTGGGATGTTCTTCTCTTTGCATCTCTCAGAGCCTGATGGCATCCTTTCTTCTGCAGGCAGGCTTTGACTGTTCTGTCAAGGAAAATGACCACAGTCAGTTCAAGGTTACATTCTCATAGTTTTGTGACCAATAAGAAAATTGCATCATCTGCTACTAAATTTAGTTAAGAAAAAGTCCTGAGGAAGGACTCTGGTTGGCTCTACTTGAGTCATGTGCCCAGTTCTGGACCAATCACTGTGGCTGGAGGATGCATTACTGTGATTTTCCCAGACTGAGTCACTTGCCCAATCCTGTGGCTTGGGGGAATGAAGTACAGGGCAGACAAATATAAGAACCTCCTTGCTGGGCACTTAAGGTTTCATGTGGCAGAACTACTAGTTGGCCTTAATAACAATTTTCCCTTTTCTCTAATAAAAGTAAAAGCATTTACTGGTTACATGGCTACTTGGAATAAAAACTACATTTCCCAGTCTCCCTTCCAGCTAAACATAGCCATTGGGCTGTGAACAAAAGTAAGGTATACACCATTCAGATGGTGTTCTTAAAAAAAGAGAAACAGCCCCTATTAAATCTGGAAGCTTATGCCATAGTGAACCAAACACCTTGGATTCTATGGTTGAGAATGAGACTGTAGGAGTGGCACAGTAGAAAGTCAGTTAGAAATCTGAGTCCCTGATGTCATTTTGGGCCCAAACTGTTTACACCTGGACTGTTAGAAAAGGGGAAATAAACATCTCCCTTTTTTGAGCCACTCTTATTTCGGATTTCTGTTACATCGGCCAAGTCTATATTCAAAGTAATACATCTTGGAACCTTTACTTGGTACCCACTGCCATGGGCTGAAAACTCTCTCTCTCGTATCCAGGACCAAATTTATTCTCCTGCCATGTATACCTCCATTTAAACCCAGAAGAATCCTGCCTGTGACCAGACCACCCTTTGCTGAGAATGTGACAAGACACATCACAGGGCCAGATCTGCTCTCCCTAAGCTGAAGAGTTATTTTGATTTCTCCCTACATACTGATTCCATTTCACTGAGAAGGTTCTAAAGTGTTTTGCACTTTGGGTTAGACCAGATTCTGTGTTGGCTCAGGGGTTCCTAAAGAGAGGAGGCCACGGCTCCCTCATCAAACTGGAGACTTCTGAGTGCTGGAGCCAAGAAGAAATATAAAGCTGTGCACCTCCCATTAGGGTAAGGGTGAGCGCAGCAGACAGCCCATCTCCCTTTGAGGCAGAGAACCAGGGCACAGAGTTACTGAGAGCTAAGCAATGAAAGACTCAGGAGAAACTGCTGATAGCTGCCTCTTCTGTCACCTGGGAGTACTTCATCCCTGGGAGCTTACTCAGATCTTCCATGGCCCATTGTCCCATGGGAGAGAAAAAAAAGTACCAGCTGAGTAGGTCTTGGGTTTCTGGGATAGGGAAGAGGCAGTGGCTGGGTCATATTTGAGGTCAGTGTAGGAGATGAGGCACAGAAAATTATCAAAGGACTTTGTGACTAGTGATTCTTCATCCTCATTTCAAGCTTTTATGATTGAAGAATAATAACTGAGTTAAGCCCAGCTGGGAAATCCAGAAGGAAACATTGCCTGAGACCACAGAAGCATAGGCTGGGACTGGGCTGGGCTCTTCCTTTCTTTCTGTACTGATTGTGTTTAAGAACAATGGCGGGCAGGCCCACATCTTTCTTAGAGCCGTCCTTGGCTTCCAAGCAGCTGGCTTCACCTTGTCTTCTTTCCCTCCAAACTTTCTCCTTAGACAAGCTTCTTTAAGAGACAAGATGGTATGTCTACCCTCAGTCTGGGTCAGAAAACTTTTACAGGGCCAGTTCGACTAGCCCAGGGCCATGGGAGCTAGCAGGCCCCATCTGAACTGACAAGAAGATGACGTTAAGCTGCATCCCTGGATCGTCTCAGAGATGGAGGCAAGACCTCTGGCCCCACCTCTAAGACAATTCTCCACATTCATTTCCTTTGACACAGGCATTGGACCAAGGGAAGGCTACTGACTTTCTGAATCTCTCTCTCTCCATGGTGTACATCAAGCCTGAGGGACAAACAGGGCTGATAACATAGTGGCATGGAGGGCAGGATGCTGAGTGATGACCCTCCCCATGCATTCGACTTTGAGGAATGTGCAGCTGCTCCTGGCTGGCTGTCCATGAGATCCAGGGTCACCTCCCCTCCCACCACAACCCAGCCTACTTGCCTGCTTGCTTCACCTGCTGTACCCCACCCCTGTCCTCTTGCACAATGCACTCTGGAGCTTTGTACCACAGTCAGTCACTCTCTTATATCTTCAACCTCTTTTTAGAATGTGTCCTCCTTCTTCTGGTCCTGAGCCACAACCAAGTGGAGCCCTCCCAAGTAGAGGTTCTTTATTCTCACAGTCTCTGCACTGCAGGGCTAAAAGATGGAGTTTGTCATTATTATTCTTCAATATCATTTCCATCCCATTTTTCCCATCTGCTTGGAAAGCCTTGCACCTGAATACCCCCACTTCCAGCTATACCATCCTCTCTCCTTGTCCCTGCAGCCTTCCCATATGCTTCCTCACCCTCTGAATCCTCAGCTTCAGCTTCATCTTTTTCTTTACCCCATCTCCTGCCACTATCCTAGGCAAATAGAATGACCTATATCTATACCTTGACGTCTTACTTCCTTCACCTTCCTCTCCAGTAATTCTGATCTTAGCTATCCCCTGCTACATTTATCGCTGAAGACTCTAGGATCTCCAAAAGCCTTACCACTTCTGAAATCAGAAATTCTCACCTACCGCGATCTATCCATCTATCACCTCCCAGCCTGTCTACTCCCTGGCCCAAGTGCCCCTGCAGCAGCTCTGTGTCCTCACAGAATTCTCCAGTCCATTGATTCCTTCACTTTTCTCTATGCTCCTGCCTTCACTTCTCTCCTGGCTTGAGGACAAATAAACTGTGGTACATGCACCTGATGAAATATCATAAAAATGAGCCACAACAACATGCAACAATATGGACAAATCTTAGCAATATACAGTTAAGTGAAAACTGTAAGTCCCCAAAGACTATACAGAGAATGATATCCTTTTAATGAGGTTAAAAACAATTAATATAAAATATACATATATAATTTTTAGAAATATATATAGATGCAATAAAACTATATAAAAAGGAAATAAGGAATGTGGTACACAGGATTCAGGATGGGGAAGAGAAATGGTATGGTAATATGTGGCCAAGGTCTTTGTTTGGTGGTTTTGCAGGGTCCTATTATATAATTACAAATGACTAATTAAATAAATATAAATCATGCATGATGAGTGTGTTGGGGAACCAGAGTTATATGGAGGAGTACAATAAAATAAAGGCTCCATTAGTTATGACATTACTCTCTTGCAAATACATTGAACCTCCCTCATCTTCCCACCACTGAATTCACAACTCTCCCTGCATCTGCACTGATCTTTTCTTATTCTTGTCCCAGTTTCTTATAGCAAAAAAAAAAAAAAAAATTCCATCCCTTGTTCCCTGGATCCCTCTCTTCTAATCTTCTCAAGAACTTTGTTCCTTGGTTACACCAGCTCTCTTTGCTCATTAATCTCCCTCTCTAATGGGTCATTTCCACAAGGATAAACATGCTCTAGTCTCTCCCATTTAAAAACAAATTTCCTATATTAGTTAGGATAAAAGTTACTCTGCTATAACAAAGAAATCCCCAAAGATAGTGTATCAAAAAAGAAGAAGTTTAACTCTTGCATGAAAAGTCTAGGAAGGCAGTAAAGGGGTGATACGATAACCTCTTCTATCTGTTGCTCTGCCATTCTTAACCCTCAGTTTTCCTCCAAAATAGATGCTCCAGCCCTTGCCAGCCCTTCAATTTCCTAGCCAGAAGGAACGGGGAAAAGGGGCAGGAAAGAATATACTTATTTCCTTTGAAGGAAACATTTGAATGCATAACTGTGTCCAATCACAGCACATTGCCCTCAGACTTGGTCAAAACATACACCTACTTGCAAAAAAAGTTAGGAAATATAGTCTTTCACTGGGCAGCAATGTGTCCACTCAAACAGGAGAATGGCTATCGAGGAAAAGCTAGCAATCTCTGCCAGTCGGCACCTGTGTCCACTCAAATGAATGCATACTCTTTTTGCATTCATTAATATGGAACATGCTAATCCCCTTCAAAAGCCCCAAACCTACAAGGTCCCATCCATTACTGTAACCAGCTCAAAGTCCAGCCCCTCTTGGTGATTGTCAGAACTTTATATGAATATTGGTCCTAAGATATAGCTCCAAAGACATAGAAACTTAAAAGAACGAATTGTCTATTTGCCCCCCTCCAGCGGCCAAACACATATAGAATAGGCAGCAGGACCAGGATAATCACAATTAAAACTGCCGTTTGGAAAAAGAAAGATAAAAACAGAGTAGGAACATAGTAATTAGCAGATCCCACTGGGCAAGAATTCCAAAGATTCCCTTTCTCCCAGGGCATGTTCCTCCATTCTGATTTCCTGAAAACTCCTTTATCCACTATCCTCTGTGGCCCCTGGCTCTGCCTTCTGGGAAGTCCTTCCTTGTCTGTTTTCCTCAAGGGCTATATCTGAAGAAGGGTTTGGAAAATATGCATATGTGATATTTACATACAATGAAATATTATTCAGCCATAAAAAGGGAAAATACTAGTGTATGCTACTACATGAATAGAAAACATTATGCTTAGTGAAAGAAACCAGAAAAAAAAGATCCCATCGTCTAAGGTTTCCATTTATATGAAATATCCAGGAAGTGGGGGGACTGACTGCCAATAGATACAGGGTTTCTTTGGGGAATAATGAAAATGTTTTAGAATTGGATAGTGTCAATGGTTGCACAAGTCTGTGACCAGGCTAAAAACCACTGAATTGTATGTGTGAACTATATCTCAATAAAACTGTTATTTAAAAAAATTAGTATAATTCCAGTCTATTTGCTTCCAATTTGTCCCACAAGCAAGTAGCTCAGCCAAAAAGCTGGTCAAGACAGAGTTCTTAAGCCTGAAGACACACTTAGGTATATTTATTTATTGGCTCTATACTCTGTCCATCCTACCGTTGTTCGACTTATGAGGTGACTTAACATACTAGGCCTGAGTGGAAAAGCAACACCTTTCATCCAATGTGGGCTACCTGATGCCCATCGTCTGGCAGGGATTATTAACTGAAGACAATTGGGAAAGGCTTCTGGCCACTCTCTGACCTCCTGGGAAAGCTGCTTCTTCAGGACCCCTTTACATTGCTGCTTCAGTTTGAGGTACAAAAGCAGCTGGCTTTCTCAGCGTGTGGATTCTCAGTCAACGTAGATGATGACCATGGGCAGGAAGAGTCTCCATTACCAGACTTCTATTCACTTTCATCTCTGCTTGCAAATTGCTGTCTCTATCCTGAGTTTTTCTCTTACAGGACCTTGTTAAATGTGAGAAGATTATACTCACCAACATTTGCACCTTTTCTAACCACTTCCTCCAGAACTAGAGGCTCCATAGACATGTGAACTATATTCCAAGATATCCTAGGAGATAGTGTTACCAAACGTTTTGCATAACATGGGTCACCAGCTTTCCAAATGAAATATCTGTCCACTGTCTCACAATAGCACAATGCCTCATATTTAAAATTTTGCCACATTGACACTCCACTTCTTGATATCAAATTCTATGTTAATCAAATATGGTTTAGACTGCTGTAACAAAGAGACTTCAAACTGCATTGACTTAAACAAAATAGAAGTTTGTGTTTCTATCATGCCAGTTGATAGTTCAGGGCTGATATAGTGGTTTAGTGTTTTGAAAAACTCAGGCTTCTTATATCTTTTTCTTCACTATTTTCAACACATTGCTTCCATCACACAGTCTAAGATTACTTCTGTCACAGGTTACTCAGGAAACAGACTCTGAGGCAGAGATTTGCAGACAGGCATTTTATTGGGGAGTGCTTCTGGGATAAACCTTCTCGGACAGGCGTGATGGAAGTAGGACTGGGCAAAGGGCAGAGTTGAGCTGTGACGCAGTCACAGCAGAGGACTCAGCCAATCCCGCATGAGCTCTGGAGCTGGGATAGCCTTAAAAGTTGTCTCAGTTAAGGAAAGGAGCTGGGCTTGTTATCCCACCAGTCACTGGATACCGGTCCCCATTAGAGACCTCCAGGGAGGAGGCATAACTTTCTTGGGAAAAACTCAGCTGAGCTGTGAGCAGACAATACTCTTGGCAATTGGGGAAAGGAACACCTCAGTACTGAAGGGGCTATCAGGCAGTCTCCGCTAGTATCCACTGCCACAGTGTCCATTAGAGCATTTGCAGTTCTCACCACCAGGTTTACCCATCCAGTGGGAAATGGAAAACTCCAACACTGCCTCTACTCATATTCCTTTGGCCAGACTTAGCCACATGGTTGCACCTACCTGGAAGAGCCATGTGCTCAGCGAAAAACTCAAAAAAGAAAGCAAAAGTGAATATTGGAGTCATTGGAGTCCCTGCCACATGTCCCTTGATTTCGTGTCCATCTCCAGCCATTGTCTCATTTGTCTGTTCTTCCTCAGAAATTGGCTTCCTCCTCCACTTCTGTATCTGTATTTGCTCCAGAAAACCCAACTGACATCTCCTCTCGGATGTTGTGTTGATCTTATTGGACTGTCTCTCTCAGTTGCATGAGAAAGTATTCAAATTAGCTCCCAGGGAAACAAACAAACAAAAAGTTTATTAGTTCATATAATGAATTAGAGTGAATCTAGCTTTAGGCATGGGTCAATCCAGAGGTTTAAATGATGTTACTAGAACTCCATCTCTCTCCATTTTCTGACTCTGTTTTCTTCTGACTCAACTTCTGGCTGTCTCATTCTATGTGGTGGCAAAGATGCCACTGACAGCTCCAGACTCACGTTTCTTAATAGCTCACAAACTCAGAAAGGGTACAACTCTCTCTTCCTCAGTGTTCCCCAAGTGTCTGTGTACCCACCTCCAGGCCAACCTCTGTGCCCAGGGGGTGGGAGCTCTAATTGTCCAGCCTGAGTCATGCTCCACTATGTGCTGTGGGAAGTAAAGTCATGTGTGTGATAGCCCAACCAGAAACACTTGCAGTGGGGAAGAGAAAGTGGGGTTCTACTACTAATGAAAAAGAAAGAGATGTTGATATTAGGTTATCTCCTGGGCATCTAAAACTTAACTGTCTACAACTGAACTCTTGGTTCCCTTCCCAGTCCCAAATATGTGCTGTCTCCACTCTTCCCACATGGTAAATGGCACCTCTATCTACCCAGCTGCTCAGGCCAGAAACTCGGGAGTCATCCTCACATCTCTTTCCCTCTCTTCCCAGCATCCCAACCTCGCCTACAGATTCTACCATCCAGTCGCTCTTGAGTCAGCCCCCTTTGCTCCATCGCCAACGTGTCACCCAGCCTCCCATGATCTCCCCCTATCTCTTCATGTTCGCTTTCACTCTTGCTGCTGTTCTTTACATGGCAACCAGAGGCATCTTCTTGAAGCCTACAAATAATACTGTATATGACATGATAACTAAGGGTGTACCTGGAGGAACAAATGGACCTCAGTGTAAAGTATTCAATTTTTATTTTCCATTGGGTAAGTCCCAAACTAGAATTCACCTGTTACTTATCACAGTATTCGCCACTTGAAGACTTGTTCAGCACCTGTTTCTTCCCCTAAACTGAAAGCTTTGGGAGGGTAGGGGTCTTGCCAGTCACATATCCCACTGCATCCCAGCCAGTTTAGAGCACACAGCCTTGGGGGCTTGGTGAAATCAAGATGATGTTCTTGGGATGGGTGGGAGGGAGTCTCGGAGCCAACTGCTTACTCCACTGCACCTCAGATTTTCCAGAGAGCTGAGTCCTGGGACGGGTAGGAGACAGCAGAGCCTCCCTCGGAGCTCCCCATATTGGAAAGAATAAGAGGGATGAGGAAATCCAGAGAAAAAGGGAGCTAGGGACAGCAGGAGGTAGGCTCAGGGTAGGAGAGGAAGAGAAATCATTCTTGTCAGATGGTCTGGGGGCTTCCCTAACACACTGGCTCAGAGGTGTTGCAAGCCAAAACCACCTGCCTTGTGCTGTGGCTTCCTCAGTCACTAGGAAGAAAGTGGGGGACACTCAGCTGGAGGCCTCACAATCAAGAGCCCCCACAGTCCGCCCCCAGCACCCAAGTCAATGTTTAACAGTGGCCCGAGCCCAGGAATGTTCTATTGGGACATGCAGTTACGAGGGTTGGGTTACAGCCCTAGCACTGGCAAGGGCTCAGTGGCAGGAGATAAGAAAGTGGCACCAGGAAGGGTTGTGTGTATGCTAAATTATGGGCTCCCAGCACACCCCCAGGGCTGGCTCACAAGGCTTCCATTGTTGGGGTCTGGCTCCCAGCCCATCACCAGCCAGATAGGAGCTGCTGTTCTGACAAAGCAAGAAAAGCACACCCCGAGTTCGTACAGATGCCGTTACCCCATCCTTATCAGGCAGAGGGAAGGGAGCTTGCAAAGCTAATGTTGATTCAGAGAAAAAAGGAAAGGAATATTAGCAATCATGGCAAAAGTCAGTTCCGGCAGCTGGGGTGGGGGTCAAAAGAGCTAGTCTGGCCAGCTGGGGTTTTTATACTGAGCAGCTGGAGGCAGAGGTTGGACAGTCAGGAGCGGCTAGCGGGTGGGGGAAGAGGCCTCCTGGTGCGCCCAGCCCTTTACTGGGTGCAGAAGCCAGGCACATGTACTCTGTTGTCTAGGACTTAAAGTCTAGCTAGGAAAACATGGTTCATCTCTTAGTCCAACATAATCCAGAGCCCACTGTGTGAAGTCTCTATAGGTGCTGGAGATTCTTGCGGTTGACATTCTAGTGGAATGTACCTGAAAATAAAGAGTTCTGAAGTACCTAGGGGAGAACATGGTGGAAGGGAAAAAAGGGAAGGGGGTGGTGGTGCTCTGGGCTGGCCAGTCAGGAAAGGCACTGAGGCTGGGAGCTGAGGGAGTAGCGACGATTATTACCAGGACGCCGTGTGAATCTCAGCTCCTTTCCTGGCTTGCAAGGAGCTTTGTCTCAGTGAGCCACAGTTTCCAGATCTTAAAATGGGGATGACAAGAGAAACTCGTCAAACTTTCCATTAAAGGTGGAAAGAGAACACATGTAAGTACTGAGCACAGTGTCCAGCACAATGGCATATAGTAAATCTGTATCACAAAGGTGAGTGAGGCTCGGCCACTACTTGTAGGTGGCTAGCAGTCTATCGTGGGAGGGAGGACGTGGAAAAGGTGGGATGGACCCAAGCGGGGTGGTGGGTTAGGAATGCATTAGGTGGTGAAGAGTGTAGAAGGAAAGGAAGAACATGAGCGAGGGAATGACAGCCCCAAGGAACCCAGCCTGTGGTGGGGGTGGGTAGGGCCATTCATATGCCTCCCAACCCCCGACACAGATGAGAACTCCACAAACAGTAACTGTGATCACCATTTAAAAACTGGACTGCCGTTTTGGCAAGTCTTAAAATACAGATTTGGAAGAAAAGAGCACTTTAAGGATAAAAAGTCCCTAGAGTATGTCTGTAGAATCTGCTATTCCCAAAGCAGTGAGTAAAGAAGCCCATTCAATAAAAACTAGACGTTAATTAAGAGGAAAAGAAATGGACTGGGTGCAAGGCTGGTTGCTGGGAAACCAGCTGATTAGAAAGGGGCCGTGGGGTGAACTCATGTCCTGTGCATGCTCGTCATGTGCCAGTGTGAGTCTGAAACAAAGCTGCCACAGGCAGACAAGGCCTGGAGAATCAGGGAGTCCTATTAATCCACTAGGGCTGCCATAGAAAATACCACAAACTGGGTCCCTTAAACAATAGACTGTTATTTCTCACAGTTCTGGAGGCTGAAAGTCCAAGATCAAGGTGCCAGCTGATTGGGTTCCTGATGAGGGCTCTCTTCATGGCTTGTAGACAGCCGCCTTCTCGCTGTGTTCTCATATGGCCTTCCCTCTGTGCAGGTGCAGAGAGAAACCTCTCATGCTTCTTCCTCTTCCTATAAGGACACATTCCTATGGGATTAGGGCCCTATCCTTATGACCTCATTTAACCTTAATTACTTCCTTAGAGGTCCCATTTCCAAAAACAGCCACACTGGGTGGCTTCGATATATGTATTTGACAGTGAGGTGGGGGGAGGGGGACACAAACATTCGGTCCTTAATAGAGGCCTTCTTTAGTATGCAAAGAAATAAGGCTTTCCCTGGAGTTAGCAGAACAGACTCACAGATTTAGTCCTCCTCTTGGGGCGATTAATGCCGACAGCACAAGAAGAGCTACAGATGGCCCATTGCTCCCTGGGAACTCTGAGAATAGTTCCCAAAGAAACTCTTAAATCAGAATAAGGAAAAGAGTTAGCTTCTGCAATTATTTATTATCAGCTGGAACTTGAAAATTCCGGACTACGCGTAGTATTTCGTATTTCTCTAAATTTTAAACATTGGTGAGTAGCAAATCTTTATGCTTCTTAATTTAGGAAAAGTTGTAATTACAAGAGAAGTTCACGAGGATAGAAAAAGAGCATACTGTGTTGCATTTCTTAATTACGAAATCTTAGAAACTCTTAACTGGTTGGTTCACATTATATAAATGTTGTTGCTGTTGTTATTCATGTGGTGACTGTCATGTGAATAGCAGGTGTGGTACTTGCCAAAGAAGAAAAATAGACCTTAATAGAGCCTATTATATACTTGTTATTTTATATACACCATCTTATTCAATCTTTCTAACAACCCTGAAAAATTAACATTAGTCTCATTTATTAGTTGGTTTGTTTGTTTTAAGAAAAGTTTAGGTGGATTTACCCCCATTTTACAAAGCAGGAAACTGAAGCTCAGAGGGGGGTAAGTAAGTGGAGATAATTCGGCTAGTAAGTGATAGAGCCAGGATTCAAACTCCAGTGTTTCTAAAGCTGATCCCCATGTCCATTACATTCTTTGCTGCCTGAGTCTTGCAAACCCAAACCCAAATGAAGTATAACAGATGACATGCACACAAGCACCCAGCCACTTCACCCAGTTGTATGTGCACACGCTCGTGCACACTCAGGTCTGTGCCTGACCATAGCCCCCTTCCTCATGTCCAGCCACAGTTAACTACCTAGGTCCCAGCTGGGGACTATCTAGTGAAAGGGAGGATGTCAAGATGATCCCCCAGCACAAGGTCAAGGTATCATACCTGCCTTCTCCCCTTCTAAGTACCAAGCACTGATTCTGTAAGCATGGGTCCTTCTTTGCCTCAGACTTTTATACAAAACAGAGGCTACACACACAGTTTGAGTTTCCCATGTCTCTATCTGTCCAATCTTGCATGCTGGCCTTGTATTTCAGATAAACGGTGAATACTAATAATAATAAGAAAAATATTGCATCATTTTATCTGGTAAATTTATGCTCAATA
The DNA here is from genome assembly GCA_028627145.1 of Eidolon dupreanum. Taxonomy (NCBI): domain Eukaryota; kingdom Metazoa; phylum Chordata; class Mammalia; order Chiroptera; family Pteropodidae; genus Eidolon; species Eidolon dupreanum. The sequence goes on from CM053515.1 coordinate 82,696,711, forward strand.
AATCTTTATCGCATTCATTAATATAAGGATGAGCAAAAAGCAGAGAGATAGGAAAAGTCATTGTATTTGGAAGAAAGCAAGCAAAATCATTTTTCTGGAACCTGAGACATGTGCAAATCTGTCAGAGAGTAAAATGAGAAAAGCTCAGTACTCTGGTGCTCAGAGCAGGTCCTTGTACTTAACAAGTACCAATCAACAGTGATTGAGAGACTGACTAGATGAACAGATGTGTGAGAGGGTGGTATTAAATGCCAGAAAAAGTAGTGAAGATGTCAAAATAGAAACGGAAGGTGTGGTGGTGACAGTGGCTTTGGTCATAGGGTATTTGAGAGGGTCAAGTGGCCAGTAGGCTGCAGCCTTCACACTCTCAAAACTTAAACTCTCGGAGAGGCCGCATCATTATTTAATGAGGAATCGAAAGTCTCCTCCCAAGCGCTCAGGGGCCATGCCCTCCTCAGGCAGGGGCAGCTTCGGGGCAGCCGGGCCAGCCCAGGCCATGGAGGCTTTCCTAGGCCAGCAGGCCCTGCCACCTTCTCGGGCCTGCACTTCCACCACAGGCCTCAGCCTGGTGTGATACCCAAGGGCAAGACAACTGCAAATCCAGATTCTCCTCTCTCTGCCCAGAGAGCAGAGGGGGTCCCCAATGCCCCTGGGGTCCCTGCAGGCAGGAGTCACATCACCCTCTTAGAATAGGGTTCTCTCAGGCCTCCTTATGCAGAACGTAGCCTCTGGGGAGTCTCCCTAACCCTCTGAAACAGACACTGGGCTCCCAGCTCCAGGCGGCCAGGCAGCATTGTGCGGAGAGGGAAGAAATAGGCCCCCATTGTGCCCCTGGGCCTGGCAGCACAATGGGAGCCTGTGTCATGCCAGCAGCTGTACATTGCTCTGACTGTGGTGAACACCAGCCTTGGAGAAGCACACAGCCTGGGGGACCACGTCTGTTTCATGTGACTACCGGTGGGACCTGTTGGCTGGCTCTCTGTGCCTGAGGGATGATGGCATATGTCTGTGGTATACTGGCTGTCTCTTGCAGTGCATATACGTCTGACCCAGTGCAGGCAAGTGGGTGTGCTGGTGTGTCTGCATGTGGCGACACACGTGTGTGCGTGGGGCTGGCTGGGTGAGACTGCAAGTTTATACACATGTAGGCCTGTGGGTGTGCACTGAGTACAGATAATGCCTCTGAGCATGTGGTGGCACACGTGCCTAGGTCTTCTTTGCCTAAACAGGATGTCTTCCCTAAGCACTAGTCCAGGGAAGGTAGAACTGGCTGCAAAGCTTCCTTTGGAGAAAAGTACCAGAAGATCGAGACCAAAGCTCTGTTCAACTGAAACTCAAGCTCCGCACAGACACGCACAGACTCCTCAGGGCGAGGCTGCCAACTTCACTCGGCTCCTTCCCATCACTCCTGGCCTCTCCCTCCTGCTGTTTTCCTGCATCCTGGATGATCCTGGACCCTCATCTGGGTTGGGGATCCCAGACAAGTAGAGGCAGGTGGAATGGCAAGAATGGCTGAAGCTCTTCCAGGTTCAGGATGTTCCTCAGGGGGCTGAGCTGCCCAATTTGCATCCCTACCATCCCAACCCCCACGAATCCCAGCCCAGCCATCCAGCCTGCCTTACCAACCTTGCTGGAATCAGGAAATGAGATTTCAAGTCCCTTTAACTAAATCTAAGAAATATTTACAGAGAATCTTCCAAGCACAAGGCTCTGTAATGCTGGGAGCAGTGGAGGGAGGCCCTTTGCCAGGTCCTGCCTCCCAAATGACTCCAGGTTAAGGGCAATGAAGCCCCACTTTAGGGCTTTGCTCCCTACCAGCACCCACTGCTGCTGCCTGCATCGCAGTCCCCATCTCCCCTCAAACAGCCTGGTGAGAGGGCATTCAAGGGGCACACTGGTGGCCTCTTCCTATCTCTGGACTTCTGTCCTCACCCTCCAGTGCTCAGAGGAGGGAGAGGGCAGAGAACCCCTGTCCCGCTTAGGAGATGATATCAGCAGCTTGGGAGCCTGGGCTTGCTTTCTGATTAGAAGAAAGAGCTATTGCTCCTTTAAAGGGGGGGCCTCCTGCCTTCATAGTCCAACCCACAGGCAAGTGTCTCTCAGCTTATCCTCCGAAGCTCCCTCCCTGAATCAGTATCCAAAGCAAAAAGTGCAATATGATGCTCTGGGTGAGCCATTAAAGTTTTGTTTTGTTTTGTTTTTAATCTAGAAATTTAAGAAAGACTTATCAAATAGTTGATAAATGGATTGACACTGTGCCCTCCTGACTCAGTCCCAGTTTCATACTATCCTAAGTCCCAGAAGAGACTCTAGGAATCCTGCGGATGAGAGCAAGCTCCCCTGTGTGGGTCTTTGTGGGGCACCTTCCCACTTTGGCTCACTTTCAGCGAATGGCTTTGTTTATTACTGTGTAAGTGCTTGGGTATATCACTAGTGTGGATGGTTTTATAAAAATGATGCTTTAACAGAAGAATATTTTCATACTTTGTAAATGAGAGGAATGTAACAGAAAAGTTTTTCTTAGCTCACAGATCTTCTGGGAATCAAATTTAAAGACGATTTGTGAATTTTTCTTTTACAGAAAGATGAATGGATTCTAGATTCACTCACCTTTCCTATAGTAAGTGGCTGTTAGTAGTGTTCAACCCCAGAGGACATTTCAGACAAAAATAGTGAGTTCTAGCAAACTATAGGAGACATTTTAACAATAAGTGATAAAGGAACAGCTTTTCAAATAAAATGTATGCTAAAGAGAGAGCGCTTTGAAAATGGTTATTTGGAAATATTTCCATCATCTTCCTGTGGAAAAAAAAAAAAGCACAAATATTTTCATCGTATTGAAAACTATGTAAATATGTCACCTATTAAAAACTCTACACAGTTAAAAAATAAGCTTAGAAAATTTTCTAAATAAGGAACTTAAAAGAATTTTCAATCTTTGTTAAAAACACAAAACCACGAAACCTTCCAATTATTTTGTAAGAATAGCTGTTTGAAATCAGGATAGGTGGAAATTTGCTAGCTAAATGTCAATTAAATCGCACAATGGATGGATGGAAGTTAAATATAAATGTCTTGATTTAATGGGCACAGTGAACGATACAGACCTATCATTTGGCAAAGTATCTCTTATAGCTATGGACATTATGAATACCAAGACTCAAAATAAATTGAATCAGCTATTCAAATTCCTGTATCATGAAGTATTACAAAAGATTTAAAATGTAATGCATGTGATCACAGACAGAATAGTGAACATTTTAATAGAAAGAACTTTAATAGCATTCCTGAGCCCATGGATCAACCCAGCTAGAGTCTGTCCTACTTCTGGACTCCCTGTTACATGAGCTAATAGATATCCTTGTTCTCTTACGTCTGATAATAAAGAGACTCTTTCTAACTTTTTCTCTAAACCAACTCAAATCAGAATTCCTATGACTTGCAGCTGAAATCTGCCTGGGCTACCACTTCAAATTGGCCTGTCTGTCCTAAGGCTACTTCCAGCCTCAGGGCTTCATATGAAGTGGTTCCTGGGGCGGGGCCACAGAGTTGATCCCAGGGACAATTTGTGAAATTGGGAGCTATCATGTTCACAGCAGCCAGGCAGTGTGGAATCACCCTCCTTACCAGATCTGTGAGAAAACAGGAAAACCTTCTAAGACTGCTCTAGCCCCTGACCTAATAATAATGATGATGATAACATAAAATAGCTAATATTTATTGAGCATTTACTATATGCTAGGCTCTATTCTTAATGCTTTGCACATGTCATTTAACTTCAGCTTCCAAACAATCTGATGAGGTAATGCTATTGTTATCCCTGTTTTCACATGTGGGCACTGAGGTATAGAGAATTTGTCCAAAGTTATAGAGCTTGCAAGCATCAGAGCTGGTATTTGGACCCAGGTTGTCTTGGTCTGGGGTCTTCTTAACCACTAGATGGCCCTGATCCTTGTGTTCTTGCTTAATAATAGAGAGATTCTTTCTAACTTAAGTGATCCCCTGCTTAGAAAAATTTCTGCTTTTTGAGCTTACTTATAACAACCCATAAAACTCATTCTATCTGGTAGTAACAACAATAACACCATCCACCCATATTTAAGGACATAAATTCCAAGCTTGGAATTTTGCATCTTGAAGAGAACAGATACCCCTGATCCACTTCTCAAAGGACCATCAAATAGCAACTCAACAACTGCCCCAAAGTCTCTTCTAAAGATCCATGACAATCTCCCCAAAAGAGGACTTCCAAATGTTGCCACTCCAGTGTGAGAGCTCCCGCACCTTATGAATCATTGCAAAGGCTGGAAATCATTTTCCAGTTAAGGCTGGAAAAGGATGTGCATATAGAGAGGCCGCATAACATTATAGCCAATAGCTCTGGAGTTGGGCTACCTGGGACCAATCCTGGCTGGCCACTCTCTAGCTGAGCAAACTTAGGCTAGTTATTTAACCTTCTTACGCCACAGTTTCACCATCTCTAAAAGAAGGAAAACAACAGTTTGTACATCATATGAATGTTAAGAAGACTAAATTAGTCAATATTTGCAAAGCATTTAAAACAGTACCTGGAAGAGTATTTGAAGAACTCTTACAACTCAATAGCAAGAAGATAAACAACCCAATTAAAAAACAGGCAAAAAATTAAACAGATGTTTCATTATATAAAATATATAGATAAGAGATGCTCGATCTCATTAGTAATTAGGAAAATACAAATGAAAACCCTAAGGAGATACCACTGCATATCCACTAGAATGGCTACAATTTTAAAAACTGACAATACCAAGAGTTAAGGAAAATGTGAAGCAATTAAAACTTTGATATGCTGCTGGTGGGAGTACAAAACAGTACAGCCACCTAGGAAAACAGTTTGGCAGTTTCTTATAAAGTTAAATATTCATGTAGCAGATGATTCAGCAATTCTACTTCTAAGTATTTACTCAAAAGAAATAAAAATACATGTGCACACAGATATCTGTATGCAAATGTTTATAGCAGCTTTATTCACAACTGCCCCAAATTGGAAACAACCCAAATGTCCATCACCTGGTGAAAGGAGAAACAAACTGTGGTAAGTTCATACAATGGAATACTACTTAGCAATAAAAAAGAACAAACTACCCATATACACAGCATGGATGAAGCTCAAAAGCAATATGCTAAATGAAAAAAGCCAGACACAGAAGATTGCATATTGTGATTCCACTTATAGGATGTTCTGGAAAAAAGGCAAAATTATGGGGACAGAAGTCAGACTAGTGATTCCTGGGGTTTGGAAAAGGGAAGTGACTGAAAAAGTACATGAGGGAACTTTCTGGCGTGATGAAAATATTTTATATATTGGTTGTGATGGTAGTTACATTCCTGTATAAATTTGTCAAAACTCATCAAACTATATTCTTGAAAAATGAATTTTACTGTATGTAAATTATATTTTAATGAACCTGATATAAGAAAACAGTGCTTAGCACATAATGCTACATAAATATTTAATAAAGTAAATATTTTAAAGCATAGAAAAAGTCTAGAAGTATGCACCCAAAATCTTATCAGAGATAATTTCCAAGTGGCAAGATTATTGTGATTTTTTAACTTTCTTCTTTCTGTTTTCTGTATATAAAAGTAAACAGAGGCTCTTTTAAAAAAATAGAAATCAAAAAACTAATTCTAAATCCATATGGAAGTGCCAAGGACCTAGAACAGCAAAAACGACTTTTGAAGAACAAAACTGAAAAACAAACACTGCCTGATTTCAAATTTTATTATAAAGCTATACGAGATCAAGATGGTGCTATATTGCCATAGAGACAAATGGATCAATGGAATAGAATCGAGAGACCTGAAATAGACTCATACTTACATGGACAAGCGTTTTCAACAAAAGCACAACGGCAGTGCAGTGCAAAAGGGATAATCTTTTCAATAAAAGGTGCTAGAACAATTACATATCCATAAGCAAAAAAGCAAACTTCTATCTATACTTTGTACCATATGCAAACTTAACTCAAAATGGACTATAGACCTAAGTGTAAAACCTAACGCTGTAAAAAATCTAGAAGAAAAGCTTTTGACCATAGAGTAGGCAAAAATTTCTTAGATACAGCAGCAAAAGCATGATCTGTAAAAGAACAAATTGATAAATTGGACTTCCCCAAAATTAAAAACATCTGCTCTTCATGCTGTTAAAGAATGAAAAGAGGAACCACAGGTTTGAAGAAAGTATTTGCAAATCATGCATCTGATAAAGGACCTATATCCAGATATATAAAGAACTCTCAAAGCTTAAAAAACAAAACAAAAACAAAACATTTGAAAAATAATGAATATAATATTTGAGGTAGCACTAACATCTATTAAAATGGCCAAAACGGTAAAAAATACTAAGGCTGTGGGGAAGGAGTGAGCACTCATTGACTTGAGTTGGGGCAGCTGCTCAGCTTAAGAAATAGGTCTCTTTTTAAGCTTTGCCATGTACCTGAACTCTATCCAGAATGCAATATTCAGACACTAGGTGTTTCTCCCTCCCCCTTGTGTAATATAATCACATATATAATCTCATGCTTTTCTACTTATATAGTTTCTATGTACACAAAAGTTATATTAAATAAAGGTATTGTTCACGGTTTTATTTGAAAAAAAAGTTTTGGCTATACTAAGCTTTGGCAAGGATGTGGAAGAACTGGAACTTGTGAACATAGATGGTGAGAACGCAAAATGGTACAACTACCAAGCACTTTGGAAAAGTTTTTGGCAGTTTTTTAAAAAGGTAAACATAGTCTATCATGTGATGCAGCCATTCCACTTCTAGGTATTTACCCAGAGAGATGAAAGCATAGGTTAATAAAAAGACTGATTCATGAATGCGCATAGCAGCTTTATTTGTAATAACCAAGGACTGGAAACAACCCAAATGTCCATCACTAGGTAAATGGATAAACAAACTATGGTAGATCTATACAATGGAATATTACTCAACATTAAAAAGGAATTAACTAAAGGAATTAACTACTGATACATGCTACAACACAAATGAGTCTCAAATATAATTATGCTGTGAGAAGTCAGACAAAAAAAGAATATTGTATAATTTCATTTATATAAAATTCTAGAAAATTCAATTTTCTAGAAACAGAAAGCAGATTGGTGATGGAGAAGGGGTGGGAGGAAGGAATTTCACAGGAAGAAACTTTTAGAGTGATGGAAATGTACATTTTCTTGATGGTGGTGATAGGTTTCAAGGATGTATAAATATGTCAAAACTTATCACATTGGACACTTTAAATAGTGAAGTTTATTACAGGTCAATTATACCTCAATAAAGCTATTAAAATAAACAGAGATTACTTTTGTAACACAATAAATTTCTTAAAAGGCAGAAATATGAGACTAAGTATATTGTATATTATACATACATATTTTTGTGGTTAGTTACTGTGTGGCCCTATTTAATATTTCACATACTATTTAGAAACTTTGTAATATATAGATTATAGGTATATCATTACAGTTACTTGAGTTTGGTTTTGTGGTCAGCTCTATAAAAATTTGTAAATCAGGCCTTCAGCCAGAAACATAATCCTGTATCATAATACTGTTTCTGTGGGAAAATCAGAATTGGCTTATATTACATTGACATGGTTCCTTTTCGCTGCCCCCAGACTCTCTCTTCTCAAATCCATCTTATATACTGTTGCCAGACAATTTTTTTTAAAAAAAGAGATCATGTTACTTCCCTGTTAAACCCCTCAGTGGTTCCAAATGGTAGAGTTTAAGCTCCACAGCATGACATTCTAGGTCCTTCACAACTAGCCCCATCTACCTCACCAGGCCCTCTCTAGGACCGCCCCTCCCTTTATGCGTCTGACCCATTTGTCAGGTGTTTTCAACACTTTGAGACTTTGCTCAAATTGTCTCATTGTCAGGTATGTCCTTCCCTTTCACCTCACTTGTGCATCTGGAAAAATCTCTCATCCTTCAAGATTCATTTCAAATATCACCCCCTCTTGAGAGTCTTCCAGAGTCCCCCCAAACAAAACGAATTACTCTTTTTACTGCACTCTCATAGCACCTTACATATACGTCTACTAGAGCACATATTTCATTGTATTGCATTAGTCAGGTTAGAGGCTAAACCACTATAACAACAACACCGACAACAACAACAACAAACAGACAAAAAAAAACCTTCCTTAATACCAGTGGTTTGAACAAATTTATTTCTCTCTCACATAAAAGTCCTAAGTGACATGCTGGTTCAGCTCTGTGACGCTGGGATCCAAGCCCCGTCTATCTCATTGCTCCATCACCCTTAGAGTTTTGCCCTCTTGTGCATGGACCAACACGGCTCTCCAATGTGTCTACCTTCCAGCCATCAGGACAAGGGGAAGAGGGAGGGAAGAGCATCTCCCGCCTTTAAACAATATGACCCAGAACTTGTACCATCTCTTTGTTCATATCCCATAATTTAGTTACAGCCACATATAACTTCAAAGGAGACTGGGAAATGCAGCTTTAGCCTGGGTGGCCATGTGCTCCACTAAAAGTTCGGTGTTAGTCTACGGCCATGCCACTCTGAACAAGCCCGATCCCATCTGATCTCGGAAGCTAAGCAGGGTCAGGCCTGATTAGTGCTTGGATGGGAGACCACCTAGGAAGACCAGGAGCTGTAGGCGTAAAAAATGAAAAAAAAATAAGGGACTGTAAGCTGATAAGGTCCTTGCAATCTGTGAGGTCAACGAAGGGTTGCCTCGCCTAAAAAAAAAAAAAGAAAAAAAGAAGTCAGGTGTTATATTACTATGAGAGGAAAGGGAAAAATGGAAATGGATCTAGGGATAAATTAGAAGTCTCTGCCACAGTCCACCCCCTTAGCCACCCAACTATCTGTGATCACCTTTCTTTTTACAAATAAAATAAAAACACTGCCTTCCAAGGCATACAGCTTCAAGTACCATGCCATCTTGTACCCAGCACCTTAATCAGGTCTGGTTGTGGTTACCTGTGGTCTGGGAACCAACACACTAAAAGACAAGTTACCTGCCCCCTGACCTTCCCCCAACACACAATGATAGAAAAAGAACCACATACCCCAATTTAAAAACAGTCACTCTTATTCAGAAAATAAAACAATGGGAACTACACAGATGTGGCTCCAGTCCATAGCAATTACCAAAGCATGCCAGTGAGAAGTTATAAAGACTTCTTGCCCTTCTGTTTTCTAGAAGTAACTCCCTTGTCCACTGTGCTCCTTGGCCCCTGGTTTGCCCTCTGAGAAACTATTAGTAGGTCATTATCTTCCATAACCACATCTGAAGTGGGCATTGAAGAATATGCCTCTCTCGGGCTTCCAGCTATTTGCTTCCAGTTAGTAACTCCAGCCAAAGGTCTTGTCCTGACAGAGTTTGTCAGGCTGAAAACTCCGGCTGTATTTTTCCTGGCTTCTGTGCTCTGCCCAGACCCCTCTCTAGGCCTAATGGCTATTATCTTCAGGCCATCTGAGACAATAAGCTTGGGTGGAAAGGGAACACCCTTAATCCGATCTTGGCTGCTGGGCTGGCTCTCATTGTCTGGCAGAGAATTCTTAACTACAAAAGCTTGAGAAAGGCTCAGGGCCATAGTCTTAACTCCTACCAAGGCTGTCTTTTCAGAGCCAGTTTAGGTCACTGCTTCCATTTGGGATGCAGAAGCAGTTGGCTTTTACAACTCTCAAGTCTCCAAGTTTCCATACTCTCAGTTACTCTAGATTGCAGACAGCAGGTACAGGCGCCCCCTTAGTAGAACTGTATTCTCTTCCATCTCTGCTTACACACTGGCTAGATCTAACCTGAGTTCATTTCTCTTTTCTAGAAATCTGCTGAATGTAGCAAGAAGCGGTCAGTACTTACCAGTTATTGAGTTCTAGAGTGAGTTACAGGCTCAGAGAACATGTGATCTTCCTGTCAAGGTATCAGTCACAGATGCCAGTTTTGCTAAATCTTCTGCCAGAGCATAGCAAGGGTCACCGACTTTCCAGTCTACATATCTGTGTCTGTTCTACCTAACTCTGAAGCCAATGCCACATATGTGAGTATTTTTATGACAGTACTCTACTTCCAGGCAGGCTAAATTAATTATGAGATCGATTTTGGCACGTGTAACTGAGAGATCAAACATAACAGCAGTTCAAACAAGATGGAAGTTTATTTTTCTCTCATGAGAGAGTCTAAACTGGTATGATGGTTCTGCTCTGCAAAGTCATAAGGGTTCTGGACTTCTTTTGTCTTGTTTCACTACCCAAAGAGGGTGTCTGCATCCACATGGCCCACCATGGCTCACCCTCAAATTCTCATTCCAGTGAACAGGAAGGGGGAAAGGGGAAGAGAGTGTAATCTAGAAGTTGTACACACATCACTCCTGTTCACCTCTCTCTGGACATATGGCTATACTTAGTCAAAAGGGCGGCCATGACATACAGTCTTTATTCTGGGCTGTTCTATCACAATAGAGAGAGGAGGAGGAAGTGATGCAAGGAGATAAGTAGTTATCTCTGCCGTAGCCTATCTCCTCTTGAGAGAATTCTTTAGGGACAAGGACCTCGTCTTACCATCTGCATCATCCACAGGCCCAGGGCCCAGGGCCCAGCACAAGATCAGTGGCTATATATGTCCAACTTTAATTTTCCAAGACCACAACCCAATCTCATTATAATGGACATTTGTAGCATGATTTCTGTTTGAAAGACACCTGCACCAACATAGCCCAGGTGTCCCTACCCTGTGTGTCTTCAAGTTCTCCAGCCTTGTGGAATCACCTCCTGTGCCTAATACTTTTGAGGGCTTTCTGAAGCAGGCAATTTGTTTTTCTTGACTCAGTGTGCCTCCCTGAGGTATCTTTGCTCGTCACCATGACCCTCAGCCCTATGCCTGTGGTCCCCTCTCAGACTGCCTCTTCCTAAGCAGATGCCAGTCTCCTCCTTTCTCTCTCCCAATGTACCAAGAACCCAAGGCTCATGTATACTGCAGATGTTTAATCAAGTTCAGGAGTAATGAAGGGTGAATACAGCATAGAGTGCAAAACAACATCAAATTCAAGGTCACATAGCACATCCTCAAAATGTGTTGGTCATTCCCTACCACACAGAATTTCTCCTTGATAATGTTCCTATGTTAGTCCCTACTCTGCCCCACATGGTATTTTTCCAGCCTTCTCTCCAGATACCCAATATCTCTCTATTTTTACCTATTTTTGGGTCCCTTGAGCATTCCCGTGAGCTGCCCTCGCAGCCTCACCACGCCCCTCACTGTGTCCTGTAGCCAGTTCAGCTCTTGCTCATCTCAGCCTCACCCTATAGGTGGCTCAGGAGCTCTCAGTTGTCTCAATCCCAAAGGCCCATCACTGTGTTTCAGTAAGCAAAAAGGCCATCAACCCCAAGGTGAGAAAAGGGCACATTGCATTTGACTTTTAAACAGTCCCTTTGTTTTCTCCCCCACTCTAAGTACTAAATATAGTTTGGATCCTCAAAATCCACAGGGGAGCAGAAGTGAGGCACTTGAGGCCCAAAGGTGTTAAGCCACCGTCCAAAGCCACACAGGGGGTGACAGACAGGGCTGGCCCACAGGTTAGGCTCCAATGCCCTTGCCTGAGGAGTGGCCACATTGTCTTGGGGCATCTCTCTGTGCTCTGTGACATGAATCTTATTTCTCCTGTGTACAGCTCCCAAGAGATAGTGGGCCCACAGTGGCCACATTCAGGGCCCACCAGTCTTGCTACCCGACTGAAATGGTTGCTATGCACAGGGTCAACGACTTCAAAGATGCTCTCTCCCTGGGTGCATCCTACTTAACACTCCCCAAAACACACCCGCTGGGACGGCAGCCTCAAATTCCCAAATGCCCCGTCTCCACCCTCTGGCAGGGCTGGGTCCAACACCACCAGGGCAGGGGAGATGGTGGGGAAGAAGAGCAGGTGGGGGGTGAGGGGTGGGGCTGGGTGGAGGGGATTGAATTGAATAGGTGCTTTCTTCTCAGAGGCTTCCCCACCCCCAAGTGGTCACTGATTAACCTTCCGGACCAGATAACCCCTCCATGGGAGGAAAAAAATGTGTGTTTAGCCTGGGTCATAAAACATCAATATTGACTTCTCACAGGTGAAGCCAAAGGGGAAGGGGAGGGGTGGAGGGATGCAAGGGAGGCTTGCCATTCCCTACAACCCCTCTAAGCCTGAGGCACCCAAGGGCCAGCCTACCTGGTCTCCTTCCCTGGGGGGAACACTGGATGATCAGACTGGTATCTGGAAAAGCTGGATTTCCATCTGCCTCCACCTCAGAGGCACTGGGGAGCCAGAGCCCAGCCTTCCCCACCCCCTGCTGCCGCATGGGGCCCCTCCACCCTGAGCCCAGAAGATAAGAGCATTGTACAAGTCACAGGTCTGGAATCAGACCACCTCTGCTCTGCTGTTTTCCAGCTCTGGGATGACCGACTTGAGCTTCAGTTTCCTCATTTGTCCAGTGGGGTTAGTTATAGCACCCAACTCACAGGGCAGTTTAGACGATCAACCAAGATCACTTATGCTTATAAAGAAGCAGCTGGTACCTCCATGAAAAGAGCAGTGAGCATGCGCTCGCGCTCTCTCTCTCTCTCTCTCTCTCTCCCCCTCTCTCCATGTCTCTCTCTCCACCTCTTTGCCTCCTCTACCTCCTGTTTCTTGATATGCAGATCAATTTATGTTCCTTCCTTCCAGCTCTGGCAGAGGCCTCCCTGGTGTGGCTTTGGGGTGGATGGTGCCTCACTCACCCAAGGCCAGAACCAGAGGTGGTCAGGCCAGGCATGCAGGTTGTTGTTGTTCTTCTTCTTCTCTCTGGCCCAGCATGAATCAATCCCCAAACACTCTCTCGGGCTGGTGTTTTGTTCATCAGAGGACCTGAGGAGGGTGGTCTGTGGCTACCTGCTACTTGGGGTGGGGCCATGTCCTCCTCAGGGAACCTCACACTTTCATCCTGGAGTCTTCTCTCTGTCCTCCATGTTTTTCCTTTTAGGGGAAAAGGTGTTTCTGCTGCCCCTCCCTGTCTTTCTGGAGGGTCAGAATGAGAAGGTTCCCCACAGAATCTTCAGCCCCTCAGGGCGGGGCACTTTCTGTACCTCGCTTAATACTGGGCTCAGGGAGCAGTGGAAAGGGATTAGGGTCTCCTTGATCCTCATCCAAGGCCAGGGTCCTCTCCTCCCCCAACCTCAGCTTAGCCCCACCCGATGCTGTGAGAGGCCAAGGCCCCAACCCCAAGTGTCCTCCATCCAGCTGGCGGGAAGGGCCTGTCCCTGGGCACCTGGTCAATAATTAACACTGAGCAAACTCAGGCCAGAGGGCCTCCCAGCAGGGTCAGGACCAGACAAAGGCCCTGCTGTCTCACTAAGCTGCCATCTTGGTGGGGGGTTACTGGCAGGTCAGTCACCCCAGGGTGGCAAACACCCCCGCTTCCA
>CM053515.1:82710661-82750691 GCA_028627145.1 Eidolon dupreanum
GGGGGCTGGTCCTGGAGTTCCAGCATCTTGCTATGATGCTTTAAAGTGAACCAGCTCACCAGACCCTCACCCTGGACCAAAGGAGGAATGGAGGGGACGGTGGGCAGTGAGGGCAGCAGGGACGAAGGAGAGAGGAAGGAAGAGTTAGGAATTAGGCCAGCGGGTGGGAGGAGTGGGGGAGAGGAGGGGGTAGACAGTGATGAGGGGTTCCGGGCCCTCCCAGCGCAGGCTCCGGTTCTCTCGGCCCCTCGGTCACCAATCCCAGCACGATGGCGCCACCTACTGTGGGGAGAGAGCAGCACGGCTGACTTCATTGAGGAGTTTGAGAATTTGGGGTCAGAGCCTCTGTTTTGAGCTATAGGAAACAGGCTTCAGTATGCAGTCATCTCCCACCACCTTCAGGTCCCTCTCAGATGGCCAGTGTGTTGGATGGCCAGATTCTTTATTCCTCCTCATTTTCCAGGTCCCTGCACCATAACTCAGGCCCACCCAGGGAAGCCTGGAACCCTGCCCAGGTCTCCCGTTTGGCTGGACCTCCCCGGGCTCACTCTCCCCAGTCTCGTGCCTGCTTTTTTCTGTCTGCCCTGTGGCCACAGCTCCTGAGTATCCTCCCAACTCCTGTCAGTTCTCACCCAGAACTTCCCAGCTCACAGGTCTCCAGCAGGTCCTCACCACCTTCCAGGCAAGGGCTGGGTTCTACCAGACTGAGTGTCCGAATGGGATGAAGGCAGCAGACTGGGGAAGGGGCTGTCTGGGTCAGTGTGGGGCCAGGCTATTAGGGCCAAGAGATCTTCCAAATCAGGAGTTAGGTTGAATTAGATAGTGTATCTGAGGTGAGCTGAGATGACAGTCTGTCATCTGGGTTGTCGCTCAGTCTCTAGGCATAGCTGGGGATTCTTCTTCTTCAGGCCTCTTGGACTTGTTCTCCCCCCTCTATCCCTGTTGCACTCCGTCTGCATAGCCTGGGTTACTGCCCTCTCTTCCTGCACTCGCCCTCTCCAGATCAACCTCCCTACTGCCTGGACAATCTGTCTAAATTTCCTGTATAATCTCCCTATTGTCTTCTGGAAGAAACCCAAAGCACCCCCACCGGCTCACAGGGCCACCCCTCTTCTGGTCCCTCCAGCTTTACATCTCGACATCCTCCCAGCTGTCTCTGCTAAGCCTTCTCTGGTTTCCCAGCCTACAACACTCCCCGCTGCATGGCTTATTCCTCTTCCCCTTCAAGGAGCAGCTCAGACCTCACCTCCTATGAGAAGCCTTTACTGACCGTCCTCAACCCTCTCCCGGGAGGGTGTGCTCCTCAAGCACTCATAGCCAATAAACCGCAAGCTCACTAAACACAGGGACCTGGCCCTTGTAGCATGCAGGAATGAATGAATAAGTGAACAAATGAATGAATCTGTAGCCAGGGATGGCATCCAAGAAGATGGTGCACTGACCAGTAGAGGACTATGTGGCCCAGCCCTGGGTTTCCTGCCTTCCCTCTCCCTCTGAGCCCTGTCCCTCACTTGACCACCTCCTTCTTGACTCACTTCTAAGTCCCTCAGGAGCCCCATCCTGCCTTCCTCTCTCAGCTGGGAGCTCCCTCGCAGTCTCTCTCCAGTTACAGAGTGCCCCCTCCACACACCCCTGGTTGTCCAGTGGGCAAGAACTGGCCCCCGTCACTTGCCAGGCTCCCACAGGCTTCCACATGTCAGACAGGTCCAGTCCATAGGTACCAGGCCTCCTTCCTCAGGGAGCAGCCACACGGGGCAGGTGAAGGGGGTGGGGGTTCTTCTACCTGTTCCCAGGAAGCCTTCTGCTGCCTGACTGGGCAGCTCCATCACTTGCCTTGGACCTCAGACCTCAGGTTTCGTGGTAGGGATGTCTTACCTACTCTGCAATATCATAACCTTTTTGAGAGCAGAGGTTGTATGGAAAAGTGTGACTTCTGAGGCTAGATTGTCATAAAAGACATTGCTTTTTCTTTATTCTCATAAAAGACATTGACTTACTTCTGGAGGAAGACACCACCATGTCATGAGCACACTCAAGAGCACTATAAAGAGAACCATGAGGTGAGGAACAGTGGCCTGCTGCCCACAGCCCCAACTTAGCAGGTATGTCTTGGAAGTAGAGCTGCCAGCCCCAGTCAAGCCTTCAGATGACCACAGCCCAGGCTGACAGCTTGACTGTGACCTCATGAGAGACCCAGACCCAGAAGCCAACTGCTGAGCTGTTTCCAAATTCTGACCCACAGGAAGAAAGTGAGATAATAAATGTTCATTGTTGTTTTCAGATGCTAAGTTTTGGATTAACTTATTATGCAGCAATGGATAATGCAAATTTGATGACTTTATGATTTTCAACTTCTGGCCAAAGTGAAACACACTGAAAAGTCTGACGATTGAAATTTAAAGTACACAGCTGCTCAGGCAAACTTTAAAGATACATATGTGGCAGGGTTAACAATCTACTATTTAGATGGGTAAAACCAGCATGTTTCTTAATTTTTCTAGCACTCATCTTAATCTGATGTGACCATTCCCACTGTTGATAGGTGAAAGAAGAAAGAAAGAAAGAGAGAGAGACAGAGAGAGACAGAGAGACAGAGAGAAAGACAGAGGGACAGAGAGACAGAGAAAGAGAGAAAGAGAGAAAGAGAAAGAGAGAAAGAGAAAGGGAGCAAGGGAGGAAGGGAGGAAGGGAAGAAGGGAGAAAGGAAGAAACCTTTAACTTGCCGATTACAGAAAGCTCCATTTCTGTATGTTGAACTGTCTCCTTTGAGGGAAATTATTTCATTTTCTAAGGTTTTCTCTCCTTGTTCCCCCACCCCCTGCACCCTTCTCCCAGCCAAGATAATTTCCTAGTGTTCCTAGTGCAGAGAGATGTTTATGGGGCCTTGCGGTGGTGGGAAGAGTGGGGCCCAAGTTCTGTGTGGAGTCCTCTGCATTCTTCCACACACATGAATGGGACAGGGCTGGTCCCCTGGTCCCTGGCATTCACTGGTAGGGTGGGTGTGGGAAGGGGTGCTGTCAAAGTGTGTGGTCCCACACATGGCTGGTGGTACAGATCTTGCCACTGTGGCCCCTGGTACCTAGGACCCCCAACCACAGCAGAACAGTCAGGGACCCATAAAGCCACTTCCCAGACCCCCTTCCTCAGCCATTGCAAACTACCTCCCAGATGTCACCATACTGCATTGTCACCACTTTGAATCACTGCTTTGCTAAGGAGGTTTACTAATATTTCCCATAGCTGCAGTTTGAAAGTCAAGCCCCACTCACCCCCTTGTGGTGAGATTCACTCGCAAACTTCAGTGGAGTTTCTCCCACACCGCCCTCTGAGGTTCTGCTGGGGTGAAGCCTTTTTGCCTCTCATGTTCTTTCTTCCTTGGGTCCTCCTTATTGGTCCTACTGCTGTCAGGTGCAGTTTCTCTATGTCACATCTGCTCAGCCCTACTCAATGTGTTGTTTTGAATCTGCCCTCTACTTCACTGGGCAATGAGCCTTCACCAGGAAGGGCTGCAGAAGAACAAGAACCATGGGGAAGAGAAAACACATCACTTTACACACGCACGTGTGAGGCACGCATCTATACACAGAGATCTATGTCCAGGCTGATACCAAGACCCCTGCCTAGCCTGGCACTCACCACAAACTCCCTATGGGTGCGCTGGGACCTGTTCAGGGAGCACACGTTTATGATTTCTCAACATATTCTTGGGAGACCCATCGCCTCCTGGATTTTTCCTCTTCACTTTTAAGATTATTTTTCTAACCCTCTCTCTCAAAAGCCTTGGGAGAGAAGCAAAGATGAGGGAGCTATACCTCAATTCAGAACTTCCTGAAGATAAAAGTCTAGAGACGCCTCCCAGCTGGTGGACTTCATGGCTTAAACTGCCTCCTGTCCCTCGATAGACGGGCCCCTGGATACAGTCCCCTTTGAACTCTTCCATCAGCCACCTTGGGGCTTCTCTATCTGATTTCCCATGGGCACCTCCAATTCAGCCTAACCAAACTGACTCATCCTCTTCCTCAAACGGCCTACTCCTCCTTCCCCAGACCACATGCACTTGGTCCTCTGGCTCCCTAACCCTGCCCCTTCCCTCCTCTCTCCCTCCCACTGCATTGGGTCAGGCCCTTGTTTTCTCCTTCTTAGCTGCGTCTCCACTCTCCACCTCACTTGAACCCCTTCATGGTGACCACAAGATTTTTCTTAACTGGAACCTGGGCCTTAAGAATCCCCAGCCCCAGTTTCAAATCCGTCATGAGCTCCTCAGTGCCCACAGGATCACAGCCTTTGGCAGAGGGGTCAGCTCCTTCCTCATCCAGCCTGGCCTGCCTTGCTCTTCCTGGCCCTTGTGCTCCAGTAGTGATGAGCAGCTCCCCAAATGGGCCTGGCTCTCTCTTGCTTCAGCCCTGTCACACAGGGTGCTGGAATGCTCTGTCTTGAGTGCCTGCTGAACTGCTCATTTTTTAAGATCCAGCTTGAGTCAGCTGCCCTGGGAAAGAGTCCTTAGTCAGAGTTAATCAGTTCCCTTCTCTGAGTTACAATGGCATCTTATGCAGGTTTCTCGCAGGCGCTTCTCCCCTCCTTCCCCGCTACGGCTGGCTGCAGCACCACTGCGCCTGCTTGGACCGTTGAAGATGTCTCCTGATGGGTTCCCCTGCTCCCTTCCAAACTGCTGTAGACACAGCAGCTCAAGCCACTCAACACACGTCTCTGCTCAAAACCCTCTAGCACCTCCCGTCTCACCATAAAAGCTAAAACCCTACAGCAGTCTCAGATCCTCCTGGCTTGGCCCCTCCTGACTGCTGACCGCCCTCCACTCCCACTTCGCTTTCTCTCTCGACCCCAGCCACGCTGACTTCCTTGCTGCCCTGAACGCTCCAGCCCCCTTCTGCCTCTGGGCCTTTGCGTGTCCCCAGACACCTGTTCTTACCTCCCTCACCAGTTGCAAGTCTTTGCTGCAGTCTCACCCTCTCAGAGAAGCACACCCTCCCTGCCCTGGGACCCCTGCAGTCAGCCCACACCTCCCGATTCCCTTCCCCTGTCCCACTGTCCTTTCTTCTCATAGCACTTATCACCTCTGATATATTATTTAACTTATTGTTTACTTTTATAGTCAGTCTCCCCTTCCAAAAATGTCTGTTTTGTCCCCAGATAGATCCTATGAGCCTAGAATAATTCTGTTACATGGTACACATTCAATAATGAATGAATGAATCAATCAATCAAAGAATCAAAACTATGAATTAGTGGGCTGCCTCCATTGTCACTGAGGTCCCAGAGACTAAATCCATGTTCGGTCACCTCTGGATCTTCAGGGCTTATCTCTGTTCCCTGGCCATAGTGAGTGTGCAAGAACCATTTATTGAATGAATGAATGAATGAATGAATGAAGCCCTGCCCCTTTGGCCTGACCAGATTAGAGACCCTTCCACACAAACACTACCATTGCCAAGTTATTCCTGGGCCAGGACCTCACTTCCGCTAGAGCCCCGCCTCAGCCCTTCCTCTCGTGTCCAGGGCCTGCTGGCTGTTTGGAAGAAGGTGATAAATTAATCTCCACTCAGGTAAGTCTGCCTGAACACGCATAAGACCTGGGGATTTCCAAGAAAAGGTGTGAATTGCAACCAGGGGTCAATCCCTTCCCCCAAAGGACTGAAGCAGAGTGGCGAAACATCAGGTGCAGTGTGAGGCTGTAAAAGGTGGCTGGGGGCTACCTCGGGGAGAGGCTGCTGTGGCCTCTGTAGAGGGCTCCTTCGCCTTCCTGGGTGTCCTCCTAAGGACAGGGACTTGGTGCAGAGGCTCGGCTCTGAGCCAAGGAGCAGAAACTAAACTACATACTCAGAGTGGGAGCCAGAAGGCACAGCAGCCGGGGTCTGCTCTCCCCGGCCCCCCATCTCACCAGGCTCCTTTCAGGGACTGCCAAGGAAGTACGGGGTGGGGGTGGGGCTTGGCGCCCCAGGCCCGGGCTGCCCCCCACCCAACAATGTGAGCCTTGGGGGTTCCAGGCTGTTTTTCTAACCACAGTCACGCGTTCCTTCATGTAACCTGAGCCCCCTGACACGACATGAGTCTGCACCCCAGCTCCAGAGCCACATCTGCTTCTCATTTCCGCCCCAGGAAAATGGCCCAATTTCCATGAGCCGCTGGCCCAAGCCAAGCCTGGAGCCTCTCAGTGGCCAACCCCACCCAGCTGGGTCCCATTACTGGGGGAGGGGGGGGGACAAAGAGAGCATTAGAGGCAATGAGGTGTGCTGTGGAGCTGGACGGAGGCCAGGAGGCCAGAGGTCTTGAGCAGGCTCTGTCAAGATGCCGCTGTGTCTCCAACGTCTGCGAGCCTCGGCCCTCCTTGGAGTCGCACGTGAAATGCGTTACTCTACTGATGGAGGCACTGTTAGGACTTGGGGATCAAGGTGGCTCTTTGGGGATCAAAACAACAGAATTTTCCCAAAAGTCAGAACCAAGGAAGGTGTGGCCACTGGACTTGGTCTGTGTCAGGAGCATGGTGGCACTTCTGCTACCTGAGCGATGGATTCAGCCTCCCCCTCAGTAGTCTGGGAAGGTCTGGGCCTGAGTCCTGGTGCTGGTGGGTCGGACTCTGGTTTTCAGTGCTTCACCCAGCAGCATTTATTAAGCACGTAGTAGGTATCAGGCTCTGGGCAAGGGCTGGGAGACCAGCGTGATAAACACAACTCAAGTTCCTTGTGTTTTGGGGTGGGGCCCAAGTAAATAAATGAATAAATAATAAATACAGTCCAGCCCAGCAGAGCAGAGGGGCATGTGGACAGAGAGAGGCCAGAGGCTGGAAGTAACACATTCCTTTTCTAATCTTTTAGTGAATGAAGACCCTTACTTTTTAAGACGTTTGTAACTTGATATTTTTTTCCTAACAAAGTCTACAACAAACTCTGTCCTCTTTCCAACAAAGACACCTCTCCCATCCTCCATGTCTCTGAATCCTAAATCGGTTCCCCACTTTTGAGCTCCTCAGTGCCTCTCATAGAGGGTGGTCCACACCTCACGAGCCACCCCGAGACCCCTGGAACAGCCCTGGCAGCCTGCGCCCTGCACTCAGTGATTGGGCTCATCCTGGGCTGAGGGAGGTGAGAGGTGGGTGCTCGGCCTGAGAGACTGCCCCTCAGCTTGGCCTCCAGCCCACAGGCACGAACAGCAGGGCAAGGGAACCCTGTGCAGCTTCCGGGAACATTGTGGAGTCTGCACCCCACCAACATGTCCCTGACAGCACTAAACCACAACCCCGAGAGACTTATCTTACAGATGAGGAACCAAAGGCTCAGAGACGTTCTGTAACTTGATCAAGAACAAGAAGTCAGTAGGTCTGCAACGTCTCTTTCTGACTCTATGATCGATGATCTTTGCACCAGCATAGTACTACTTTTGCGTACCTAAGCCAAAAATCCTAATTCTGTTACTTACTAGGAATGGGACCTTGGGCAAGTTCTCAAAGTCTCTGTGCTTCCATTTTTAAAATACATTTTTAAATAAATAGACTTTATAGAGGGATAATTTACATGCAAAAAATGCACAGATTAAGTGCATGAATTCTGACGAATGTATACACGTGTGTACCAACCACACAACCAAGGTATAGAACATTCCTCTCTCTGCAGAAAGCCTCCCTGTTCTGTGCTTGTGTTTCCCATCTGCAGAAGGGGCAAATAAGAGTATTGTTTCCTGGTGTGTTAGGAGGGTCGAATGAAATTAATACAGGCAAGATACTTAACAAGGCACCTGGCATGAAGTAAGCACTCAGTAAACATGCATTGCTTTTAAGACCTCATGCAGTGTCTTGCCTTCCTGACCTTATCCTGAGGCTGGGGCAGGGATCGGGGCTGATGCTGAGATGGTCTCTCTGAAGCCTCCTCATCCCCAGCCTGAGGGCATCAGCCTGCCTGAGAGAAAACTTGAGGAGATGTGATACACAAAAAGCTCAAATCCTCTGCCTCCAGAATCCCCTGTCCAGTTGGGGACACAGGAATAGGCCAGCTTTTGGCCTAAGCCTGGCCCAGAAGATAGGTCCTCTGTTTTTTGTTTTGTTTTGTTTTTGAGACCTGCGCAGATCTCTCTCAGGCATTGGTAGCAGGACCGGCTTCATGAATTTTCAACCTGTGCAGTTATTTGGGACCTATGCTCAGAAGCGCCCTTCATTTGGTTTAATGCTCCAAAGTCACCCTCTTGCAGCAAGGAAGCCTGCATTTTCATTTTGCACTGGGTCTTGCCACTTATGTAGCTGGTGGTGATAGTGGAGAAGGTAGAGTGAGCTAGCTGGTCTCCTTCCTAGAAAAGCCATCACCCCCCTTCCCTTCCACATACTCTCCACGCAGAGTCACATACTCATTCATCACCTCCATTGCCCCTCCGCACAGTGGGGAATCCAGGAGGGCCTGGGTAATGAAGATCTGGCAGTGGCCAGAAGCTACCAACAAAATCTGGAAGCCTGCTTGGCCTGGAAATCCCCTTGGGGACAGCTCCTGCTTACAGGGCTTGCTGGCCGGGCCACCTGAATTCTCATCCTCTGACGATCCTCTCCAGCCGCCTCCACCCGACTGTGAAGCTCAAGTGTGAAACCACAGCTGGGTATCAGCCAAGGGGGCTAGAGTTTCATCACATTCAACTTCCCACACCTCAGCCAGAGGCCAGGGGCCAATGGGGCCACTGGCCAAAGGCCTGGGCTAGCAAGCAGAGTAGGGGGTAGATTTTGCTCTTCCATAGCTTCCTATGCATCCCAAAGTACCCTCTCTCTCTCCGGCCTTAGCTTATCCTCTATGTAATGGGACAGAATTCTATAGGACTGGAGCAGGTGCCAAGGCCATAGGGAAGGTAGGCTTCAGAGACCAAAGTATTGAAGGAGATTGTAAAACTTCACTGTTTAGTAAAGTAGCTATAAGCCACATATGACTATTTAAATTTAAATTAATTTCAATGAAAGAAAATTAAAATTTTAGTTCCTCGGCCACTCTAGCTACATTTTGAGTGCTTAATAGTGACATGTGACTTGTGGCTTCCATATTGGACAACACAGATACAGAGATTTTCATCAACATAGAAAGTTCCGTTGAAATGTGTCTGCCAGTTGGGAAAATGACGTAGCTTTATTGACCCCAGGTGGGGAGGTAGAGGAGAGGGCTGTGAATAAGAAACATTTGAAAAATGCTCTTAGTCTTCTCTGGACCTCAGTCCTCCAGAAAAGGGAGTCAGCAGCGACCTCCACGAGGCATGGAGACATGCCGAAGTCTTCGAGTCCCCACTCCTGCGGTGGAGAGTGGGCTTCTGGGCCCCAGAAAAGGAAGATATGGCCAAAGCAGGTGCCCTTCCTAGCAAAGGGCTCCCAGAGCCATGACCAATTGAGAAACGTCATTGCTCCCTCCTGCCTCACGGCTCCGCCTGGGGACTTGCAGGCTCCGGGACAGTGGTTCTCACAGGTTCGCCTGGCTCAGAATCCCCTGGAAGCTTGCTAAAACACAGCTAACTCAGTGAAAACTCTAATCGCACATACTTTTACTTCATTTATGAGTCACGTTGAAATATAGATATTTGGGTTCTGTTGACCTTAAGGTTCATTATCATTTGGGTCTGTCTGGGTCAAATTACTGAAAGATACTGAGTGAGTGTGATCTGGGCACATTATAAAGGATGCAGGGGATGGGTGATATGGGCAGACCTCAGGAGAGAATGGAGGGGGAGGACGGAGGCGGCGGGGCGGGGCGGAGAGGAGCGGGGCGCACTCTTTTGTTCCTACTGAGTTGTTCTTCCTATGCATTATCTCATGTACTCCTCACCCTTATAAGTTGGTAAATGTCTAGCTCCAAGACACGGGGTCACGAAGGTAATCAGGCTGGACCCCGCTTCCTTTTCCTCCCCTCTCTCCAACTCTGAATATTTTCAAATGAAACAAGCCTGGGAAGAGGGGAAGGCTCAGAGCTGTGAATACATTTTTTTGTTTTCTGGGCTCATTGGGCTTGGACAGGAAGCTTGGCTGAGTGCAGGCGTCTGAGCCCTTGGTTTCAATGGTGCTTTTTAGGCTTGCCTTTACCCAGAATGTAAAGAGTCGTGGTTATAAATATCAGCAGGCTTTAGAGGCCCACTCAGTCCCTGAGCTCCACACCCAGCCAGAACATGGTGGGGACTTCCTGCCTGCCCTCCTCCATTCCCCACCCCCAGCCAGCGTCATCCTCCTTGCATCTGGGAAAGGTGAGGAATGATGGGTTCTAGGTTGGGAAACCAAGGATGAGTGACACTCCAAAATTGTCTCTTCTATTTTCAAGAGAAGGACTGTTTTCAACATCGGAGAAACTGATCGTATAGCCAGCTGTGGAGATTCTAGAATGACCCTCATTTTACAGGTGAGGGAATAGAGGCCCCCACTGAAAAACTTATGAATGTCCTGGCCCCACTGGGAATGAAAGTCCCACCTTCCACTTTGTCATCTCCCACTCCACCCTCCCAAGATGCCTCCCCAGTATGATCATCCTTTTGATGACTGCTTGTATTTGGGTAGCTCCTGACACTCTCCCTCACCATTGCCCTGTGAGGAAGGCAGGGTAAGACATGGTCCCATTTTACAGATGGCCGAAGAGGTAAAGTGAGCACACAAACCCATCCTGGGAGAGCTGCCTATGCTTCACTCCTGATCACCAGACTCTGCCACCTCTCCTCACACAGGCAGGCTTTGGTGGCCTGCCCACCCCCCCCCCACTCTCTCCCATATGCACATCCTGTCTCCTCACCAAGGCCCAAGAGCACAGTTGATTTAGAATTTCCTGCCCTTCTAACAATCTGTGTGCACAAAACGGGCTTTATTTAAACCACTTTGGAGGGCATCTCCTCTACCCCTTCCTCTGGCTTCATTAATCTGAAGTGGGATAAATCTTCAGCATTTAACTACCTGATTACAAACATGTTCCTGATTCCTGTCCTTGCCCCAATGGGAAGCTCATTTCTCGAAGGGTTAATTAACAGCCTTCGCACAGGCCACATTTAGCAACGAGTACAAAGCCGCACACATAAATAACGTCTCCAGCGGAAGAAGAGGGTGCAGATGGTTTGTGACTTTGCCGTCCAGAGTTTTTTAAACCGGTGTGAACCATGTCCTGTCGGGACCCAGGACCATGAGTCAGGGTCAGGCTTTGCAGTGGGCCAGGCCAGAGACACTGGTGGCCAACGCTGCGTGCTGTTGGAAGAAAGTCTTAAAGGAAAATAGAGTGCTGAGCCAAGATGTGGGGAGAGAGGGAGGGTTTGGGGTGGGGGAATGGGCCTGCTGACTGACCAGGGTGGAGGGGAGCCAAGGAGAGCCAGAGAAAAGAACTAACCTAGAGAATGAGCTGGGGCTCTGTGTGTGGGGGGCTGAATTTTCCAGGGTGTCTGCACCAGAAAGTCAGACCCTGGGGCACAGGTCCTGCTTAGGCCCTACCGTGTGTGAGGCCAAGGTGGCCCAGGCGGCCCAGGCGAAGAGGAATTGAATGGGGCTGGGAAAGCTTAGCGGGAAGCACAGCCCTGAGGAAGCCACGGCTGTTGCTACAGCAGCACTGACAGTTTCCTGCCTCCTCCATGGGCGAGCTCTGTTTCTCCCCAAAGCCTTTAACTCCCACCTGGGGGCTCGAAGGCCACCCTCCCACGGCCATGGGGACACATCCCTGATTTTATAATGGATGACAATGGCAACATAGGGTTCTCTTTATTGAATTCAGCACTATTGCAAAGCACAAAAGCTAAGAAATAGAGGGAGCAGTGTAAATATGCACTGGACATCAATGAAAATGAGAAACAGGAAAAGGGAGAGGGAAGAAAAGATTAGAACGTGAGCTTTTGGCTTTTCAGTTTTTTACCATTCTCTTTGTTTCTCAGGTTCTCTCATGTTGGCCCTCCTCAGCCCTGAGCCCTGAGCTTCCCCTCAGCTTGGAGAGCCCCCCACCACTGTCCTCACTCAGACTCTGTCCCCATGGAAGCAGGAGGTGGGGTCTGGGGAAGGGAACAAGGGCACCCAGAGGATTTCCACCCTGGAGATGAGTGCGCCCCCTGGTGGCAGATAGGGGCCCTGCCTCCGTGGCAACCTAGGCGGCCCCTCCTGACCCAGGGCTGAACCTGCCAGGCACTCAGGCCAGGGGCCAGCTCCCAGTGCCAGGCTCAGTCCTCTGGGGGTGAGAGAGCAAAGAAAGAAGTAGGGGCCAGACGACACAGGCCTGACAGCAGGGCTCTGTGTCCAGGAGCAGCGGTTTCTCCCCAAGTAATTTTCCACAGTTTGCCTTTCCCTCTGCACACAGTCGTGCTTACAGAGTTCATATGGTCGCCACCATCCTCCAGAGGGTTATTCTGGGCTGGTCACCTGCTCAGTGACTCTACCTGCTTTGATTTCTGCTGTCTTTGCTTCTCCCAGTCCCTGCTCCCATCTCCAGGGTGTGGCCCCTGTGCACTCCTGAGGCCCTCATTCCGTCTCCTCAGGGCCTAGCTCTTGGGAATACTTCTGCAAAATCCCAAAGGCACCATTGTTGCAGAGCTGGGGCCAACATTTCTGTTTTCTCAGAAGGATCAAAGGCCTGTCCCAATCCTGCCAGGAGGAAGCAGTTTTGACTCGTGCAAATATCTGCAGTCCATTTGGGATTTTACTTTGGTGAGAAATAAATACACAGTCATCTGCAGATGATGGAAATATGACTTAAGTAACTTTTTGGTCGAGGCTCTTGGGCCAGAGCCCAGATGGAAATAAGACCTTATATCTCAGTCTCCCTGTACACTTTTGAAAAAAAGAAAATGTGGAGTCGGGGGTGGGGAGAGTTGGTAGAAACCAAAGTTCAGAATGGAGTGTGCTCTATTTCTTGGCCTGAGAAAGGAAAAATAAACAACAAACAGCTACCCCATTCAAGTATGCGTTATCTTGCTCATCCTCGCCAAGACCTTCCTCTCCTCCCTTCTCTGACCGGGAATTACTGCGCTTGCAAACAGCCCCCACGCCTACCCCTAGCCCAGGACAGGCAGACAATGGGCCAGAAAACCCAGCCCAGCCAAGGCCTCTCCCTGCAGCCCCCAGAGGCCTTAAGATTGGGAAACACAAAGCTATTTTTAATGTCTTATTTGTCTACCAACTGAGACTCCGCAGCCTGAGAAACAGTATCATTTGTGGGAGGTGGCATTGATTTTTTTTTTTTTTTAACTTGCTCAGACAAAGCTACATTTTTGCAACTTTCAGAAAAGCCAAAACAGCAACACTCTCCAAGGGTGACCTCTTCCCCAGCGTGCCCTTCTCCCCTTGGGGAATGCTCTCTCAGGGGTGTCTGGGAAAGCAGCTGCCGCTGCTCAGCACTGGTCAGCAGCAAGCAAGGCCCAGGGCCCAGGGAAATGGAATTAAAGGCCCAGGAATCCCAAAGGAAAGCCAGTGAAACAGGAAGGAGCAAAGGAGTGAGAGAGAAATGGAGATTCAGAGAGAGATGGGGTCCTCTGGTGAAGGAGGCACAGCCCCACCTGGGGAGGGGGGCTCTGTGTGATGGGTCAATAGGCATTCCCTTGCCTGGAGAGTCCCTAATAGAAAAGTATGAGAGGTCACACATGGAGAAAATGGCTTCCATGATTGCCGTCCAGCTCCTACCTCACTCCCAGAGAGAGATCCTGGTGGCCAACACCTCCCTTATCTCAGGAGGCAGGTAGAGGAAGGGGAGCCACCTGCATGTCCCGCTGGGAGGACGTCCAGGGACCTGAGCTGTAATCTTGGCTTGAGTCCTAACCAAAAGTTGCTCAACCTCTTAGAGCTTCACTTTCCTCATCCAGAAAATGGGAATGATAATTTTTATATGTTGGGGATTCAGTGAGACAATGGCACATGTCTAACCACTTAGATAGCATTCTGACCGTTCCTTTTGTGGGTGGTGAATAGTGCAAGTGGGTGTGTGTCAGCCGGCAGTCTAAAGACTGGCTTTCAGCAGAACCGAGTGACTGTGGGCATCCAAACCTCTCACCGGGTGGGGGCTGGATAAAATCAAGAGGTTTGCCCTTCCAGAACCTCAAAGCAGCACAGTGAATGAAAAGGGCTATTCTGAAGAGACAGGGAATAATGCAAGTGCCCCAAGACCCTGACAGAGGCTGGGATGACAATGAGGATGATGAGGAGGAGGAGGGAGGGGAGAGTGCATGGGTGGGATGGCTCACCAGAAGGGCCCAGTGGGGCAATCGCTGAGCCATAGTCCCAGGAGCTGCGCCTCAGTAAAGTTAGACATACCAACTGGACAGTTTGCTCTGGCTTCAGCACCTGGCCTCTTTGCTGGTCCAAAGAAGGCCCCTCTGCCTGCCAGGCATCCAAGGCAAGTGGCTGCAGGTGGGTGGGACCAGGGGAGAGGTCCATGGGGACCTACCTGTGACCCTTGACCAGGTCAGAGATGTCGGGAATAGGAAGAGGCCCCAGAAGCATGGAGTTATGAGATGGATGAGATGCTGCGAAGGAAAAGGAGAAACTGCCCAGCAAAGGCAGGGGTTGGCCGCACCACACCAAGGTGTGGCAAGTGTGGCCTGGTCCTGGGCTCAGGGAAAGAAGAAGGCAAGAGTTATCTCATCTTGCCCACCCCCGCCCCTCGCCGCACACACGAGCACACAGCTCTGTGATGTAGATTTGATTACTATCCAGCTGAGGAAACCCAGACTCAGAGGGTTTCCAATAACTCTATAGCCAGCTGCTGAGCAGCTAGGACCCAGACCCAGGCAGTGTGGCTCCATCTCAGCATGACCCCAGCCTATCTTGTCCCTCCAGAGCAGGGCAGGCCACCTTCTGGTGGACCCTGTTCATAGCAGCAGAACAGAAATGACCACAGCTTAGCTCAGAAATCTCAGCAGCAGCATCGTACGTGGCCGAAGAGGCCCTCCGCCAGGAGGTGTCCGTACTCATCAGATGGCCTTGCGGGTGAAGCCTGGGAGGGGCTGAACTTGGGACTCCCCCAGGATCCCATGCCCCTGAAGCTTCAGGGGCATGAGACTGGAAGAATGAAAGCGCTTTTCATGGAATTCCAACAGGAAACCCACGAGAACATTCCTGCCCCGAGGATTCCAACAGGAAAACCACGAGAACATTCCTGCTCGTGGGATTCCAACAGGAAAACCAAATGAACATTTCTGCTCGTGGGGTTCCAGCTGGGAGCCAGAGTCCATATTTTCTTCTAAGGAAGCAGGCCAGGGGGGCGGAAGGGTGGAGGAGAGTGAGGAGAGGGCTTGTCCCACCGTTGTGAGTGGTCCCTATTGCTCCAGACAGATTCAAAGACCACTCGGTCCTCTCCAGGGATAAGGGCGGGCCATTTGGGGACTGGCCCGCCTGGCTCCCAGCCCTACTGCTTTTGCTCAAAATGGCTGCACTGCTACCCAGTCTTCACAGAAAGCACACAGCCTCCTGCCCCTCCAAGGGTCTTCGTAATCAATTAGGGGGAAGACTTGTGAGCATGTGAAAAAACTTGATTGCCTCTTGAAACACCTCAGTCAACAGCCAGGTGTGCCTGAAGAATCACAAGGCACACATCTGATTCTGCCCACCTCCTCCTCTAAGGATCCTTTGCACCCCAGCTGCAGGACCTGTCTGAAGCTACGTGTTGGGAGGGACCCTGAGGAACAGGACAGGTTCCTGGCCTCAAGAAACTTCCACTCTAGTAGAGGAGCTGGGAGGTGCTCCAACAGGAAGTGTTTTTAGAGGGCTACAAGGGAAATGACCACAGGAGTCATCAAAGCAACCTGTGTTTATGGGCATCTACTCCGTGCCACGCACTGTGTTAGGCTCCAAGGCAGAGTGACACAGTTCCTCCTCCTAAAATAACCACTTCCTAATGGGAGAGACCAGCAAGTAGATGACTATATCACAGTGGGAGGAGAGGTGCAATCAAGGTTTGCTTGGGAGGCAGGAAGATAGGACAGATAGCCCTGAGAGAAAATGGGAATAGATCAGGGAAGGCTTCCTAGAAGAAGTGATACTCGAGCATGCTGAGGAGCTCAGCTGGAAGTGCAATGGGACTTCAGGGGTGGGGTTGGGAGATGATCTACGCTTCAGTAGTTGTGGTTATGACTGGGTTGTGGAATGGTGATGACTTTAATGAAGGCAGAAAGAGATCACGAAGGAGTGGGTTTGGGGTACAGGAGAGCAGACCCAGTTACTGGATGAATGTGAAGAGCAGCTTTGGATGGACAGAGGGTCCCTGAGAGCTGGAAGAGCTGTGGATCAACTTGGGACATGTATTTTTTTTCGTTCAGTGAAGGAGAGAGAATAAGCAAATGCAGGCAGGGGAGAGGGTCACACTTAGGAAGACAAGAAGGAATCCAGGCTTTGAGGCTCTCTCCGCTCTGTGAGGGAACAGTGTGACATTTGGAACATGAAAGACATTCAGAGTCAGCTCCCAGGGCTTTTTCATCCACAGCCATCCAGATGTCCCCCCTCCAAGTCATGGTGTTGAATGTCATCCCTTATACGACAACGAGAGCTGATCCAGGTAGGATGGCAATTACAAGGGACAGCTGTGGTCAAGGTAGGGGAAAATAGGTCCCACAACAAGCCATCTAGCAAGTTACCAAGAGGGGCTAGGGTCAGAATTTGAGGCCAGGGTTAGGGGAAAACAGAGGAAGCAAACCAGAGACGAGACCAGGGACACACAGTAGGATCATATTGTGAGGACAAGAGCCGGAACACCACAGCCAGGGTCAGGGAAGGATAGGGACAGGCCTGCCACCAGAAGGAAGGAGGGGCCTGCGGGCCTGAAGTCAGACAGCGGATTGGGGGCAGGGGGCCCCTATGGGGTCCAAGAGCCGACTGTCAAATGTCAACAATTTTGCAAGAAAGTTGTTTAAACATTGGCAAAATCAGCCACAGCAGGACCATTTATACCATGGAAATCAGCAAATGCTACAAGTCTAGGCTACTTTTCTTTTTTTCCCCTCTCAGAGACAGCTGAGACCAGGGCCCATGAGACCAGGGTTCTCGACTTTACTCCACCATGTGGCTCTATGCCATGGTGGCCTCACCTGCAAGTGACTTTTCTCACCCCTGCCCACCATGAAGGACTTTCAGGAGGACACACAGAAACCATAGCTGGATGTGCCTCTGGAGGGCAAAGCGCTGCAGAGAGAGAGAGAGTTGCGTATGGATTTCCTAGCACCTCCCTGGATGTCTGATCTAAATTTAGGTCCTTTTAGCCTACATTGAATCCCAGCCACTGCCTTTCCTTCCTTCCTGCAGGCTCTCTGGGGATGGCCACAAGGAAGTCCCTGCTGGAGGGCAGGCTGCCCTTTGTTGTTTCACCTGCCAAAGTCCCCCAGACCTTCCCCAAACCTCTCTGACAACCTCTGCTGGTGCTCAGGAACTTGCAGTGGCTCCCTACGCCTCTCCTGGTGTTCTAGATGCCCCACCTCTGACTCAGGTCGTCCCTTCTTATCCATGGCTATGCATACTCTTTGCTCAGCCACCTCCTGAAACAGCATGTCCTCCTACATCAAGACACATCAGGCAAGTCCCTAACCTCTCTAGATCTCATCTGTATTCTGAGAATGATGCCTGCCCACCAACTTTCAGAAGGCCTACAACAGAGCCTATGTGTTTCTCTGCAAGTAACAGAATCTCTGACTAATAGGGAGCTGAACCATAAAGAAAGTTGCTTACTAAGAAATCTAGTGGTAGGCAGTTATCAAGCTGGCTGTGCTACTCCAGGTTGCTAGGGCTGTAACAGGTCAGTGTCCAGACTCTCTTTAGCACCCCCTTATGGTTGCAAGATGGCTGCCACAGCTCCAGATATCACATCTTCTTGTGACTTCCTCCAAAGTAAGGATGTAGGGTGATGGTCAATGCGGAAAGAGCTCTCTTTGTATGTTTTTCTTATTTTATCAGGGACAAAAAATCTTTCTCAGAAGCTTTCCCATCCATATTCCCTTAAACCCTCAACCCCGCACTATTCTCAGCAAAATTTTCTCACATCTTACCAGCCAGAACTGGGTTACTTGACTGTTTCAAGCCACAAAGGAGTCTTGGAAAATGTCGCTTTTTCAGCGTCTATGGTTGGAAGAAGGCGAGGGAGATGGGAGCTGAGAAGGGCTGCTGGATGGTGAATTAACATGATGTATTAGAAGGTAGCTGAAGATCAGACAGGAATTGATCAGATTCCCCATCACATGGATTCACAGAGCTCAGTCATTTCTTTTCCTGGTTTGTAACAATTTATAATTAAATATATACAGATATTAATTACTCCACTACACTTAAGATTCAAGAAACGTTGTATTTACAATTTCCCCAAGTTAAATTACATCTAGCTAAAACCCACATTTGTCACTGTTTTAGAATGTTGGTTGGTGGAAAAGGTTGTAAAAGGACCCTAGGATTTGCCCATCTATGAAAAGATAGGGGCTTAATTATCAAGCCATGGTTGTCGCTGGCACTGCCCACATGGTCCGTGTAGAGAGGGTACCTCTGCTCTGAGGCAGACTTGACCTGGGGACCTTCAAGCTTCCTGAGCCTCAGCACTCAGGGCCCAGTTCTTGCAGGCTCGGAGCAGCCCTGGAGCAGCCCCTGCCCCCTTCCAAGGCCATACTGCCTCAGCAATTCTGTGGGGGCGGATGTCTGCCATCCACACCCAGGCCCCACAGACTCTCCACCATTCTCCTCTTCAGTCCAAGAGGTCCCATGGACCCTAGAGCCACGCCCCTCTCCTGTCCCCACTGACACATACCCCATTTAACCGCCGGATGGGCATAGGCCCTCCAAATCTCAAGGCAGCCCACCCCAGCCTGGCAGCTTCTTCTTTTGGCCGGAAACACAGACCAAAAACTGTTACTTCCCTCATTGGTGATAAGGAAAGCTCAAACCTCAAGAACTTTAAAGCCAGGTTTTCCAGAAGAGTAAAGGAAAACGCACATATTTCCTCTTGAATCTTGATAAGCCAGCCATCCAAAAAGTGAAAAATGAGACCCAACTTTTTAACAGGTTTTTCTGTTACTACACAATGACATCGAGCCCACCTGCCACACGTATTAGTATATGGGGACAGGAGGTCCTTGGTGTCTAATTTGCTCACCATTTGATCTCAGTCTCTGGCTCAGAACCTGAGCAGTGGGTCTCGATACATTTTAGTTCAATAATTACTTATTAATCAGAATTTCTTCTTTCTGACAGAAATTCAAACTGGATCAATAATTTTTTTAATTTAAAAGAATTGGTTCTTGTGACTGGGAAAACCAAAGGTAGGCCTAGCTTCAGACATGATTAGAAAGATGTAGAGTCTAATTTTCTCCCTGGTTGTTTGGCTTTCTTTGCCCTCCATGTTGTTTTCATTTGGCCAATAGCTTCTTCCTTGCATCCTAGGGCAATGGCTCCAGTAGCTTCAGGCTCTCTTGGTTCTCATCACTCAGTATCTCAGAGGAGGAAGGCTTTCTTTCTAGCATCCATAGCCCGAATCTTAAGCAAGACTCTTTACAGATTAGATAACTACTCTTGAACCCATCACTGGCCAAGAGGACTGTGTACTTGGAATGGCCACTTGAATCATTCCTTCCAGGGATGGTGGGGAGGCTCCAGAAGAAACAGCTTCACCAAGAAGAGGTGTTTCCTCTAATAAAAATGAGACCTATGACCAAACAAAGAGAGGGCTCTGTACAGGCAGACAGAAATAGCAGACGTCCCCTACATATAATGTTTGGAGCTAAGGCTGGTGAGACATATATTCAGTTAGGTCCAGTCATGGTGGGTGTAATAGGGTGAATTAGCTGCTGTAACAAAAAATCTCCATATCTCAATGTCTTAACACACCAGACTCACTCACGTCAAAAGCAGGGTGATAGGGTGCTCTTTATGTAGTTATCCAGGGACCTGGTCTCCTTCCATTTAGTGACTTCCTCATCCCCTGGGGCTATGGAATCCTGTGTTTCTAGTCACCAGATGGGGAAAGGGGAAGTGCATGGGAGACCACACGGGGAGTCTTGAGGGACCAGGCCTGGGACTGGTGTCTATTGCTCATGCTCAATATCCACTGGCCAGAGCTCAGTAACTGCACACGGCAACTGCAAGGTAGGCTGGAAAATGTGTCCAGGAAATAAAGCAAACAGCATTTGGTGAGTTCATAGTCTCTGCCAAACTGGGGGAGGGTCCCTCACAGGACCAAGATGGGGTTTGGGAGGTGGTGGGGGCATCAGGGAAGGGTAAGGTAGACTAGAACTCAAATTTGACAGCCTCTGCCCTCCAGATTTTTCATCTTGGGTAGGTCATTCTCCCTCTCTGAGCCTGTCTGCCCATCTGCTGGATAGAAAATAACCCCATCTAAAGCCCCTTTCTAGGCAAACATTTTGTTTCTATGATTCACCCACTGCCTGAACCTTCATACCCTTCCCTAGCTCTCAGTTTCTATGATCTTATAATCTCTGACAACATCCCTTCATCCAAGTTCTCTTTTTCCCCTTCTCTATTTTATTTTCTCCATGGTACCTATTATCAGTTGATATACAAAATGTTTTTCATTTATTCATTATCTCCGTATACAAGAATATAAGCTCCATGAAGGCACAGCTTTTTGTGTTTAGTTCCCTGCTGCATTCTAAGTACCTTGAAAGTACTTGACATATTGTAAACACTCAGTAAATACATCTGAATGAATGAATGAATGAAATTTAAAACCTTTCTCAGAACAGCTTTGTCCGAAGTTCATAACAGAGCAACACTGCCATCTGGTGTCAGACACTTGAATTGCAAGCACAAAATTATGAAGTGGCGAACAGTCAGTCTCTGGGGACAAGCCTTGTCAAATTAACTCTACTTCATTGCTTCAAATACCACCATCTGACTTTAAATGGCTCACCAGGCCAGTGGGCTCTAATTTTATGTCTGTGTGTGCTCCCATCCAGATTGCTACATGAGACCTGACTAACCATTTATAAGATCCTCAGATGCACCAAGAATGTAAAGCTTGCTCTGATGCTCCTAAAATCAATAAACATATGGGGAACACTATCTCTTCAGGAGATGAAATATCAGAAAAAAAAGACTCTCACCCTGAAAGAGAAAAAAATGAGAATATTTGACATGAGACTAGTAAGAAGGATCATGGAAAGGCTGGAGAAGAAAAAATAGCCTTTGAGGAGGAGCCAGAAAACTAGATCCTACCTCGAACCCGACCTTGAATTCACGTTGGTTTCCTCATCTGTAACATGATGACATTGGACTAGATGGGCTCTAGACTAGAAATTTAGCCTAGCCCTAAAGTGCTTCAGAAGAAATAGAAAGGTCATAGGGACCTCCACTCTGGAATTAAATGCCTAGAAAGAGCGAGGTCAGTGGGTCGTCCACTGGTCAGAAGCTGGTGTCCTCAGTTGTTGGGGTGGGGGGTGTCTTCATTACTGGGCGGTTGTTCTAATGCAATGGGGTCCTCTCCTAGAGGACTCGGCTGTTTACCTGAGCTTCCCTCTAAGAGCCTTTGGACCAGCTTTGGTGGGTGTGGCCCAGTGCTCTTAGTGCCATGGCAACCAGGAGATACACCTCACACCTCCCCCTCTGTACACAGGAACGCTGTGTTTTGTTTGCATTACTCTTTTCAATAGCCTGAGGGTTGATTCCAGTTGATTTCTGATTTCCTTCGGCAAGTTTGCTCCTCCAGTTCTCACATTCAGGTTGGTTCCCTGCAGGGTTCAGGAACGTGGCCCTAGATGGACTTTTGTGCCTTCTTCCAGAGCTTCGCCCATCTGCGACAGGAACAGCTTTGGTGATTCTGCTAATAATGTCTGCAAATCTTTCCTGCCAGTCTCTGGCCCAGCTCAGTCCAGCCCAGATGTCTGGCACGTATTCCAGGATTGTGTGGGATTTCAAAGATATGTTGGGCCTCTGACTCTAAAAGGCTACTTGGGGGAACACAGTACATGCAGAATAGCAAATAAGCCATGATAGTGTATGTGTTAGCAAGTGTCCAAATAAGGGGTTCAGGCTGAAGGGAGAGTTGACTGGGAAGCCTTCCTGGAGGAGGTGGGATTCCTATGGTCTCTGAGTTCATAGAATATCTGAGACCTTAGGAGCAACCACCTTGTCTCTGCAAATCTTAGCACCCAGATTCAAGGCGAGGAACAACTGTGAGTATCCTCCCCATGACATGGATGTCACTGAGATGTAGGCCTGGCTATCTCATGACACTGGAGCATCTGGATGCTCAGAACACTTAAGGAGAGACCCACAGAGACCCACTGTTCTCCTCCCTCCATCTTCCTCCTTCCCTGCTTCCCTACCACCTTACTCAGGCTTACTCGGGGTCTCTGCTCTGCTTACAGCCTTCCCTTCCTGTGTGTGCTCAGCTTCTGCTGCTCTTCCCACGTGGCAACTCCTCCCACTCACTCCTAGGAGCGTTCACGCAATGGAATAATGGACACCAGATCATCTCTTGTCAGCTCAACATCACCAGCATCCCTTTTTAAGGTCTCCTTTATGGCACTGAAAGAAGCTGGGAGCTACACTTCCTAGAATTCCTTTGGTTGTATGATTCCATCTTGGAAATGTCAAAGAGAGGCTCTGGTCCAATAGTTAGCAGATGGAGGAAAAGAAGAGATCATTATTAAATCCAAATATGGATCAAGAGTTTTCTATGAAAATTTAGCAGCCAAATTGACATGTGTTGTATGTGTAAAATACATGTCAAATTCTGAAGACTTTGTACCCCCAAAATGTAAATCATCTCAATAATTTTTTATACTGGTTCCATGTGGGTTTTTTTTTTTTTTTTGATGTATTGGTTGAATAAAATACATTATTAAAACCTATTTTGCCTATTTCTTTGTACTTTTTAATGTGACTACTGGAAAATTTTAAATTACTTCTGTAACTCATATTATATTTCTGTTGGACAGAGCTGGATTAAAGTGTGCTTAAAGTGGAAGAGAAATGAAAACAAAAAACACTTCATGGCCATATGAGACAATAAACAATATTGCAATGTCGAATGCGGATTAATGCTGCACGAGTTGTACAGATGCCAAGAATTTAGAGCTCGAAGGAGAAAAAGAGGTCCCTGAGAAGTGCAGGAGGGAAGGGAGGTGGTGAGGGCCCTGATCCACACGCGGAAGGACAGTGGGGACGTGGACTGGGTGAGGGCGTTTCCGTAGTGGATTCAATGTGTTAAGAGAAGAATAACTCAGACTTGGCAAGATGCAAAGGCCACTGGGGTTGCAAGCGAATGTGAAGGAAAGGGTCATTGTTTCCATTGCATCTACAGTCACACCTCCATTCATTTTACCCTATAGCCCTGAGGACTGGGGGAAGGAAAGAGACAGGCACAAAGGTCCTGCGTTGAATGCTTGGAACATGGGTGCCTTCTCCTAGGGTGTCAAAGGGCCTTTGGGCACCAGGTCACAGTGCAAACCCAAACCCAGATCCAAACACCTCCTCTTGCTTTGCCTAGAATGAGTGCCTTGAAGGGCTATGCTCTCCAAAAGTGATGCAACTGGGGGTCCAGGCTCCAGTGAGGCACCATGCTCTGCCTTGGCCCCAACCCCAAAGGCTCTGCCTCCCTCGCCCAGCCCCATCCTAACTTCTTAAGGTTCCTGGTGGCTGTAGACCTGAGTCCTGGGAAAAGCCGCAGGGGAAAATGTGTTCCTGTCTGACATGAACTGACTCTGTCTGGGTATCATGAAGTTTGGCGAAACGAAGCCGTGGGGACAGGAAACACGAAGCCGCGGCTTGAAAGTGCTTGCACTTGCATTTTGCAGAATTTCTGGCAGCGCTGTCCCCAGTCAGCAGCAGGATCTTTCTGAGAAAAACTGGGAACTCTGTGATCTTGGCTTGGTCCTGTGAGACTGGCTGCTTAAAGTCTGGGCAGGGAGGGGGCTGGAGCTGAGTCCAAGTTAGAGGTTGAGTCATTTCAGGGAGGGCCAGCTGAGGTTTCAAACCCAGAGACTGGACCAGAGGAGCTTCGTCGAGGCCAGCCAGGCCAGAGGGGGAGCCAGAGCGTCCACTGTAGCACAAGAACAGGTAACAGGCAGGCCTGGGAAAAGCACCGATCCCCAAACCTTGAAAGCGCTTTGCCTCATTGTTGGGAGACCTTTGAAAACAGGAGAGCTTGCCCACTGTTGCCTCCTCAAGGGCCTTTTACATTTGCTTCCAGAAAGAGGAAGTCTTAGCTCAATAAATCCCTCCTGAGCATCTGTGTTACCTAAT
This sequence comes from Eidolon dupreanum, assembly GCA_028627145.1. Lineage (NCBI taxonomy): Eukaryota > Metazoa > Chordata > Mammalia > Chiroptera > Pteropodidae > Eidolon > Eidolon dupreanum. The sequence continues at coordinate 82,734,801 of CM053515.1, forward strand.
ACTGAATCAGGTACTGTGGGGGAATTGAGAGGAAGAGTAGAGACTCTTTCAATCTCAGAGTGCAAAGAGCCCTAAAAAGTCACGGAGGCCAAAATCACTTCCCAAAGTAGAAATTTCTGCAACAACGTCCCTAGCAATTCGGTGTGGCCTTGGTCCTCTGAGACCAAACAGTTTTAACAAAACCAAAGACATAAGCAGCATTTGAAGAACTGGCACAGTACTTGAAGAGATACTAAAGCATGCAGCTCAGTCTCTAAGTGCCACGGGAATCCTGAGCCAGGGATGGCCAGCATGGCCACGGTGACAGATATAGCCAGTGTGATTAGGATGGCCAGTATGACAGGGATGGCCAGTGTGCTTGGGAATAAGCAGAGAAGGCCTCTTGGATCAGGGGACTGAAAGTGGGACAATAAGACATTGTCCATTGCAGGGTCTGGGGTGGGGAAGAAGAGAGGGAGGTATAAAATCATTGAAAAAAAAAAAAAAAAGGAACAAGGAGGAGAAGGAGGGAAAGGGAAAGCAGGAGGGGAAGAGAAAGGAGAAAGAGCAGAAGTTGACAGTAGTGATTTGAGACGCAGCAGGAATTACTCCAGTCCCAAAATCTTTGTTGCCTAAAATCTCGCCATGAAATTTTCATTTGGGAGGACTAAGTTTTTCATTCTTTATTTTCATCCTTCAAAATGAAGCTGAGATAACAAGTCAGGGCCCTAAAAGGGCATAAGATGCTTATCAGGCAGATAAAAGTGGAATCGAGACGCACTGCCACTGTCACCATTTTGCCAAAGATTAGCCAGTTCAACCTGCTGCTAGCATGTCCATAAAAAGTGTGATGGCAATATGGAGGAGAGAGACATTAGGTTGGTCCAGGGGGGTCAGGGCCTGTTTGGATCTTCACCCCAAAGACCTCAGAAAAACACTGACATTTCTCTTTCAATCTCCCCAAAGCTCAGCCCTCCAAACAAACCTCCAGAGTGAAAAGAGAAGCAAGGTCTCTCTGAAGCGACATGTTTTGTTGGCCTGAACAGGTTCTCCGTGCTCCCAGTCTCCTTTCCAAAGGGCTCACAGGAAGAAAGCCCCGGAGAAATTTTCATAAAAAAAAATTGTTAAGATCCTGAGCTCTGCAGTCAGACTGCCTGAGTTTGAATCCTGGCTCTACAGGCTGGATCTAAGACCTTAACCTCCATTTCTCTGAAGCCCAGTTTCCTCATTTGCAAAATGAGGTTGATGAGAGAACTTATTTCATAGGGTTGTCATGAGCATTAAATATAATGTACTTGAAGCACTTAAAACACCAGGCATCTGGATAAACACTGCTCTATTATTATCACCAATTTTCTGCAACCTGCCAACACAAAGATTCCTTTGGATGTTTCAGAATATAGACAGCATCCTCCTAACCAGAATAACAATTTTTAGCATCGTTCTTACTTACTTACTGAACACATACTGAGAACTCCTTTTATAAGGAGTATAAAAGACACAAAGATAGCATGGAAAGCTACCCCATCTTGAAGGAATGTACAGCCTAAGTAGGCGCAAGAAGTCATGCTCTCAAGGGAATACAATATGACGTAGGGGACAGGAGTGTCTGCCCTACAAGGTCCTGTATCATTTAGTATTGGATTTGGCTACAAGTAACTGAAAATCTCAAATGACAATGGCTTAACCAAGGCGGAAGTTTATTTTTCTCTTCTATAAGCAAAGTCGAGAAGTGAGCAGTCCAGGCTGATTTTGGCTCAACAACCATTAAGGGTCCAGGCCACTTTCAATATATGTCTCTACCTCTTCACCCAACATGGCACTCAAGCTCTAACCTAGCCATCCTTTTCTCATCATCATCACCATCTTCTTTACCAAAGCCATACTTGTGGAGTGCACACTATGTGCCAGGAACCGTTCTAATCGCTCTTCAAATATTAATTCGTAGAATCCTCACGATAGCTCTATTATAGCAATATTATTTTTATTCCCATTTTCTTGCTAAGAAACCTGTGGCACAAAAGGATTAAGTAACTTGCCCAAGGTCACACGAGTAGATGGCAAAGCCAGGGTTTCAACTCTGTCTGGCTCCAGAGTTCAGCTACTAGGAAGAAGCAACACATGGCTCATATCTAGCTTCAAGGAAGGTTGGGAAATATCATCTTTATTTGGGGCTGCAAACATGAAAAGTTCTATTACTAAGAAAGATGGGGAAAAGATATTGGGGACCAACTTGCAATCTGTGTCATGGATCCCCACTAAATTCATTTCCTCTCCCATAGTGGGGTTACCCAAGCAATAATTCTGTATAACATGACCCCTGCCCCAGCCCCTGCTCCTACCCAAGAGAGGCCGGTCAGGGCTCCATTACTGTGACCAAGAGAGAGCTTCCATCTTTCCATGTTGGACAGTGGCATATATCCTTGAGTGCTGTGGGCAGCGGATTTCAACTAAGTCTTTAAGGCTGCAGTCTCCACCTTAGCCTTAAACGGATGTTCTGAGAGAGAATGATACCCAAGCAATATTTCCAGCTGCCAATGCCAGGGCTCCCTGAAGTACTGCATTCCTGCCCTTGGGTGCTATAAGATCCACCCATATCCTTGTGATAAAAATCCCCTGTTTGCTCCAATGAGTTTCAGACAATTGCCCAATTGCCATCAGAGACTTCTAACTCCAAAACCACACAAATATAGTAAGTGCTGCTAGTGGAGTCAATGAAATGCTATGGAAGTTTGGGGGTTTGGCCTCAGGGATCAGAGAAGGCTTTGTGATCTGGAGTGTTATAGGAGACACATAAAGTACTGACCACACGTCAGACACTGTTCTGCTTTACACATAGTCTCACTTAGTCCTCAAAGACCCAATGAGGCAGTTGCTACTACTGCTATCCTCAATTTACAGATGAATAAACCAAGGCACAGAGGGTCAAGTGACCCAAAAGTCAAATAGAAGTGGTAGAACTGAGTCCTGTTCCTGGTCAGTCTGGCTCTAGCTTCCATGGTTATAACCATCCTTTGGATTTGGGAGTTTGGTGTCTGAGCTGGGTTTTGAACAAAGAATAGGACTGGAACAGTCAGAGGCAGGACTGTCCATGCCAAGCAGAAAGCATGTGGGAGCCACGTAAACTTGGAGAGTCTGGAGCAGCTGCAGCACACAGGTTCTAAGGAGCAAGAGTGGGCAATCAGACTGGAAGGCAGGGCTGGGAGTCGATTCAAGGCGGGGACTGTGAAAAGAATTTGGGGTTACTTTGGGGAGCCATGGAGCATATTGAAGCTGGGAAATAACATGCTCTGGACCTGGCTTTAAGACGATGGCTCAGGAACATGGGCTACATGACTAGAAGGGGAGGCGGTCAGGAGGCTCTTGCAATAAATGATCCAGTAGAGATGCTCTTAGACTCACGATGGAGTTATGTCCCGGTAAACCCTCAGTAGTTGAAAAATCACAAATCGAAAATGCATTTAATACACCTAACCTACCCAATATCATAATTTAGCCTAGCCTACCTTAAACATGTTCAGAACAGTTGCATTAGCCTACAGTTGGGCAAAAACATCTAACACAAAGCCTGTTTTATAATAAAGTGTTGAGTATCTCATGTAATTTATTATTTGCATCACTTTTGCATCATTGTAAAGTCAAAAAATTGTTAAGTCAAACCAGGATTTCAAGAGAGATGGAGAAGAAAATATGAAGATGTGACTTCTTAGGGTTGAGAAGCAAGACTCGAAGTCATCTGGGAGACTGAGAGGAACATCAAAGGCAATTCCAGAGACGTTCTGGGCCCACAGATGGTGTAAGGTGGGAGATATGGGGAAGGTGAGTTCAGGTTAGACAGCATGAGTTCAGGGTAACTGTGGGACACCCTGGTGGTGAATCTCATAGGCAGAGACATGGGAGAGAAGTCAGGAATAGAGACACAGCTCTGAGGACATACACATAGTGTGTTCTCTGAAGCTGTAGCACAAATGATACCGCTAGGAGAGAGACTCTAGATCAAACCTAATGGGAGGCAGCAGAACAAGCAGCCAGCAGGAGACAGGAAGCAGCCAGCTCAACGATTCAGGATGCTCAGCAAAGTACACGCCCTAGAAGACTAGAACAGGCTCTCAAGGAGGAAGGCAGGGCTCTCGGTGCCAAGCGTGGTGGGGGTAGGAGGGCAGGAGGTGGGTGAGGGCTTGCAGCTTCCACTGGGGGTTTGATTCCTTGCAGGCCCAGCCTCGTTAGAGTTCCCTCAAGCCTTCCTGTTACCTTAGACATGGCTCCAGCACAGAGGATCTGCAGAGTCGAATCACTCAGATTTATGATGGAAACTGGCCCCGGGGACTGGGGCAATTTACTGCTCACAAACGGATTCCAACTTGTCCATTAAAACGCCTCATTCTGGTCCCAACACCCAGGCACGTTCACACCTCTGGTGAGGAGTCTGGCCTGCCCAGATGATTAGCGTGTGGGCTCGGCTCTGTGGGGAGCAGCACTGAGACCTAAAGTAAGCCAGTGCAGCCTTCAGAGCCAGGGCTGCCCCATCCCATGCTGCCCTGGGAAAAAGGGGCAAGGCCCTGCCATGGTCCACTGCCCCAGCCCGCCCTGGATAGACTCTGTGGTACAGGCCTCCTCCCCCTGGAGGGCCATGGCTGAGTGGCGTGACAGAGGACCGAAGAGTAAGGCTTTGCCATCAGGCCCCAGCTCTGCTTGTATGACCACGAGCAAGCTCCTTGGCCCGAGATTGTTTCCTCTTCTGCAGAAGGAGGACAATTTCCTTGTGAGGGTGTAGTGGTGATTAAATGACATAACTGTGTGAAGCATGAAGCCAGTGCCCAGGGCATGGCACTCAGTAAACAGGAATGATTATATTACCCACCCCACTGCGGTCTGGCCTCTCCCCTCAGAGTGTGAGGAGAGGAGGGGCCGTCTACTGAGGGTGGGCTCACACAGCAAGAACCGCTGAGCCATCTTCCCTCTTACATTTGACTTCTTCCCAGAAGAGAGGGACCCATAGCCCTCGATTCCCTGCTCGTCCTTTCTCCACCTCCGAGCTGCAGCCTCCACTTTCAGGCAGGCCTCCTTCATGTCCCTAAGGCCTACAGCAAGCAACTTAGCAAAGTTCCCCAGAATTTCCAGGAAATAAGGCACAGTGAGGGTCCAGCCCCGTAGCAAAGTCCTGCTCACAGCCAGAACCTCCAACTGCCCAGGTAGAGGCAAAGGGAGGTTAGCTGGGCTAGTAGGCCTGGGAGGGGACAGGCAGGGCAGGCCTGCCATGGGGGTAGTGGGTGAGGGAGAGCGGCTTGGGGAGGGAGGCCATTGTGGCCACCCACGCAGAGTCCCCAAGCATCCAGTCATTGGACCGTGTGTCTCAACACAGTGGCCAGCTGTGACCCGGTGTGGCTGAGGTAGACCAGCTTCTCTCAGAACCACTCAGGTAGGCTGAGGCTTGGATTCCGTTTCAGGAGTTGCTGACGTTTCGAGGAGGGCTTTAAGCAAATACCTGATTTATCTACCCATGAACCCCTCGTTGGGGTAGAGTCCTAAGGGTGGGGGCTGAAAGGGTGACCAGAGGAACTGGTGTGAGGAGTGGAGGTGGGTGATATCAGCTCATATATTTTTTTGGCTAGATGAGGACAAGGAGATAATTTGAGACAATCATCTTTGGGGTAGTGGGAGATGGTCCAGCAGATTCTGCATCTCACAGCTAATGGCAGAAGAAGCCTCACCCTCATCTCAGGGGACCCCAGAGGTGCTAGGGCTCCGATTAAAGAGCTTGGGTCCCCTCCTAACACCCCCATTCTCACCCCCATCATGTCATCATGAAAGACAACCAAGAAGGCTTGCTGATATTTCCCAAGAAAAGCCACAGCCACTGGAATTTCTCCCAGATGCACCCTGTTCAGTGCAGCTCACTCGCGAGCCTGCACGGGCATGGGAGGAAACCAAGAGCCTGCCACCCAAGCTAAAGGTTTCCGTCTGATTTTGTGGTTCAGCTGAAGTCGTGTTCTTAATTGTCCAAATAAACAGTTTTCAGCCCGGAGGCCAGGACGCGCCAGAACACGCCGCTTCCATTGCCGGCACCAGCTGGGTGCTGTGGGCACAAACACATTTTCTAAGTCGCAGCCAGCACTCAGTAGTGCCCAGTGGACTGATGGCTCCACCTTGTCCCCGTTCCCATCTGGTCTGGGGTCAGCATCAGCAGAGCTCTGGGCTCTGCTGAACTTGGCCCTTGATCCTGTTGTGCTCTGAAATCCTGGGCTCAGGACTCGGGATTCTGGGTGTGGCCTGGGATGTAACAGCCCAGAGGAGCCAAGCCCAGGCAGCCCCCAGTGGCTGTCGCATGGCACAGAACCTCATTTCCAGACAAACTACCAGGTCAACTCCACCAGGAAATTTTTGAGAAGCCAAAGGGCTAAGAGGAAGACCACACTGGTTCCAGGGATCATAGGTGTCACTGAGGGAACCAAAAATTGATTCCCTTCCCATCAGCCTTAACACAAAGGAAAAAGCCCAAGGAGACCGTCCCCTACAGGGACACCAGCTGTGAGTGTATGGTTTCTCCACAAGGAACTTCTAAATGCAGACAAGGCCGCTGGGCCCCTGCTGGGAGTTTTGAGGCATCTGACCCTGACTTCCAGCCAAGGCTTGGATCTGTCCACAGGACATTCTCGGTCGTCTGACTGTCCAAGCATGGAGGCCTCAGCTGATTTGTCTATAGGAGCTTGTTTCCTGGGAAATAAACAGCTCTGGAACTGGTGCAGGCAGCTCACAAACTGACTGAGACGGCAGGGCAGGCCCAGGTCAAGGAGGGCCTGGGTGCCCAGCCTCTCCCAGAGTGCAGGGGAGCCCTGGGAGCTGGGCCCAGAGACCCAATTGGGACAGAGGGCCAGCAGGAATCTGAGACAGGAGCTTGACAGGCTATAGACCATCATGGTCTAATAGTATCCCCTTGGCCCCTCCAGCACAAGGGGGTTTTGGGGGGGCTGCTCTCTGATGGAGACAGGAAGGAGCTGGCAAAGCCAGGCCCTTGTTCCAATCAGTAATTCCTTCTTCCTTGGGCCTAGGGCCACATTTTTCCCAAACTTCTGGGGCCTGTGACAAAGGTAACAACAGTGAGTTACTAGCACTTAGGAAAAAGGCAAGAATAGGAGAGGGAAGAGGGAGGGCCAACTGACACATCTGTCACTAATCACAGGGAAAGGCTCAGACCAAAACTCATTTCGGACCCAGAGCCTCTGGGCCTGTTTTGGGAAAGTTGACTAATCCTATAATCCTGCCCACCAGGCATTTTTTTCTGCCTGGCTTCCAAGTGGGAGTGGGCGAGAACCCTGGGGGCAATCGTCCTGCTGAGGAATGTACTCTCTTAAAGGGGAAAAGCCATCTTAGGTTTGGTTTGTTGCACAGAAGTCCCTGGTTAGGACTGTCAGCAGTTGTGCCTCGATGGCAGTGCCTGTGCTCTGTGGAGGCCAGCCCTCGAAGCAGGGGCCAAGGAAAAGGCACGGGATCCTTGCCTTCCCAGTAGGCAGGGGACCAGGGCAGCCTCTCTCTGGCCTGCTGTTCAGACGTGAGCTGAGACCAGCAGCTCAGCCCCACCAGGGAGCTGTTATGAATGCAGAATCTCAGCCCCTCCCGATTTGCTGCATCCTTCCTGTCCTGTACACTTTCCTTGCTGGGCTGGGCCCCTGGGGGGGCGGGGAGGGGGGAATGAGCACAGCCCCACCCTCCAAGAACTGCCAGCCTTTTCAATCTAGACAGCTCAGATGACAAGTGTCCTCATTTTGTTCACGTAAGCAGTGCTGTGGAGGAGACTCCTGCTCGGGGCAGAAACCCTCAAGGCGGCACGTGCACACATATGCACGGCACAAGCTTACTGCCCGTCCCCCACAGTGACTTCGGGTACCAACCCAGCAATACACAATCAATACAAGTTAAGACCAGAGTCAAGTCACAAAGAAGGCAAGTTCCGGGACAGTTGTGTGCAAACTAGATTTGTCCCTCCGATCATATTTTCCCTTTGTTTGATATGACCATTTCAGAGGTGTGTTCGCTTGGTGGTGGTTGGGGAGGGGCAGTGGTGGGGGTGGGGGTGGGGTGTTGAGATGAAAATGTGTTTTACAAAATCGCACTTGAAAAGGAAGGAATTCTTTTCAGATGATATAGACAAACAAAAATAATAATCTCATCATTAAACCTCACCAGTACCACCTAGGGGCACCCCCAGACTGTCCCCTGCTGTTCTGTGTTCTCTAGAGGGGTGTGCTAAAGAAGAGGCATCTCCAAGGGCCATATGTTTGTTAAACTGCTTTAAGCCAACACGTCCCCTGTGAACGTGTTGACACCTCCAGCCCCATTGAGCCATGGGTCTCTTGCAAGCAATGAGCAGAAGGGGGAGGCAAGCCAGCCATAAGTGTTCAGTGTCTCTTTTAAAAAGTGGCCTGAGACTTTGTTTACCGGAGGTTTGTTTGAGTCTCAGTGGGAGGAAAGGAAGAAGATAAAAGCGGTTTTGAGATAATAGAAAGACCAAAAGAAAAAAAAAAACCCAGAATGCAGAGAAAGCAAAGAAAAGCAAGGTCCAGAGGGAAAATTTATTTTTGCAACAAGGATTCCAGTCCTCTGGAGACTGTTTCCACTGAGCCAGTTAATCACCAAACGCGATTCACTATGGGAGCCCAGGCTGGCCTTGCTGGGACCACCTGCTGGCTCAGGCTCTGGAGGGGGAGGGATGGGGGGGGGCGGGGAAGCTGGCACTGCAGCTCCAGGGAGGAGGGGTTAGACTGAGGGTGGAAGGAGGACAGGGTGGGGGTGGCCTGGAGGCAGACCCTGCAGTTGGGCCTGTGGGACCACAAGTTCTCAACCTGGCCTCTGGGCATGGGCTTCGGGCACCTGGGACTCCACAACCCCTTCGTGTGGTGGGCACATGTGCACACTTTGGCTGACAGTACTCCTGAGAGAGAATCTGCAGACTTCACAGCTTCTCGTGGGCACCCCTGGTGTTTGAGACCAGCAGGAAGAGTCCAGTGGGAGTCAGGCTCGAATCAAGCCCCCTGAGATGTGAGGTGGGCAGTGGAGACCTCTTGCTTTAGGTGTGCCACTGAATCTGTTTCCCAGGAAGAGGAAGCAGTTGTGGGTGACCAGGCAGAGAAGTGGCATCATGAGAGCTGTCACTCTGGAGGTGGTGACTGGAGAGGCAAGGTCCAGAAAGAGAAAAGTTTTTGGGTGGCTTTGCTAGTCTAGAGTTCAAAGATGGTTGACACTGGGTGAGCTTATGGGGCAGGGAGAATCCTGGAGGCCTGTCCTGGTCTCTGATTCCCAAGATGGTTCGGGTACAAAGTAAGCTCATCCACAAACAGGGAAGACACTCGGCACACGCATGCGCACACATGTGCACCTGCCATCCCCCTTCCTCGCCCAGCCCACCTAGGCAGGAGGCTCCCTGCAGAAACCATCTGCCCACGCTGATTCTTTGAGGCTGAGCCTCTGCAGGAAGGGTCATGCCGAGGCCACTGTCTAGCCCCGCCTGAGTAGGCAGGGGCAGCCAGACCCTTCTTAAGGGACAGCTGGGCCCAAATGTTCCTGGAGCTGGTTCCCAGAATTTTTCTTCATATCATATTCTGAGGATTGGGGAATAGTCTCTAAGTGAAATTATCCCATCAGTGCTGCTGCATCTCTAGCTGCACCAGCTCCGAAGCCTGTTGTGTCTGCTCGCAGTGGGGACAGGGAGGAGGGTGGTATGGGGCAGGGATCAGGTCACCCTTAAGCCATGGGACTGGGTGTTCACATCTCTTCCCCTTCACACCTCCCACTCCCCAAAAGACCCTAACCCCTAGAGTCCTGGCCCTGGAATGTCAGAGCACCTCTATCCCCACTGTCAGTGTTATAGGAAAAAGTTGTAATTTGTGAGCTCAAACCACATTAGCCAGGAAACTGGGTGATTACACTTGCCTTGAAAACTCAAAGTGAAATACGGCTGCTTGCATCCTGTTTGATTTCTCCAGTGTAAGCCAGGGGCAGTTTGCCCATAAGATTGTAAGACTCTGTGTTTCTTGAGGGTAGAGGCTGGGCCACATGCCCCTATAGCAACTCCTCAGCTTTGGTGAAGCACTTGCATGTCAAGCACACTGGCTTGTGCAAAACAGCAACTTAATAAATGTGTGTTGGATAAAAGGATGGGAAGATGGGCAGAGGGACAGACTGTATGCAAGCCTCCAACAGGTTCTTCCATTTGAACTCTCCATGCTAGTCAGTTCAGAGGGAGGAAGCCTAAAGAGAGTGGAGCTGTCAGAAGGAAGCAGGTGGCCCTTGGGTGGGTGCCCCCGGGGGAAGGAGAAAGAATAACTGTAAAACATCCATCGGTAAATCAAAATTGCAACGGCCCTAGAAACCCTCTCCATGGGACCTGGCAGGAACTGGGCTGAAGTGTCCACTTGCTCAAAACCTGCCACAGGCTCCCATCCTCCCACCCAGCTTTCAAGATGCCCCGTCAAGCTGCTCTTGCTAAATAAACCCGCCTTTGTGTGTGTGTGTCCCGGAGGAGAGAGAATGGACTGGGGGAGGGGAGGAGGATCTGTTTGTCAAAATAGACCTCCTGAATGCTTTTAAGGGCCTTCAGTTTGGATGAGTAAATATTTTCCCTTTCAGATGAAAGGTGCAATCATCACCGTTTTTTAATTACTTTAATTAGAAAAGATTGCCTTAATCTTTTACTTATCTGTACTATTGTGGGAACTGCCAGAAAATGAAGTGCAGGGAAAACAGGTGGAGTTTGACCTTTGCTCTAAGCATCTTGAATTTCTTCTAGGCTGGTAATTAAAAAGAATCAGGGGAAGTTCCTTGCAGAATCTAGGAAACACAAACACACATAATTGTAGATACAAGGGCGCGCTCTCACACACACTCTCATACACATACACATAGGCACACTCTCATGCATGCGAGTACACATGAGTGGAAGGGAAAATGAACCCCAATGTGGCAGACCAGAAAGTTCCAACTTTGAGAGCAGTGTTCCTGCTCCCAGAGAGGTGGCTTAATGAGTTTCCCAGGGTGGCCTAAAATGATTAATTAAGCAGACAGCCCCTTACTCCCTCCCCAAACAATGGAAACCCAGTAACGGTCTGTTTGGGGAGGGAGCAGGAGCTGCCCCACCACACACACACACACACACACACACACACAAGAACTCCAGGGGCCGTTGGGGATGTGGTGTAAGAGCTAGGAGCCCCAGATAAGGGACGACAGCAACGGCCTGTAACGGCCACCAAGGCTCCCCCTGCCCAATCCCTAGCTGGCAGGGCTGGGCCTGATGAACAGCCTCCTCTGCTTCTGGCCTCTGGCCTCCTGCCTTATGTTTGGGCACTGCCCAGACACAAGGGGACCCTTGGCAAAACGGTGAAGGGAGCATAGTTGTCTTTGGCCTCTTTCTCCCTTAGGGGTTCTCCCCCTGCCCTTTTCTGCTGTACACCAGTTCTGGGCTCTTAGATGGATGCTAGGAAGGGATTCTGGAGGCTGACTGGGTGTCCAGACCCACAGGCATGGAGCACGAGGGGAAGGGGAAGAGGAGAGGGGAGGGGGCTCATCTGGAGTTTCCCTTGCAAATCAGCCATGTGAGCGGAAGGGGGGTGACTTGCTCTGTCTTTCAGAGCTGTCAGGGACCCCCAGAGTGCAGCATTAACCATTGACTGATTCAACAAACATGTATCGAGCACTTCTGGTGTTCAAGATACAATGGTGAGCAGCGGTATAAAACACAGACCAGCAGGCCGCGCCGTGGGATTCCTGATTGTGTTGCCCTAAGGGAGTCCTAGAGTCCAGGCGATTCTCGTGCACATGCAGGTCTCAGTGCTCGGATGTCCAGACACACCTCAGGTTTCTGCATCTGTAACCTGGACCAGAAAGTCCTCTTCTAGAACCCTATGGCTGTTTCTCTTCGAAGGTGCCACAGGATTCAGCGGGGTGCTGAATGTTGGGCCCTCTTTTCCATAGACAAGAGCATGGCCTTCCTTCTCAGTCACATCCCCCAAGGACTGAGATGGGGGCAGGGCAAAGGCTTCTCTGGCATAAGGAACATCCAGCTAGAGGGTTGAAACCTGTCCTGGGCCTTGTAAACAGGCCATACAAAGGGGATAGGGGCCCCTCCAGCCCCAAGGGGCAGAGGACACGAAGGTGGGGAGTGGGCGGGGCCAGGAACCATGTTTTACCTTCCAAAACGCTCTGAGTGCTCGGCCCGAATGTCCAGCCTGGTGTTTACAGCATTCGCAGCCACATCCACAGCTGTGACTGTGTCTATCGGTACATTTGTCTTTCTCTACAGGTGTCTGTCTGTGTGCTCGCATGTTCTATCTTAATGTCTGATCACATCTGTGGGTATAGGTCTCTCTGTCTGTCAGAGGTCCTCTGAGAAAAATGGCTCTGGCTTCCACTTGTGTGAGCTCTTCCATCTCAAACATGGCTAAAATAAACCTTGCCGAAAAACCTTTAACAACAATTTTTTTTCTGTCCCTGGCATAGGCAATAACACCAGTGGGTCTCCATGGTCAATTAGGAAGCTTGGGAAAACATTGCTTGTAATTAAAAGTCTAGAAGGGCCTCAATTAGGGCAGTGTTTGCCCTGCCAGGCCCGTTCCCAAACCCCGCTCGGCGGCATTCCACTCCTGGCTGGAAAAAGCCTTTGATTTGCACCAAATGTTCGGGGGCCATGCTGGACAGGGCCCTGGCACTGCCTCCTGCCACACAGGCGGGCCTGCACCCCCAGGCCTGCCACCCGAGGCTTTGCTAGACAAGGCTAGTGGAGCAGGTCCTTGCTCTCCCTGCCTCCTTACTTCCTACCCTGTCTGTGATCCTCCCACTTTTGGAGGTGCAGACCCAGGCCACCCTGTCATGGGTGTCAGTGTTCATTCTAAGAATTAAAGCCTGCATGTCAGGAGTATCTGAGGATGAGGCAGCCGTGGTCAACCTAGAGAGATGGTGGTGTTGAGGTGCAGTGAAGACAGCCGGTGCCCCTTCTCACTCTGCAGAGGCCACTCCCATCGGAGCAGGAGCCTGGCCTTGAGCGGCAGCCACCTCAGGAAATGCAGCCGGAGGGCTGCAGACAGGACCAGGACCAGAGCACACAGAGCCTGACTGGGAGGGTCAGGAAATAGCACAAACCTCTGACCTCTTGAATCGCTATGGATTCAGACAAGGAGCTAACTGGGACCCGGCCCGGGGTGTCATGTTTGCCCCCTCCTGTTGATGGGGGTGGGGAAACCAATGATAGAAACATTGAGGCCAAGGGTGTTGTCCTTCTGGGGTGAGGGCTCGGATGCTCAGCTGGGTGGGTGGGAAAGAGGAGTGCTGAGTCAGCTCAGGAGCAAGCTGCTTTTCCCTCCCAGGACATACTCATGCGCGCGCGCGCGCACACACACACACACACACCCTGTGGCACACGTGAGCCCTTGGTGTCCCAGATCACAGCCACCCCCACACACAAACTCACATTTCTACCCCAGCCTGTGCTGATGCTCATTCACAATCATGGACACGGACACAGTTGGACACACAGACACTGGAACAGAGGCTGGCAGGCCCCATGAGAGACCAGGATGCATTCTGGGGTCCTCAAGTCCTTGGCAGTCCCCATCCCCTCTTGCAAGAGCAGAGGCAGACAGGAGAGTGGGGAAAATCACTGTGCAGGCAGATGTCTGTGATGCAATGCCAAGGTCAGGTCCTCAACCCCGCTGGCCACGCCTTGGGGGAGTGGGATGGGAGAGTTTGGGGAAACCTTATGGAGGGCAGCCTTGTTTACCCCAGCCCTGCTGATACCCTGAAGAGAGGTCCTTGCCCAGGCTGCAAGGGAATGGCAGGGGAATGGCAGGGGAAGGGTTACAGGCTAACCAGAAAAAACAATTACTAACGGGAAAGGCAGCACATTCCAGCCCAGCTTAGCAGGGCCGCCAGGGCCAGGGCCGTGGGTGGTTCTTGGATTATGCATTTCCTTGAAAACAAAAAGGGAAGTTCAGGGCAGTTCAGCTGTGCCCTGAATCTCACTCTGGGGCCTTTGTCTCCTCACAGCCCCCTCAGGCGTGCCCGAGCACACTCGATACCACTGTCCCAGCCAAATGTCCACTGGGAAAGTGAGAACATTGATACCACTGAGAGCCTGTGAGAAAAGTAGGAGGCGACTGAAAAGAAGGATTGAACAAAGAAAGGGGAAAGGGAAGGGAAGGGGGACCGGGGAGAACTCTCATTGCCCAGAAGCCTCCATTCTGTGGGTGAGGTTGTGGAAATGATTATCGATTCACTCAACAAACATTTTGTGCAGCCTCTGCTCTGTCCCAAGCACTGTGCCAGGGACTCGAGTGACCCTTAAGGGGTTCACTGTCAGAAAGCCCTGGTCTCTACATGTATCTCACCATAGTGTCCTCTATCCAGTTGTGTTTCAGGTCTCAGCCTCTTGTCCATCTATGAAAACCTGGCCTCCTGATGGGTTCCAATTATTGTATTCACACTGAGAAGTAGGTGGCTGATAATGACTAAAAGGAGACCCTCCCAGGGGTATTTACTTTCTAAGGAGGATGAAGATGATGGTGCCTCCCTGTGGAGAAACAGGAGGTGACAACTATCTTGCCACGAACACAGAATTAAATGACCCCCGAGACTCACTGGACACGTTCTCCCTTGGCCCTCACCAAAGCCCTATGCCTAGGCAGCAGAAGTATTTTGTTCCCCGCCATAAATGGGGAAACTGAAGCTCCAAGAGAGATCAAGGGCCTCACTCAAGCCATTGCACAGGCTGTCTCCTCCCTAGGTGTCCCTCTCCTCAGCTCTCTGAATGACTTGCTCATTCCCATGTTTGAGGTCTCAGCTTAAACACTGTCCCTCTGAGAGGGCCTGTCTCGCCACCTGTCCACAGCCTTCTGCTCCACAGCCTTCTGCTCCACATCGCCTCTCTGCTCCTCTCCCTCCAGGCACTTGCTAATTTTGTACGTGTGTATTTGAGGTCTGTTTTCCTTACCGGACTGTCAGCCCCTGGAGGGGTGAGTTTGAATCTGTTTTGTTTGCTGTGTATATCTTAGCACCCAGGATGGTGCCCAACACACAGTAGGCGCTCAATGTTTGTGGAGTGAATAAAGAAATGAGTAGTTAATAGCTTAGGTAGGTGGAACCAAGATTTGTGTTTACTTTCCATCTTCCCTCCATGCAGAGGTCAGCAAGATGCTCGGAGCCTCTTAATTCCAGCCCTGGGCTGTATCTAAAACAGCCTAAACTTAAAAAAATATCAGATTCCATAGGCGGAGGCCACATGTTGCTTCTGCGAGGACCAGACACCTGGCACACGGGGTGTCACAGAGGCCTGCTATGTGATGCAACCTCATCCAGAGGAGGTCCAGAGGGGACTGGCTGGCCGATGCATTCCTTTTGGACATGCTCATTCACTCATTGTGTCCACAGAGGTTTACAAGGAGCTGAGGTTCTTAGATATGGCGCCTGCACCTAGACTTTTCAGAAAGACAACCAAAGAACAAGACTGGTGAATTGTGTTCAGACCCAACATAAAGTGAGATGCCCTGGGAGCCACAGCTCTGCTGGGGAGGTCAGGTGTGAACTAACAGAGGCGCTGACCGGGGTCGGAGTTCCAGGCACAGGGTACAGCATGCGTATAAGCACAGAGATGAGGGAGCACTTCGTGGGCCTCAGACATGCTAGGAGTTCCCTGGGCCTGGATCAGAAGGTTCAGGCAGGGGAGAAGCCAAAGAAAGGGCTGGAGGAGGGACAGGCCAGGTCATCTAAGGCAAGGTCCACTGACCCAAGAAGCCAGGGCTCCATTGGGTAGGCAGTGGAGACTTCACCAGGTCTTTTAAGAGAAGAAAGATTTTAGAAGCTTTGCTTTTTAAAAAGTAATTGTGAAACAGGACTGATGGGAGGTAAGACTGGACAAGTTAAGAGACT
>CM053515.1:82751191-82773345 GCA_028627145.1 Eidolon dupreanum
GTGTGTGTGTGTGTGTGCGTGTGTGCACCTGTGTCTGTGTGTGTGTGTTATGTGTGTCTGTGTATATGTGTTTAGGGGGTAGGGGGAGGTGACCCCAGCCTCGATTCCGGCCAGTGAGACCTGCCTGTTGAGGTGGAAATCATTGGGATAATCAACAAGTCTCCTTGGCTGTGCTTGTGGGGGGTGGAGAGGTAGAGGAAGCCAACAGCAGCCTGCTTAATGGGCCAGTGAGGCCCTCAGAGAAAGGATGGTGTTCCCCAAGCCATGCTTAGCACCAGAACAGAGAACTAGCCCCTTGTTCTTCAGAGACATCACAAGGCCGGGGACCCAGCATGTTCCTATGGACAAGAGAAATGGAGGTTCAAGGGCTCCAGTGGGGAAGGCTAACTCTCAGCTCAGAAATGGGTCTAGCCAGGGAGGTGGGACGCCCACGGGACACCTCTAGGGGCCTTCGGAGTTACAGCCATCCCCTCTAGGGCACTGATCTCTCACCCCACCCTACACACAGCTCACCCAGGACTCCCTTGGGCAACAGGTTTGGGGGACTATGAAGGGCCTAAACCTCAGAGACTGGAAGGGCTGGAGGTGGGCGACCAGCTGTTCCTCTGGAGCTACTCAGTCCTCAGCCCAGGCCTCCAGGTGTGCTGAACTCCAAGGTTCAGCAGCAGAATTCAAAAGCAGGAGCTCGCCACTCTCAGCCCAGAGGTGGAACTGAGCACAGGCGAGGCCCTGCACAGCTGAAGTCAACTTTAAAACCTCTTTGTCACCATCAGACTGGCACTGAGTTCCTGTGGCTCTGCCACCCACTGTTCCAAGCAGGATTTTGTGCTGGGGCAGAAGGAAGGGTGGGTACAGTAAATTATTGTTGGTTTGGACTGAGATAAGCTGAACTGACGTGTATGAGAGCTTTTCCTCTGTCCCTACTGGTATGTATGCCTTTATTCTCCCTGCTGTAGGCCTCAGCTTTCTCCTCTATAAAAATAAAGATTTGGGATGAGAGCTGTGACTTTCAAATTCTGCTCTCTGAGCCCAAACATTCTATGGGGGGAATCCGGGCCATAGCAGCTCTGGTCTTATCAGTCATACACTGGGTTTCATCCCTAAGGTTTCATTTGCAGAATGAGCCCATAGCTGAGAAACGTTCGGTCACCTCTGAACTAGGTGATGTTTGTGTCCATCTGGCTTGACTTGCATTCACTGCAGGAGGGGAGAGAGGACAGACCTAGGAAGGATGAACCAAAGGGACCTAGACCTCAAACCTTAGTTTGAGTCCACTATTGGACACAAATACATATGCCCAGCACACAGCAGGATAAGGCTGGGTAGTGGGCTCAGGAGGGCCTGGCAGACCCAGAGGAGAATGGGCACCCATGCTCATTCATATATGCCTATGTGCCCGTGCCTGCATGCACCCACGTGCCACAGGTATGCACACGCAGCTGCCCCCTGTAGCCCTGCCTACACGGGAAGGCTCCAGGTAGAGGAATTTCCCTATGTCTCCTTCTGAGCCCTGCCCCACTCTCACTCACTTCCAATTTGGGCTCTTCAGGTTGACCTAGCAGGGCTCTGTCTGGAGATGAAGAAAATGTCTCTATCTATTTTTCAAATACTTGGGGCTTGCTAAAGACCAAAACTTTTTTTTAAAAGTGTGTGTAATTCGAAGGCAATTTGATCCATATGTTTCTGATTCTCTTGCACTTAAATCATCAAAATATTGATTTTTAAGAGCCATTTGATGTCTAAGAAACCTTTTTAATAAGCTTTTAAAGCTCTTTAAACCCAGAGCCTGGAGCCGGTGCCAGGGCCCAGGCTGGCCGCTGGCTGGCTGCACCCCTTCCCCAGGTCACAATTACTTGGAGCCTTGGAGCCAAGCCTCACTCCCCTCTGCAGGCCTCAGATCTGCCTGTCCTCCCTGCCTCCCCCAGTATTACCCAGGGGTCCCAGCCACAGTTTCTTGCTATCCTGACAAAGGGGCCCATTCCTACCTTTCTTTTCACGGGCCTCTCTTTTGCTTCCCTAAGGCACCCTTACGACACAAATGAAGAGGAGAAAATAGGATTTTTAATTTTTAAAGGCTGCATAATATTTTGTTGTATAAATATGCTATGATTTATGTAACTAAATCCTTATTGAAGGCCATTTCAGTCATTTCCCATTGTATACCTTCATGCAAGTTGCTTATTATTTCCTTTGGCTATGTTTCTAGAAGTGAAAATACTGGGTCAAAGAGCATGCACACCTTGATGCTCTTACACATGTTGCCATATCATCTTTCTGAAAGATTGTGCTTATACTTCCATAGGTCTCCCCTCCTGCACTCTTGAGAGGAACTCTAATTATTTTTATTCAAACGATGCCATCCCACCTGAGCACACAGAAGCCCTCTCACATGGCAGTTCAAAGTAGGGGCTGGAACCAGAATGCCTGGATTTGTATCCCAGTTCTTTATTTTACTAATTGGGAAAGTTACTTATTCTGACTGTGCCTACTTTCCCTTCTATAATTGGCGAATAATAATGGTACCTACCATATTTGTTTATTGTGGGGATAAAATGAGATCATCTATATGAACTTAAACTACTTAGAATAGCATCCAGTGCATATTTGGTGTTCAATAAACGTGGCTAATATTATTATCTTTTATGTTATTTCTTCAACCTGAATATTCTTCTCTTTCCCTTCCTCTCTTTATCTGACTACCTCCTGCTCACATGTCAAGTCTCTGCTCATACACCAAGTCTCTGCGCAAATGCCACACCCCTTGTCATGTGTCCCCTCAGCATCCACTCTCTGATGCACTCTCTACCCTGGTCATTACTTGTATTTACATTAGCAACTATCTTTCCCACGCCCACCAGGCTGTCAGCTTCAGGAGGGCAGAGTCAGGATTTATCTGATTCCCAGAGCCTCGTACAGAGCCTTGAGGTTGCAGACACTCAATAAATACTTGTCAACCTGAACTAAATTGTAATCAAATGGCCCGCATTGGCTATGGATGACTTTTGGTTATTTCCAAAAAAATTCTATTAATCTACAAATAATAGAGGTTTGCCATTTAGAAATCTAAAGAATGTACTGAGACTCAAAAGGCAAGTCCTCAGGATGGAACCCAAAATGTTTAAAAAGATAGCAGCATCACTGACGGCTCCTCTGTGGACAGTCTGGGTGGATGAACTTGTCCCGGCTAAAAAGTCTGGGTGCGATCAGCCATTGGTGTTGCCAGTCCTGTGAGCCAAAGCTTATCTCAGTATTTATATCTCTAATTTGTTCTTTCACTTCCAGATACTTCTTCCTGTTCTTTCAACTGGTAAAGGACTGTGCCTCCCCCATTCGTTGCTCTATGCTAGACCAGGTGCAAGTGAGGGATAAAGGATGCTCTGATCTTTCTCCTAACACTGAACCTTGGAGAACAGCTACAATCCTGAAGATGGCTGAGAAATGCCTTCCTGGTGCTTCTACTGCTCCTTCTGGAAAAGCCCATTGCTAGACAC
Source organism: Eidolon dupreanum (assembly GCA_028627145.1). Taxonomy (NCBI): domain Eukaryota; kingdom Metazoa; phylum Chordata; class Mammalia; order Chiroptera; family Pteropodidae; genus Eidolon; species Eidolon dupreanum. Next base: position 82,754,683 of record CM053515.1, read on the forward strand.
TTTGCCATCACAGGGGCCATCCAGGGATTGAATGACATTGCTGTTATTTGTGTTCTTTGGGTCCTCCAGAAGCTCACCAAGGTCTGGAGGCCCTGGAGGAAAGCTCCAGGCAAGGTCCGAATTCCAGGAGATCAGAGAGAAAAGGCCCCTGAGTTCCCTCCTTCCTGCCCCTACTGCCTTCACCCCATACACACAAGGTAATCCAGTTCTGCCAAAACCAGCCCTATATCAATTCAAATCAATTCATTCCCATCCCAATAATTCTGACATGGTATAAGCCAGAGTCCAGGTTGTTGGACAGATAGATGTGAAATAAACTATCCCTGAGGTACAAGATAAGAAGTGTTCTTTGGGGATCAGAGTGATCCCCACTCTAGCACAAACCAGTTCTTCATGCTTTGCTCTACTGTAACACTTTCTGTCCTTATGGCTCATTATGGAAGAGACTACGTATGATCCCTATCACAACTTAATTGTTCACATATGTTTGTGCATGTGTGCATGCTCGTGTGTGTGTGTGTGCTTGCATGTGTGTATATTTCCATGTACAAATTGGAGTATAAAGATAGTACGGTGAGTTTCCTCTGACTCTTCCACAGATCTCACACCGAGCTCAGTACAAAGCTGCTATTCAATAAATACATGAATGAATGAATGAATGAATGACAAACCCTAAACTCCTACTCAGGGTGAGGATCTGGGAAGAGGGCTAGACTAAGAGTCAGAGTTCTGCATCTGAAATATTAAGGGTCTCATGTGATGTGGGCAGGGCTTACTCCCTCTGTTCCTTAGTACTCGTCCCGCCCAGCAAAGGGTTGAACTGGCTGACCGCTCCAGTTCTTCTCGACTCTGAAGACACGTTGTAGCCTCCCGCTCCCAACAGGCCTGTTCTCAGCTGCCAGCCCCCCTCCATTGGCTCCAGACACAGAACTCATCAGATGCATGAGGGCCCCATCCAGCTTGGGGAGGGCCTTTTGCTCCCTTACCTCATGGGGCTCAGGGCTGTTTTGTCTAAATTCTCCAGGAACAGAGAAAAAGCACAGAGGCTTTTGCTAAAGCCCGGTGGGCAGGTCTCTCTGAGGACAGGGATTAAGTTTGTCTCAGTTGGTCTCCCCTCTAGTCAACTCTCCCGTCTGGGAACCAGCTTCAGACTCTCTAGGGTTTAGCCTCCCTCATATGTTTCCATTCTCCTAGCATTACCCGTACACCACTTTCAGCAGTCCCTGTGGAGTGACTTCGCAAAGCGGAGTGGATCCCAAAAGAGCAAAACAGATTTGGGTCCAGGCTGGTTCTAAACGAATCCCCTCTTCCTTCAACAATCCCAGCTTGAGAATGAAAAGAGACTCTCCTGACTTTCCAGCCCGGGCACCTCTTCTAGACTCTCACTCTACACCCAGAAGACCGTCTCTACCTGTAAAGAGGCGGACAGTCTCAAAGAGCCCCAGCTTCCCTTCACACCCCTCCCAGGACACTTCGGGCTCTGACTTAGCTGCTGGAGATGGGTTTGTGAGTTGACCCCCACAGGATAATCTGGATTTGGAGGGTCACTCAGGGGTCAGCAAGTCTGGGAGGACTGAGCCTAACTCCACACAGAAAAGGGGGGCAGGGGGTCTCTGTCTCAGAGTGACACTTCTGTCTCAGAGTAGCCTGTCTGTCCAGCAAGAGAGGCCTAATGCCTTTCAAAAGGATCTTACTCTTCCCGCCCCAGAAAGCAGCTTTGGGCTGTAAGGTGTCCTTTCTATGACACCACAGTGAGGGACTGTAAGCTTTATGTAAAGAGTGGATAATCGGTGGGGCAGAGCTGGCTGAACTAATGAGGGAAGCCAAACACTGCCCATGCTTCCAAGAAACACCTCGCCAAGCTACATGAGGGCAGCATCGCATCTGTTTTGCACACTGCTGTATTCCTGTCACCTAGCACAGGGTTTCATACATAACAGGTTCCCAAAAAGGTTGTTGAATCAATAAGTGAATTAATTAACTAATTAATTAAAGTATGCATGCTGGGTCTCTGCCAGAATTTAAATACCTCTTTTCCAAAGAAAATTCAATTTTTTTCACCAAAGAATATCTAATGTGAATTTTTTCAAATGATTCAATACCTTACCAAAATGTGTAAGGTATTGAAACAGAGCCAATGTCACTCCTGTGAAAAGCCTCATCCCAAAGTAATGCATGATGACGTGGGAAACTGAGTTTTACTGACCGTCTGCAAGGGGGTAGAAACTTGCCCAGAGAATCCTGAAATGATGTCTTATTAGGAGAAGGGTGTTGCTCTAGAAAAAGGTGAATATCAGAAGTGGAATCCATATTTGGACTGATTATTTTCTTAAGGCAAAGGTCAATTAAAGTGAGGTAGGGTGATGAGTGAAAAACAAAGTGTTATGGGAGTCACAAATAATCTGTGATAGTAATTGCACTATCGATGGGGGGCAGGGAAAATTCTGGCTCTCAGCCTCCAGACCATTCTCTGTCCAAATCAAAGAGTCAGCCATGAAAGCAGACTGTGCATCACTCAGGATTCTAGGTGAAATTATCTTCTCAGAAACAACAGTGTGGAGTTGGACTAATCTGGCCTCCCGGTTTCATTTGTCAAGTGATGTGTTTTTGAATCATACGTGGTAGTACCTGTGCATCCACAGTCAAGATTCTGGAGAGTCTATTCTTGGCAACCACCATACATGTGAAGATGAAAAGTAGTGTAATGCTTAAGCTTTATGGAATCCCACATTTCTGAACCCAGGTTAAAAACCATGTCCTAGAGTCTATTTCGGTTTACCTTAGAGAGAAAGGTGGCTATCTCTTTCAGTTTCAAAATATATTGTTATACCCTGTCTGTAATATTTACCCATGTGCAACACAAAATGTTGGCAATGGCAGGTAACTTCCTGACTAGCTAATAAAGAAATCTAAAGCTATTTGACTGTCCATGTCCAATTGAGCTAAAGAGTTTAGATTTGTCTGATGAACCTCAAAAGCTATGAAAGATTATTTATAATGTCGGCTAAGGTTAATAATACATTTCTGTCATCCTTTTCCAATGGTACAGTCCTCATTATAGAAATTACCATTTGGATGGTGCACATAAAAAAGTGAATCAGTATTTCCTCCAGGTAATTTTCTAGAATAGCCTCTATGGCTTTATTTTGTCAGTCTCTGTAGGCATGCTTCAGCGAGACATGTTTCATGGAGGGTGTTGAGATCTTAAATACCTAAACATTTCTAACAAGTTAAGGCTTGATTTCCACACTAAAGAAAAGTACCCTAGTGGGTCATAGACTGCGTTGTGAGTATAGGTGCTTAATAATAGAGTTGGATAATCTCTTGACATCGCCTTTAGGGAGAACAACAGCAACAATAACAGAAAACATGACAATGACCAGAAATCTTCTCTCAATAAGACTTTTGTTATGGAGCAGCCACTATGGAAACCAGTAATGCAAACTAGTAATGCAAATCATTACTGCAAAATAGGCAAAAATGAATGTAGGAGTGCTAGACAAAGGGGATATGTTAACTCGTGGCTCTAGGCATCTAGACAGTCTTGAAGATTTGGAAGAATAAACTGTCTGCTTCATGCTTTCATCTGCTTAAGATGAAGGTCTCAGGTTAAGAGTCTCCTTCTGAATATCTTCTGCTTCTGCAGGGTTCTTCAGAGTCTTCACTGGGAGGTTTCTGTTTGGGATGGCCTTGCAGCTGTCAGAGATGATTTGTGTTTCTTTAATTGGGAAGCACAGATCCAAAAGTCAAACCCATAGAGTTTTACTACTGTATTAGGTATTAGCAATTACTGATAAAGTCTTATTCCATCAAAGTTCAAGGGCTGCTTTTCTGGGATGTCTCTTCCAGAAAATCAAGTTTTAGATTCTTCAGGGATGAATCAAGAGGATGTTAATAACAAAACTGGCATATTATATGGATCCCTTGCAGCATCTGTCCATCACTGTTCCTGGTAGGTCAGAGTCTAGGATTAGAGGTGATATTCTTAGGTGCTTAGATATTCTTGTTACCAGCTTATGAGGAGACAGTTGATATATTCTCAAAGGAGTTGATATTATTGTCAATAAGACCAAGGGCAGGACTTTGGACTAGGGAAATTCAAGTGTTTCTGAAAACTGAGGTAAGTTTAGTTTGAAAATTCCATTCCTCTTTTCTACCTTGCCCGAAGATTGGGGATGGTATGGACAGTGGAAATTTTGAGTAAGCAGTAATATTTCAAAGAGCATTTTAATGATCTTCTCAGTAAAATACCCATCACTAGAGAAGTAGATTAGGACCCCCCCCCAGTAGAAAACAAATCAAATAGCTTTGATGCTCTTCAATAAGGAAATGCTTCAACAATTATGAAAACAAACATACCAAAAAAAGCCAACAACAAACAAAAACAAAAACAGGAGAACATATTCATTTTCCATCACAGGGATATTTGTATAACACTTATTTGGAGATTTTGAAATGGGCTTTGGGGTCTTGATTCCCATGCATGCCCCACCCTTATTGTTTTGCCAAGATTATGTTGTTGGCAGGTGAAGTATGCACTGGAGCAGAATTCTGTAAACTGTAACCCAAAGGCCAATTCTTGCCTATGAACTCTTTTTGCAAATGAGGTTTGACTGGAACACAGTCCTGCCCACTTATTTATGTACTATTGCAGATTTTGCACCCCAACAGCAGAGTCGAGGAGTTGCAGCAGAGACTGTGTTGTCCACAGAGGCTAAAACGCTGATTATCTGGCCCTTTACAGAAAAGTTTCTTGATCTCCAGTCTAAGGCACCACTGAGATGGGTCATTTGGTCATATTGAAAGTTCCCAGACTATTCTTGGTAGAGTTATACCCTTTAGTAAAATATGCACAAGAATTTGAGTTATAACAAGACTCCTACAGAGTGGGCTTCCAGCCTTGGGGAGAGATAGGCTTGGACTGAGATGACCCCATGGAAGTTGAATGTGCCCCTTTTATGCCTCCTGTCTGGGGCTCCCAATCAGATGGTGCCTATCTCTAACTGTGCTCCTCAGCAAAAAGGTATGGGAGATTTTTTCTTCCAAATCAACTATCCAGGACACAAAGTCAGAATGGAGGGGAAAAGAACTTGTAACACTTTCAGATGGTGATATAAGATAAAGTTCCTCCTCTGAAGGCCACCAGCCAAGCCAGACCTTAAGCTTGTTGGTCCTTGGGGCTGGTTTTAGCTGTAGACTTATTGGTTTTCATCTTATTGACTCTGTAAGCATTTTCTCCCTTATAGACAAAGTTCATGACAAAACAGGACAAGACAAAGGTGAGATTAGATGAATAACATCTAAATTGAGGAAAGCTCCTGCTCAGAGAAAGCTGTTATAATAGAAGTAAAAATGCCTTTTATTGACTTAGGATAGCAGAGAGAACACTAAATTGACAATTTTTAAGCAATTCTTATTAGAAGAAATAATGCATTGTATTTTATTCTTCTGTGTGGGGCTCAAAAGTTGTTAGGGCAGGATGTCAGAACAAGACAAGCACTTAAACTACTTTCTTAAGGTGAGGGTCCATGTATGAGAGGCAAGGTTCTAAGCAAAAAAGGAAGTCTTGTGCATGTCACGAGGTATTTCACCATTTTTACCACACAACTAATGAGACACTTGCTCTGGTTCTCCCTCTCCAATCATTCTATAGTAATAGTGGCTGTCACTTGGGCCAGGCACTGTAGACAATTTATCTCTGTGTTCCCCCATGCCAGACATTATTCATATTTCATCTCACTTAAATCTCACAACAACATTGTCAAGTTGGAATTATTCTTCTTTCCATTTGACAGAAATGGAAATCGAGACACTTCCCCAAAATGTGGCAGCTAGTAAGTGCCTGAGCCAAAGCTAGCTCTTCACCCACATCAGCACCTCACTGCCTCTCCTGTCACTGTGACTTCATAAACTCTGAAGCCCTCATCTCCAGACTCCCCTCTTCTTTGTCCTCCAGTAGCAGAAATGCACCTCCCAAACCTTCTCACACCCAGCAGTCACACACTTTCATACTCAGAAGGCCTCTACCTATTTCTCTCTTTTCTTGCTCAAAGTTAAAAGATAAAGCCATGGAAGCGACCGATAATCATATTAAAGGGTATTCAATTTCATTAGTTAAGCAGGAAATACAAATGAAAATCAAACCATAATGAGATACCATTATACACCCACCAGACAGAATAGCTCAAATTAAAAGAACTGATAATACCAAGTGTTGCCAAGAATATAGAGCAATTGGAACTCACATAATGGTGGGAATGTAAATTGGAATAGCCACTTCAGACACTGTTTAGCAGTGGCTGCTAAAACTAAATATGCATCTTCCCAGATGAATATCCAATGGAATTGGTGCATATTCAAAATACTCATAGTAGCACTGTTTGTGATAGCTAAAAACTAGAAATTGCCCTAAATACTCATTAATAGTAAGATAGATAAATTGTACTATATTCAGAAAATGCGTTACTCTATAGCAATTAGAAAGAATGAACTACAACTCACATAACAACATAAATAAATCTCAGACATAATATTGAATAAAGAATCCACACACAAGAGTATATACTGCATCGTTTTATTTTTAGGAAGTACCAAAACAGCCCAAACTGTTTTACCCTCAGTGGAAGGGGACAAGAAGGAGGTTTCTGGGGTACTGACAATGTTCTGTTTCTTAATCTGGGTGCTAAACACAGGTGTGTTCCCTTAATGAAAATTAATTGAGTCATACTCTCACAATTTGTACACTATTCTGAATGTATATTATACTTAAAAATAAAAGTTTAAAAAAGAAAAAGGCAAATATCTCCTTCGTCCATCCCATCCATCTCTAGCCAATAAAGTCCATTTTTAAGGGGAACGAGTTACACATCCAGAGAATCTGTATCTGAAATGCCACAGAACATCTCTCCCTAGGAAGGAGGTTCCTAGCATCTGACTACCCTATCCGCCTCGCTCATACTCCATAGTGCACACCTTTGTCTGGTACCCTGAAGGTGGTTGGCTGAAAGTAATGGGGGTTTAGAATCAGACCCTGCTACTTATCTAATGTGGGGCATTAAGCAAGTCACTTTATCTCTCCAAACCCTTATTCCCTGTTCTTGAAACAAATCGGTAGCACACACTGTTTTCAGGCCACACAAAAGTCATTTCTTCCCACCTCTTTGCTTTCCACTACAGCTGAGCACACCAGTTGCGTGACTTCTCAGTTTCTCCAGTTGCTAGATCAAGAGCCCCTCATGCTTCAAAACATAAAAGATGGGAGAGCAGAAGCATGAGAGGGCACTCGTGTTCTTAGTGACATTGTCGTGCCAACTCTGAACAATTGTGGGGAGAGAGAGGCCGTGGGTGGCCTCTCCTGAGGGATTTGAGGGGTATGGCTCCTCAACACCTCCATTAGGACTAAGAGATGAGAGAGCTTTTTCCAGCCTGTAGGGCAAGTCTTTGGAAGGATAAGGAATTAGGCATATTGGATCCAATTGTGAGTTATTCAGAAGAGCCTTTTTCTGTCATTTTCAACAAATACTTGTTGAGTGCCCGTGAGTGCCAGGTACCACGCCGTGTGCTGGTGAAACAGTGATCGGCAAAACAGATAGGATCCCTGCCTATCAGACAGCACAGCGGTTCAAGGGAACTTGGATGCTGTCAACTCTCTAAAGCACCGTGAGCATATTTTCAACTCTGTATTTTGAAATGCATCAAGAACCCATGGGCATTCCCAGAGCCCCTGGTTTGAGGTTGCTCAAGCCAGGGGCTCTGGGAATTTTGAAGGAAAGCAAATGTTTATTGAGCATCATCTATGTGTAAGACTAGGATATATAAATATGGGGCCCATTTTCACCCCTTGGGAGCCTAAATTCTGGGGTGGTTGGTATAAGAAAATTGTTTGATCTGAGTAGCACACGTCACGATGCCCAGGGGAACCACAGGGAAGGTTCAGTGCAACGGAGTCAGCTTTGAGAGTGAGGTGACCCTAAAGGCGGTGGGATTTCTTCAGGCGGAAAGGACAGGAGATGACCCGTGAGAACAAGTGAAGGAGAAGTGCCCAAATGGGGAAGAACCCAAGCTGAGGATGAGCAGAGGAGATGAAATGGACCAGAAAGGTGGTTTGCAGCCTGGTTAGGAGACCTTAAATACCAGGCCAAGGAATTTGGAACCGTATCCTATGGGCAGAGGGAGATTTCAGGCCAGGAAGTAATGTGACAGAGCGAGTGCTGTGGGAAGATTACTTTGGCATCTGTGAGGGAGGTGATTAAGAGGGAGGAGACTCTGAAGGTAACAAATTGAGGTTTGAGCAGCTTCAGAGAGGGGTCACACCCTCTGGGCTTTATTCCTGGCTCAGTCCCCCTGCTAGGTAAGACTGTGTAAATCCTGCTGCGGAAGACCGCTGGTTGCCTCCCAATATCCATTCCCCTTTCTTTCCTTTCTAACAAAATCTTGAGTTTGTCTGAGACAGCAAAATTCCCTGTTAACAATATTTGCCTCCTCCAGGTCTAGCTAAAGATGTCCATGTCACCCACGTCTAGCCCCTGACACGTATAAAGAATTTTATAGTGTGGCTTCTGGAAAGGTATTGTTTTCTTCATAAAAAGACATAGGTTCAGCCGGCACGAAGTTTTCCCCTAACCCTCTTATTCCAGTCTGGAACTCAGATGTGATGCCTGGAAGTGGCATAGCCATCTGTGGCCATGAGGACAGAAGCTACAAGCCCAAACTGGCAGAGCCGGAAGCTAGCAAGAAACTTGACAGCTGTACCAGGCTGGGCTGCCCATCTCCAGACTTCCTATTATGTGGGAAAAATAACACCTTACTTGTTTAAAGTTTATCTTAAGTAGCCAAATGTAACTATCTTAACCAATATACGTGACAACCCTGAATGCCTCAGTTTCTCCCTCTACCCATGGTCTCACAACCTGGTATGGCAATGGGTTATGCATGTGCTCTTCAGAAGCTGTTCACAAGGACAGCTGAAGAGGTTCTCAGTATGCGCTGCCTATTTGGTCCCTACTCTCTCAGCCCGCAGGGCTTCCCTGCCTTGCCCAGACCCTCCAGGAACCGGGAGACAATGGCAGCTGGGGCAACTCCAGGGTACTAAGTCTCCAGCTGTGAATCCAAGGAAAGAGTCTTAGGCCAGCAGTCAAGAGTCCTGGGATCCTGGACCACCTCTGCCGCCGCTCAGGGCATGAACTTGACACAGTCATTCCCTGCTCTCCTGGGCCTCGGTCACCCCATTTTTGAAATGTGGGGACAGACATGTGTCAACAGTTTTCAAAATATAATGATTAGTTTGCATTTAGCTGTAAACAACAAAAGCAAGCAAAGAAACGAATGACAAAAATCAAAGACAAAAAAAAAAAATAGCATATTCAGACTGGCTTAAATGATAATGAAACATTTCATCTGATAAAGTCCAGAGGCAGGACCACGCCAGAGACAATATGGTCAGCTGCTCACCGATGTCATCAGGCATTCTATAATTCTCCGTAGATTAGCTTTGTCCTCATTCCGGTTTCCCTCAGGGTCACAGGATGACAATCGCAGTACCAGTCATCATAACCAGGCACACCACCAGCCAAGAAAAAAGAGAACCCACCTTTTTGTGTGTCATATTTAGGAGCAAAAAACTTTTACCAAGAGCCCCTATCAGACTTCCTTTTACCTCTCCTTAGTCAAAAATGCTTTTTTTCAATCAATCGTCAAAAAGGAAAGTGAGATCACCATCTGGCGTGAATGTGTGTTGGAGAGCTAACCATGACCAGTACAGAAGGGGAGCCCTCCTTTCTAAAGAAATACCACATGCCCCCATGATACAGAGCAGATAAGAACCGAGCCCCTCGGACTGAAGTTAGAGATGAGAGGAGACCAGAGCCCTCCGTGCTCCTCAGAGTCCAATCACAGAACCCTGGAGCTCTTCTACACATTTTGAAAACCACTGGGCTTGATCTCTAAGGCAGCTTCCCACTCTAATACTCCATAGCTCTCTGTTTCTAAGATTAATGCCTCTGGCAGATAGGGTCAGTTTGAAAGGGGAAATTACACAGTCTATTGAGGTCACCCTAAAGATAGGGCCAGTCAAAAGGCCTAGGGGCTTTCCTCAGGCCTGCTACAGTTTGGGAAACTGTATAGATTGTTCTGTACTCTACGAATGATAGCAACACATGTGTATACAATGTTTTCCTGTTTGCCAGGCTCTTGGGCACACATGATCTCATCCAGTCTAAGATGCAGCCCTACGAGTACTGTACGGCCCAAATGGTTCTATTTTAGAGATGAGGAAACCAAGACTCAAGCAAAGAGGCGTTTGCTCCAGAAATCCAGGGCCTGGAAGAGCCCAGCCTGGACCACAGGCTGCTAATTTGGCCTAAGGGTCAATGACACTCCAGGCAAACGGGGAGGTGGGGGGTGGGCGGTGTCCAAGGAAATAAGAGCGGTGAGGGCTTTCTGGACAGCTGAGTTGGGTCCCTCAGTCTTTGTGAGCCCCACTCCCCTCACCTGTGGAGTACCATTACTCAAAGTGCACTCCTCAGGGTCATTGGGGGGATAGGGGAACCCTGGATTGAAGGCCCCTGGATCATTTAGAAGAGCTGTGGTGTCTTCCTGGCAGACAGCTTGGGGAGAGCAAGCTCTGTTCCCTCCTCTCCAGACTATACCTGAAGGAAGACTGGGCCTGAAATACCATCTGCTACTTGGTGCCTGGCCACCACCTCCTCCTGGGGGTGGCTGAGGCTGTGGCCCTGGCTGGGCGCCTCCCCCACTCCCTCAAGGCAGGCGGCTGCTAATGGCTCTCCCCACGAGCTGGTTCATTAAAGATTTGTTCTGTCGAGTTGCAATCAAAATAAACAGACCAGCCTGAAAACCAGGGAACTAAAAACCAATTAAGAGGGAATGGAGATGGAGGGTGGGGGTGAGGGCAGAAGGGGAAAAGAGGCTGGGGCTTTCCAAAGACTCAGTTACCATGGCAGCCAGCTTCCAAAATAGTCTGGGAATGAAAAATAATGAAAACCACTGTGAAGAGAAAAGCAATCCTGGCAGGAGAGTCCCTACCTCGGGACTGGCTAAACCTCCTTGCTCCTGGCTCCCAGAGGGCACCTTGGTGGGTCAGAGCTCTGGCGACCTGTCCTTCCCCCCACTCCATCCACTCTTCTCTCCCCGACAAGGTTGTGAGTGGTGCAGACCCTCTGCGGGACCACCACCAGGTGAAGGAGCCAAACACTGGACCCCTGCCCCATGGGGAAACCAGAGAAACATAATTGGGGGTGGGGTGCTGGGGACAAACTGAAGGGGAAATTTCAGGGCACCATGAAGCCCCTAGCCCCCTTACAGAGGGCTTCCAGGAAGAAGTGACATTCAGCCTGAGATCTGAAGTAAGAGCTGGCCAAGAAATGCTTCAGGAAGAAAGAAGAGAAATTGCGAAGGCCCTGGGGATGGTGGGGTGGGAAAGAGAAAGACCAGAAGTCAACAGGGCTGACAATTATTGAGCTAGGCATCATCTGTGCCATGCTTGGCACTTTTTATATGCATTGAATATGTAGATGCAAGAACCTGGCCGGCCGAAACGTCTAGATTTGGGGAAGGTGGTGGAGCCAGGACCCCAGCACACATCTGTGGACCCTGCACCCACCTTCTTTCCCCTCTTCCTGGAGCCAGGTCTTCTGGGGAGCTCCCGGTTCCCTGGCCCTTCTCTTACCCTGGCAACAGGGGAGCCCAGCATGGCATTTCTAGAAGTCATTTCCTAGTGATATCTCCGAGGAGGCTCTGTGACCCACCAGGAGGCGTCACCACTTAACCATCTCCAGACCCCCTTGTGGTCTGGTTTCTGTTTCATTGGCGAGGCAACAGGAAAGCTGAGATCCTATTAAGCTGACTTGCAGATGCCAAAAAGGAATTACAGCCAAAATGAAGTTAACCCTTTCATACCCCCACGTCCACTCTCACTTCCCGGGCCACAGAAATAGGAGCCCTGAACCACATTACCAAGGAAGGAAGCAATGCCTCGGCCCCCGGGGAATGGGTCTCAGGTCCAGAGAGATACCTGGCCTCCCAGGGCAGGTGTGGCAGGTCAGGAGCCCATCCTGCACGGGCATAAGTGACGGTGTGATAATGAGGCAGCACCCAGCCTGACAGCACCTGCGAGTGGAAAGGCCCTTGGATGAGAAGCAAGACTGTGCAAAATGGACTAGTTTCTCCCAAACAAGAAGAGGCAAGGTGAAAGTCATGGCGTTCAGCTGCCCTTGTGGTGGCTCTCAGGGCACTGACTTTTCAGTGGCCTCTCTTTCTAAGAAGCCAAGCCAGCACCCCAGCAGAACCTGCTGGGAATGGGGCATCACCAAGAAAGCGAAAGCACAGCCATCGGCTCCTAACTTAGTGTCTGCTGAAGGCTCTGAGTAGAACAAGAGGAATATGGGCCAAGGAAAGAGCACTGGACTGGGAGTCCAGAAGCCTGGCCTGGAGCAAAGCCCTTGTCCTGTCCTTTAGAGAAAGCATAGGTTTCATGATTGATTCCCTAGGTATCAATCCTAGTTCTACCACCTGGGAGCTGAGTGACCATAGGCACACATGAGCCTCAGTCTTCTAAGCAGTTAATGAGTACAATAACACTGACCAGTGGGGTCTATATAAGGGTGAAATGAGGTGCCAGAGTGACCAGAGCAAGCTGGTCACTAGCAGCCCTTCCTCCTCCGGGCTTCAGCTTTGTCAGCTGCAAGATGGGGCGCCAACTATCCTAGGTTAAGTGTATAAAGCAGTCAGAAAACTGCAAAGGCCTCTTTAGATGTGTGCGAGAGGTCTCTCGCTGGGGAAGACACTGAGAGGTGACTCCCTTTCCAGCCCCCACTACCCTTGGCGTTTCTCTGGCCTGCCATCAGCCAAAATGCCTCCCTCACCCTGCACAGCCTCTTTCTGGTGGCCTTGAGGAGTCTCTGCAGCCAAAGACAAAAGAACATTTATGGGGCAAGTATAAAAACCTCACAAGGAGTGTTAGAAACTGGAATTATTATGACCCCTCCCCTGTACCCCTCCCTTCCAGCTGAAGCAAATGAGCTCCAGGTGCAGAAGGTGACCCACCTGAAGTCATGGCTTCTAAGTGCCTGGATTTGGAAGCCAAGGACTGTCCCGCTCCAAAGTCGGTGTTCCTGCTCTGCCCTATCCCACCCCCAACCCCCAGTATACCAGAGAATGATCCCAAGGCCTAAGGGGCCTGTCCAGGACCAGCATGAGGAACCTTCTGAAAGCTGGAGTGGGTCTGTCTCCTGTGGATGCTGAGAGTGGTCACCTCTCCACCCACAGGAGAAAGCGACACACTGAGCCACCACCAGTTTCCTAGCTGGCCAAGGACAGTCTGGAAGGAGCCAACAAGGTGACATAAAGGGCAGCTGGCCCATGAGGTGTGACGCTCAGCCCTGGGTTTGAATCTGGACTGAGCTGTGTAAGCTTGGACAAGTTCCCTAACCTCTCTGGCTCATAGTCGCCTCATCCATAAATCTGTAAATCCAGGAAGAACTCTTATCTCATCTCACAGGCTGTCGAGAGATTCAAAAGATGTGACTGATAAGTGTTGAAAACTGTCAAACCTTGTTATTGTTAGTAATTAGCACACTCATTATTTGTTTGTGTTTCTAAGCAGCAGATTCGCTAAGTGGGTTAAACAGCTTCTCGCTCCCCATTCCTTGGGCTTCCTTATCCTGTTGACACTAGTCCTGCTTTGTTCACACTGAAAAAGTGAATCGGTGCTGGCCCCATAGAGCAGCCCCACACCCTGGGTGAGCACCTGCAGAATCACTGAGCCTCGACTATTTATCTTGAGTGTTGGTAGTGCTGGCCCTGAGGCAAACCGAGCCAAGGAAAGCAAGTGTGGCAGGTATTTTCTTTGACTCTCATAAATGAATAAACCAACAGTAGATCAATAACCACCTATTGACACATTTTGGTGAAGTACTTGTTACATGCAGGCACTGTGAATGAATCCTGGGAGCCTCACATCATAGCCCTGTGATGGAGCAGTAACTGACCTTTCCTTCCTTCCTCCCTCCCTCCCTCCCTCTCTTCCTTCCATCCCTCTTCCTTCCTTCTTCCCCCCAGATTTCCACTTCTGATTCCAAGAGCTACATGTTCAGGCAGTGCCAGGGCAGTACTAGAGGAGGGAGGATTGCTGGCTTCAGGACCTTGGCCTTGGGCAGGAGGGAAGGGCCATCTGAGAAAACCTAGGAGACCTGCCCCAGTCAGAGCAGCAGAAGGAGATGGCCAAGTGCCAAGATCCTGGGCCTGGAGAAGGGTGTTTGCTTGGAGATTTGGGCCGCTGGCTCAAGCAGGGAAGACCTTTTGCCTGGGTATCCCAGAAGGAAGGTTTATCAACCAGCCCCCGAATCGATAACTCTAGAGCCAATGCCAGTGGCTCCAATGGCAAAGCTTGGGCCACCATGGGCACACAATCAAGGAGAAGCAAATCAAACTAGCCAGGAAATCAGATGCAATGGCGACTTCCTCCAGCCGCTGATGAATGCAGGAGAAGCCCCCAGACAGGGAGGCCAGGTCTTGAGGAAGAAGCAGGGAGCCAGAGACAACAGAACAGCTGAGAGAAGGGGTATGGCCCCAGAGGAGCTGGATTCAGGGGCTGTTGTGATGCCCTCAATCCTGGCGGGGGCTCTGAGTCGTGTCTCCTGAAATACATGGGTATCTGTACTCCTGTGTTCCTGGGATCCACAGAGAGATGATAGCCCCTGGGTTCAAAGGGACACTTTTTCTCATGGGTCATCCACCCTCGTAGGGCAGGAATCAACACACCCGGTTAAATCTAAAGAACCTGCGGCTCAAAGAGGTTAAATAACTCACTCTGGGTCAGTGTTCATATCAGGGTCATTTGGTTGCAAAGAACTGCATACTATTATATTTGATGGGATAAAAATCATTAACGAGTGATTGTTTCAAGCCTTTCCCCTTCCCTTTCCTGCTGAAAGAACTTTGGCCCACTTCTTCACTTTTACCTGCTACCCTTGAAGACATTCCTGCCTTGCAAAGTGAGTTTTTGGGACTTCAACAAGCAGAATTGAAAGGAGAAAAGGAGAGGAAGATTGGAGAGGCACTGGGCTGGCGCTGAGGTTGCTTTGAGGTGGACTTCTAGGGAGAAGAGAAAGAATTGTGCCCTGGGGAGTCATAGAGGCTGTGAGAGAGGTGGAGGATGTATGGCCTAAGAGGTATCCTCTTCCATGACTGAGAAATGCAGGGAAAGAACTGAAGTTATAATGACATAACACTTGGCTTCTAAACTCTGTTCTTTTGAACCAACACCACTCGCTGGGACTGCAGCACATGAGTCACGGCTTTGTAGGCATTACGTTGGTAAGGCTCGGTGAGGAAACGACTGCAGGCCAGGACTGAGGCAAAGCGGAGACCAGCATATTTGCTTTTCTTTGTGCGAAGTTCTCTTTTTTTGTACTCACCCACTTGCTCTGTTCACTCTTAGGAGTTTCTGCTCCTTTACAACTCTGGCTAGCATATGGCCTACTATGGCCGCCTGTAGCATCTCTTTGGCCTTTTTCTAGAATGATGACAATCCTGCTTGAGTTTCCAGTGTGAAATGTCTCATTGTATTCCTGTTTCCTAGTTCAAAAATCACTTTCCCACAATTAAGTTTCTCTTTGGAAGCTTTGTTTATCTTTAAAGTTCCTTCCATTTCCCAACAGAGGCCAGAACTGTGGCCTCAGTTACTTGAGATGGAGAAGCGATGTGATCTGATCTTCACACATTTTCCCCTGCTTCCTCCTAGGTGCATCTAGTGTTCGCCCAGCTCCTCCTAGGTCCAGCTCATTCCTAAGAAGAGGGAGAGAGAGAGACAGGCAAACATCTTTAACTTACAGTGAAGTCCTTTCCTGGCTGGTTGCCCTGCTGACTATTTGGTTTAGCCCAATGACCTTTGGTGCCCTTGGTGTAGGCAGGCATCCATGGGTCGGCTTTCCCATGGGATGCATGTCTGGGCTCTTTAGAAGGCCCTGAAAAGACCAAAGGCAGTCAGCTCTAGGGGCTTTTGCTGCTGGTGCTTCTCTCTCAACAGGCAGCCGATTAGTGGGAAAGGGATAAGAGGAAGGGAGGAAGGGGAAGGGAGAAGAGAGTGACAGCAAAGGGACTTAAGTCCGGCTACCTTATCTGGCAGCCACTCAACCCACAGGAAATTCAGGAACGCTGGCTTTGCCAAATTGTGTGAGGGATGCTGTTCCCTCTCCCTTCTGCCACCTCTCTATAATCTTCCTCTCTCCTGTTTAGGTCACACAGGGGCAGGCCAGAAATTCCATGCTCCCATTCAAAATATAAAATATAAAGGGCATTTTGCAAGTACCTTCAAATATTTTTTTTTCACTTTCAAAAAAGAGATTTAAATGTGGACAAGTGATTTTTTAACCAGGAAACATGGATAATGTGTCCTTTGAGAATGGGCATCTTGGTGACCCCCTCCTTTAGCTTTAAGGAAGAGAAAGGGCTCTCTTACCTTCTTCATTGCAAGAGGAAGAATAGTCTCTCCCTTCATGAGTGCTACACGTTCCTGCCAAAGGCTACCAACCCTCAACTCTCCCCAGTCCTCTTATATAGACCAGGGCGTGGGACTTCCATCCAGGGGCCCAGGCAAAAGCCAGAAGTTCCATTTGTATTCAAGGTGAATGTGCCTGCCTACAGGGCATGATGCATGAGACAAGAATGTCAACCAAGTGTGCGAGGCAGATGGATCTGCCCAAGGAGGTATGCGCTGATCCCACTGGCATTTTAAACTGGCAGGCCATTTCTTTGTTTTCTGTCTGGACAGAATTTGCCTTCACAAGGGCCTGTAGATAACTATGATCACATAAAACTGTCAGACGAGCTGATCTGGACAACCTAGGGGCAGGTCAGAGTGAATTATTGTGCTTCGCTACTTTTGAAGAAAGGTAGTTTTACCGCTTTCAAGGAGATACAGTAATGGGAACCAGGTGTGACCAAGAGAGGTTCTTGGGGAACTACTTCAAGGACTATATCTTGTAACCAGCAAAGCAGTTGTTTATATGCGAATAGCTGAACTTCAGATGTGATTTTAAAAGTCTTGTTTGAATGTCTCTCTTAAAATCGTTTCTCACTATCTTTTTGTACTCCTGTGAAGAAAGGGATGGTTAAGCAAAGGCCACTTCCTCTCAGACACATCCAAATTATTCCAAACTTCAAATGATTCCCCTCCCCACAATTGAAGATGATAGCCTGAACTGGCAGCTCATGGAAAGCTTGCATTTCCCAGCAGGAAAAGGAGTTTAGCCAAAATTTAGACAACCTTGATCCCAGCCCTAAACCATCTCAAAGTGAGTGACTCCAGACTTAGGTGCTCAAAAATACTGGATGAGCTTTGCTAAGATGAAATATTCAGGGGGAGAAATAGGGAAATCTGAAGTCTCCCTGTCTGACTGGACCTGTACTAGATCTAGAAAACAGGCATTGAAATTGTGAATAATTCAACTCAGTGACTACTGTGTACCTGATTCTATGGAGGATGCTCTGATGAATACACTATGGTTCATGTCCTCCAGGAAAGCTGAATCTCATAGTTTAGAGGGGACATCTATACTAACAATGGCACAAGCAAAGTGAAGATAAATGCAACAGGACAGAAATAAATAGCATTTCACTATGGGGCAGGAGATCCACAAGAGGCTTTATGAAGGGAAAGATTCTATAACTGAGAGATCGAGGAGACACTCATAGAAATGATTTAAATGAACAAGCTTAGTCTAAAGGATAAATATACAACCCTTCACTCAGTCATTGTACAATTCATATTTTCCTTGGAACATTATAAAAACTAACATGCATACTGCATAAATTAAAAAATTAGAAATTGTTAGCAAAAATAACATTTGAAACATTATTTTTGTAAACTTATAAACACATTCCTAAGTAACTCAAGTGTTAAAGAAGAAATCATAATGGAAATCAGAAAATATTCAGAACCTAACAATAATTAAAATAACCACATTTCTAAATTTCTTGATGCAGCCACAGGGATGTTAGAGAGAAAACTACATTTTAATTTATGGCTTATGTAAGAAAAGAAGTAAGGGCTACAACTTAAAGAGTTAAGCACCCAGTTCAAGAAGTTAGGGAGGAGAGAAATAATAAAGTAAATCCAAATAAAGTAGAAGGAAATAATAAAGATAAGGACAGAGATTAATGAAATAGAAAACAGGCATAGCAAGCATGAACAAAACCAAACCTGGGTTTTCGAAAAGACTGATAAAAGAGATGAATCTCTGACAAAGCTGATCAATATTAAAAGAGTAAAAGTACACATGAACACTCTGGTAGAGCCAAGTTGTCACAACAGCCATGGCCCCCCATCTTCAGAATGTTATGTACAAAAGAAATAGTCTTCTACCTTGTTTAAGCCATTGTCACTTTGGGTGTCCATTTCTCGCAATCAACCTAATAGTAACCAACAGAGAGGCTAGAGCCACGCTGAGCTGAGGTGGCAGCTGGGACAGTGGCCAGCAGGACAAGTGGTAACCACAGTAAGTGGCAGACTTCCATCAGTGCTTTCAACAGCCTCCTGGCTTCTCAGATGGGCTCACCCCAGGGCTGCTTTTTGGGGCCAGACCCACTGGGCAGGTCTTGTTCCTCTGAGACAGGGGCTGTGTACCAGTCTTTCCTTTGCAAGTCCCA
>CM053515.1:82773845-82805160 GCA_028627145.1 Eidolon dupreanum
GTGGTTTTCAAATCTTTTCTACTGTCAAGACTCTTTATTGAGGGACTTGAACGTAGAAAATCAGCAAAAGCAGGGGTCCCTGAACCAAGTAGGTAGAAGGGCTCAGAGCCCTGCTCTCCTCCCTCACACTCTCCTCTTTCACACACTAACATGGCGAGAGGAGGAATGATGCCTAAGATGTCCCGGTGGCGCATAACCTAACATTTGAGGGGAACTCTAGGCCCTTTCCAGCTCTGAACTTCCAGCAGTCAGGTGTGTCCTGGCTCATTCACTCCAGCCAGATGACTGATGCCATCTTCTTCAAGGCCTCATAGTTCTTTCTGGTTTCCAGAATTTGGGGTCAGATTTTACAAGAATTCTTAGTTCTCTCATCCTCCTCCTCACTTCATCCTCTCCTCCTTCCTCTATCACTGTCATCACCTCCACCACTCTTCACCCCTTACCTCTATTCCCTTGCAGCCTTCCAGTTGACCTCAATGGCACAGAGGTCCCTAAGAAGGGCACATCCATGGATGGATACATAAACATACACACATATCTTCATTATCGTCATCATCATAATCAGCAGCAGCAGCATCTACACAAGTCTGCAAAGGGGCTTCCTGGGGCTTAGGACCTAGAGATGAAAGAAGAGCTTGGCAGCCCTTCCTGAATACCTCCATCTGCCCTTGTGCATTTATTTATTTATTCAATTCATTCTTTTGATAAAGGTTTACTGAGCACCACTCTATGCCAGCTACTGTGCTAGGTTCTGGGATTATGGTGGTGAGACCTCATGGAGCTTACAATCTAGTAGAGAAGATGAATGTTAATGAAATAATTATTCAATAGAAATACTTGATGACAATGCTGTAAGGATGCCTCTCCACTCTCTGTGGCCCTTTTGCACTGCCCGCAGACACACACAGAGTGAGATCTAAAGGCCTTTAAGATACCAGCTTAGCCAGCTCCTACCTTCAGGAAGTTCTGAAAGCCTGAGAGGCCTTGCAAAAGAGCCCAGCTGTCCCAGCAGGTGCTCCTGAGCCACAGAGAGCACATGGACCGTGGCCAGTCCACGAGGCCCCTCCCCAGCCCTGCCTCCATGACTTGGGGGAATCTCAAGGCAAATTCCTCTCCTTCACCCTGTCCCCACAGAAGTCAACTGCATCAAGGTGGATCCAGGTTTTATGGGGTCTGAAACTTATACAACTCAGGGGCCCTCTTTAAGAAATCAAACACAAAATTACAAAACTAAATTAAAACATGAGTTTTCTTTAAGCTTCTCATTTTTTTCTAGACGTCACATCAGCTCATACATTTTTGAAAGCTGACAAATACATAAAAACCAGAAAAATGCTATTTTAATAAATTAACTTCCAGGCACACCTTTATAATACTTTTTACGTTTTTGGTTGTATGTTGTCTTTGACTGTCTCGTCATATGCCAATGATTTCTTATACCATTTTCTATAGAAAGTATAAAACAGTCTTTCCTCTAACATGGTTGATCAAAGCATGTACTTTGCTGTTCAGAGTTTAGAAGAGTTTATTTTTGCTTCTCAACTGCTGTCACGTGAATTTTTAGGATAGCTGTGGGTTGGGGGTAAATCCTTAACAAATTTCACATACGAGCTGTAAGATGAAAAGAACTTTCCACAGACTAGCTTCCACAGACCGGCTCTGTACATTTCAAGTCTTGATTTTCTACCATTTCCCACATCCTTCCTGTCCTGAGAGCCATAGGGCACATTCATGCTGCCTCACACCAGGTGAGTCAACACCGTGGGCAGTAGGAGAATTCCTGGAAACCATGCCTCCCCCAATAACTGTAATGACACACAGAAGTGACCAAGAGCCACATTCATGAAATATTATATAGGTATACTGCATCCCACATTAATATATCCCATTTGCCCGTACTAAATGCAACCCCAACTCAAGCTTCCCTGAGCTGGATCCCAAAAATGCCCACAGTTATTCCAATACCACCTAATGGGAGGGGAAATGTGACAAAGAAAAAGGGTGAAAAAAACAGTAGCCTTGGATGATTGTGATAGAAATACATCTGCAAGTTTTACAAAAACAAGAGACTCAGTGAAAGCATTGCCAGGGCCTCTCCTGAGGCCTTGGAAGGACCCAGTAAGGCTCTGAGAAGGAGTGCAGCCCTTAGAGATGAAAGAGGTGAGGAGAAGGGGAATTACCGAGGCGGGGGACCCAGGGCCAAGGTTCTGGCACAATTATTTTAACAAGTTAAATTAGCCCAGATAAACTTGTACCTAGTAAACCTGGGCTGCTTGTGCCTAGAGCCCTGATGGGGAAGGAGGACTTCAAAGCCCCCATCAGGTCATCAGAGGCAGTTGTCTCCCCTCTGGGCCCCAGGCCTGTCCCTGGGCTGCAGGCCAAGGCAGGGCCTGCATCTTACCTCTCTTAGGCCCTAGAACCCGGTTCACACAGAAGCACCCACACTGACTCACATAGCCAGACACGCCTGCACCCCCACTCCAAAGCCCTTTTGTACCCAGCACCTCGCCTTACAGAACACACACACACACACACACACACACACACACACACACACACCCCTAAGAGCTGTTCCCAGACACAGGACCCGGGTCTTGTGGGCCTGAACAAGGCAGGCCCCCTCCTGTGTGGGTGGCTGGGGCAGGGGAAATATGGAGAGGGTCCTTCCCTCCCATTCCCCATCGTAGGGTGGGAGTCACAGTGGGGACCGCTGGCTGCCACCTTTCTCTCCCTTTTTTTTTTTTTTAACTTCATTGAGGAATAACTGACAAATATAATTGTATATATTTAAAGTGTACAACGTGATGATTTGATATACTTGTACATTGTGGAATGATCACCAAGATCAAGATAATTAACAGACTCATCAAATCACATTGTTAACATTTTTGTATGTGTGGTGAGAATGCTTAAGATCTATTTTCAGCAACTTCAAGTATACAATACCGTATTATTAACTATGGTCACCAGGCTGTACATTAGGTCCGCTAAACTTATTCTTCTCATAACTGAAAATTTCTACCCTTTGATCTATATCACCCCATTCCCCCTTCCTCCCAATAGAATGGCAACCACCATTCTATTCTCTGTTTCAACAAAACCCTGCCTTTCTCCTTTAATGCTCACGCCAGCACTGCGGTCCAAGGCTCTGCAGACCTGGAATGTCTCTTGCCTTTCCTCTTCTTTTATTCCACATATCCCTTCCATTCAAGATGCAGGGGAGAGACCTAGACCAGACAGTGGGACAAGATGCTGACTCCGTGGTTTAGAGCAGAGCGATGCACTGAGCTCCAGACCATGC
This sequence comes from Eidolon dupreanum, assembly GCA_028627145.1. NCBI lineage: Eukaryota > Metazoa > Chordata > Mammalia > Chiroptera > Pteropodidae > Eidolon > Eidolon dupreanum. The sequence goes on from CM053515.1 coordinate 82,777,147, forward strand.
CAACCTCACATGATACAGGCTACAGAGCTGGGTGATGTCACCCACTGGCCCTAGCCTCCAACCCAGGACAAATGGAAAACAGTAGCGGGAGGAGGTGTAAGGCCTTGGAACTTCCCATGGCTGTAGGGTTGGCCAAAGCCCTGGCTCGCCTTTCTCAGGCCCTGATACCCAGAGACCTGCCTTCATCGCCCTGGCTTCTAGTTTCCAGAGCAGCACAAATCCCCAGATTTTGCCAAGGATCTTGGGTGATAAGCAAAGAGTCTTCACAGAACCCCAAGATGGGAGTCAGACCCTGGGTTTGTTAGAATTCTAGGTCTTGGGAGTTTGGGGAGAATGAGGGGAGATAATAGTCACGGATGGGTGGGTGAGGGGGTTCATTATCCTGAATAATAAGAGCCATGAGCAGACAGATCTGCCAGAACTAGCTGGTAGTGAGCCAGGTCTTTGAGGCTCTTCCGCTCAGGAAAACCCTGTTCTCTGCCCTGAGCCAGAGGGGGAAGGAAAACAGGAAACATATGTTCTGTAGGAGAGGCTGAGCACCCAGCCCCAAGAAGCCCCCAGGGAAGAACTGCTCCCTAGATGTAAGTTTCCCAGCCCCACCTGGGGACCTAGCCCTGACCAGCCTTGAGGGAGAAACATGCTTATCATGCTTATATTAAGAGCCCAGAACTGGTAGGCTGACATCTGCATTCTCACTCACAAACTCCTGTGCAAACTTGGGCCAGGAGCATAGCTTCTCTGGGCGTCTGCTTCTCTTGTCAAATGAAAGTGATTGTCCCTGTTTCCCTATCTGCCTTGCCTGCTTAGCTGGCTTTGGAAATGACAGAGCACCACATGTGTGGGAACACTGTTAGGAATCCCAAAGGGTTTCCTCCTTCTCCATCCTTCAAGCGTCAGTCTCCAGGCCTCAGCCTCCAGGAAGCCTTCCCGGATTGCTCTAAAGGGAAAAATTGACTTGCTCATGTGAGCCTCTCTGGCCTTCACTATTTACTCCTCTTTAAGGGGTCTGACACATACATCACACAGAAGTACTGACATCTGATCATCTTGTCTATAGAATCATGAGTAACTTGAGGCTCAACTGGCCTTATTACTTTTCGTGTCCTCCCCAGCAGCCAGCAGGCATGTAAGAAGCCCTCACTGGAGATACAAGGCCAGGGTCAGATAATAAGTCATGCCCTGCCCTCGATCCCACCCATACCTCTTCTGCTTGATCCAGTCCTGACCGGTGGGGACTTACCAACACAGTAAGAGGGACACCCAGGGAGGGTAGCCCAGAAGACCCCAGGAGAACCCTCTGAGACCCTTCCCAGCTGCCTTTAGCCAGGACGGGAGTTCCAGGGAGTCTTTGCTGGTCCTGTGTCTATCTGACCACATTCTCCTCATACCCAAGCTTCATGCCCAACTGGCTCACTGAGCTCTGTGTCTCTAAAGGCCACAGCTTATGTGTGAGGGCCTCTGAGAAGGAGGAGGCCTTTGGAAGCACCCAGGGCTAGCTGAAGTGTTAGCCCATGGTGAATGCACTATCTCTTGGAGTGTGTCTGCCCGTGTCATTTCCTAGGGAGTGTTTTTTCCCTCCATTCCTCTTCAGGAGCCCTCCCAGAACTGGAGCTGGCTATGATGCCTGGCAGGTGGCTTAGAGAAGGGTCAGGGACCTAGTTGGGGGAAAGGAGGCCAGGCTGCTGGGTCATCTCTCTCTACAGAGTGGGAACGGGTAGACACAGCCACTAGAAATTAATGCTCTCCCTTCCATTATGTAGCATCATCCTTTCCCAGTCACGCATTCATCTAGATGGGGCTAGATGATCTGTTCTCACAGCTGGAATGTGCATGAGAATAATAGCTGTCATATCCAGGCCAAGGTGGTTAAAAGTGGTTGTACCTTCTCCACCTACTCTTCCCTGTCTGCCTGCTAGAGGCAGAGAACTTTAAGGTCATAAGGGAGGGCAGAGCCACTAAATGAAAGAAGCCTGGATCCCTGAATCACCACATGGAAGGCCTCCTGCTGGCGCGAAACACCCACCTTGAACTGCTGTGAGAATTAAAGTCTCTTGTTCAGCCACTGATATTTTGGAATTAATTTGTTTCATTAACAAACATTACCCTGATTCAGTTGCCTTATAGGAGCAAGAACTGCAGGGAAAAAATAAGTTCAGCACCTCAGATCTGCCTAACTAGACCCAATTTAGGACTTGGAATGTGATCTGGGGCCACCCCATCAGCATGTGCATCAGGTTGGGGGGAGGCTTGGAGTTCAGGCAACTGAGAGCAGAATTGTTTATTCCTCACTCATCCTTTGGCTTCCCATCATCAATCCAGCCACCCTCCAGTCTCACCTATGCCAGGCAAAGGTTGGATTCCAACCTTTGGCACTTGTCCTAGCTGGTACAGAGTCTTTCCACTCAGTGCTGGAGCCTTCCCAGGATCATGGTTCCCACACTTATGCGGTACCCTCAGTCCTGTCCTTTCCTTCCTCAAAAGCTGCTGAGCCCTGTGAAAGTCCAGGGGCCTGATCAGGCCCAGGGCTGCCCATAGAAGGCTCACAATGGAGCAAATACCTCTGTGCTAAGGGCTTTCTGTGCCTCATCCTAATAATCCTCACGACAAGCCTGGAAAGTAGACACCTGAATCACCAGCCTGATTCTGCTCTTGGGTGTTAGAATTCCCATTTTACAGATGAGAAGACCAAGGCATGAAGAGGTAAGTTATTCATTCAAGGACATGTAGCTCATAAGTGGTAAAGCTAGGCCTAGATCTTAGGTCCTATAGACTCTGGAGCCTGCACTCTGACGTCACTATGTTACATTGCCTCACAACTGTACATGTTCAATAAATGTGTGTTGGATGAAAACACAAGGCAAATAGATCACCAAGAGTCTTCCTAAAGAAGGTGGCATTTGGGGTCAAGGCTTGGATGTGGAAATACAAAGAGAGGCTTTAGAGCAGGCTGTCCAACAGAAATACGATGCAAGCCACAAGTGCAAGCCATATGAGCTACGTCGAAAAAGGAAAAAGAAACATGAAATTAACTTTAATAACATATTTTATTTTATCCATTCCATAATAAATACAGCCATGCATCACTTAACGATGGGGATATTCTGAGAAATGCGTCGTCAGGCGATTTCCTCATTGTGTGAACAATGAACACGTTGAGTGCACTTACACAAACCTAGATGGCCGAGTAGAGCCCGCTATGCACCTGGGCTGTAGGGCACAGCCTGTTGCTCCTGGACTGCAAGCCTGCATAGCATGTTACCGTACTGAATACTGCGGGTGGCTGTAGCCCAATGGTATTTGTGTATCTAAACATATCTAAACACATAAAAGGCATGGTAAAAGTGCAGTATAAAAGATTAAGAAATGGTACACCTGTATAGGGCACTTACTGTGAATGGAGCTTGCAGGACTGGAAGTTGCTCTGGGTGAGTGAGGGTGAGTGACTGTGAAGGCCTAGGACATTATTACTGTGCACTACTATAGCCTTTACACATACTGTGTACCAGCATCACCACAAATGTGTGAGTAATACATTGGGCTATGACATTATGACAGCTATGACATCGTTAGGTGATAGGAATTTTTCAGCTCCATTATAACCTGATGGGACTACTGTCATATATGCAATTCATCATTGACCAAAGCATCATCATGCACACGTGACTATATTATCATTTCAACATGTAATCGATGTAAAAAATTATTAATGAGATATCTTACATTCTTTTTTCGTACTAAGCCTTCAAAGTCCAGTGTGTATTCTACCTGAGCAACATGTCTCAGTTGAGTGCTCAAGAGCCACAAGTGGCTAGTGGCTGCTGGATTGGACAGGGCAGGTCTGGAGAAGGCCTGGGCTTGTGACCCTGGGAACCTGGTGGGTCTCCCAGACCCTGAAGGGCACAAATGCTTAGGCCTGGCTGAACAGAAAATTACACAAGTCTGTAAGTAGCACGCAAGGTAATAAATGCTGCATAAACAGAAACCGCTATGCGTTAAGATTCGGGGAAAGCAGCGGATGGTTTTAATTTGCTGCAAAGTCAGCATGTGTTTGTACTTTCCCATTTACAGTAGGCCCTATAAGGAGGCTTGTAAACAGCTCAAGGAGCGTCAAGGAGCCCCACACTCCATTCAGCTGTTCTGTGTTCCGATTACTCGGACCCCGGATTACAAGCAAGCACAGATTAAACTCAGAATGTTTTCATGAGCCAGGAGCTCTATGAAATGTGATGGGAAAGAAATCTGAGTGAAAAGCCAGCTTGGGAAATTGTTCCCAGCTGTGGTATGTGGGAGCAGGGGATAGGGGTGGGACCTCAGAAGGAAGCCCTGAGTGCTGCCTGTATCATCTGGGGTCCACTCTAGCCCTGGAGATATCACCTAAGAGAGAACTCCAGTTGGCCTGCAGAACGAGAATGATATTGTCTGTCGGAATCAAGTGGAAGCCAGGCCTGTGACCTGCATGGTTACAGAGTACCTCGCTTAGAAAGCTCTGTGCTCAGAAGGGCCCATATTTGGTTTAAGGCTCTGTGCTGTCGCCATCTTGAAAGTCCCAGTTTTTGAACCAGGGTTTCTGCATTTTCATTTTGCACTGGGCCTCACAAATTATGGAGCTGATCCTCCTGAGTGGAGGCCACTATAAGAAAAAAGAAGTCCCTCCTGCCCAAAGTCCCCTGCTTGGGAGGGGCTCAGCATTCTAGTGGCCTTTCTGGGGACCAGTCCCATAGTCTAGTCCTTTCAACTGTGCAAGAAAAGACCATCTGGAGGAAAGGCCAGAGCCGGCCTGACGAGGACTGCCTGAGACTGCCCTGGAGAACAGCACCAGGATGTTGTGTATTTTCCAAAGTTTGACTCACAATGGTCTCTTTTCATTTAAAGAAAATACCGCAACCATTTCCTAGCAAAGGTTAAGTCTTTACACTTTTTAAAAAATGTTTTTTACCCTGCCAAGGAATGTGCTTTTTTAAGCTGGCTTCCTACCCTTCCTGAAACTGAGGTTCCCTCCCCCTGCTCACAAGGAGAGCCCTGGGGTCCTATGAGAGTAGTGAGTGGCCAGCGGTCACTGCCCCCAAAAGTCAGGGGTGGGACAGAGGGCAGAAGAGTAGGGAGCCAGTGTGGGGTGACCGTCCCCTGATTTATCCAGAACCAGCCAATCAGGACAATAACTTCTGGCAGAAATCCACAGAACTCACCACCCCAAATCTATTTCAGGCTGGGACCTCCACCTCCTACCTGACCATAAGCTCCTCCATCCAGTGCCTTGGCCAAAGTGTTTAGGCCTGGCCACCAGCTCCCACCACCTGGTCTCTGTCTACCTTTCAGGAAGCAGAGAATCTATTTAATTCATGAGCTAGATTAGGAATGAGCGAATGTGGGTGCAGGTACCCCTAGGGTAGAGGCTTGAGCAACAGGAAAAGAGGCTCCTATGCCAGCACCCCTCCACACTTCCTGTTCTATCTGCTCACATAGGGCCCACACTCCATTGCTGCACTATGGCCCACTCTGTCACTGCTCACGGGTGTCCCCAAGGATATCATTCCAGCCGTTCTTGCCTCTCCCTCTGGCATCATCAGTTCTCCCTTCTTTATTGGATTATTCTCATCAGCATACAAACATGTCCCAATTAAAAACAAAATTTTTTTAAGAAAAAGAAAACTCTCTCAAACACTCCCCTTTCCTTTTTACTGCTTAGAGCGAACTTTCAGGAAACTGTTATCTACATTTGTTATCTCCAGTCCGCTTTCCCCTGTTCTTTCTCTCTTTTTAATTTTTTTAATATAAGAGTAATGAATTTCACAGAGTGGCTGCTCCATACAACAAACACCTGAATAAATAAAATGCAAGCATGATCTTAGAAGCCCTCTTGAGACCCTTTGTAATCACTACCCACTTCCTCCTTCCCAAATGTTACCACTGCCCTGACCTCGAATACTGTATATTAGTTTTGCCTGGTTTTGAACATTATCTAAACAAATTGTCCAGTGTGTACTCTTTCGTATCTAGCTTCTTCACTCAATTTTATGTTTGTGGGTTCCATTCTTTCTGTTGGGTGTGGCTGTGTTCTCACTGCTGAATAGAATCTATTGTATGAGTATACCAATATTTGTTTATTCATTCTATTGATGATGAACATTTGGGTTGTTTATGGTTTATGGCTGCTTATAAAGCTCCTAAGGACCTTCTTATACATGGCTCTTGGTGTCATGAGTGTGTTTCTATGGGGCATATCCATAGGAGTGGCCATGCTGGGTCATAGAGTATGCATGTGTTCATGCAGTTTTCAGCCTACACTTCCACCAACAATGTATAAGAGTTCTAGCTGCAACACATCTTTGGCAAAGCTTGGCATTACCAGTCATGATGCAACACTGCCTGTTTCCTCGGTCTCTAGTTGTTGGGCTACTCTGCAGATTTCGGACTTCCAGCCTCCACAGTTGCATGCGTCCATGAGCAAGTTTCTTAACATAAATCAATTTCCTCTACATCTCATCTCTTTCTCTTCCTCTCCCCTTCTTTTCCTGATTAATTTTACCAGAGACTTGTTAATTTTCTGGTCTTTTCATAAGGTCAACTTTGTGGGTCCTTTCTATTGTGTGTTTCTTTTCTGTTTCATTAATTTATGCTTACATCTTCATTATTTCTACCATCTTATTTTCTTTGGGTTTAGTTTATTTTAATAACTTCTTGAGTCGGATATTTAAATCATTTATTTTCAGACTGTCTTTTCTAATACAAGCATTTGAGGCTATAACTTCCCTTATTAGTCTGGCTTTAATTGCATCCTACCTATCTTGCAGTGTAGTCTTTTTATCATCATTCAGTTTGAAATGTTTTCTAATTTCCATCATAATTTTTTCTTTGGCTATCAGTTACTTAGAAAAATATTGCTTAATTTCCAGATATTTAAGAACTTTCTAATTGTCTTTTTTGTTGTTGCTTATGTTAAGCTTAATTCTAATGTAGTCAGTGAAAATTTCAGTCCTCTGAAACTTGTTCAGACCTGCTTCATGGTCTCACATAGGGTTAATTTTTGTAAATGTTCCACCTGCACTTGCAAAGAATGTATATTTGCAGTTGTTGGAAGCTAGGTTCTATATATATCAATTAATTCAAATGAGTTGATCATCTTGCTCAAATCTTTTGTATCCTTACTGGGTATTTTTCCGCTTGATCTATCAGTAACTGAGAGAGGTATGTAAAAATTCTCCCACCTATATGATTGTGGCTTTTCCATTTCTTCTTCTAGTACTGTCAGTTTTACTTTGTTTACATTGAGGTAATTTATTAGATTCATATAACTTTAGAATTGTTTTAGCTTCCTGGTTAACTAAACCTTATATCATTTTGAAGTATCACTAACTCTAGTAATGGTTTTTTGCCTTAAAATCAATTTCATTTGATATAAATACAACTACACCCAACTTTCTTTGTATAGTATTTTTTATTATTTTTTTCTTCCAACCTTTTTATATACTTACATTTAAACTGAGTCTCTTGTAAGCAGGATATAGTTTGTTTTTCTTTTGTTTTTACTCTGACAATTATGTATTTTAAGTGAAGCTTTTAATTCTTCTATATTTACTGTAATTACTATTATATCGGGTTCTAATCTATCATCTTATTTGCTTTTTACTCATCCTGTAGGTTCTGTGATCCTTTCTTACCATCTTTTGGATTGATTCCATATTTGACTCACTCTTTTGAGACTAATTCGCTTTGGTGATTTTGCTATTCATTTTTATGTGATGTTGTTGCAATATCTATCTTTGACTAATCAAAGTTGGATACAAGTAAGTACTTCTACCACTTCTTGGATAATGCAAGGACCTCAGATTGCTTTAACTCTCTACCACCATCCTCCAACATATGCTATTACCATTCATTTTAGATATTTTTATTCACTATATATTTTTGACCACACAAGATACTATCATTTTATATGTAGTCAATAGTCACTTACATTTACATACATCTTTACCTATTATATTGTTCTTCATTCATTCCTTCATCTCCAAGGTTACATTTGAGTCCATTTTCCTTCTGTCAAAAGAACACCCTTTAATATTTTCTTTGGTGCAGGTCAGCTGATGATGAAACTTAACAAATTTTGTTTTTCTGAAAGTATTTTTATTTTCCCTTGATTTTGGAAGGATATTTGTACTTCTATGGACTTCTACTAGGTAGTTTTTCTCTTTCAGAGCTTTGAAGATATTTCATTGTCTTCTGGCTTCCACTGTTTCACTTGGGAAATCAGTTATCAGTCTTCTGTGTCTTTTCTCCCTGACTGCTTTTAAGATTTTATCTTTGTTTCTTGCTCTTCAACATACAGCCAATTTTTCTGAAGAGAGATGAGAAGAAATCTGAGAGGTGGATAGGCAGGGGTGCTTCTGTGACCTCAGATCGAAGGGTCTCTCGTTCACATGGGCTAAGAAAAACATCGAGAGAAAGAAAGCTCACCATATGCATGGGAGCCTAAGGGTGGTGGCGACCAGAACGTGGCGTCTTTCTCAAGAAGGATCTAGAGTCTTATCACTGAAGAGCAGGATAATGATTCTACAGTGTGTAGAAGAGGATGGAAAGAAGGAGGGGGTTAGGAAGGGAAGATATCTTCTGAGCCATTTACAAACAACTGTAAAGATGAGGTTAAGATCTTGACACCTTGACACCTAAAGCCCACAGCCAATGAATGAGGTCACAGCATAGCACCAGAAATTCAGCCCTATGAAGGCAGTGTTTTTTGTCACCGTCGTATCCCCAGCACCCAGAAGAGCACCTAGTATGTAGCAAGTACTTAGTAAATACTTATCAAATGAATTGCATGGAACGACTACTGGTTTTGCCTCAGTGGGTCCCCCTCCCCACCAGATGGGTGATGTGTTCACCAGCCACTCTTCCCTATCCCCTAATGAATTCCCAAGCCCCTCAAACAAAAGCCCCTAACTACATGATCAGCCTTCCCGTTTCCTCCCTGGTAACCCTCTAGCCGGTCCTCATAACATATGCTGAGAGAGAAGCCTGTAGCCTCCAGTTTCACCTCATACCTTGCCTTTGGGTGAGTATGTTACAGTAACACATGTGAGCATGTACACAGATAGCTGGTGGCATTCGCCATACAGTAATTAGTTTAGAAAATGTTTTCATTTTAAAATAGAGGAAAACCCTTTGATATAATATTCAGATGTTATTCCTTTCCTATCAGAATCCAAGGCTGCCAGTAGACCTGCACCTACCGCAGCGGTGGCAGAAACAAAGCTCTTGGCACGGCCAGCTTATTTAGCAGGAGGTGCACTGGCCAAGAGCCCCACCCAATGTGTTTCTAGTCTCCAGACGAGCCTTTGGTACAGCAAACAGCAAAGAAATAGAGCTATCAAAACATGCCTGCTGAACCCTGTATTCTAAATCTAACCTTGGGAAATTAGAGAAACTAAAAATTTCTAGGCTGCATGCCCTAAGAAGAAAGGGAACAGCTGGCACGGAGCCACCTAGGGCTCCAAATGGTTTGGAACAAGAAGAGGGTCAGAATAAAGGGCAGAACCTGGACACTGCCAGAAACTTGGGCTAAAACATAGACTGGAACTTTTTTTTTCTCTGTCCGCTGTAGAGGAAGGATTGGTAATTAACACCAGACACATATCTTATATTGTCTGAAGCTGCTCTGCATAGAACTGCCTAACTGCTTAGAAAATCATGTAGAGTTCATCAACCTCACTGTAGGTGGGGTTCTTCTTAGCGAATCCCTTTTGCTGCCATTACCAAGTTCTGAGTAAAGACCCCCTCAGACATGGCTTAGGAGACACAGATGAACCACCGGGTCCAACTAACCAACCCAGGCTGGGTCAGAAGTGGGAGGACAGGTTGGCAGCCAACACCTCATTGGCAAAGGACCAGAATCAGGCCTGCTCCCACCTGACGTTGCCTGGTTGTGCCACACACAACACATGCTCTGTGGGTTTTGTTTCTCCTCTGAAACTGGTCTCTCCCTGTTTTAGACAAAGATAAACATACCCTGGAAACTCATCTGCTGATCATTAGAGGGGGAAAAAAAAGAGACTCACAGGATTCTGAGCTCCATTTTGCAAATGGCCAGAAAGGTGTCAGTCAAAATGAATTATTATTTCTGGTTAAGAGGACAGAATATGTTTCTCTGGGCATATCTAGGGGGTTCTTTGCGTTCCCAGGCAGCGACAGCCTGGCCTGATAGAGCTGGGCCCCTCTGCTCCCTGCCCCACCTCCCGAGGAAGATGCAGTCCCACACTTCAGAGCACTACCAGCACTGGCCTCTGAACAGATGACAAACGCTGTCCGGGCCTCTCCTGCTGGCCCTTGCTGGGTGATGAGGGCTCTGCAAGGCCCCATTCGAACCCAGGCCTCCAGCAACATCCTCTCTTGTTGGCCCCAGAGAGCAGAGGGCAGCTGAGGGGAGGCAGAAATGGGCTTTTGATTTTTCTGCAACTGCTTTGATTTTTTTTGTTTTTCAAGAAGAAAACACTCAGCCCCAATCCCAAGGGGGAAATAGGGAGGAAAGAAGTGAAGGCTATTTCTGAGCCTGCGGCCTCCCCCCGAGGCAGGGTGTGAACAACGTGGAGGCAGTCCAGCCCTCACTTCCTGGAATCCAGTGTGTGGGCAGCCTTCTGCAGTTTGCAGCTTTTCTTCAATCACGTTATCTCATTTCTGATCCTCACAATGACCCTGTCAAGTGAGCCGAAAGGGGTTTTTGTCCCCACTTTACTGCTGAGGAGGCCAAGGTTCTGAGTTGTTAATGAACTCCTGAAAAAGAGATGAAGTTCGAATCCTAAGGCAGGTCTGCTGATTCCAAACCCCTTGCCTTATCTACCAGCTCCAGTGCCGGTCTGGGCTTGGTTGGCCCTGGCCGCACCTTGTGCTCAGGCTGCATCTCTGTGTCGAGCATCACAGAAATCACAGACCGGGCTCAGAGGGAGAAGAACCGACTCCCTGTTCACCACCACCAGACGGTGTGGCCTTGGACACATCCCCGACCTCTCTGGGCCTCCGTTTCTTCACCTGCCAGTGGTGATAATAGTCCTTTCCTTGCCTACCTCTATCAGTTGATGGGAAGATCAGATCAGATATCATAAGGGAAACAGCCTTGCAAATTCTAGCGTGCTCTACCTATGGGGCTGACCAGTATTGCCTTCGTGATGAGTGAACAGAAAGGCTCCCTTTTTCAAATTGTCTCCCTCTCCTCCTTTCTACTGACCATCCAGGTACTAGTGAGTCTTCTCTTTATTAGAGCGCAGATCCTCTGGGCAAGGATGTACCTCTAACCATTCTCAGTCATGAGGTCCTCAGAGTAAATGAGTTTTTTTTTACAGCCACCCAGGGCTCAGGGGAAAGTTATAGCAGTATGTCCAGTGCCTACCTTGATAAAAACCACAAGATATATCACACAGGAGATGGTCAAGCAGTACAGCCAGGCCCCAGGAGCTTTCCTGTTAGTTCGACACTCTGAGGGTTCTGAGTGTGGGGCCAACTGAGAATAGGAAAGAGTTCTCCCCCTTCTCAACAACCCCACCCCCCTCAGACACCCCACTCAGAGATGCCCTGGCCTCCACCAGGCCAGGAAGTATTCCTGGAACCAGGGCCCTCCTTCCTGACCACCCCACACCCAACAAGGGCACTCTATGGGGTCAGATCAGTGTGGGACCACTCACACCCCATCCTTCCACAGAGGGCCAGATGGGAGGAAGGAGACCCCAGATGCTTCCATTCCTGTTCTCCATCCACCCAGGGACACAAAACAGACTAATTCATCCATGTGCCTGCTCTGGGCTGCACCCTATTCTGCTACAGCTGTATGGGGTGGCCAAGGCCAGCGAGAGACCAAAGCAGCAGGTACCAGACTTGATCTCCCACCTGGAACATTTTCCCAACCTGACTCTGTCCCACAGTCCCACCTCCAAGAACCTCTCTTGCTCTCCAAAGATCCCAATACCTTCCTGCAGCCCTGGGTCTGGAGGTCACTGAGGACCTCGGGGCTTAATGAGGGACCTTCCTGATAGCAACACTAGGCCCAGAGACATGGGGTTCTGATGGTGGAATATTTAGGCACCTTGAAAGGGGAGTAAAAATGACATGAAGGGCTGAGTAATGGGAAAAGGGGCCACCTGCACCTGTTGTAAAATCAGCCCCGCCCATGGTCCCAGGACCTGAGAACTGAGTGCTCTGCAGCCTATAAATTAACAAAATGTGGCTGAGCAAGAATTTGCCTGAAGGGACGGGGGAAGGGGTACCCCAGCACCTTTAGATATAGGGTGGGTGATGGGCACATTATCTGATGTCCCCTCACTAATTCACAGCTTATTCACTTAGATTCACCCACCCCAGCTCCAACTAAGCCTGACCCATCTAGAGGGGGAAGAAATAAAAGAGAGCAAGTGTGAGGAAACAATTTTACAGCTCTTTAATAACTGTTTTTGCAAGGTTCTGTTTATTTTGTTTAAAGTATGTTATAAAAATATTCTGCAATTAAAGAAAAAAAAACAGGAAAGTTCTTTTTAAAACAGGTTTGAGGTAAAGAACAGGTTGATCCTATTAGCTTGGGGCAAACACCTCCTGCACCAAAAGAAGTCCATGAATGTCTGAGTTTGCATGCAGGGGAGAGAGCGGGGAGGGACCGTGAGGCCTGAGGGCAGCTCTATGTCCTGTGCCTTCAGTGCTGCCATAGGGAGCCAAAGTTATTCACACCCAGGCGAACAGAAGACAGGACAGCCTTTCTCCTCCATGTACTTCGTCCCACAATTAGTCCAGCTTTGCAAACGGAGCCTGAGTCAATGACTCAGCTTGCCCTCTCTGGGACTCAGTCTCCGCAGGCAAATCCTCAAAGTCTTTCAGCTCCTATGACTCTGCCCCTTGACGTCTGAGGATGCAAGGGGAGGGGCAGGGACTGCTGGCGTGAACTCACGGAGGAGAAGCGGCAGGGGCAGTCCAGTGGTGGATTCTGTTCTTAATCTCGACTCCTCTCTCCCCTGTCCTGTAAGAGGGTGATTCATCCCTGCTCGTAGCCCTGGGCGTTGCTGTGACTCCTGTGGGATGAGTATCTTTCCCCACCCCCCTGATATGGCCAGTGTGGGACTTGCCTTAGCCAGTGGCATATGAGAGCAAAAGCGTTGAGTCAATGTCAATTTCTGCCAGTTCTCTTTGTCTTTTCCCTGCCCTGAGATGGGGCTGTTCCTTGAGTCAGGATCCCAGGCTCAGAAGACCTGAGGGGCAGAGCTCAGCTGACTACAGTCACCAACACGTAACATGAGTGAAGAATAACTGCTGTGTTTTCAGAGGTGGAGATCTAGGGGCTGCTTGTTACTATGGCCTTACCTCGCAAACGCTGACTGACACAGGGCCTTATGCTCCTTCAAAGTCATGTCTCTTGCCCACTTGCCTGAAGCCCATGGCCAGAGAGTCCTGCTCTGCTTTCTTTGTCTTGGGCAGAGTCCTCACCTCATCTGTGATCTCCTGAGATACGACAGTGAACTTTATGTGACACCCAGCACTGGTGGTCTGCTTGCAGACCCTCAGCTAAAGGGCACGTTTTCCCTGTTGCCACAACCCCTCTGCTCAACTTCTCAGTCACACTCTCAACCAATTTCCAGCCCCCTTTGGGCTCACGGGGACACTTCTAGAGCCTACCTACAGGGCACAGATGCCCAGGGCAGCTAGAGAAAGCTGACCTCAGGCTCTTGCTCTGCCTCACCTTGCTGTGCCGCCATGGTCACTCTGATGTAGCCGCCCATGAGTTGGTGCAGGGGCAGCCTTCAAGGTGACCTCCTGCAATCTCCCATGAGGTGAAGCAAGGCCTGCTACCTTCAGTGTTCCCTCAGCCAGACCAGCACCTGAGCCTGGGTAGGAGAAGCCAGAGTCTGCACCTCGCACAGCCTGCCACTCTTACCCGGGCTTCCTGGGCAAGCAATGATGGCCCTCCACTTCCTCCTCGTGGTTACCTGAGCCACCCTGCTATCTAACCTACCACACCTGCCCCTTAACGTGCTAAAGGAGGATCTGTTAGCAATCCCTCTATTTCCATGAAGCCTGGGTTCCTATACTATCCACTCAATAACGAGGTTGGGAAAGTCGGCCTAGAGCCCCAAAGATGACCACTGTCCCTCCCTTCCCTGTGGCAATGTCTGGTGGCTCATCCTCTGAGGTGGATGCTACAAGAAAACATGACCAAAAGGGTGAAATTAAAAAGAAATTAGTTCAAATGGTTAAGATGGTAAGTTTTGTGTAATGTGTTTTTACCACAATTTAAATAGAATAAATTGGTTCAAACTCAATATTTTTCACCAATTAATTTCCCCTTTATATCATCTGGACCTATATGCAGAAGAGATATGAAGTAGGGTGGTTTGGTACCAGTCAGCACCTGAATATCCACTTCTCTTAAATGTTGCATCTTGGTATTCCCATTTTCTCTCTCTTCGGGAGTCTTAGAGCTATATTACTGTCTGTGTCCTCCTGAGGAGCGGGGAGGACACTTCACCACCACCTAGCCTGCTGGCAAAGGGCTTAAGAGTGGTCCTATCCTGTCCATCTCATGTGACCTTCCGGCCCCAAACCATCCCCAAAATTTTCTAACATGCTCCCTGCCATAATCATATAGAACTCAAGAGCCTTGATGTAGGCACTAATATGCTCAGTGTCATTCAGAAACTGAGTTGGCTGCATAAACAGAAACCTGAATAACAGTGGCTTAAACGAAATAAAGCGATCATTTTATCTCACATAATGAGAAGAGCAAAGAGTGGACATTCCGGGCAATCTAGCATCATTGTGATATAGTCCAGGCCCCAGACTCATTCTAGCTTTCTCCTCTGCAATTGTAGGGTGTGACTTTTAAACTCATAATCACAGAATGGTTGCTGGAATCACCACTATCACACCCACAGCTCAAACAATAGAGAAGACCAAGAGCTTTTGTGTGCACACTGGCTGAATACACCCCCTCCCTGCACTTTTAAGGCACTTTCATGGAAACTAAATCCAACTTTTGCTTATATCTCATTGTCCAGAACTGCATTACATGGCTATCCCTAGCTTCAAATGAGGCTGGAAAATGTAGCATTTTAGTTGGGCCAATTGCCAACCCCCAACAGTCAAGACTCTGTAGAGTAAGAAAGAAGAGGGGAGGAGAGAGCTAGTCAGGAATCGGCAGCCCTGTCACTCATTGCTAATACCAACGGTCCCTAGAGGTCCTGAGGCTGGCGGCTTCCACACTCAGTCTTTACCCTTTCATATCATTCATGCCTGTCTTTTCCCCCCTCAGGTAATAAACCATTTTGCAAATAGAAACAACTTGTTATTCATTTTTGTTACTCTCTCTTCCCCCACTCCAACTTTCCAATCCTACCATCCCAATTTAATAAATGCATATTTTAAAAAGAAAAAAAAGAAATTACTCTCACTATTAACCATATATGCCTGGTGACAAGTTTTCCATTACTTACTTCAATCACTATTCTAACCACATACTGTCATTTTACATTTCATAAGTGTACAACGTACTAACTCCTTAACGCAATTGTAGCCACCTAAGAGTCCTCAGGTGCCAGTTCTGGTGACCTTCCTCCATTGAGGGCTTTAATGAATTGTGAGACTCTACGACCTGGGTTCTAGTGGTTATCAGTAACCACAACAGTAATCTGATCTCTTTATGATGCTTCAGAGTTTACACAACCTCTTTCAGTTGCATTATCTCAGTTGGTCTTTTAAATAGCTCTTTTAAGTAAATAAGATTGCTGTAATTATACCTTTTTCTTACAGATGAAGAAATGGAGGCTAAGTGAAGGTGCACGACTTGCCCAAAGGCGTATGCGATGTTTGGACTGGAACTTCAATGGAAGTCTTGGGACTTCAAGCCTGGCCCCCTTTCCGTCAAACTTTAGGCTTCGATTCCCTCACTTTCAAAATGAAGAAATTAATTTAGATGATTTCTAATGCAGTGCTGCCCAATAGAAATAGAATGCACAGCACATATGTCATTTTAGTTTCTATTATTCACTTTTAAAAAGTAAAAAGGAACAGGTGAAGTTCATTTTAATAATAAAATTTTATTTTAACTCAAAATATTTTAATTTCAACATGTAATCTTGATAACGTTATTAATGAGATATTTTACTTTACTTTTAGTTTTTGGAATTTAGTGTGTTTATTACCTCTTTAGCACATCTTAATTCAGACTAACCACATTTCAGGTGCTCAAAAGCCATACATAGCCAGTGGCCTCAGTATTGAATAGTTCAGCTCTAATGTTTGAAAGGCAAATTTGAATTTAAAATTAAACTCTAAAATTTCAGATTTTATGATCAATAATTTTAGAGATTATCTAAAATAATTATCTATCTTCTACACATTTTTGCCATATGAAGAGCTGTCTCTAGCTACTATCGCCAGTAGCACTTTACTTCGACCTATCGCAAAGCATCACTGCCATCTGGTGGCAGTCTCTTGAATTGCAAGAAAATTCCTGAAGATGAAATAATCAGGCTCTAGGAATGTGTTTTTCAGTTACCATGGGAGCCTCTTTAAAATGCACATTACTGGGCCCCACTTAAAACAGAATCTCCAGTACATATCTCGAACACCCGCATTTTTAATACATTTCCCAAGTGATCCTCATGCAGACTAAAACTATAGAATCATTGATGCCCACATAATGCAACCATAGAAAATTCGATGGCAGCAAATGTCAGGGGTGGACTCATTTTTCCGTGATGCTCTGATGTTTCTAAGATGTTTCTAATGCTTTTTCTTTGTATACTGATGGGTTCTGTGGAGTTGTGTTGTTTCTAAATAGAAAAGAAAAAGACACCCATTCACCCAACACGCAAAGAAAATTGAAATTAATCCATAATCCAATCACTTTAAGAGACTTAAAGAATATCTCATGCCCCCCCCCCAATGCAACCCTGTTAACAGAGGTAGGTAGATAGACATAGACATAGACATAGACATAGACATAGACATAGACATGGACATAGACATGGACATAGACATAGATATATAATAGCCTCAAGGCCACACATGACCAGCCTCTGTGGCCCCCTCCAGCCTCTTCTCTCACCCCTACTCCCTCCATACCTGTGATTCAACACATAACCCTGCCTCTGAGACTTTACAATGCTTTTTCCTTCATCTGGAACAGCACTCCCCATCCTATGCCCTCAGTAACAACTGACCACACAACTATAAGTTCCCATAGGGCAAAGGTGTGCTTCTTTTCTCTGTATCTCCCTTACGTAGCAAAAATTCTACCACAAAGCAGGCATTTTAAAATACTCGCTTAGTGAATAAATGCCTTCTAAGGCAACAAGTAGTTAGTCTGATTTTTAAAAACAATGATAATAGTGCTAATGCGTCTGGAGGAACCTAATGAGGTCGCCCTCCCACAGTATGTGCATTTAACAGGGATCTTCAGAAGCCATGGCAACTTCACCTGACAGCCGGGTCTTTGGCTGGCTGAGCAGGAGACTGCATGGAAAGGGGGCTGTGATCTGGACACCCATGAGGGGAGCGAGACGGGGAGGAGTGCAGGGAGAGGGCAGGAGCAGAGCAACCTGGGAATGTCCTCACCACCTCCCAGGAAGGCAGCCATTTCCCCAGAGGACAGAGGCCTGTCATATCTCGCCCAGCTAATCTGACAGAAGCCAGCTGCAGCTCTGGCTGGGCCTGCCCCTGGGAAGGCATGCTCAGGCCAGGATCCGCATGCCGCTGTTTGCCCCCAGGGACGGGGGCACAAGGGGCTGGTAATTGACTTGTCTCCCAAATTTATTTATTAATTCCTAGCTGCACCATTTGATGTGGTTTCCAGGAGGCACTCGGTGGAAATCTGCCCCCTCCCTCTGCCCCGGCAGGAACATTTATGTTTGCTCCACAGAGCCTGGTGGACAAAGCTCAGAGCCGGCCCCAAAAGGAAACTCATGTGCAGGCAGGGGGCTGGAAAGGGCGTCTGCAGGGCAGACCAGCAGCAGACTGAGGAGGGGGCTCTGGCCAAGAGGCTCGCTGCTCCCAGCTCAGACAGCAGGTCCTGAGACCGGGTACAAGAAGCTGGTGGGACGGCATGCTCAGGAGGCCTGGGATGACATCCCGGCCACCTTCTAGGATGATGCAGGGTACACATGGGGAGCTTCAGCTCCCCAGGTGTGAAAAGAGAAAAAGGTGATGCCGATGGCACTTTATAAGGCTGTGTGAGAAGACGGAATGTGACAAGCGGCAGGAAAGTGCAGTTACAAGGAGAGGCCGTTCATAACCGGCGGGAATGCAGGCCTTGTGGGAGTTCCACACGCACAGTGGTGTTGATCTCTAAGTTCTGGGTTAAGGACTTAGATCCTCCACTTTACGCTTTCTGAATTTTCCATGTTTTTTACAATGAACATAAATGAGCTCTATCACCAGGGAAGTATTAGAATAAACAAAAGACAGGAAGTTTGTGGACCAGAGATGGAGCATGTGCCTAAACTTGCATCCTGCAGGAGGTAAGCTCCTTGGCTGAACCCCAACAAGCAGGGTGGTAACAAAGTGGAAGGAGAAAGGGGGTCCTCCCTGCATCTCTGGCAGAGCCGAGAAGGAGTCCTTACACAGAGGGAGAGTGGGGAGTCTTCAGGGTAAGGGGCAGGCTGGTGGCTTGGATGAACATCACCACAGACCCCAGCCAGAGGGAACAGGAGTCAGGCCCCCATGATTCTCCACCATTAACCCACCTATGGCCTTCGTAGACTCAGCATAAGTAATCTCTATTTAGCTGTTCTGAGGCGAGCTGTATGGCCCTCAGTCCCCGAGGTCCTCTCCAAAGAGAGACTCTATCCCCTTCCAAGATAAAGGAGGAGAGAGGAAGGAGGGAGTGACAGCCCAAGAAGAGGGGCGTGGACTGCGGAGGTCACGGGTCCTTGATGCTCCTCTATCACCCCCACCCCACCCCTCAGCCCTAGGAATGTGTCTGCGTGTGCAGCCCCTGAAGGGTCAGGAGCTGAGGATGCAGGCTGGGCCCGCAGAGGCAAGAATGGCCGTTCCAGAGCAGCACATGCCGTGCCAGGCCTCAGGCCACTGCCCTGTCCTCTCACTACAACCTGTGGCTCCTCTGCCTGTGCCTGTCGATACACTGGAGAAGGAGCTAAAGAGGAAGAAAATGTTTGAAGGTCTTAGAAAGTGGGCAGCAAACCAGGGTCCTGGGACTTCTCGAGCTCACAAGAAGTAGATGCAGTGATGCCTGCCCTTTGAGATTCTAGAACTGGCCCAAATCCTGTCACTTACACTTACTCTACACACCTTTGCCTCTGAGCACTGGCTTGCAATGAGTAGTTGAGTGGACAGATCACGTCCCTGCCTGCGTTCACAGCCCCACTTCTCTCCAGCCCCCCTCCAAAATCCCACTGGCACAAGGCAAGTGTGGGTGGAGCAGACCCCACCGAAGGTCAGGCTGATGGAGGGCTTGACGCTGCCTGCGACCCTGTCATCAACCCCCCGTCAAAGCCTCCTGGCATTCCCATTTTCCTGCCCCATCCTCTCAAGCCCCCATCCATAGAAAGGAATTCTTTTCACTTTGTTTCACAGACTACCTTCTTTCCTCCTCCATCCCTGTTCTGCTCCCTGCTTTTCCTTCCAGCTTTCTGATTAACTCTCCCACTAGGCTAAACCGTGGCCTGGGCCACCTCCACCGGGCCCTGACCCTCAGCTCCACAGAAACATTAGCAGAAGCTCTGAAATCTGTACATCCTTCTCGCCCTCCTTCCTCGCCTCCTCCCACACACTCACGCTCACCAGCTGCAGGAAGCTGCTCCTGGAGGGGAGAATTCAAGTCACCTTCCAATCCTGAGGCCCACCAGTGCCCAGACCGAGGAATCCCTTCTCTTTGCATCTGCTTCAGGGACGCAAGACAGGTCATAGTTTAATGCAATATTTTAAAAAGTCAAAACCAATGCGAAATACTCATCATGGGTGACTGAAATATCAAATTTTTAAATAGAGACGGGATCAGCAGTGCTGCTTTTTCCTCTGCCTCCAGCCCCCACCTGGTGGAGCACAGCACGGCACTGACTTCGCTTCTAGATGAAACGGTCGCAGGCAGGAAGGGACTCCTCACAGGTGCCAAGAGGATGAAGTGGCGCGTGACCCCGCGGATCAAGAAGCCTCTGCAACCAGCCAGATGATGAGTTCTGCAGGGGTTTGAGCAGTCTGTGCCTGGCCACTCAGAGCAGCAGCACCCAGGAAAAAGGGTGCTCGTAGGCCCAGAAAGCAGCTACATCCTGGAAGAAAACTAATCATGTGGCCAGACGAGAGCTGTACACTCCAGCTTCCATGGGAACTGGGGGAGGAAGAGGCAGAGTGGGTAAATGGAGATGGAGGCTGAGGAAGGGGGCAGGGAGGGAGAGAATTAGGAGGCAGGGCAGGCAGCCGTAGTCATCGCTCCTCACAGCACCCCAGGCCACTCAGGCAGACCTGCCTGCAAAACTCGGGCTCGGCTGGGTCTGACAAGACTCTAGGTGTTCATGTCAAATGTCAATGCCACCTTCATTTCCTCCAGGGCCACTGGGATGTTTTGGAGGAATGGACAGCTCGCTCTGGAGATTCCTTTACAGAAAGGGCAGACACCAGAGGCTGAGCAGACCATCAGTCCAGGAGACCCTGGCCAAGGAGCCCCTGCAGTTTGGCCCATGTGGCAGGCCAGGGCCCGGGAGTGTAGGAGCCCAACTCCTGGCCCTCATGACTCAGTGGACCTCAGGCTCCTGCATGCACAGCCAGTGCTCAGCCATCCTGTTATCATGGCTGCCAGAGAGGTTCACTTTCCCAGCTTGGAAAAATTCAAGCCAGCTTATGATTTTGCTTCTAAGAATGAATGAAATCATTTTATCTCCAGAAGGGAAGCCTGTGTCTGCTCAGTCAGACCAGAGAAGTGGCTGGATTCCTGCCCTCATCACCCCAGGACCTTCCCAAGGACAGGAACTGTCCCCATCTCCAGGCCAGAGACATTTTCCAGGATGTCCTCTCTGTCTTGCCTCACAATTGCAGGAAGCACTGAGCTTAGAATGAGTGAAAGAGGCTACGGTTCCAGGCTGCAGAGACCAGTGTGACAGTGGGGAGGGACAAGGTACTCATGGCCCCAGCCCCAACCTGGCACCATCAAACCTGAACTGGATATGTGATGGGGGAGGGAGACAGGCCAAACCAATGTCCACCCACTGCAGAGGCCCAGGGCAGCCCTACTTCAGTTGCAATCCTCAAGCTGGCTACACCACCGTGTCTGGAGTTCTGTCTGCACCAGAGGCCTGAGCTGTGCCTAAACTGATACTTATTCACTCGCGAACACAGACACGCATTACATGCCGGGCCCCAGGGCCCATGAAGGCCAGGCGGTGTGCCCACTCGTGCTGGGTTGTACACACACAAACCACATTGTGCTCACACTGGGCTGAGTGATGTCCCATACCCCATCACAGGACTGGACGGAGATTATACTCGTGTTCACGCCCAACCTGGAGCACACTGGCATTCACACACTCACTTAGATGGGCTGTGCTCATGTGCAAGGGCTCCCTTGGCCTCCTGCCACTGCCCCTTGGGGTGACACCTGCCCCCAGTGACAAGTGCTGAGTTTTAGTGGCGGTAGATGAGATATCCAGAGGCCCTCTGCAGAGGTCAGGGATGCTCTGGGCAGGGTGGCAAAGAAGGAGCTGGGGCCCGGGCTGGGTTGTGGCCCAGCCTTTGTCTCCCAGGCCCACATGTTTCCACTGGCCCATAAGTAAGGAGCTGTCTGAGGCTAACACAGTGTCGTCAGGTCAGAGGAACCCAAACACAGAAACAAGACCTGAAGACTGTCCAAGTGTCACAAAATGTGGAGTGGATTCAGTTCGCCATCTTTGCTCCCTGGGCCTTAGTTATTACTCACTCATAGCCTTAAACTTCACCCCAAACACCCCCTGTTTCCACCCTCTTCTGCTCTCACAACCTCCACCCATCATGTGGCTTGATCGTCCGGCCAGTCTTTCTTCCTAAAACCCCCACTTTCATCAGCTCAGTCCTCCTCTCAAGAATTTTCAGTTGCTCCCCATTGACAAAGGATGAACTCTGGCTGGCATTCAAAACTCTCTTGATGGACAGGAGCTGACCTTCCTGCTTATTCTCCCTCTTCTCTTCTTCCTTCCCAAACTCACTCTGACCAGTGTCCGCATGGTCATTCCATAAAAGCCTTACCCTTTCCCAACTCTTCATCTTTTGCAAAGCCCTCTCCTCTTCCTGGAATGTCCTCTTTCCCTCCAAATCCTCTCCACCCTTCAGGGCCCAGCTAAACCTCCACCTCCTCCAAGAAGCCTTCCCTGATGACCACAGTCCCAGGGATCACTCCTCTCTGTCTCCTTCTCTGCACCATATGCTACCCCTGGCCCCCACCATGGCACACCATCTTGTCCTGTCCCCTGCTGGGGGATTCGCTCTCCCCTGCTAGATTCCAAATTTCCTCAGGGTCAGAACTGGGCTACTTCTTCTTCCCAGCTTATCCACAGAGCTGGGTGCACTGACCCAGAGGCTCCAAAAAGGCACCGTGGACCTCTTTCATCCCAGCCTACTCTAGACACACAGGCTTACATGATTGTCTGCCCCCGGCCAGCCAAGCTCCCTGTTCCAAAGGCAACCGCTGCTGGCCGAGGGCTCCGGGCTCCTGGTCAGGCTGGGGCCTGCTCCACTGGGTGGGAACCGGCACACATTCCTTCAGAATTAAACAAGGTCCTGCCAGCTCCAGGCTCCCCAGCATGACGACAATCCTGTTTGCTTTTGGAAGTAGCTTTCTACCCTCCCCAGGCGGTGAGGCCCACTTGGTTCTAAAGGAGAGTTCTCTGGTCTCAGGGTGCAAAGACCTCAACAGCCACGGGGGAGGGTGAAGGGTCACATCTGGGGCCATTTGGAAAACTGAGACAGGGCCTGAGACTCCACCCTCAGCTTCCTCGTGGATAGAGCACATCCTGCCATACATCTGGGGTACATACATGTGTGTAGACACAAACACAGAGGTATAAACATACACACGTGTGCACAGATACAAACACCCATATACAGACATAAACATACATGCATGCACATGCAAACACATGTGAGCATGCACATGTTCCCAGACACAAACACTTCAGTTAACACATGCCCACACATAGACATGCATGAATGTACACAGACCCACGTAAACAAGAGAGATATATGCACATAAGCACACCTGCATAGACACTAGCACATGCTGGCAAGCACATACACACACTCCATGCTGCCACCTCGACCCACCCAGAGGTAGACATCTGACTTCTCTTCTCCCAGCCTCCCTTGCACTAGCCAGCTCCTGATTTGGGAATATCAGGCCCTGCACACATGGCAACGAGACTGAGCTCTCTAGCAGAAGTGGATGGGTTCCAGAAGCCTAGGGACAATCAGGAAAACTGGGTGGTGATGCCAACTTTGGCCACGGGGCTCCCAGAATATTTCTGGATGGTCAGAACAAGGATCGTTCAAGACTACCCCTCATATTTCATCTATAAACGGGGCAAATTTTTAAAAGTAGATTTTATCAATGTTTGAAGGAACATAGTCATTACAAGATCAAGAGAAGCCATAGTTTCACAACCAGCCCAGTCTACAGGCTGTTGGAATCACATGACCTCCTTCCTTAAACTTAGTCCATAAAACTATGACGGTCATGTGACCCTGCTCAGACTCGGTCAATATGGCGAACTCAAGTCACCCAGCCTCCTCCAAGCTAGTCCAGAGCCCTGGAGAGTCAGTAGACTGGCCACTGCTAATCTAAAAATATGGTACCTATGTTGAAAAATATGCTCCTTTTTCAATATTCTTTATTTCCATTGATCAGGAAAGTATCATAACATACTGACAGTATTAGAATACACACTTTACAACCACCTGTAGGAAATCTTCCACAAGAAATATACAAATTGCTTGCCTTTGGAGTCAACAAAATTGTTATGAAAATGTGAAAAAAATTTCCAAATAAGCGTCTGTGATATGAATAGTTCCCCCTTACGTGTGGTGCCCTTGTGCAATTTTGTGGCGGCCCTTCATGTGGCTTCCATCACCCTTGTTATGGGATGAATTGTGTCCCCCCAAAATTCATGCACTGAAGCCCTAACCCCCAGTACCTCAGAATGTGGCTGTATTCGGAGATAGGGTCTATAAGGTAAAATGAGGCTGTGAGGATGGGCCCTAATCTCATCTGACTGGTGTCCTAATAGGAAGAGATTTGGACACAGAGAGACAGCAGAGGGGCACGCACGGAGAGAAGACCATGTGCAGAGACAGCAAGAGGGCAGCTACCTGTACGTCAAGGAGAGAGGCCTCAGAGGAAACCAACTATGTTGGCATGTTGGCCTTGGACCTCTAGCCTCCAAAACCATGAGAAAATACATTTCTGTTGTTGAAGCCGCCCAGGTAGAGGTACTTTGCTGTGGCAGCCTGAGCTGGCTCATATAACCCTTTCCTTGGTCACTGCCATGTCGCATTTCCCCATCCCCAAGACAGATTCAGGACCTTCCTCAAGAAAAACTCCTCAGGATGGGGAACAATCCCATGGCCCTGAAAATGCAGACGAAGCAGCCTTGCCCTATGTGCAGGTCTCAGACCTTCTCTCTCACCACTGTAGGTTTCCACCACAGGCCACACAGCCCTCTAACAATCCTGAAGACGCAGGGGACAGCTCCCAGCTACCCACCCAACACCAGACAAAGGCTCCTTTAAGGATTTGTCCCATGCCTTTGAGCTGGAACAACTCAAATCAACTCATCAGGTCAGTATCAACTCAGGCTACCCTCTGCCTTTACAAGGTGGGCCAAGCCCACAAAGCCCTCTGTTCTGTTCATGTGACACCCAAGCCGAGTGACAGGAAAAGGAGAGGCCTGGGAGGCTGGGGCTGAGGGAAGCCATGCCCACCTCTCTGCCAATCAAGCAGGAAAGGAATTCTCAAGGAGAGAGGAGTCGCAGCCTCCATACAGAGAGGTGTTGCAGGCTCTGCCACAGCCACCAGGACCAGCATTTCCATTAACCCAGCAGGCACAGGTGCCAGGGCCCATGATTCTTTTAGAAGCCCCCAAAAATGTTTTCATTTATTTTAAAATCAGAAATAATAATAATAATAATAATAATAATGAATATATAATGAATTCAGCCTGGATTATATTCGTCTTTATACCAGCGTATTCATAAAGACTAATTATTAACATTTTTTTAATGGAGCGAGAGTTCCACAAAAGCAAAAACACGTAGGCCCTGGGACCTCCGGGTGCTGTGAGTGTCGAGTGCTTGGGGTGTGGACTAGCGTGAGGGCTTGCTGGCTCTCTTCTCTTAGTTTCCTATTGCTCCTGTGACAAATTACCACAAATTTAGTGGCTTAAAACAACACATTTATTTTACAGGTCTGGAGGTCTGAAGTCTGAAGTCCAAAATGCATTTCACTTGGCTAAAATCAGAGTGTCAGCAGAAATGTGCTCCCTCTGGCCCTGGGGGAGAATCGGTTTCATTGCCTCTTCCAGCTTCTAGAGGCCGCGGGCGTTGCTGGATTCCTCATCCCCTGCCTGCATCTCCAAAGCCAGCTTCGGCGGGTTGAGTCCTCACGAGGAATCACTCTGACTCCGAGTCTCCTGCCCCTCTTCCACTCATGAAGACCTTATGCTCCTTTTTTTTTTTTTTATAGTAAACAGAGGTGATTTATTTTTATTAGAAAAAAAATGCCATATTTAAATTCAAGACCACGATTTGTGAGAAGGCATACCAAAATGGTCTTTAAAAAGAAACATCACAGTGACAGAAAACTTGACATATTGTACCTTTAAGGAGCCTGCAACCAGGCTAAGGAGAAATAAACAACCAACTCCCATCACCAGAACACACAAATACGTACAGGTTGCATAAGCAAAGGCTTAGCTAGTCACCTAGCTAATGCAGAATAATCTACCATCTCAAGATCCTTAACTTCATTACAGCCACAGTGTAAGGTAACATACGCACAGGTGCCTAGGAGTGGGACACAGACATCTTTGGGGGCCATTATTCTGCCTATCACAGTCTTTATAGCAAAGCAATCGTAAAATATAATTTTTAATTTTTTTTAAAAAAAGGAAGGGTCCACGAAGGCAGAAGTACTTAGGTCCGTGTAAGTCACAATGGGGCTCTGGGAGCTCAGGCTGCTGCGGGTGTCCGGTGCTGGGGTCTGAACTAGAACTGCCTCTTTGCTCTGCTCAAGAGTCTAATATGTAACCCCTCAGGACGGGCTGCCCCCAGAAGTTCCCGGAACCTCTCCCCCTCCTCAAAGCTGGTACAACAGCAGCCTTGTATCCATGAGGCAAAGCTGACCCTGGAGGCTGCTGGGCCAGGCCAGAGTGATCAAGGCAGAGAGCTGGCTGGACCACGAGCCAGGGTCAACTCAGGGACTCGGCCAGGGGCTGCAGCTGTGCCAAGTGTCTCCCCTTAGTGCTGGAGAAGGGCTTGGCAGCACATCCTTGTCATATTGAGACTCATGTCCATGTGGAACACGTGACTCCTTCCATGCAGGCCAGGTTCAAATCAGCCTTTCCGTCTGCACTCAGCTGGTTGCAATTGCCCCTTGCGCTGGGGTTTCACTTTCGGCGTTGATTTATGGAAAACACAAGGTAGCCTGAAATCCACGCAAATTCCTCCTCTATGAAGCAATGGTTCTGGGAGGGAGGGAAGGGCCCTGCTCCATAAAGGGAGGTGGGGGAGATGGAGGTGGGGAGCATCCCAGAACTGGAACTCTCTGCACAAGGGAGTACCCCAGTGAGCACAACCACCTTCTTCTTTCAAAAATAATACAGTCATGCAGCGGAAGTCTATGCAGCATTGAAAATAAATGAGCCAGATTTAAATATGCTGGAATCTCACAAACATGTCGATAGGGAAAAAACTATTGCACAAGAATATATATTAGAATGACAGTTCATACAAGGCATGCAAAACAACTGTAAATCTATCAAGAAAATATGCATGTGTAGAAAGTAAAGTTAAAGAAATTCACGAGATTGAAACATAACAAATATTGGATAGCGGGAGGTGCTCATTTAGTAATTTAGAAATAAAATTACTAAATGTGTAATTTTATTTCTGAAACTGGTTTGTGTCTCCATGGGTGTTCACTATATCACTAATTGTTTTGGTATGTCGGATTACTTTACAATAACAATATTTTTAGGAGAATGAGACCTGAAGTGGGTGGAAGACAAAAGAAAATTTTCCAGCTTCACATTCAGTATCCCCTAGACCCAAAGTCCCCAAAGAGTTTTCCGATGACTCGGTGACTCTTGAATCTATACCCACTGGGAGAGAAAACACACATGCAGCCAAGCCTGGATTTCTCACTTCACTCCTGTCTCCCCTAAGGATGAGGGTGAGAGGGGCTGGCGAGGCACTCAGGAGAGACCTCTGGCCACCCTAGCAGGGGCTCGGGCACTCAAGGGGGTGATAGCAACAATTGTGAAGCCCCCACGGTGCTCAAGGCTAGGGTGAGGAATTGTACCCCAGGACTCCCGCCCAAGGTCCCAGAGCTCCACTGTCACCCTATAACCTGATTCTCCCGGATGCCCGACTCTCACACACCCTAGACTCTCCTGCCTCTGTAGCCTGCTGACCCAGAACCCAGGCCTGGGTAGCCACAAACCCCAAAGCCACCCGGAGTGACCCTGGGTAGAGCCATCTCCTGCTTCCACTCCAGCCTCGGGTCCTGCTCCTTTCCTGCCGCCCGCAGCGGATCTGGTAACTTGGTGTGTCCTAGCTGAAGGTTCCCTCTCTAACACTCCAGCGGAGCCTGGCCTGACCCAGAGCCCAGCTGTTCCCCATGACATCGCCAAAGGTTTACATTTTTAAAACTTTAAACATTCAGAGACATGGAAGGATTTGGAAAGGTGGTGGCTGTGGGGCAGTCTGGGGGACAGTAGGGCTGGGCCAGGTGTGGGGATGGGACTCCAGCAGTCTGACCGTTGGCACTCATCAACCAGGCTATAGAAGATGCTGGGGACA